>OY728145.1:993258785-994494142 GCA_963277665.1 Viscum album | reverse complement strand
ATTTCCTTAAAATGTTCAATGATTTTTTCAAATAAAATTATTTTCCAAATATTTTTGGATATTTTAGATTAAAATTTATCAAAGGAAAATGATATTTTCTCATGTTTTTTAAGAAATGTTCAAACGATATTTTAAAGTTATTTTTCATCTATTCCATCTTCCTAAAATTATTATTATGATTCACTAGGTTTATAATCTAATGAAACCATACCAGATATTTCCCTGGATGGATTATGGTTATGTGAGGATGAAATATTTATAAAACCCATTTCATTATATGAATTATTCTTAGATGAAACGATGTATTTGTTTATGATCTTATGGAACACATATATATGGTTTCCATTATGTGATGGGTGGGAAAAAATTAAATATCCATACAATGAATTGGGTAAATCCTTATATCTCATGAGATAATTATGGGAAATAATTTTATGTGCTTGATTTAATTTTGTGAAAAGGAAAGGATGTCTGATCAAATATTAAATGGGAAATAGGTGGTGATTCTTGATCCACTATGACATGGGAAACATTTGGTGTTATCTGATCTGCTATGATATGAGGGTCATGGTAGTTAACCTTGACATGTGATATGTTTTCTATATCGATGAAAGTTCCACACTCTTATTACATGTTGATATAATTATGAATTTAACTCATGGATCATTATATGATTTTTTATAATTCTAAAATCTTGACATTCTAATGTTTTATTCTATGTCTCAAGATTAAGATATATGAATTTTTGGGTTGGATTTTCTATTGATAATCACACTGTTTCATACCCTTATGCTAAAGATATTCTTACATATGATTATTTATTAATATATCTTGTGTATACCCATACTGACCATACTCCATATATTTATATTTTCCCCAGGATTTGAATAATGGTACTAAGTATGATGTGTCTAGAAGGGTACCTTATATAAATAAATATGTTAGAGATGATGAAAGTTATAACCAAATATGTTTTTTATGTATCAAGTATCCATCTACACTAAACCTTTATGATTATCAGCCATATTTATTTGCAATATATAT
The DNA here is from genome assembly GCA_963277665.1 of Viscum album. Classification (NCBI taxonomy): domain Eukaryota; kingdom Viridiplantae; phylum Streptophyta; class Magnoliopsida; order Santalales; family Viscaceae; genus Viscum; species Viscum album. The sequence continues at coordinate 994,493,098 of OY728145.1, read as the reverse complement.
TGAATATTCATCAAAAATATGTAATATCTATGTATGTTATTCTTGGGTAACTATAGATTCATTTAAAATAGTTACTCCACTATATTAAACTACACTACATTCATCGTGTTCCTTTTTATAAAATGTATAATCATTAACTATGTATCCATTATAGGATAATCCATGAATACTTAGAACATTAACTAATAATCTCAATTTATCAAAAATGGGTTGAGGATTTTCAAATAACTATTTTTAAATGTGGTCATGAAAAAATAATAACTATTAGTTTGGTTTATTTGATATCAAACCTTTATCTATTATGGGATTAAAATTTCTAAGAATGTTTTTAATAGTTTAAATATATAGAAATACCTTTATACCATTATAAAAATCATATACATGATCCTTTTTTTCAATTGGTGGTGTATATTTTCATGAAATATATTACTAAAATTAATTCACTATTGATACACATTTTGTAATGATATTTTAGAATACAAATGTTTTTTATAACATATAGCTGTTCAGTATAGAATTCAACAGCTTCATATATAATATAACGCTCTATAATAAAACCTTGTGGATGGATTTTATTTTTAATGTTCCATTTTAATACATTCCTATAGAAATCAATGTTGATACATCCATCTGATATGTGTAGGGTCACAAAGTTGGATCTTCTTTACTAAATGAACCATAAATTGACCATAATATCATGGAGTGATAGTGGGAAGAACATATCTAATTAATATAAATTTACTATAGTAACCTTTTCTTTTTTGATCAATAACTTTGTTGTATATTAATTTGAAAAAATATACATATCATAGTTATTATGTAATGAAAATTTATTGGAAATATGTATCATATTTTCATGAGTAAAAAGATTGAATAAAAACATGTCATTCATGTGATTTTATGATTTTCAACTTAAGGTAATTCTTTATAACAACTCTTCCCTTTATTAAATATTAACACATGATTTATTACATAATATCACACTTGATTCACCATGAAGGGTTGATAAGTATAGTGTATTTGGTATTTAGGTACATTGAATTACAACATAAAACATGGAATAAAACATCTTTATTAAAAAATTCTTTAACATGCTCACACTTAAAACTACGTGGGAGTGCTATATAATTATGGGTGCACCTGTCACTTTCATTGAAATCTCATGCTTAGGTGTGCCACATATATCATACAATATGGACTCATTAATAATTAATTTAATCCCACAAACATGGAGTGTTGAATAAATACATGTAAATACTTAATAATAATGATTATAAGTGCATAAATGTGAACATCCTTGATAGTAATTGGGTATGGTATTCACTACACAACTATTTCGACATGGATTCTAATGGTAAACTTTCGACAGCATAACGGGGAAGTGTAAATATTCAAGGAAGGACTTAATGAGAGGGAAATGGGTCTCTAATAACTTATATATCATAAGGAAATTATGGTAAGGTTCAAAAATATACCCCATTATTAGGAATTGAAAATTAAATGGAATAAAATAAAGAAGATTCTTGAATAATGGGAGAAACAGAGGTTCCCTTACGCAACCTAACGATGTCACATAAATATAATAAAATGGGTTGATGATATATAAAGGGGACTATCATAATTTGGAAATAAAATGGGAAGTTATAGGGACATGTAAATACATATCCTAGTATTATGAAATGTAGAATAGAAGGCATAATATAATAAAGAAACATGAATAAAGAGGAGAAAGGAAAGAACCCTTACTTGAGTGAGTGACCCAAAATTCATGAAAAGGGGGTTCTTGAGAGAATTGGGGCGCCTTGGGAGGATTTTATAGAAATGATGGTAGAGTAAGTATATTCTAAAAGTATTTTTAGTGAAGTTAAATGGGAACTTAGGAGGGTTTAAATAGGAAAATTGATGGATTTCTATAATATTTATATTTTGGACTCTATAAAATAAAATATTCAAAACCAAAAACCATCCCATGTTTTTTACCATGGTTTTTTCCAAAAGGGATTTTTTAGAATTATTTAATTATGAAATGGTCCAAACTTTTTAAAATAATTTCTCGGCTTATGTGGAGGTGAGTCACACTTTTAAAGATATGAAGTCAAAATCATAACATACAATATATGTTTTGGAGGATTCATAAAGAATTTATAAAATTAATCAAATAAACTAAAAATAACATTATTTTAAGGTTAAAACATATATTTTTCCCATGATACCAATTATAGAATTTATTATATCATTTTTGGGTCATTATGATGTCATACAACACACCATATATTTATACAGTCATTAATTTTTACCCGAAAATTAGACTCTCTAAGAAAATTATGAAAAATTCAACATTGTGAAATTTCAATATTATGATTCCAAAAATAATATTCATTTTCTATAAATAATATTTTAAATATGTGAATTTTTACTTTTAAAAATAATAAATGACAGTTACTGAAAATGATGGGTTTTTGGTAAAAACTGTTTTTGAACCCTAATAAAACATTACATTTGACTTCATAAAAAGTATATGATTATTTATATTGAATAAAAATAATTTAATAATAATATTAAATTAAAATATTATTTATTTCAAAAATACATTAATTCACCAAAAAAATTCCTTAATTTAATTAGGTATTACCCAAAAAATACAATTCGTATTTTATAGTATCAAAATAAAACTATATTCATTACTATTTCAAAATAAATGTACATAAAAAAATTTCTAGGGTCTTGATCCATATCCCTTAAATACACCATTATACTCCCTAAGTTTAAGGTGTGTGATGGTGAGATATTCATGGGGTCATTCGAAAAACATGGTTTGGGACACGATCTCGATGAGCTTCAACTTCTACAGTAAACGGTTTTTCTCATGCATAAGTTGTTGGATCTTAGCTTGGGATTGATTAAGGGAAAATCCCAAAAATTACATCTCCCTCCAATTATATGATACATGGGATTCATGGGGGAAATCCTACTAGATAAGGTCATCAATTACTTTGTCTGAGTCAAATGGATATATTAAAGCCCCATATTCATACTAATTGGGCGATCACTATTTAACGGCTATATTATCAAAGATAAAGATTTTTAATGGTGTTTTGAAATAAATTGGATATAATAAAATATGTTCATGTATTTTCTAAAACCATCTTACACAGTAAAACATTAAATAGTATGTAAATTTTATCCATATTAGTTAGGGTCATTAAAATCTTCCCCCCTTGAGAAATGTTTCCCTAGAAATTTTCATTCCAACCCCTTAAAAGAGATAAGGTTAATTATATATCATCACTTCCTCTATTTCCCACATTTCTTCTTTAAACTTGTGTTTTTTCTACAGCACTTTGGAATGTTTCATTGTCTTATTTCATATAACTTTTTCACTACAATATAAGATCTTCACCGTCTGTTCCTCATAGAAAAGATCATTCCCTAATGGTACCACCTACTTATTTATTACATTTGAGGGGTTAGTTGTGTACTTCCTCAATAGTGATACATGTAATACATAATGAACTCAAGATAGGTTAGGTGGGAGTTCAAGTCAATAGTTCACCACTCAGATGCGATCAAGGATCCAAAAGTGTCTGATGTATCTAGGACTAACATTTCCCTTATTCTCAAATCTCTTCACTTTCTTCTAGGGAGATATGAGAAAGAATACCTTGTGTCAAACATAAAAATCTAGGTCTCATCGAAGATTATCATCATATATATTTATTTGACTCTGAGAAGCTTTGATGTGTTGCTGAATGTTTTTAACCTTTTCCACCATTTCATTGACCATTTTAAGACCTAGTAAATTTTTTGTTCCCCAACTTCTTCCCCGCATGCAGGTGTCTGACACCTCTTCCCTAAATGGATTCAAAGGGATCCATTTGGATGATCAAGTGGAAACTGTTTTTGTAATAGAACTCTACCAAAGGAAGATATTGATCCTATTATCTATTAAATTCAATTAAGAATGCACTCAACATGTCCTTAAGTGTCTAGATAGTCTTCTCTAATTGTACATCATTTTGATGGTGGTAATCTGTGATGAAGTTCAAGTTAATGTTTATAGAATGCTTAATATTTCTCCAGAACATGAAGGTGAATCTTGGATCTCAATCGGATACAATTGATATTGGTACTCCATGCAGCCTGACCACTTCTCTAATGCATATCTGTGAAAGTAGATCTAATGAGAATTACTCTCATATCAAAATCAAGTGTGATGTATTTTCAAGAAGATCCACTACAACTCATATAGAATTATTCCCTCTTGATGCCTTTGGATGATCAATTACAAATTTTATTGTGATATTTTCCAATTTCCATGTAGGTATGGGAAATGGTTCCATCATCCCCTTGGATATTTTCCTTTCCACTTTCAGTTGTTGACATATGAGACATCTTGATCTATAATCAATGATATAATTCTTTATATTATCTTAATAATAGTGTTATCTGTGATATTGATATATCTTTTTTCTTCCTTGGTGGATAGAGAAGGTTGATCTATGTGCATCATCCAAAATCTCCTTCTTTAACTCAGGATTTGATGGTACACATAGTCCTGACTGAAATCCTACAACACATTCATCATTAACATTGAACTCTGAGGATTTACTATTCCTTATAGATTCCAATTTCGTCTAAATTCCCACATAAACAATTTTATAATCCTTTATCCTCTCTAGAAGATATGGTTGAGAAATCATTTCCGAAAGTATTGATGATTTTCCTTCCTTTATGATTCCCATGTCTATCCTATCCAACTATAAGAATACATGATCCCTCTCAATTATCATCAATGATATAATTATTGGATCCTTTCTTCTTATAGAATCTACCACTTTATTCTCTATTCCAAGATAGTAGTGAATTGATTAGTCATAGTCTTTTATCAGCTCTATCAATCTTTATTGGTGCATATTCATTTCTTTTTATCTGAATATATACTTGTGGCTTTTGTGATCTGTATATATGTTACACGAATCCCCAAAGATATAATTCTTCCTTATTTTCAAATAAAATATCACTATATCCAACTTCACTTTATGCATTAGGTATATTTTTTTGTGAACATTCAACTGCATTGAAGTTTATGCTATCACTTTTTCACTCTGCATTAACACACGACCCATGACCTTTTATAAAGCATCAGTAAATACCACCAAATTATCTCCACATGAGATTATTATAAGCACTAGGGTAGTGATAAGACTCATTTTAAACTCCTTGAATATCTTTTAACATTCATCATTCCAAAAAAAACATTACTCCCTCCAATTTATCTTGGTAAGAGGATTTTAAAATCATGAGAAATTTATCACAAATCGGAGAAAATACCTAGTTAACCCAATAAAACTGCATATATCTATCACTAATGTTGGACTCATCCATTCTTGAATTGCATCATTCTTTGAAGGGACTTCAGATATCTATTTTCTTATAATGATATGTCCTAATAAAGATACTTCCATCAACCATAACTAACGTTTTTCTATACTTGGGAAAAATATTCTCCTTTCACAAGGTCTTTAGCACAGTACTCAAATGATCCTCATGCTCCTCCTCGATTTTGGAGAATATTATAATATCATCTATAATGAATACTAATTTTTTAAAAGGTAATATTTAAATACTCTATTCATAAATTCCATGAATATTAAAAGAGAATTAGTGAGTCGAAAAGGAGTCACTACGAACTCATAGTGCTCGTACCTTATATAAAAAGTAGTCTTGGGGATATCCTCTGTCTTCACCCTAACTTGGTAATATCCTGACCGTAGTTCCACTTTGGATAAGAATTAGGATCCACGTAGCTAATTAAACAAGTCATAAATCTAAGGTATAAGACACTTGTTCTTTATCATGATCTTATTGAGCTCGTGATAATCGATGCAAAGGCTCATTGACCCGTCCTTCTTCTTGAGGAAGAGGACCGGTTCTCCCCATGGGGAATCACTTGTTCATATAAACCCATATTCTCTTTTAGTTTCTTCTTCATCTCCTCAAGTTCCACAATATCCATTCTATATGTATTCTTAGAGAATGGTAATGCCCCAGTTATAATCTTTATTGAAAACTCAGCCTCTCGGTTAGGAGGAAGACTAGACAATTCCTTCGGAAACACATTAGCATATTCTCTCATAATGGGAATGTCTCCAAGGATGATCTTTTCCTTATACTCAATCATTTGAGCTATATATACTTGATTATAGGGAAATAATATCCATAATTGAGATGATGGTTATAATGAATATTCATCCTTATCCTTCCATTTTTAAAGAATCTAAGGACGATTCATAATACAAAGAGTGATTTACTTATCATGGAAATTTATATTGGATCTATATAGTCAAAGCCAATCCATGCTTAGAATTGTATCAAATTCCACCAAACGGAGTATGATAAGATTTGTTCAGAAATTCAGGCCACAAAACATCATAGGGGAGGATTTATACACATAATATGGAATAATTGACCTATTTTTTATTTTCATTTTCAGATCTACTTATAGGATTTATGATGGTATTTTCATAGTTCAAATATTATTTCATGACATGAAGGAATGTGTAGAAGTAGTATAAAAAAGTATGTTCTCTATTCCTAAATTAATAACTAGTGTACTTTTCACCACTTCATTTTTGGGATTTGCTTCGGCAATAGTGATGGAAAAAGCTCGCCCTTATTTCCTTGGAGGTTGTTGGTTGTCTTCGAAAACCCTTGGCATCATTCACTATTTTGGAAAGTTCCTAGGTTCCTTACTATTGTAACAATGAACAATGAACTGAGGGTTGACCAAATAATTCCTTTCCTTTGTTGCAGTAGTGTGTTTCTCTTGTTAGCAATCATTGGCTAAGTTCCCTTCCTTCCCACACCTAAATTATTTCCTCACCCCTTTTAGGTAATTTATGGAGTTGTTCTTTCTTCACATTTGACAAGAGGGGTGATAGAATTTTGTGCCACTCTTAGATCTCTCTATCATACCTATATAATTAAGCTCCACTTTCTGCTTCTTATCCCCATGATACCCAAGATATTCTATGATCACCCTTTAAACTTTGAGGTAACATCAGACAACTTCCTTATAGCTATCAAAGTCATTGATCAACATGAAATTGTGTGGACTAGGTTTCATCCCACCAAAGAAGTGATCAACCTTGAATTCAGGGGTAATGACAAAGTTGGAGGTGTATCATGAAAGTCTTGTGAAGTTTTGATCATACACCTTGATAGATTCATCATCTTTTTTCTTGAGGGTAAGGAAATCCCATTCTATTTTAAGATAGAGAATGTGAGGAAAATATTTATCAAAAAACATTTTCCTAAAATACTTCCACCCCATTTCTTCTATCTCTTCCTTGGGCTTCATTTTTTTCAATGTCCATTGTTGATTAGATTTACCTTCCATATAATAAAAAACCATCAAAACCATCTCTTATTTATAACATTTAAGGATGCAGAATATCTTTTCAATGGATTTGATCCATTGTTCTATAATTAAGGGATCAGATGACCCATTAAAATTTGGATTCCTTTGTAACATAAAGATTTTGATTATGGATTATTCTATATTGGGGGGATTTGGATTCTCCTCCTGATCCAAGTTTCTATTCATAACCTAAGTCATCTAGGAGAGTTTCATCATGTAGTGGGTGATTATTTCTCCCATCGGGTTTGGCATCACATTGGGGCAGTCATCACATTGGTCTTCAAATTGATTGTTTACCAAATTCCTCCTATTTTGGACATTGGATAAAATAAAAGAAAATGTTATGGATGGTTATTTTTCAACTATTAAACACATAAACAGTAGAATTTAATGACATTAAAGTGATGACATATAACTTACATATATTTCATTAACTTGTGAATTCATGGCTCCAATCTATGTTATTTATGATCTATTTCTTAAAATATACTCTTATGGGAATTTTTTTTACTCTATTGATAATGGTTCATAATGAGATTATGAATTTACTAAAACATATCCCCTAATAGTGTCATGATAGATGTGTAGTAAGGCCCATTTTTATGTAACTGAGTACCCTAAATCAGGACCAAAACATCTTGTCTGAGTTGTTACCCCTAGGTACATATGGGCTAGAACCACGTCCACTTGTAGTATCTAGATAGGGATTCACTTTCATGATAATCCACTTACTCTATACTTACCAAGATTCAGGGATGTTTTCTAATACGTAGTATTATAACTAAGTATTTTGTTGGAGTTTACTAATCCTAATCCCAAAAAAATAACTAAACTTTTCCTTTGATACTAACTATTAGAAATATTACTTTTATTAAAAATTAACTGATGATTTATTACATAAAATTTCCCTAAATTAAACCCAAAAGATCAAGATGTCCAGTGTCTTTTGGAATTGGGTACATTACATTAAAACTAAAAACATGGTATACAACATCATTATTGAAAACTACTTTATCATGTTCTCACTTAAAACTGCATGGGATAACCTGAAGAAATACATAAGAAATGGGTGATCTATAAAGCCCAGTTAGGGGATAAAAATGGAATAAATTAAATCATGTTTGTCAATAGGCATGTCCAAGGAAAAAAAGAGTAGGAATAATAAACATGAATGATAATACATGATATAGCATGATAACATGAAGGAAACATGGGAAATGTGGCAATGGATTAAAACACTACATCATAGGTCAAGTATAACTACCAATACATCATAATGGAGAAAGTTACATAAATTAATCAACTACAATCCCTATCCCAACAAGACGTATCATGATAATAAATACTATTTAATTCATTGGAGCACTATATAATTCTAGGTGTAACTGTCACTTTTATTTTAATCTCATGCTTAAGTGTATCGCATAGATCATACAACATGGATTAATTCATCATCATATTTCATTCCATGAACATGGAGTGTGAAATAAATACATGTAAATCCACAATAATAATGAGTATAAGTGCATAAATTTTAACACCCTTGATAAAAATTGGTTATGGTATTCACTACACAATTGTTTTGACATGGATTCCCACGGTGAAATTTCAGCAGCATAATGAGGAAGTGTAAATATTCATTGAAGGACTCAATAATAGAGAAATGGGTATAAAATAATTTATATATCATAATAATAGTATGGGAAAGGATTTAAAACATACCCCATCATTAGGAATTAAAAATTAAAGGGCGGAAAATGAAGAAGATTTTTGAATAAAGGGGAGAAAGAGAGGTTCCTTTCGAAATTTCATCAGCCTAACTACATCACTTAAAAATTAATAAAATTGGTTGATGAGAGAAAAAGGGGAATAAATTAATTTTTAAATCAAATATAAATTAACAGGTACATGTAAATACATATCCCAATATTAGTAATAGGAGAATAAAATGCATAACATAGTAAAGAAACTTGAATAAATAAGAGAAATGAAAGAAACCTTACTTGTGTGTGTGACTTGAAATGCCTAAAAATGAGATTATTGAGAGATTAAGGAACCCTAGGGGATTATAAAGAGATGAGGGGAGATTAAAGACATGATACACGGATTTTGAGTGAAGAGAAATTTAATCATGGGTGGTTTTATATAGGAAAATAGAGGGTTTCTATAATATTAATGTTTAAGACTCTACAAAATAAAATATTCAAAACCACAAACCATATCATGGTTTTTTCCCATGTTTTCTAACAAAGGGTTTTGTTTTTTATTTTTTTATTAGGTGATGTGCTGAAATTATTAAAATAATTTCATTTCTTATGTGGAGGTGAGTCACACTTTTAAAGAAATGAATTTAAAATTATAAAATGTATTATATGTTTTGGAGTATTCATAAAGGATTTATAAAATTAATAAAATAAACATAAAATTACATTATATTAATGTTTAAAGATATATTTGTCTTAGGATACTTACTGTTGTATTTATTATATCTTTTTGGGGTCATTATGAGGTCATAAAACCCACCGTGTATTTATATGGTATCTAATTTTTACCTGAAAATTTGATTATCTTAGAAAATTATGAAAAATTCACGGTTAGAAAATTTAGACATTATGATTCCAAAAAAAAATTAATTTTATCTAAATAATTTTCTAAATATATAAATTTTAAATTTTAAAAAATAATAACGAACATTTATTGAAAATGATGGGTTTTTATAAATAATAGTTTTTAAACCCTAATAAAACATTACATTTGACTTCATGGAAAGTATATGATTATTTAAATTTAATAAAAATACTTTAATATGAATAAATAAATAAAATATTATTTATTTCCAAAATATATTAAATCATAAAAATAAATTCTTTAATTGAATTGAATATTACCCAAAAAATATAATTCATCTTTTATAGTATAAAAATAAAAATACATTTATTATTATTTAAAAAATAATGTACATAATAAATTTTATAGGGTCTTGATACTTGTCCCTATAATACACTAGTATATTCCTTAAGATTAATGTGGGTGGGAGTAATACTTTCACTGGGTCATTTGGAAAACATGGTTTGGACCGTGATCTCGATGAGATTGAACTTCTCCCATAAATAGTTTTGATTATGCTTGAATTTTTGGATATCAGATTGGGATTAGTCATTGGAAAAACCCATAGATGTTATCTGCCTCAAAATCTCAAATAAATGGGCTTCATAGGGTACAATCCTACTATATGAGGCCATCACTTCCTTTTTCTGAGTCAATTGGATTTGTTAAATCCCTATATTCATACTAATCAGGTGATCACTATTTAACATCTATATTATTGAAGTTAAATATCCTTAACAGCCTTTTGAATCCAATTTTAAATAATAAAATAAGTGAATGTGTTTTATAAAACCATATTACATAATAAAATATTATATCATAATTGAATTCTATTTATAACTATTCATGTTGTTACATTCTTTGATAAAATATTCATGAAATTATTTTAATACCCCAATGGCACAATTACATCCTTTAAAAATATATAGAGACAAAATATTTCTTTCCAAGAAAGAGTATAAACCACATGAGTAATATAAGAACATTTCCAATCATTTTTTACCACCAACTCTTCACTAATGTGAATCTAAATCATGTTTAACCCTACCTTTAAGCCATATTTGGTTTTTATTTTTTATTTAGTAACATTATGATTACACTATCACATACAGTTTTCTTCATATTCACGTCTTCTAGAAACTTTTATACATACATAATCTTTTGGTAAACTATTTAAAATCAAATGACCACTATTTCCATGCCACTATCGAAAAAAAATTAGAGAATTGTTTACCAAATACATTATTGAAATCCTTTTCATTAATAAGTAGTTCTTAAACCATTAATAGATAATGTGAAAAACCTTATAATATGTTCCAATAAATGTTTTTATCAATGTTTTATATTTATTTCAACAATTTAAGAACATTCAATATCGAAGTAATATAGGATTTGTACTATATTTTAACCTAAGTTTGTGTGTAACATCATCACATATAGGAAAACCTAACCTACCATTAATTTTTACCATAAAAAATTTCTATAAGTTGGGAATTAATTTATTATAAAAAACAACATGAATCTTAATAAAAACTCTTCTTTCTTCTGATAATCATACACTGTTACAGTTGTATCCCAAAACTACTCTAAATCATCAATAATTATATCCAATTAAATTTAAATGTTATTACTAAGTTGTTTCGGTCCTCAAATAAGTAATGAAATTATAATGTACTTTTGCTTCAAACATAACCATAGTAGAAGATTATATTTTACCAATACAACCAAAAATGTTTTGTGAGTGTTTATCTATACACTAGAAGTATTAATTCCATATTTAGATGACTCTATAAAAAATCTTCAAGAATGAGTCCCAAATTCAGGACACTGGGTATAAATATTCTTTCATTAAGGAGTATCTATTAGAATTCATTTCTTACTATCTTTAATTTCTCTATTTGTGTCTCATTACAACTGACTTGTAGTGTCTAAACTTTTACACACCTATTGAAAAATAGGAATCAAAATAAAGTACCATACATCTTCTCATGAACATTATTTCTTTTCTTATATAGATATGTATCCCACTTAGAACATTTATATAGAGATTCATTCTCTTTATAAAATAATATGTAGTTATTTTGATATTATTTTTTTATAAAACTTTTACATCGTACAAAAAATTCATTTAGTATCATAAGTTTGATAGGGAATATCATTTTTATCTTAAATTGTATACTTCAATAATAAAAGAAACTAAATAAAACTGGGGTCACTCTAAATTTTCCCCCCATCTAGGTTATATAGTTGTAATAATACTATTACTATTTTATATTCATTATAATCATCGAGCAATGGAAACTCTAAAAATTATTCAATTCCCCAAACCTTTTTAGAAAATCTATAAATTCATATTTAATAATTGTTTTCTTTTTCCCAATATTATCTAAATCATTGTATGTAGTTGTTTCAATATCTGATAATCTATAAAATGTATTTTCATTTCACTTGGAAGTTATATTAACTTCTTTTCCATTTTTTGTCCAAAATTTTAAAATACAATGAATTATAAGACACATTAATTGTTCTTCCAATTTACCTAAAAAAATTTTCTTTGAATTACAAAAACAAAAACACAAAATCAGGATTCGAGATGGTTTATTTTCATTATCTATAAAAATTTGATAAACTATTTCACACATACCTCATAGTTTCTGGTCAAAATATAAACATTCATCCATTCTAGAATCATATTCATTCTTTTTTTGTAAATAAAATATAATAATATTTAATATAACTCACATAAATAAAGTGGAATTATATATAGATTATATATCCTATGAAATTCAAAAAAATGATGTAGATACATTATGGTATTAGGGAGTCCATGGTATTAGTGATACCAAATGAAAGGTGATGCTACTTGAAAATGAAGAAAATTTCAATGATAGTTGAACAACATTATTATTTTCTCAATCTCATGGGATAGAAAAATCACTAAATAAAACTCAAAGACACACACGCAAATATATATATATAGACACATGGATATATATATATATATAAACATAAATATACATTATAAATAAATATATATATATACATATATCAGACTCACAATATAGAATAATATATACACATATATAACATATAAAACCAATATTAATCATGTAATATATTTACATATACACTATGAACACATAGAAACAAATACCACTGATATAACACACTTAGATGTATATGTGTGTGTGTGTAAATATTAAATAACACATATATATACATGGACTAAAAAAATATAAGAATATGTGTATATATGTTATCTATAAATTGTATTATACAATAAATATATATAAAAACACTATAAACACAACATAATGATATATATATAACATAAAAATTATTAATTAAATAATTTTTTACATGAAAATAAATATATCATCATTTATATATATCTATAAAACATATAAATATATTTATTATAAAACAAATATAAATTATAAATTAAAAATGTAGCATACATAAATAAAGTAAATATAATATATATATACACACATATCTATAATTTTGAATGTGTATATGTATATAAACATATAACATACGCATATATATATAGATATATATATATATCTGTGTGTGCGTGTGTAAATATTTATATTTAGATATGATTTTATATATATATTTGAAGACACACACATGTGTGTCTGTGTGCGTGTGTATGTGTCTATGTATGAAAAATATTTTTATGTTATAATATTTCAAAAAACATGGATGAAAATTAGGTTTAAACAAAAAAACATGAAAAAAATAATAAATCATGATTAAAGAATCAGTGATAATCAAATACTATGGACCTAAAACCACTTTAAGGTATAAAATAACCTGACAAGTTGGGATTCGGTGGTAAAAATTGGCAGGTGTCATGTATTGATAATAGATAAAGGTAGGAGGAGGTTGTTACGGTTGTAAGTGGGGAACCGAGTCACAACACTATAAGAAAAAGCACTAAGAATGGATGTTATTTCTCTATATTAAAATGTTGATAATGTTACCATTTCATATTTATTTTTATTAAAAGTGTTAACAAAATGACTGTACTTTTTAATTTTGGATATGGTGAAGTGAATCCTACAAAAAACATATTATAATCAATAACAAACGCCCCTAGTGGTGATGTGGTGTGACCAACAAATCCTTTTTGAGGTGTGATTTCATTTTTGGATGAAAACCCAATCCTACATCAGTTTCCATAAAGGAGGGGTGGTTGAAATATAATCTTAAATGAATTACTCAAATTATCACTAATTTTTTATGGGATAAAACCTCATAAGGGTTTACATATTGGTATTGGAAGGACTAAGATAACAAGGAATCTCCCCCAATTAGTGGTATCAAATATGATGGTTCACTCTTGGAAGTTTTCATGGGAATTATGGAAGTAATTTTCAAGAGTATCAATGAAAAAATTTCAAGGTAGAATATGGTTTGGAAGCTGAATTTGGTTTGTATGTGTTTTTTAGGCATTACACCTAATTATTTTCTTCATATAGTGCCACAAGTTAAGAAAAAATTAAAAATTGAAGATCGATGTGATTTATTAGCTACTTGGGGGATGTTGAGCAGGTAGAGAAAATAGTATCCAAAAGTGTTGAGATTTTATTTTTTTCACTGTTTTGGGGAGTTAGATGCTACTAGTTTAAGAATTTTTCATATGAATAATGTAGATTAAGGTATGACGAATACTTAGGTGTTTTCATTTATTTTATAGGGGAGGGGGTGATCATGTTAAAATTGAATTCGAAAAAGTGTATTTTCATATTTTATACAATTGATGGTACGTCACATATAATGTTTTATTTATTAATTTATTTAATATTAATTGATGTTATATTGAGTCATTGGTAGTTTGTGGGAGTTTGGACTATAAATTTAAAAACATTAATGATTTGTTTGGGATGCATTCTTTGAAAACACATTTAGTAAATAGTTAAAATCCCATGTGGCTGGTTTATTTATTGATACAATGTCTTATAGAATTATTAGTGAACTTTTTATTAAACCATTCAACTCTAATGAGTAATTGTGCACATTAGTTTTTAGTTCCTATTATAGGTATCATAGATTCCACATGGTTTGTTAAACCATGCAGGTAAATCTTGTACTTGGTTAGATTCTTTTTTTTTCTATGATTTCTTTTTTTATCATTTTCTTTTTATTTTCCACATTTAATTTCTTTCCCTTTATCAAGACTCTCCCCTATCCAAGATCCCCATATATGTGTGGAACTCCCACACATGGCCTCTTCTAACCTCTTCTAATATATTGTGCATCATCTAAGGGATAATCCCCCTCCCTCTCTATGGATCCATCCCCCAATCCCCTACACCCTTGCTTACACATTATACCACTGAGTTGAAACCTACAGTTCTTAGAACCCCCCCCCCTTCTTCTAGGAAACCCCTTTTGTGGAAAATTTCTCCTAGTTTTCATAGGATACACAGTCAACTCATTATGTTAATGACTCTTCCTCCCTCTATTATTTGTTTTTTATCCATTTCATCCCCTCCCTTCACTATAATTTGTCTTGGCTAAACCCTAGGTGTAAGGTTTAACCCAATATTTTATGTTATATTTGTTTTTAGGATTTTTTAAGTTTATTCTACCCTATATTTGGGTACCTAATCAAAGGAGATGTGTTTTCACTCATGAATCCTTGGATCCGCCTGATTTGAGGTAGTTTTCCCAATGTCCTGTCTTTAAATTTAAGAATTATTGATTTATTAATGTTTATAAATATTTTAATTAATTAGTTATGTTTAAATATAGTATTCTAATTTTATTTTATGAAATTTACATGGACTTTTCATTAGTCATAATTCCTTTAATTTTCATTTCTAGTGGAACTAGAAATTCAAAGTATTTAAAAAGTGAGTAATAATTGTTTAAAATTAAAATGAAATTATTGAAGTGGTTTTAAATGTATTTGGGTTTTGAATAAAATTAAAAAAATTGGTTTGTCCTTTCATTGAATAAAAATAATAAATTGTTTTTTAAAGGGTTTTCAAATTTCCCTTTTTATTTTTGTTTGGAAATATAAATATATATTTGGAAATGAAATTGTAAAGAGAATTTAAAATGATAAGTATGGATAATTGTTTAAAAATAATTAATTAAAAAGGAATGGTTTTAAATATATTTAAACACATTTGGGTAGTGTTGATATTTAAAAATAGACTATATTTCTTAAATTATATTTTAATAGTTCTTCCAAAAATATTATTTTCAGAATTTGTTTTATAAAATTTTTCATAAAAATTTAAAGTACTTGACATCATGAGTGGTTTTTGGAATGGATCAATTGGAAATTTTAATTGATTTATAATTTTGTTCTTGTTTATAAAACCATCTTGAGACTCATTAGTTATGGTTGATATTGATGATGGATAGATGTCTTAGGATTATCCTTGATGGGGAGTTGAAGGTGGGGGTGAGTTATTTGTTACTTCCCAATGTTTATTGTCACTATTTATCATGGGCTATGCTCATTGATTGTTTTCTCAACCTTCATTTTTTTGGTCAGGGGAAGTTAGGTACTTAAGTGGGAGTCTAGAATCATGTTACACTAAATAGTCACGCACTATTAGTTCCCCCTATAGTTTGGGATAAGACTAGATGGGTTGTGACATTTTGATGAGGCCAGATGAAGACTAGTTGGGTAGATTATGGTAGGATGCAGTTTAGAATGGAAGGTTGGTCTGTTGAGTAAAGAATAAGAATATCTCATGTAATTACATAGGGTAAGTCTCTTGGGATGTATTTCACTAGTTTGTGGATTCACTTACCAGGACACCATTTTATTCTTTGATATCCCCTGAGTAATTGAGGATTATGAAACATGTGTTCAGTTACTTTTATTTTCATATTTCATCAATGAAACGGAATCCAATTTATTTCCTCTTACTTCCTACAAAGTGAATTAGTTTTTCAAAAAATAATTATAAGAAATAGCTTAAATGAACTTATAAAATCGAATAAGGTGTTATTTTATATGGTGTGTGTTATTTCTAATTAAATGTTTTAAAGTGTTTTCTTTCATTTTATAAAAATAAAGAGGAATGTTTTTAAAACCACAATAAGGAGTTTTGGGTTTCAAAATATAATTAAACGTGAAAAAAAAATAATTTTCCAATTTATTTAAAATTACCACTAAATGGATATTTCAATTAAATTTTATACTTTAGGTGTTGTTTCTCTTTAGAATGCCTATTGAGATTTAGCTCACGTATATATATTATTTCAGTTTTAATCTTTCATCTATCTTTTAGCTACTCTTGAGAGTGTTGATTTGTCCAAGTGGAGTTTTTTATTTTATTTCATTCAGAATATGGTTGTTATTACCTAATTTCATAGGAGAAAATTTAAATAACATAGAATGTATAGTGTGTGGTCCTTTATGTGATTTACCTTGTCCTATTGGGATTTTATTTCTTTCTACAGATGGAGGCTTTATATATCTTCTGGTGCTTATATAAAATATATCTAGTGGTGGATTCTTTTATGTATGTGTAATATATGTGAGGGAAACTGGGGGTGATAGAAAGGATTGTTGTTTACTTTTAATTTATACTTTGTATTTTTTTTATTTTTTTTATTTGGTAGAGAATTAAAATTTATGGATGGTCATTACAGTTTTCTTTTAGTTTTCTAATACAATTTTTACACTTATTCAAGGGTGAAATAATTCTAATTATTTGTATCTAATGACCTAGTGCTTCACATTATACTATGGGAATCTGGAATTCCCCTTCGGTATATTTAGTGCCAATTATGGCATCTGAAGAATATGCATCTCAAGCTGGTTTATGAAAAAATGGTATCAGAGACTAATTTTTTCAGTGGGTTCCTAGGATTTCATGTGTATCGATTGTGTTATTTAGGGTTTCATGTAAGGATCAAGTAAGAATTTAGTTCTTATGACTCAAGAGGTTGGTCGTGAATGGGTGCATGGTCACCACCTATCACGACAATGCTTGAGTCATCATGGGTATTTGGTATTTGAATTTCGAGTTATAAATTTTATTTTATTATCATTTATTGTTTATTCATCCTCATACACATGATTGAGTAAAATTTTGGGTCATATTTAGGTTTGGAATGGAAATAGAGATGAAATTGAAGTGTGATGTTTTCTAGCAGGGCCTGATAAACCATGCAACAATCAAGTTCATGATCCATCACTAGTTCTAGGAATTATTTTATAATTGGAACTTCTCCATAAACAATGTTTTAAATTCAATCAGGGTTTCACATCCCATTTGGATTTTATATTTATACAACCTTGGGTGATACATTGTGATGGGGGTAAACTAAATAATTTATAATGATATGATTACATGTGGTTTGGGATTTTTATGTTCTTTTCAATTGTGTTAATTTTTGGTGAAATATTTAGGAAATAGAAATTGGTTTAGATTGAATTTTATTAATCAAAAAAAGTGTTTTAATATTTACATTATTTATAAAAATTAAATGAATTTCAGAAAGTGGTTTTAAAGAGAATTTTTGGGAAAATATTTTTCAATTGATTTATTTTATTTACAGACCTTGAAATTGATTTTATTTTGAAATTATATTTAGAAATATTTTTAAAGTTGAGTGATTTTAAAATGTTTTATAAATCGAATGACTTTAAAAATGTGGTTTTTTTCTTTTTGTGTCTTATAAAATTATTTGTTTTAAAAATAATAGATTTGAAATTGTTTTTAAAATTTATGTTAGTTTTAATTTTCAAATGAATGTTTTAGAAAAATATTTCGTTTAAAAATGGGGTTTTTGGAAGCATCATTTTTATTGGTTTTATTATTTGGATATGTCCCTTTGTTTGATGGGACTTTTTTGTGAAGCATGTGAAGAATTAATTAGTTTATTTTATGTACCATGTAATTTGTATGCCACATTTTTAAAAGGTCATAGAATGTATGGATTTTTTGTTTCAATGGTCGAACCTTCGGGTCATCCTCTTTCTCATTAGGTGTAGTTACTGTAGTTGGTGGCCCTACCAAGACTCAAAATATAGTGGAAAGGCTAGATTCTTTCTTAATCATGGATTGGCTCTATATTTCAATATTTACATACTCTATCTATTTTTAGTAACCATAGTTCATTATGAGTGCACTAGAATATCCTCGTTTTGTGTTTTTGCAGTTGGTGGATCTTATGTTCTGGGGATGATTTTCTGTTTTGGTGGTTTCCTTTTTTGTTTTTGGGAGTCATTTGGATCCTTTGTGGTGTATTTGATTCATTTGTGCCTTAGGTGGTTCTGTGTGGTTGTTTAAGGGATGTTGGGTGTTCATGTGGTCTTTAAGACTCTATGGTAATAATGTAATTGTGGTTTTTGATATGGAGATGATGCATTTTGGTTGGTATTTTTGGGCTGGTGTATTCGGATTTTTTCATTTGATGGGTTGGGAATGGGTGATTTTAATTCAGTTCTTTGGTATCTCAGATGGATGGCCTTTGGGAAGTTGAGTACCTAGAATTCTAGTTATTTTTTGGTTCTCCAAGATATAATGTTTTAGATTTAAGGTCCTTGATGAATGTGTGATTATAGTAACCCAAGACTATTTCCCATGATGATTTTCATATAAATAGGTCTTAGAGATTATCCTCCATTGAATTAGTATGCTCGATGGAGATTTTTTTATTTGTTTCGGTGTTCGGTGGAAGTTTACTTATATAAGTGTAGTTTATTTTGGAAATTGGGTTTTGTTAACCTACTCATTTAAAATACATCTATATATTTGGGAGACCTTAATAGGTCTTGGTGTTTGTTATACTTTTTTGTCCCTCATTGATGGTTGGGTTTGACTTAGATATGTCAGTTGTTGCATAAGGATGTTCTTTGTTGATTGTGAGGAATTGTTCTAGTTTGTATTCTCTATTCATATTCTATCCTTTCGAAATGGATTTCTAGGTTATTTAAGGTTTATGGTGGATATAATTTTCACACACCTATTTTAAATTAATTTATTTAATATTAATTCAGATTATTTTGAGTAATAGGGATTTTTTGAAAGTTCCAGGATGAAATTTTCAAAATTTTAACGGTTTTTTGGGGTGCCCTATTATCCCACACATTTAATAAATTGTGCAGAGCCCAAGAAATTGGTTACATATCAATAAAATTCCAACTATCATGGTTAGTTAATTATTTCTTAAAAAATGCAAACACGTAGTAGTCGTTATGCACCATAGTTTTGATTTTCCAGTATAGGCAGCATGGTATCAGCACAATTTATTAAATCATATACATAAACTATGAAATGAGCCAATTTTTTCAATTTTTCTTTTCTTTTACCACTTTATTTTATTCTCTTGTACCACACCTCTCTCCTGGACAAACTCCCCCTCCTTGTGTGGCCCTCTCACTCACAGCCTCCCCTCTCCCCTTCTCCTCCATCAAGCACCACCCCAGGGCTAAGCCCCTACCTCACCTCACCATCCTATCCCAACCCCCCATCCTGTACTTATTTTCAACACCACCATACTATAACACCACTAAAAATTAGTTTATAATAATAATAAACTTTATAGTTTTCTTAACATGAAATATCGAGCATTAAGTGAATTGAGATATATTATAAAAATAATATTATTTATATAAGACCTAGCCATTGAATTTTTGGGTATAAATTTGAGTATCCAAATCATGAAATATATGTATAATTAACTTACTCAATACAAATTTATTCATGAATTATTAGAAAATATGCACTCATATTTTAGTGAAGTCATTTTGTGCTTCGAAAATCATTTTTCATTAAAGAATATTTTATTGCATTTTCAGAATGGGAATTATAATTAATTTCTAAAACTTGTAGAAATTATATTTTATAAATTGTGAATTATTTTTGAAATCATCATATCAAAAATAAATTAAGGTGAAATTTTAGGCTTTTCTGAAATGAATGATTTTTTAGTGAATTGTAACAAATACTGATTTTTCAAATACTCTCATTTAATTTAACTAATTCAAGTAATTTAAAAATACCCATCTATTTTAGATTTTGTCATAAAATTACATATGATAAATTTTATTTATAGTAATCTAATTAATTCCATTTGAATCATCAATATTCTTTATTTTAATATAAGTTAATTTTATGTGTAAAAACGCACATTTCTAATTACTTTTTATTGTTGTGTTTTACGAATTTATATTAATATTGATTTCATAAACCTATAGACTTTGAATCCTAAAAAATATCTAAAATATTTCTAATCAACATGTTTATATTTGGTAAATATATCTTTTTTTTATTTTGTGATTCTGATTAGTAATATTGGAAAATATTTTTCACCACAATAAGGGTAAAATGGATAAAATAAGATCAAGATTCTAAGATAAGGTCTCAAAATCATCCCAAAACATTATCTTATTTCATTGGATTATGTTTATTGTACCATAGTAATACCAAATTCAAATATATTTAATTTTGGTTCCTTTTTTGTTGGTAATGATATTTATATTATTTAAGTATAGAAAATTCCAAATTGCCACACTATTGGTTTAAATTTCTTTTATATGTTCACATATCGACATGAATATGTATTAAATAATTATAAAAAAAAATCGAACATGTTTAATTTAGTTTTATTATTTCAATTACTTTTAATTTTTTGAAATGGTATAATTACTTTAAAAACATACATGACGCTGACACAATTCATGTTCAAGTAAAAGAAAAATCAAAGTAAAGGATTTTAAAAACATCAATAGTAATTTTTTTTGGAAAAATTATGATGTATACTAAATTTTATGCTTAATAATTTTTTATTATTTATTTTTAGAGAATATATTTTAATCAATTTTCTATCTTGATTTCTTGAAATCCAAATTAAATGAATAGTGTCATGAATGAAATTAATGATATTTTATAAAAAATAATATTTCACTAAAATATTTAAAAATAGTAAAAAAATAAATTTAGATAAGTACGGTTATAAATTTTCTAAATTTCATCCCATGTCCATTTATGTTCCAATTGTTACATTATAAGTAAGATTATAACCTTTAAATATTCAAAAAGATATTACATTTTTATGGTTGGAAATGGATAAAAAAGGGGTTAAAACAAAATATATGGATTAAAATGATCTAAAAACATAATTAAAACATTTTGGTTGGTGTTATTTCAACCTAAGATTAATTACCGTTGAATATGATTCATTTTGGATCTTAATCAAATTACCAGGATGGGTCGCGACTTTGGCTGCGAATCTCTCCTCTCGTTTCGGCGTTAACTACCCCAGCTTCGAGTGATGGAATCATTCTTTTTCTAGTGGATGGTTTTTTATTCATAGTAGTGGGCTCTAATCTATGACCTTCAGCCTTCTGTTATGGTTTGGGTTCTCTTAGAGCGATGGCGGAAACATTATTATCTTCCAGCGGCATTGTTTCTTCGAGCACAATCTTCAGCTTCATCCAGGGGGTGAGGGTTCATCCAAGACCTTAAATTTCCTTTTAAGATAGTGTGGGTTCAGATATATGTGTGGCGATGGATCTCTAGTAGCATTAGGGTCGGTTTAGATCTATGGATATGGTTCTTCAGGAATTGATGTGTAAAGACACGTAAATTTCAAGGGAAATGTTTTTCTTAATTTTTTTGGGATTTTATGAGTACGCAGTTTTTGACGGCACCTGATTCCGAGGCCCGGTGTGCCCGGAATCAATTTCTGAAGATTAGCTCTGGTACGTTCAGTGAACGAATGAGCGGGTTTTTCTAACTTTTGAACCGGTGCTTGGAATAAAAATCCAAGGGCACCGATTGAATCGCAGCGCCGGTAATTTCTTAGGAACACATTTTCTGGAGTTGCGTTTTCTCGGGTGAGGTTATTATAAAAATGGGTTAACTAAGGAAAGAAATAAAAATTTGTGCAACAATTTTTATTTTCTATTCTAAGTAGTTTTAACCTATGCATGGTGGTCGGAGTGGGACCCACTACATCCTAACTCTACTAGGTAAGATATTAGTAAAGTGGGGCCCACACGAGCCCCACCCCTTCAAATCCCTTAAAACCTTCCACGAGCACTTAATTGTGTAACTCACCCACCCCCCAATTTAATGGCAAGTCAACCCTCAAAAATTAATTTGAATATTAAACGCTCTTCAATTAATTAAATTAATTGAATGAGATATTTTTGAATTTCAAATTAATGGCTTGCGTGAGTGTTAATAAAATAAGACAGTGTCTTATTTTATTGGGGGATTGATTCGTTGTGCAGAAACAAGGAGAGGACTCTTGCGCTCTTGAGGAACATCTTCTTCCTCATCGAAGAACGTGAAGAACGCCGAGTCTACGACGAAGAACTACATCACCACAAAAGAATCACCATGCCATCTCCTCACCTCTCCGCAGTCGGTGAGAGACACCTCCTTCGGAGAATGATGACATGCCGCATCCTTCATCGGGCGTGCACCGACGACATATACTGAGCCTCGTTCTATGACACTGTCTTCCGCAACGCCGTCTTCCGCGACGCCGTCTTTCGTGACGCCTTTTCTCCGTGACGACCATTGTTCGACAACTCTTGAAGTAGGGGTTAATTTTTGTTCGTGAATTCTTTGTCATTCATCGACTTTTATTTTTGGGCTGACTTTTATCGTTATAACGGGAGGAGGTTGGACCGCACGAACACAGCTGACTCTCCTCCACCTTTGTTGTTGAATTTTTTGCGGCTCGAACGAAGGCGGCGCAGTGCAACGACACCGCGCGGAATCAAGAAGGAACACGATGAGGAAGCGTGGCACCATCGCGCCGCACCGTTGAGGCTGAACGAAACCGCGGTCAAAGTCGGGCCGCGACGAAGGGGCGCGGCACCATCGCACTGCGCCAGAGAACCATAAAGAGGCCGCGGCCGGAGCGGGGCCGCGATGGAGGGGTGCGGCGACGTCACGCCACGCCGATCAGAAAAGGTCGCGGCTTGAAGCCGCGGTGGTGTAAGGAGGGGCAGCCGGAACCACCGGCCACCGGCGCTTCGGAGGAGCAGGACCGCGGGGTCCCGCGGCGGCAGCACAGGCCGGCAAGCCGGGCCGGCCATTCCGGAAGGAGCGGGGGTCATAACCCCCGGCTGGCCAAGAGTTGGGCCCCCCTCATGGGGGCCGTTTCTTCATTAAAGAGGGAAAGTTCCCCCCTCCGCATCACGTTCGGCCAAATGGCTGAGCCGCTCGCCACGCAGGCCGCACCCGTGTCGCACCTTCCGGGCTGCGCTGGGTCGCGCCAGGTCGGGCCTTGCCGCCGCCGGGCCGGGTCGTGTCGGTCGGGAAACACTGCGCCGGTCGGGCTAGGCCACGCTAGCTAGGCAGGGCCGCACCCTGATGGGCAGGACCCGGGTTGGGTCACCCGGTTCAGGCCGACCCAGTGGGTCTTGGGTCGGGTCGGCCCGGGCCCAAAACCCTCCACAACCGGACAGGTTCGTTTAAATGCATGTACCTTGGGCTACGGACCTCTGATAGACACACTGTGAGTTGCGATTAGATCCATGGATCAAGACGGTTGTTTTGGTATATTACACTCAAGGTTTCGGAGAACTTTCGGTATGGCCGGGTTGGTTCGAACACGAAAGCAACCGGGGTCTCGGAGCGGAAACGCTTATAACTTGAGCTCCGGACATCTGATTGACGTTTCATCGTCTTTTTTGGATTCCGATTAGTG
Organism: Viscum album; assembly: GCA_963277665.1. Lineage (NCBI taxonomy): Eukaryota > Viridiplantae > Streptophyta > Magnoliopsida > Santalales > Viscaceae > Viscum > Viscum album. Next base: position 994,468,419 of record OY728145.1, on the reverse strand, counting down.
ATATGGGCCTTTTGGATTACTCCGCTTGAGTTTTGACATAGTTGGAGTATGGTCGGGTTGGTTTTTACTTAAAAATCAACCGGGCCCCTAGAACGAAAAGGCCAATAACTCTCAGATCGGGCGTCCGATTGATGCGCCGTCTATCACGTTGAGTTCCTTTTATCGAGATAGAAATTTGGGATACATCAACTCTGGACTACGTGTCAATTGATGTATCGACCCCCTTGGCTCGTGGAGCAGACCCTCCCAGAATCGATCATTCTATGTGCAGGAACCCTAGAGCTGGCTGCAACTGCGACGACGATGACGACTGCACTGAAATCCTCTGTGGGTTCGGCAGCGACAACGACTACACTAAAATCCTCCATGGGTTCGGCAGCGATGACGACCGTACTGAAATCCTCCATGGGTTCGACGGTGATTACTACTGTTCTTGTATCCTACATGGGTCTGGCAGTACTACTGTTCTTGTATCCTAGGTGGTTTCGGCAGTGTTTCATTCTGTTATTGCATCCTACATGGGTTTTTCAGAGTAGCTGGTCTTGTATCCTATGTGGGTCCGACAGCTTAGCTAGTCTAGTATCCTACATGGGTCCCAGCTTAGATGAATCAGTTGCTACATCTGATCATCTCTATCACCTTACGAAGAAGTATACATGTGTGAGCTGAGTCTTGACTTTCAATCATTATCTTCGATATGATTGACATGCTTTCCGATGTGGATTGGGTTGTGCTTTCCTATGTGGATTGGGTTGTACTATCATGTATGTATGTGATCGAACTTGGGCTCAGATGTTGGAGCCGAACTGGAATTGATGACTTGGGTATATGTATGGGCATATACCTAAGTATTGTTGGATGTTACTTCGTGATTGTATCTTTATTTTGTGGATTATCCTTTGTGGAATCTGGGAGACCTTCAGGGTTCTTGGGGTCCCTACTGAGTAGCGTATACTCACCCATGCATGGGCTATGCCCACACTACGGTTTTTTGGATGCAGACAACGGACAGCGCTGATCGTGGTTGAGGCTTATGGAGCAAGTCGGTACCTAGAGGCGGACCACTGGGCGGGACGTACACAGAGCAGACGGCTGGACCCGAGGAGCTAAGGAGGCTATCTGTACCCACCCTTCAGGTAGGACTTCCAGTGGATGGCTCGACGTTGATTCTTTACTTTCAGTTGTTGTACTTTCTTTCCAGTTGTACTTTACTTTCAGTTTGGGTTTGTATTCTGGCCCATTTACTTTCCACACTTACTATTGTACCCAGTTTTACTTAGTGTTTACTTCTGCTCGCTTACTCTGTGGTGTTTTTTTACTTTATAAGGAAATGGATTCCCCTTTTTATCAGGATTTACGTCTTTGGTGCTAGTCGCCAACCCCTGGCCTATGGAAGGCGGGCTTGGGGTAGTCACGGCACGGGTCCCGAGGATGGGTCATGACAAATTGGTATCAAAGGAGTTCGGTTCTACCGTAGAACTCAAGACTCTGATCTTCCTTTTATGTGAAGCAATAGTGTTAAGGTTATTGAGTGTGTTTATCAGTCTAGGGAGTCCAGTGTTGGTGCGGTGGCCGACGTATCCGTACACCAGGACCCTGACTTCTGATTTCCGACTCAATGCACGAAAACATTAATTCCATGTGTGTTTCAAAAGTTTTCTTTGTGATTACTTTGTGTCTGCTCACCAGGTATACTGTTTTGACTGTGGCGCACCTATTTCTTTTCAGGATGGACCCATGACGGCAGCCAGCTAGGGTTCAGAGCTTTGTGCGAGACGAAAACCCACCGAGCGACGAGGACTCGGTGTAGGGCCCTTTTACAGCGAAGGCACCGGCGATACCTCTACCCGCCGAGCCACCGATGCCACCAGCCCCAGCCACTGAGAGTGCACTTCGCCTTAGTTCACTGCATGAGTTTCAGCGTCAGAGACCGCCTAGGTTCCATGGGGATACAGACCCTCTGGCAGCCGAGGATTTTTTGGAGGCAGTTGTGCAAGTTTTCAGGTTAGTGGGAACACCAGTTGACCTCATGGTGATCCCTGCAGCGAGCCTCCTGCACACGAAAGCAGGCAGATGGTGGAGCTTGATGCTCTAGGTGCACGACGAGGCATCCCTCCTCTAGAAAGACTTTTAGAGCCTCTTTCGCTCGGAGTTCATCCCAGCCACCCTCCATGCGGTGTGCATTCAGGAGCTACTACAGCTGCGACAGAGCAGCATGACGGTCACCCAGTACTCGGTGAGATTTACCAATCTCTTGAGCTATTTCGGCGGACATGGTATGGGACCCATTCTTCCGGGCCGGGACCTTCAAGCCAGGACTGAGCCATGAGATCAGGTCATCGATGATCTCCCTCAGCATTCCGACACAGGCAGGAGTACTGGAGCGAGCCCTTCTCATAGAGAGCTTTCTTGCTGAGCCTACACCAGCAGCGACACCTACCGCAGGGTGGCACGTAACAGCGTCATCTGCAGCTGGTAGTCAACGGACGTTACAGGGGTCCAGGCAGAACGGACCATCAAGCGGACAACCTCAGGACACTGGCTCAGAGGTGCGGGGCACACGGTGCAGAGTGGCCTTTCGAGGAGAAGACAGTGCTACACATGCGGTGGGTAGGGCCACATGGCTCGTGACTGCCCGACCCGCCGTGCAGAGGAGCAGCAAACGGTTGAGGGGCCACCCAGGCAGAGGTAGAGGGTCGACTGTGGCGGTCCGCAGAGAGCAGGCAGACGAGGCAGGGGAGCTGGCCGAGCAGCAGGTGGTGGGCGACGCTTTGAGGCTTTACCACCACCACCACCAGGAGGTCCATCCCGACCACAAGGAGCTGGTCGAGCAGCAGGTGGTGGGCGACGCTTTGATTCTTTACCACCACCACCACCAGAAGGTCCACCCCGACCACAAGGAGCTGGAAGAGAGGGGAAGGCTCAGCTTCAGGCAGTGGAGGCCTATGACCATGACCCGCCAGAGATAATTCGAGGTATTATTTGTGTCTACTCCACCCTTGTTGTTGTTCTTATGGACACAGGAGAGATTCATTATTTTATTTCCTCTACCCTTGTTCGGAGCTCGGAGATTCCGACGGAGCCGTTGGCTCGATCCTTACGGCTAGAGACTCCTACGGGAGTAGACTCGATGATTACGCATTGGTTCCGGCAGTGTGAACTTACTCTAAGAGGCAAGAGCTTCAGTTGGGATCTTCATGTAGCAGCATCGAGGCCTTACGACTTCATCTTGGGCATTGATTGGTTATCTACAGTCCATTCTCAGATCGACTATATTAGGCGCAAGGTGCGGTGTGTCCGCACTAACGGCAGCAGGTTCACCTTCACCGGTGAGAAGGGAGCCTTTGCAGCGCAGGATGGACTCACGTAGAGGAGAGTACATCCCATCAATAATCATTTGGCGAGCCTCATCCTAGGAGTAGTTGACGTGCGGAGTCTGAGTTTTCCTGTAGTGGTGGATCAGTATGCGGACGTTTTTCTTGATGACGTTCCAGGACTACCTCCTCGTAGAGAGGTAGACATTTATATTGACATGTACCCCGGGACAGTCCCGATATCCAATCTAGCATATCGGATGGCTCCCGTTGAGCTTCGAGAGCTGTGGGTACAGTTGGAGGACTTGCAGGGCAAGGGATTCATCCAACCCAGTGTTTCACCCTGGGCTTCCCCGATTTTGTTTGCCAAGAAGGCGGACGGGAGCTTGCGACTATGTGTCGACTATCATCGTTAGAACCAGGTGACCGTGAGAAACAAGTATCTGCTACTGAGGATTGAAGACCTCTTCAATCAGCTCAAGATAGCACGGTGGTTCTCGAAGATAGACCTCAGGTCAGGCTATCATCAGCTCAGAGTTCGGGACGAGGACGTGCAGAAGACGGCCTTCAGATGTCGGTATGGCCACTATGAGTTCTTGGTTATTCCATTCGGCATAACCAATTCTCCAGCGGTGTTCATGAGTCTCATGAACAGGATCTTTCATCCATACCTCGATCGATTTTTCATGGTCTTCATCGACGACATATTGATATACTCGACCACTGAGGAGGAGCACGCCTACCACTTGGGGGTTGTACTGGACACACTCGGAGAGCACCAGCTTTATGGTAAGCTCTTGAAGTGTCAGTTCTGGTTATGTGAGGTCCACTTCTTGGGACACGTCATCTCTGAGGTGGGAGTTGTGGTGGACCTTGCGAAGATCGAGACAGTGCTAGCTTGGGAGCCACCCAGGAGCATGACGGAGGTGCGGAGTTTCTTGGGTCTAGCTGGGTACTACCGGAGATTCGTGCCAGACTTCTCCATAGTTTTGGCCCCGCTCTCAGCTTTGAAAAATAAGGGGAAACCCTTCGGGTGTTCATACAGATGTTAGTAGAGCTTCCATGAGCTGAGACAAAGGTTGACCAGCGCACCTATCTTGAGGCTACCGGAGGAGGGAGTAGGGTACGTAGTCTACTGCGATGCATCAGGGACCGGACTCAGATGTGTCCTGATGTAAGAGCAGGTAGTGATCGCCTATGGATCACGACAGTTGAGGCAGCATGAGAAGAACTATGCTACCCATGACCTGGAGTCAGTAGTAGTGGTCTTCGCTCTGAAGATGTGGTGACACTATCGAATGGGCGAGCGCTTTACAGTCTACTCTAACCACCTGAGTCTCAGGTACATATTCCCGAAGAAGGACCTAAACCTGAGACAGCGGTGATGGCTCGAGTTCCTCCAAGACTATGACTTCAAGATAGTTTATACTCCTTAAATGGGGAACGTAGTAGCTGATGCTCTAAGAAGGAGGACGGGCATTTAGCTACTTGGAGAGGCAACGGAGCAGCTAGCCGCTTTGAAGATATCCTTTGTGTATAGAGATGGAGCAGCCTTTCTTTAGTCAATTACAGTCTCTCCTCCACTACCGCAGTGGGTAGGAGAGGCACAGTGTGGGGTCGTTGATTGTGAGACGTGACGTGCACAGATATCCTCATGACAAGCACCTGATGGATTCTTTGTGTAAGGAGAGCACGTCGTCCTTTTCAAAGGATGTACCATGGTACCAGCTTCTTTGCAGGAGGAGGTGCTGAGATATTTTCACACTTCCCCTTTAGCGGTACATCCAGGAGTGGCGAAGATGTACCAGGATCTCAAAAGACAGGACTAGTGGCCGGGTATGAAGAAGGTTGTGGCCAAGTTCTTTTCTCGATGCCTCACCTGCCAGCAGGTGAAGGCAGAGCACCAGGTACCAGCAGGCTTGGTACAGCCCTTGGAGGTCCCAGAGTGGAAGTGGGATGGGATATCTATGGATTTTGTGACTGTACTTCCACGTACTTCTAGAGGTCACGACTCCATTTGGGTGATTGTCGACCGACTCACCAAGTCGGCTCACTTATTACCCATTAGAGAGCAGAGCTCAGTAGAGAGCATGGGACGTCTCTATGTTCGGGAGATTGTACGGCTTCATGGTGTGACATCATCTATCATCTCTGATCGGGATGATCTCTTTACATCCCGGCTTTGGAAGGGGTTTCAGGAGGCATTCGGGACGCAGCTACGTCTGAGCACCGCCTTTCACCCTCAGACGGATGGTCAGACGGAGAAGACCATTTAGACTCTCGAGGACATGCTCTGTGCATGTGTCCTCGACTTTGGTCGTAGTTGGGAGGACCACCTACCCTTGGTGGAGTTCGTGTATAACAACAGATACCACTCTACCATCGTGATGGCACCATACGAGTCATTGTACGGCCGACCTTGCAGATCACCATTGTGCTGGACAAACCCTGGGGAGTTAGCACTTGTGGGACCAGAGATGGTCCAAGCCACGATAGAGAAGGTCCAGGTCATCCAGCAGCAGATAAGTATAGCTCAGAGCTAGCAGAAGTCTTATGCTGACAGGAGGCGGAGACCACTAGAGTTCGAGGATTGCGACCACGTCTTCTTGCGGGTCTCACCTAGACGTGGATTACGGAGATTTTTCCGGGGCGGAAAGTTATCTCCGCGCTTCATCGGACCATTCCAGGTTCTCAGTAGGATAGGCGAGGTGGCTTACCGCCTGGTTCTACCACCTTAGTTGCACCGGGTGTACAACGTCTTCCATGTATCATAGCTGAGGAGATACGTGCATGACCTGATGTATATCATCTACCATGGGGAGTTGGACATTGATGATGGGGAGAATTTTGAAGAGGTCCCAGTGGAGATTGAGGATCAACATGAGCGGGTCCTACGTGGTTGGTCTATTCCTCTAGTGCGCATCAGATGGCAGCACGAGAACCTCTAGGAGAGTACTTAGGAGTAGGAGGCTCAAATGTGTGCTCAGTACCCTCATTTGTTCCCCTAGTTTGTGATGTATCATTACGGGGATGTAAATCGCTGAGGTGGGAGTAATTTAAAGACCCATAAATTTCAAAGGAAATTTTTTTCTTAATTTTCTTTAGGATTTTAGGAGTACGCAGTTTTTTACGGAACCTGATTCTGAGGCCCGGTGTGCCCGGAATCAATTTCCGAAGTTTAGCTCGGGTATGTTCAGTGAACGAATGAGCGGGTTTTTCTAACTTTTGAACCGGTGCTCGAAATCAAAATCCTAGTGCACTAATGGAATCACAGCATCGGTAATTTCTTAGGAACACCTTTTCGGGAGTTGCGTTTTCTCGGGTGAGGTTATTAAAAAAATGGGTTAACTAAGGAAAGAAATAAAAATGTGTGCAACAATTTTTATTTTCTATTCTAAGTAGTTTTAACCTATGCATGGTGGTTGGAGTGGGACCCACTACTTCCTAACTCAACTAGGTAGGATATTAGTGAAGTGTGGCCCACACGAGCCACACCCCTTCAAATCCCTTAAAACCTTCCATGAGCACTTAATTTTGTAACTCACCCACCCCCCAATTTAATGGCAAGTCAACCCTCAAAAATTAATTTGAATATTAAACGCTCTTTAATTAAATAAATTAATTGAATGAGATCTTTTGGAATTTCAAATTAATGGCTTGCATGAGTGTTAATAAAATAATACAGTGTCTTATTTTATTGGGGGATTGATTCATTGTGCGGAAACAAGGAGAGGACTCTTGCGCTCTTGAAGAACATCTTCTTCCTCGTTGAAGAACGTGAAGAATGCTGAGTCTACGACGAAGAACTCCATCACTGCAAGGAAATCGCCGTGCCGTCTACTCACCTCTCCTCAGTCGGTGAGAGACACCTCCTTCGGAGAACGATGACACGCCGCATGTAATGCCCCGACCCCAGCTACCCAGAGTCGGTGCATTACTTCGTAACATTGGCATGATCACAAGAAAGATCAAATCTCGAAAGACCGATTGGTTTAGTAGCCTTGGAAACACTAGATATATTCATAAGTTTTACATTACATCATAAAATTAAAAACTACTATAACAACATAATGTTTCCACAGTCCACACTATAATCCCCTCATAATATCCCTGCAGGTCATTCATAACTTACATCTTCACTTCCTGGGAAAAATAAAACATAGAAAAGGGGTGAGCTCAAATGCCCAGTAAGGATAACAATATAGCGGAAACTTTCATAAATAAGAATAAACATTTAAGGCAATGTATAACTAAAACATAAGCCTTTTAAACATGAACTTTCAACATGGTATGTCATAAATAAAATGAAATAATGCCATTTACTTATTCACATGGATATTCTACTAATCGAATAATCACAAGAAAAAATCAATAACCACTTTCATAATGTTGGAATGCATAATGCTAAACGTTAATTTCTTTGTCTAGGCCTCATCCCAAGACCTAGGGGTTACTTCTAACCGAAACCCAACCCGGAGTGCCTCTAATAACCGGACACCAACCCGGAGTGCCTCTAATAACCGGACACCAACCCGGAGTGCCTCTAATAACCGGACACCAACCCGGAGGGCATACTTTTACCAGTCCCTAACCTGGAGGGCTTACTTTAACCAGTCCCCAACCTGGAGGGCTTACTTTTACCGGTCCCCAACCCGGAACATACTTGTTTAGCACATTCATCTGAAGAAAAGTTTGAAATATAACATAAACATTCGGATTAAAACTAGCATACGAAATGTCAATAGTTTCACCATAAACTATGAATGGTATAAAATAGCACATCCACAGTCAAATATATCACAAAACCTTCAATACAATATAGAAGTTTTGTATTATAATAAATCAACTTCAAATAAGCGTAAAATCCATTAAAGGATGTTGACATAGATGAAATCAAAACACTTTTTAGAGAAATATCTCTTTCTATTTTTGAAATCATTTAAGAGCCATATAAAATAAAAAAATTTCTTGAAAATATTCTTGTAAGCTTGTAAGGAAAGCTTTGACGATTTTATAACGGTGGAAAATAACCGCACCCGCCGTATAAGTTAAAAAAACATTCTTATCTTAATTCTGTCGAAAAGGTTAAAAAGGACCTTGTTTTGAAAACGACGGAAAGATTCCTTTATAAACCTCTTACAAAAAGTCAAACAAGGGTATAAATTAATTTAACCCATATTCTTGTAAATAATAAATATGTTTTGAAATACATTTCAAAGAAACATGGATGTGGATGATAAAGAAATCCCAGTAGATTATTACGTATAAACAACCTCGGATAATGAAGAGATTGTGAAATAACGCTTACCTTGTACTTTTCCTTTGTTGGGGTAGGTTAACCTCCTGTATAATGGTGAAATAATTGTTATTAAATTATACAAGAATCATAAACATTAGTATGATATCATATATGATCTTTTAACATTGCTTTATTAATAATATCTTAGTATTATCGTCGTTTCGGGTGATAATCGATTTGTTCTTCTTAAATGTTTGGTTACGTAAGACATGTTTGTAATGGATGGATTATATCTTATTCATAACCAGAATGATATCAAGTCCTTAAACATCATTTTTAAATCATTAAATGATAATTATACTTGAATGGATACGATGGAGAATGAATCTCATCGCGTTCGTGGAGACGGTAGTCCGTACGTACGCACGAACGCTACTTCCATTTAATTTTTATTTAAAAGAATCGAATCCAAATGATACATAGGTATATTACTATTACAGTATAATATAATATTTTATATATGTTACTTAAGTTCATTAACACCATCCTTTATACGTTCCATGTGTGGTATGAACGAGTCATATCATTTTAAGGGGGCGGTAGTCCGCACTTCCTCAAATGAAATTATCGTATGTATATACAACATGAAACGAATAATGGTATGAAATAAAATGGAATTACAGAAGCTTATATATAAAATATATATCATTAATATCATATTTAATTACAGTTCCATCATAATGGCCACCATGAGAGGCGGTAAGATGTTTTTGAACAATCATCGTTTCGTGAGGCGTTAGTTTGCCATCCACAGAAACATTATGTTCATCATCCATTAGATGGAGTTGTGTGTATGTGTAGTTTGAATCCTTCTTATAACAACATCCTAGTATATTGAGTATACTGGTGTTGTTACAAAAGAAAGGAAATAAAAAGATTTTGGGGGTTGAAGAAGCAAAATAAATGAAAATAATTTAAGAGAAATCGTTACCTTTAATTTAGGTAACTCACTTTGGTTGGAACCAAAGGACTTCTTGAAATGCTTTCTGCCTAAGGGGAAGCTTCAAGGAGGAGGAGAGGGATGTGGGGAGATTATTTGGGCAGAGTTTGGACGAGCCAAGTGGCTTGAGAGGTGTGAGGAAATGAGAAGGAGGAGTGCCCTTTTATAAGAGGGGTGAGGGGCACCTTTGGAAAAGTTAGAAATATTAGTTTATAATAAATTCATATTCGGTTTCCAATGGCTCCAAAGTTGACTATTCAAAGGTTAAGGTGGGGATGGGTCGAAAACAACTCAACCAATAGAATTTAGACAGGTTTGGGTACTTATATTAACCTTATCTTTAAGTATTAACTCTAAGTTAATTAGTTTCACTTTTACAATGTCTCTTTGTATTTTTATATAATATGGTTAATAAACTTACTATATACATCTAAGAGACCCCCAAGTGGTCCATTAATGATTAACCTATCATGATATAAGTCTCTTGGCCGAACCTTAGATTTTTAGGAATTTAATATCAATTAATAATATAATATTTGTTTTAAGAACTCTTTTATGTCAATTTTGACACTATTCATTAGTTGATTTTTGTGAAACTCATAACAGATTTATTACTTCGAACAAAGTCAATTAAATCAATCCTAATATATCATAGTATCCTAGAAAATTAGTTTAATTCATTAAAAGTTTCATATTATATTTATTTGGGTATTTATAATATCACTTATGTTAATTGTTCACTATTATAGTAATTACTGCATCATCATTGTGTCATAAATAAAATAAATTATATAATGTCTAAAAATTATAAATAAAATATCATTATGTAGGAAATCTTTTTATCTTTCTAATGAATATTTATAATAAAAAATCCAACATGTATAACCCTATGTAAATATTGTTCTTCTAAAAGATGTAAGCTTATGCCATTTTTATTTTTATTTTAACTTTATTAATATAATGTTTCATTATCACTTACAAGTGGGTCCATGGGGTCCCAAAATAGACCCAAAGATGCCCATGGTCGACCATTTATCAACCAATAGGGTTAAGACACGTTTTAAGGTAATTTAGTATTATTATAATATTATTTTTTTTAACCCTTATTTACCGGATTTACCCTTTAACCATGGTAAATAAAATATTTACCACAGTAACTATTCAAAATGTCTAAAAATAAAAGTTACCTATTTACACAATTTGAACATCCTGATTCCAAATATGGAATCCATTTTTCTAAATTCAAAACACAGAAGTGGCAGAAATTAATTTAAAATTAATTCCCGCTGTCAAAACAAAAAGCGTGTTTTTAAGAGATAATAACTATCAAAAGATTGACACTTGTTTATGTTCGGTTTAATTGTAAAATTATGTCCAATGACAAACATTAAATTGAATGGTAAAAATATATTCTAAATATACTTTAAAACCACTCAAATTCATAATTTATCAATATTAATTATTTTGATTAAAAAAGTTGTTTTTAATTAAAATTTAGTAATTTTCACTATTCATCAAATTATAAAAGTTATCCGAAAAGTACCAAAATTTCACCCTAGACTAATTTCGATATTCCGAATCCAAAAATGAAGTCCATTTTGAAATATAAAATATATATAATTTCAAAAAGTAGGTATTACTATTCATAACGACTAGTTTGATTGGTTGTGGTGTGTTAAAATCTCGAAGTTGCGTACAATGCACGTCATTGCATTATTCGAAAGGAAACATACCGAGGAAGCTTGGGGTGTTACATTCTCCCCTACTTCAATAAATTGCGTCCTCGCAATTTTTAAAATTTTGCTTGGGAATATAATGGAAAGTCCCACATCGGAAAAAGAGTCAATAAAACTATCACTTTAAAAGAAAGAAAGAGAGGTATAAGGGTCATCCAAGATAACCCATACTAGGATTCCATGTAAGAAAACATGGATATGGATGATAAACTAAGTGTCAAGTTCTGATGGAGAGGGATAGAAATCATGATCAGGAGAAATTTAACAATGAGAAAACCACAAACTTGTGTTGGGACAAACGACCATTAGTCTCCTAGTAGGAAAGTAAACGGACAACATTTTTTTTTAAGTTACATTACATAAGGAAGAGGAATTCATTTATGATATTGACTAAGAACATTATGAGATATACTTACATTTTAAGTAGATTTTTCATTATTTAATAAATTTTCACCACTAACTCAATTTTTTTTTTAAACGATGAGTATTCAAGAAGACTTGGTCACACTGGAAGAGTTAGAATAAACTTCTATAGAATCACATGATCCATGAAGGATAAACCATGTATTTACATTGTCTATGAAGATTAATCAAAACCAAAATGGTCAGTGAATGATCTAATGATCCCCCAAAAGGATATTTATTGAGATAAATATGCACTAATCTTAATTTCTAAAATTAAACCAACAATACCCCAAAGTTAAATAGATACCATTCAATAACCAATTGTCCTTAAAATCCTTTAATATAATCCAAACTAATATTGAAACCCAAAACATAGAAGAATTTGATTATGTAGTCTCCCATGTTAAATTGTATCTCCAAATGACATCAGATACTCTTAAAGTCACATACTCAAAAGTAATTAACCTAATCACATATTCTCTATTATAGGTTAATCATTTCCATAAATAACCCAAATCACTATAAATCCACAATAAAAATGTAGATAAAAATCTATCATTACTCCACAAATGAAACCCCATAGTATTCTATTTTCCTTGGGCATATAGTGTTCCCAACAAAGCGAACATCTTCCAAAATAACATTTATCACTTAATCACCAAATCATTTTCCTATACCAAGGGTATTCTTTTGATATGAAATAAGAACCCAAATCAACTTATTATTGATCAATAAAATCATTTAACTAAAAAAAAAGTCACACTAACCAGGGACTTCACGTAGTCCAGTGGTAGGCGATAAATCCCAATCGCACTTTGGTTGTGGGTTCGATTCCCATAGCTTTGTCCGACGCGACGGGTTGTCACACGGTCTACGTGTTGTCCTTTTTCAAAAACTATATTTTATAATATTTCCAAAATGAGATAAATTCCTCAAAATACTATATCATAAATTTAACCACAAATGTTATATCATACCTTGAATCTTCATCCCAAATTAGAATAACTTATAATTCTCTCAAACCCCAATGATCATATAAAACCAAATGGTTATTTATACCTATATCCACAAGAAAAGAGACAATTCTTCCTCAAATATCATTCTCACATGGCAAACTGCGGGGTTACAAATACAAGAGAAAATTATTCCATGGTAAACCCATCAACAAGGAGTGCTAATACTTTTTAAACATTTCTCCAACCATTTATTCCCACATAGCTTCTTCTTTGACCAAGAAAATATCCTATAGAATAGGACATTCACTCGGATAATGGCCAGGTCCCCTACATTTACGGCAAATGACTGTAAATGGACTCTTGGGACCATTTTTATCTTCTTCCATAGTACTCTTCATTTTTCTTCGGCAATTCTTTACTTTATGTCCTTCCTTCCCGCACGTAAAACATTTCGTTGTCCCATTGAGACACTTTCCTGGGTGTCTCTTTCCACATTTCCTGCATGATGAAAATTGAGGGTTCTTTTCTCCATGGTCTCCATTGCTGGAGCTCTTATCATTTATCACCTTTCTCTTCCTTGTTGAGTCTGGGAGTTGGTTAATATATATGTTGTTGATCATATTTTTGGAAAACTGATTTGGCATAAAGACGATATCTTTTACGCCTATCAACATTCCATTTTGTTGCTCATTTCCACCACCGTTCCCACCTTGTACATCATTCTCAAAGTCACTATGACTTCCTTGGAATCCAGCCATTGACTAAAACCATAAAGCATTATGTGAGTAATAGTAGTCGTAAAATCATTTAGAGATTAAAATGTCACCATATTCTCAATTTGAAACATATTAGGATTAACCATGGTCATTTACTCTTATCTTATATATATATTACTTAAATAGGTTTGTAAAGAAAATGTAAATTATCCTAAGCATATCCCCCGGGAGTGTCGTAACCAAGAGTGCAGCAAGGCCCGTTGTCGTGCACCAGTTCCTGTTCGAGTCTAGCTCAAAGCGGTGTTTTCGGGTTTTACCCCTAGGTACATCTGTGCCAGAGCCGCCTCTACCTGCTCGTATCCAGATAGGGATGTATTGCTCGGAAAACTCACAAAATCTCTACAATACCAAAATTCTAGGAAGTTCTTCTATACTAATCCTCAAAGTTCATCTTAGGTCTACGTTCTCTAATCAGAGTTTATCTAAATCTAGCTTCCAAGGTTTGTACTAAACTTCCTCTGATACCAACTGTAACGCCCCGACCCCAGCTACCCAGAGTCGGTGCATTACTTCGTAACATTGGCATGATCACAAGAAAGATCAAATCTCGAAAGACCGATTGGTTTAGTAGCCTTGGAAACACTAGATATATTCATAAGTTTTACATTACATCATAAAATTAAAAACTACTATAACAACATAATGTTTCCACAGTCCACACTATAATCCCCTCATAATATCCCTGCAGGTCATTCATAACTTACATCTTCACTTCCTGGGAAAAATAAAACATAGAAAAGGGGTGAGCTCAAATGCCCAGTAAGGATAACAATATAGCGGAAACTTTCATAAATAAGAATAAACATTTAAGGCAATGTATAACTAAAACATAAGCCTTTTAAACATGAACTTTCAACATGGTATGTCATAAATAAAATGAAATAATGCCATTTACTTATTCACATGGATATTCTACTAATCGAATAATCACATGCAAAAATCAATAACCACTTTCATAATGTTGGAATGCATAATGCTAAACGTTAATTTCTTTGTCTAGGCCTCATCCCAAGACCTAGGGGTTACTTCTAACCGGAACCCAACCCGGAGTGCCTCTAATAACCGGACACCAACCCGGAGTGCCTCTAATAACCGGACACCAACCCGGAGTGCCTCTAATAACCGGACACCAACCCGGAGGGCATACTTTACCAGTCCCTAACCTGGAGGGCTTACATTAACCAGTCCCCAACCTGGAGGGATTACTTTTACCGGTCCCCAACCCGGAACATACTTGTTTAGCACATTCATCTGAAGAAAAGTTTGAAATATAACATAAACATTCGGATTAAAACTAGCATACGAAATGTCAATAGTTTCACCATAAACTATGAATGGTATAAAATAGCACATCCACAGTCAAATATATCACAAAACCTTCAATACAATATAGAAGTTTTGTATTATAATAAATCAACTTCAAATAAGCGTAAAATCCATTAAAGGATGTTGACATAGATGAAATCAAAACACTTTTTAGAGAAATATCTCTTTCTATTTTTGAAATCATTTAAGAGCCATATAAAATAAAACATTTTCTTGAAAATATTATTTTAAGCTTGTAAGGAAAGCTTTGACGATTTTATAACGGCGGAAAATAACTGCACCCGCCGTATAAGTTAAAAAAAACATTCTTATCTTAATTCTGTCGAAAAGGTTAAAAAGGACCTTGTTTTGAAAACGACGGAAAGATTCCTTTATAAACCTCTTACAAAAAGTCAAACAAGGGTATAAATTAATTTAACCCATATTCTTGTAAATAATAAATATGTTTTGAAATACATTTCGAAGAAACATGGATGTGGATGATAAAGAAATCCCAGTAGATTATTACGTATAAACAACCTCGGATAATGAAGAGATTGTGAAATAACCCTTACCTTGTACTTTTCCTTTGTTGGGGTAGGTTAACCTCCTGTATAATGGTGAAATAATTGTTATTAAATTATACAAGAATCATAAACATTAGTATGATATCATATATGATCTTTTAACATTGCTTTATTAATAATATCTTAGTATTATCGTCGTTTCGGGTGATAATCGATTTGTTCTTCTTAAATGTTTGGTTACGTAAGACATGTTTGTAATGGATGGATTATATCTTATTCATAACCAGAATGATATCAAGTCCTTAAACATCATTTTTAAATCATTAAATGATAATTATACTTGAATGGATACGATGGAGAATGAATCTCATCGCGTTCGTGGAGACGGTAGTCCGTACGTACGCACGAACGCTACTTCCATTTAATTTTTATTTAAAAGAATCGAATCCTAATGATACATAGGTATATTACTATTACAGTATAATATAATATTTTATATATGTTACTTAAGTTCATTAACACCATCCTTTATACGTTCCATGTGTGGTATGAATGAGTCATATCATTTTAAGGGGGCGGTAGTCCACACTTCCTCAAATGAAATTATCGTATGTATATACAACATGAAACGAATAATGGTATGAAATAAAATGGAATTACAGAAGCTTATATATAAAATATATATCATTAATATCATATTTAATTACAGTGCCATCATAATGGCCACCATGATAGGCGGTAAGATGTTTTTGAACAATCATCGTTTCGTGAGGCGTTAGTTTTCCATCCACAGAAACATTATGTTCATCATCCATTAGATGGAGTTGTGTGTATGTGTAGTTTGAATCCTTCTTATAACAACATCCTAGTATATTTAGTATACTGGTGTTGTTACAAAAGAAAGAAAATAAAAAGATTTTGGGGGTTGAAGAAGGAAAATAAATGAAAATAATTTAAGAGAAATCGTTACCTTTAATTTAGGTAACTCACTTTGGTTGGAACCAAAGGACTTCTTAAAATGCTTTCTGCCTAAGGGAAAGCTTCAAGGAGGAGGAGAGGGATGTGGGGAGCTTAGGTGGGCAGAGTTTGGACGAGCCAAGTGGCTTGAGAGGTGTGAGGAAATGAGAAGGAGGAGTGCCCTTTTATAAGAGGGGTGAGGGGAACCTTTGGAAAAGTTAGAAATATTAGTTTATAATAAATTCATATTCGGTTTCCAATGGCTCCAAAGTTGACTATTCAAAGGTTAAGGTGGGGATGGGTCGAAAACAACTCAACCAATAGAATTTAGACAGGTTTGGGTACTTATATTAACCTTATCTTTAAGTATTAACTCTAAGTTAATTAGTTTCACTTTTACAATGTCTCTTTGTATTTTTATATAATATGGTTAATAAACTTACTATATACATCTAAGAGACCCCCAAGTGGTCCATTAATGATTAACCTATCATGATATAAGTCTCTTGGCCGAACCTTAGATTTTTAGGAATTTAATATCAATTAATAATATAATATTTGTTTTAAGAACTCTTTTATGTCAATTTTGACACTATTCATTAGTTGATTTTTGTGAAACTCATAACAGATTGATTACTTCGAAAAAAGTCAATTAAATCAATCCTAATATATCATATTATCCTAGAAAATTAGTTTAATTCATTAAAAGTTTCATATTATATTTATTTGGGTATTTATAATATCACTTATGTTAATTTTTCACTATTATAGTAATTACTGCATCATCATTGTGTCATAAATAAAATATATTATTTAATGTCTAAAAATTATAAATAAAATATCATTATGTAGGAAATCTTTTTAGATTTCTAATGAATATTTATAATAAAAAATCCAACATGTATAACCCTATGTAAAAATTGTTCTTCTAAAAGATGTAAGCTTATGCCATTTTTATTTTTATTTTAACTTTATTAATATAATGTGTCATTATCACTTACAAGTGGGTCCATGGGGTCCCAAAATAGACCCAAAGATGCCCATGGTCGACCATGTATCAACCAATAGGGTTAAGACACGTTTTAAGGTAATTTAGTATTATTATAATATTATTTTTTTAACCCTTATTTACCGGATTTACCCTTTAACCATGGTAAATAAAATATTTACCACAGTAACTATTCAAAATGTCTAAAAATAAAAGTTACCTATTTACACAATTTGAACATCCTGATTCCAAATATGAAATCCATTTTTATAAATTCAAAACACAGAAGTGGCAGAAATTAATTTAAAATTAATTCCCGCTGTCAAAACAAAAAGCGTGTTTTTAAGAGATAATAACTATCAAAAGATTGACACTTGTTTATGTTCGGTTTAATTGTAAAATTATGTCCAATGACAAACATTAAATTGAATGGTAAAACTATATTCTAAATATGCTTTAAAACCACTCAAATTCATAATTTATCAATATTAATTATTTTGATTAAAAAAGTTGTTTTTAATTAAAATTTAGTAATTTTCACTATTCATCAAATTATAAAAGTTATCCGAAAAGTACCAAAATTTCACCCTAGGATAATTTCGATATTCCGAATCCAAAAATGAAGTCCATTTTGAAATATAAAATATATATAATTTCAAAAAGTAGGTATTACTATTCATAACGACTAGTTTGATTGGTTGTGGTGTGTTAAAATCTCGAAGTTGCGTACAATGCACGTCATTGCATTATTCGAAAGGAGACATACCGAGGAAGCTTGGGGTGTTACACCGCATCCTTCATCGGGCATGCACTGGCGACGTATACGGAGCCTCATTCCGCGACGCCATCTTCCGCGACGCCGTCTTCCGCGACGCCTTTTCTCTGCGACGACCATCATTTGACAACTCTTGAAGTAGGGGTTAATTTTTGTTCGTGAATTCTTTTTCGTTCATCGAATTTTATTTTTGGGCCGCCTGTTATCATTATAATGGGAGGAGGTCGGACCGCACGAACACGGACGACCCTCCTCCCCCTCTATTGTTGAATTCTTTGTGGCTCGAATGAAGGCGGCGCGGTGCAATGGAACTACGCAGAATCAAGGAGGAACATGGAGAAGAAGCGTGGTGCCGTCGTGGCGCGCCGTTGAGGCCAAACAAAACCACTGTCGGAGTCGGGCCACGGCGAAGGGGCGCGGAGCCGTCGCACCGTGCTGGAGAACCACGAAGAGGGCGCGGCCGGAGCAGGGTCGTGGCGGAGGGCCACGGTGCCATCGCGCTTCACCGGTCAAACAAGGCCACGGCTTGAAGCCGCGGTGGTGCAATGGGGGGTGGCTGGAACCACCGGCCACCGGTGCTTCGGAGGAGCGGGACCGCAGGGTCCCGCGGCAGCAGCACCAGCCGGCCAGTCGGGCTGGCCGTTCCTAAAGTACTGGGGGTCATAACCCCCAGATAGCCAAGAGGCGGGCCCCCCTCATGCTGGCCGTATCTTCATTCAAGGGGGGCATCACCCCCCTCCGCATCCTGCTCGGTGAAACGGACGAGTCGCGGGCAACGCGCCGGCTGAGCCAGGACGCGCCGGTCAGGCCGGGCCATGCCCGGATGGACCGGACCCGGACCTGGGTCGGGTCGAACCGGTTCGGGCCGACCCAGGGGGTCTTGGGTCAGGTCGGTCCGGGCCCAAAACCCCCTACAACCGGACAAGTTCGTTTAATTTCTCGTAACAAGGGATATGAACCACCGATCAACGCACCGTCAGTTGCAATGAGATCCTTGGATAGAGACGGTCGTTTTGGTATATTACACTCAAGGTTTCGGAGAACTTTGGGTACGGCCAGGTTGGTTTGAACACAAAACCAATCGGGCCCTCGGAGCATAAACGCTTATAACATGAGCTCTGGATGTCTGATTGACGTGTCGTTGACTTTGTTGGATTCGTCTTAGTGAGACAAACCTTTTGGATTAATTCGTTCGAGGTTTGGACGCAGTTGGAGTACAATAGGGTTTGTTTTTACTTAAAAACCAACTAGGCCCCTAGAACAAAAAAGCCAATAACTCTCAGACCGGGTGTCCGATTGAAGCGTCGTCTGTCACGTTGAGTTCTTTCTATCGAGACAGAATGTTGGGATACATCAACTCCGGACTACGTGTCGGTTGATGTATCAACCCCCTTGGCTCGGGGAGCAGACCCTCCCGGAATCGAGCATGCTGTGTGCGGGAACCCTAGAGCTGGATGTGACTGCGACGACGATGACTACTGCACTGAAATCCTCTGTGGGTTCGGAAGCGACGACGACTGCACTGAAATCCTCCATGTGTTTGGTAGCGATGAAGACCATACTGAAATCCTCTGTGGGTTTGATGGCGATGACTACTATTCTTGTATCCTACGTGGATCTGGCAGTACTATTGTTCTTGTATCATACGTGGGTCCGGCTGTGTTTGACTCTATTCTTGTATCCTACGTGGGTATGGCAGAGTATCTTCTCTTGTATCCTATGTGGTTCCGAAAGCTTAGCTGGTCTATTATCCTACGTGGGTCCGAGCTTAGATGAATCAGTGGCTACATCTGATCATCTCTATCACCTTACGAAGAAGTATACCTGTGTGAGATGAGTCTTGATTTTCAATCATTATCTTCGATATGATTGACTTGCTTTCCAATGTGGATTGGGTTGTGATTTCTTGTGTGGATTTGGTTGTACTATCCTGTGTGGACTTGATCAAACTTGGGCTCAGATGTTGGAGCCAAACTGGAATTGATGACTTGGGTATATGTATGGGCATATACCTAAGTAGTGTGGGATGTTACTTTGTGATTGTATCTTTCTTTTGTAGATTATCCTTTGTGGATTCTGGGATACCTTCGGGGGTCTCAGGGTCCCTAATGCGTAGAATATACTCACCCCTGCATGGGCTATGCCCACACTACGTTTTTTTGGATGCAGATTACGGACAGCGCTGATCGTGGTTGAGGTTTGTGGAGCAAGTCAGTACCTAGAGGTGGACCACAGGGCGGGACGTACAAGGAGCAGACAGTTCGACCCGAGGAGCTGAAGAGGCTATCTGTACCCACCCTTCAGGTGGAACTTCCAGTGGATGGCTCGACGTTGCTGCTTTACTTTCAGTTGCTGTACTTTCTTTCCAGTTGTACTTTACTTTCAGTTTGGGTTTTTATCCTGGCCCATTTACTTTCCGCACTTACTATTGTACCCAGTTTTACTTAGTGTCTACTTCTGCTGGCTTACTCTATGGTGTTTTTTACTTTATAAGGCAATGCATTCCCCTTTCTATTAGGATTTAAGTATTTGGTGATAGTCTCCAACCCCTAGCCTATGGAAGGCGGGCTTGGGGTAGTCACGGCACGTGTCCCGAGGATGGGTGGTGACATGATGATTTGGTCGATCAACTTCGACCTTAATTATCAGCAGTGAGGGTTTAGATCATGATGATGGATGATTTGATTTTCTCATATGGCAGTGGAAAGACATTATCCTCACTCGGATTATGTTCTGATCTATTGCTGATTTTTGGAATTTTGTGCTTCAGTGGGGCCTAGACCAGTGGTGGTAGATGTTCATAACCTAGTGATGTGATCTTTCACTTCTCCAAAGTCCTTTGTGTTGCACATCTAAATTTCTCTAGTTTCCTTTGTGATATGCTTTTTAGTTGCTCCAATCACCTCTATGATGTGTGTATCAGTTTCTCCATTTTCCCTTGTGATGTACTGTTCACTTCTCTAGTGCCTTTTTCCTATCCCCCTTGGTGGATTATTGGATTTACATTGGTTTTTTATTTCCCTCAAAAGAAGTTTTGAATCCATTTTTGTTTGATTGTTTTGCGGTGCTTCTTGTTCTAGTTAACATTCCATTTGGTGCTATTTTTATGGTTAGGGAGATTCCAGTTGTAGTTTTTAGTGGTGTTTAGTTTAGGTTGTTGGCTCTATGATTTGTCTCTACACTGCTTGAGAGTCATTTTTGATACAAGTATCCATTGATTCAGTTGCTTCTATGATGTGCTTTTTAGCTCCTCCAGTCAGGTCTTGCTCCAGTTACCTCTGTTATTCCCTTCCAGCTGCTCCATTTCTATTTTCCTCTACCTCACAATGGTGTTTTTTCACATGATTTGGTTTCATCCTACCAGGTACATCAGGCCACATGATGTGTTGAAGTAACCAGACAGACTCTCAAGGAACAATCTCTAGATGAGGATTGAAATCAAGCACTTTCACCATAGTAGTGGTAATCAGACTTGGAATAATGAGAGGGTATGGAAATTTTTATGGGTACCAGGCATGTTCTTCTATGCACGGGGCAACTATACAAATAGTTTTGCGTAATTGGAGAGCTGACATCATGATATTAATTATAGGGAGGGGTAGCTCCAAGTAATTATTATCTAGGATGAATTCCTCTAATACCTTAGGGTAATTTTTTTTATGCTCTCCCCCTCATCATTTAAAAGGGGGATTATCAAAAATGAATAAAAATATAAGGACTTTTGTATATTCAGTCAAATATGATTTATTTTGGATCTATTATTTATGAATTGAAATAATAATATTTTAAAAATATGAAAAAATATAAGTGTGACACTCACCTCAATTATAATGGGCACTGCATCCTCTCAATTATTGACATTTCATGATCCATTTATCTCAAACAACCACTGTCAAAATCACTCCTCAAAATCCTTATCCTCATTATAAAGGTTTTGGTCCTCTTTAACACCCTATGATTTTAAAAGAAGAAAATCGGGATCAATAAACGGTATGATACGCAACAATGAGCTTTGAAGAGAATATATCACCCGAAGACTTTATGAAATAAATATTTTTAAATAAATTCAAACACTTATATATACTATGGTGCATGCAATTCCATGTTTAAATGAAATACAATACTCAATAAAAATATTATTATTAAAACAATACCATTATAATCTAACTATTAGGTTGGATGTTTGAATTGTAATAAATAAAATATTAAAATTATGTTCTTTACACATGTATAAAATAAATTCAATGGTTATATATTGACTATAAATAATTTAATAATTATTTTAAAAAAATTAATTATTTTTTGAAAAAATGTATTTTTCAAAAAAAGAGGATTTGTCGCGTGTTGCACACATAATTGAAACTAATTTTTTCAAAATATTCTTAAATTTATTTAACATAATAAAATTAAGCCTTTAAATATACATGTCAAAATCATTTTTGATTGATTTTTTTTGGGTTTTCCTGAAAAGATTAATTTTTTGATGAATACTGAAAATATTGATCTTTATTGAAAACTACATTTCGTTTAAATAATTTACATGGTTAAATAATAAATTAAATTTATTTTAAAGTAAAATTAGTTAAATTATATTAAAGTTTAATTGATTTAGGTCATTCTACTCAGTTTCATATATAATTTTGATATAATTTTTTTAGATTTTTGAGTTTTTCTTCTTTGGAAAACCCTTTTTTTCAATGGGTTTATGGGTTTTATTTTAAATTTTATTCAGCCACTTACGTGAATTGAATTTTTAAAAATTGATTACATATATATAATAATAATAATCTATATTATCTAATAATCTCAATCTAATTTTATTTGATAATTAATAGTGAAAATAATAAATATTAATTATCAAGGTTAAGTTGAAAATTGGAATATCATAGGGGTTAAACTAAGAAGATAAGGGTTAAAATGACCTAAGACTTGTCCAAAACCCATTATATAGAAATATTTATAACATATATTGTCTAATTTTTATAATGATCCATTTTTTAGTCTTGTGGAATGAGAAAAACATGGTCATCACTATATTTTCAAAAATTCCATGTGTGCCCCCCTCACTTATATAAGGCCACGTCCTCACCTCCCCTCTTCACACTTTAAAACCCATTTCTTTTATCCAAGACCATCTCAAAACCATTACTTGATTAAATCCCCATTTCATAGAGTCCTTATTTTTATTATAAATACCTCCTAATAAATCATTAGATATAGACCTAAATAGGCTCTCTAAAGAAGAGGTAAAATTCTTAAACATGCATATATGTTTTATTTCTTCTTTCACCTCCATAAAATAATATTGAACTATTAAATATTATTAAAATAGTATCCCACATATTTTTGGATGTTATAATGTTAATTTAATAACACATATCCATATCCACATCCATCAAATTGGATGTGAAACTGTCGATTGTGTTGAGGGAGGATTTCCGCCTCCCAAACCAATGTACTTCGTTTTCCATAACAACCTTTAAATGAGGAATATAATGATATATTTAACTTATTTATATGATATTTATGTAATTATTATACTTATAAAATTATTAAATTGCATATAGCCTATTACTTACTATTTTTGGGGGGATACGATAACATCACTCATGTGTAGAGTGGACTACCATCTCACGAACCAATGTGTTTCGTTTTTTCGCTTATGTTATACATGGAAATTAGTACAGATAAAGTTAATGAATATATTTTATATTTGTAACGCCCCGACCCCAGCTACCTAGAGTCGGTGCATTACTTCGTAACATTGGCATGATCACAAAAGATCAAGTCTCGAAAGACCGATTAGATTATTAGCCTTGGAAACACTAGATACATTCATAAGTCTTTCATTACATCAAAAAGTAAACAAACTACAATAACATGGTCTTCATAGTCCACAATCATATCCCTTTCTGACTACCCCTGTAGTTCATTCATAAAATACTTCTTCACATCCTGGAAAAATATTAAAACATTGAAAGGGGTGAGCTCAGATGCTCAGTAAGGTTAACAATATAGCGGAAGCTTTCATAAATAAACATTAAAATTTAAGGCAATGTATAACTAAAACAAAAGCCTTTTAAACATGAACATCAACATAATATGGCAAAAGTAAAATGAGATAATGACATTCACTTCTTCACATGGATATTCTACTGGTCGAATAATCACATGCAAAATCAATAACCACTTTCATAATGATGGAATGCATAATGCCAGACTATCATAACCACGTAGTCAAGGCCTCGTGCCAAGACCACAAATAATATTTTTTCAAGGCCTCGTGCCAAGACACTAGTTTGTCTCATGAGACCTGCCGATGCATCGAGGAGCTATAGCGGGCTCCACCCGTCACTTATTAAGTCCAATGCATTCCTCATATGAATAGGTTTAAACATATCATAAACCATAACATAATCGTATCACATAAAACATGCATAAAGGAAACATAACATTTCCACATTTCAATCACAAGATATAAATACAACTCATTGATATAATAAAAACACTTTCAAAACCATTTTCAATACCAAAATAAAAGGAAGTTAAAACTTTTTATTTATTTTTCATTAAAAAAATGATGGCTTGTAGAGGAAGCCAAAACTCAAATAATGGTCACGGCGGCGGAGAAGTCGTTGTCGCCGCATAAGTACGGAAAGAAAAACATTCCCTTTTGTCGTTTAGTAAAACGCTTCATATAAAAAAGATTCCTTTTGAATAAATGTAAAATTCAAAGGGGTTTATACACCGTATAAAAGAAAGTTGTGTATAAAACCAAATATGCCTCAATGAAAGGTGATTGAGACGAAGTCCTTAAAAAGATAATTTTTTTAAATAAAGTACATCTATAATGTGTATTCACTATAAGTACACATAAATAATGTACAAATACAATATAGGACATAATAATATCATTACATAATTTGAAAGTAGGAGATTAACCCAAAGAATGGAAGTTGGGTTATGAAATTCCCTTACAAAGATCATTTATAAATAAAATAGATCTATTATGTGTATTAACTATAAGTACACATAAATAAAGTACTAATACAAGATAATACATAACAATATCATGACATAATTTGAAAGTAGGAGATTAACCCAAAGAATGGAAGTTGGGTTAAGAAGTTCCCTTACCTTGCGTTTTGTCCTGACTTGACCGTTCTTTAACCTCCTGAATAATAAACTATAGTTAATTTCTATTTACTTAAGAACCTTTTTCATGTTCATTATTCCATTTATATCACTTATTACCATGTTATGAACATTGTTTAATTATTTAAGTTAATAACGGTCGTTTTGTCGATCTTTGGTACTTGAGTCAAAAATAATCTTCTTATAATTACAAGTTGTTCATGTGGTGAAATATCCATTATATCCAGAATTATATTCATGATGTAGATATCATATATATCATATATATACAGTATATACATTCATTCATAATGTCATGTAACATTTAGAGGTAAGAAATGAAATGCACCGTTCATGGAGACGGTAAGCCGTACGTACGCATGAACGCTAATTTCATTTCTATTTCGTATTTAATGGAATGAAATCATAATTATATAAATTTATAATATAATTACAGTATAATATAGTGTATAATACCATTTAATCCATCCTTTATACATCCCACATATGGCATTAACGATTCAAATCACTTTGAGGGGGCGGTAGTCCGCACTTCTTAAAAAGAAATTATCGCGTTTTACCCATAATGGAAATCATAAAGTATGCCATAAATGAGAAATACAGAAGCATAAGTAAAACATAAACATATTATATATCATATATAAAAATAGTGACATCATAATGGCCACCTTTGAAGGTGTTATATGAGTGTTGAACAATCATCGTTTCGTGAGGCAGAAATTCGCCATCCACAGAAACCGTATGTTCTTTAACCATTAGATGTAGGTGTGTGTAAGTGTAGCTCGAATCCTTCTTATAAAAACATCCTAGTATATTGAGGATACTGGTGTTGTTACAAAAGAAATGAATAAAAAGAGTTTAGGGGGTTGGAGAAGAAAAATAAAACAAAACAAAATTAGAGAAGACATTACCTCAAAATCGGGTAACTCTTTTTGATTTGAGCCAAAGGCTTCCTTGGGAAGAGTTCTGCCCAAAGTGAGGCTTCTAGGAGTAAGGGAGGAATGTTGGGAGAGTATTTGGGAAGAGTTTGGCCGATCCAAATGGCTTGAAAGTGTAAATGAGGTGGGAGAGGTGGGGGCCTTTTATAAGTGGAGAGGAGGGGCACTTTTGGAAAGATTGAAATGTTACATTATTTCACAATGCTTTTCGGATTCTAAAGGTCCCACACTTATATAATTCGAGTCTAAGGTGATAAGGTTTCTAAATCTCCTCATCCAATAGGCTTTGGACAAGTGTAATCCTTGTATTTTGCATTATCTTCTCATTTTATTTAAATCGTTAAATAATGAGGTCATCGCCTCATCATAATGATGTCATAAATAATTTAATTTATTTAATGTATAAAAATTATAAAAAAATACTATGATGTGGGAAATCTTTTTTTCTTTCTAATGAATATTTATAGTCAAAATTTGGACTTGTGTAACCCCACTTAAAAACTGTTTTAGTAAAACAACTCATGTTTGTGTCAATTTAATTTTAACATTAAATAAATATATATTAATGTCATTTTCCAACTAAAGTGGCTCCATGGGGTCCCCAAGTTGACCCATGGGTTTTCTTGGTCGGCCATGACTCATCCAATAGGAGTAGGACAAGTGTCAAGCTCATCTCATATTATTAAAACATTATTTTTACCTTAAACTACACTAATTACCTCTAATCGCGATTAAGATCTTAAAAGTTACTATTCACCAAAAAATTATTTTAATCTCATTGAACCACATTTTACTTCTTAATGACAACCATGTATGTCGGATTTTTGAAAATCAAATCACAGAAGTGGTAATATTTCATTTAAACGAAAAATCAGTTATTTAACTACCACTTAGTGGTTTCACTATTCATCAAAAATTGAAGTTTTTCAGAACAATGCCAAAATTTCACCCTAAGCTATAATTGATATTCCGAATTCAAAAATGTAACGCCCCAAGATTTTATGAAAAATATTCTTTTTAATTTCATTAATGTCTTGCGTTGTACGCTACAACAAAATAAGCTTTCACAATACGCATCCTTGACTTTCCTTCCGTTACACGCAATCGCGACCTTCCTCGATAGCGTGTGTAGTACGCAATACTGAGTTTCACGAAACAACGATATGCTATTAAAATATTATTAAAACTAGCCGTTATGAATAGTAATAACCACTTTTTGGAAATTTTGTAAATTTTATTTTTCAAAATGGAATTCATTTTTGGATTCGGAGTATCGAATTTAGCCTAAGGTGAAATTTTGGTACTTTTCGGATAACTTTCATATTCTAATGAATAGTGAAAATTACTAAATTATAATTAAAAACAACTTTTTTAATCGAAATAATTAATAGTGATAAATTATTAATTTGAGTGGTTTTAAAGTATATTTAGAATATATTTTTACAATTTAATACAATGTTGGTCATTGTTTGTAATTTCACATTTAAACTAGACATAATCAAGTGTCAATCTTTTGATAGATTTTGTTTCTTAAAAAAACACGCTATTTGTTTTAACAGCGGGATTTAATTATAAAATTAATTAATGCAACTTCTATGTTATGAATTTGGTAAAATAGACTTCATTTTTGAATTCGGAATATGAAATATAGCTTAGGATGAAATTTTGGCATTTTTCTGAAAACTTTCAATTTTTGATGAATAGTGAAACCACTAAGTGGTAGGTTAAAAACGGAATTTTGCATAAAACTTAATTTTACCGCTTCTGTGAATGGAATTTCGAAAATCCGAGAGACACGGTTAATATCAAAGACTAAAATGTGGTTCAATGAGATGAAAATAATTTTTTGGTGAATAGTAACTTTTTACTTTTTTTACCACGGTTAATAGTAAATAGGGTAACTAAGGGTAAATATGATATTAATATTACCCTAACACATGTCCTAATTCTATTGGACAAGTGTAATTCGACCAAAAACAAACTTAGGAATAAAATATGACCATTTAGGCCCACTTGGATTAGATTAGGACATTTATTATTAATTTATTTAAAGAAGGGTTAAAATAGTTAAAATCAAAGTTTAATAAGTAAATCATTTTTAATATGGGGTTATACATAAGCTAAATTAGACTATAAATATTCATTAGAAAGCTAAAAAGATTTCCTACATGATGGTATTTTATTTTTAATTTTTAGACAGCATATAATATAATTTATTTATGACACAAAGATGATGCAGTAATTATCTTATTAATGAAATATTGACATAATTGATAATAAAAATACCAAAATAAATGTAATTTAAGACTTTTTATGAATTCCACTAATTTTCTAGGTTACTATGATATATTAGTGTTGATTTAATCAACTTGGTTCGAATATATAATTCTGTTATGACTTTCAAAAAAATCATATATCAAATAGTGTCAAAATTGACACAAAATAGTTTTTAAATCAAATATTATATTATTAATTGTTATTTTATTCCTAAAAATCTAAGGTTCGTCCAAATGACTTAGATAAGGATATATGTATTAATAATATACAATTTGGGGTTCTTTTGGCATGTTATAGTATGTGTATTAACCATATAGTGAAAGAAAACAAAAAGACACGGTAAAAGTTAAATTATTTAACTTAGAGTTAAATCTAATTGATAAGGTTTAAAATAAGATCCAAACATGTATAAATTTGATTGGTTGATGAGATTACAACCCTATCTCATCTAATCTTCGAATATGAGTCATTTTTGGAGGTTTTTAAGTGGGGTTATATTTATTATAAATTAATATTTTTAAGAATTCATAAGGTGCCCCTCTCCTCCCTTATAAAAGGACACCTCCTCCCCCTCCTCCTCACACCAATTTGAGCACTCAAGCTCGGCCAACCCCTGCCAAAATCCCTTCTCCACTTCCCTAGCAACATCCTAGAGGTTCTGGTCTTCCTCAAAGACCAATTCTAGTGCCCTAAGAGGAGGTCTCAAAGAGGCACTTCAAAGAAGAGGTAATTACCGTTACCAATTCTTTCATCTTTATTTCTTCTTCCACTTCTTCTTCTTAGGTTGTTTCATTATGAAGTAATAACATCAGTATCACTCATATACTGATATGTTATTATAAGTACGAAACAACCCTATTTCACCATCTATCCATCCTACGGAAAAAGAAATCACCGCGCGTGCGTACGTACGGAATGCCGTCTCCACGCCGTGGTGTAATCTATTTTCCACCACCACCTTACATGGATGGGTATAATGGTGTAAAGAATAACTATACATAGTTATTACAACATCAAAATGATTCTGATATATTTTATAATCCACTCCAATTCAATTCAATATTTATAGAAATGATATCATTGCTCGTCCGTACGTACGGAATACCGTCTCCACGACGCGATGAGATTCATTCTCCATGTTAACCATTTAAGAATGATTATAATGTATATATAAGAAACAATAATGAAATACATGACATTATAAAGCTACTGGATTTATGTATATATATATACATATGTATGTCATCTACTTACTTCCATTTCAAGACAATAAGGAAAGAAAAACAGCGTTCATGCGTACGTACGGACTACCGTCTCCATGAACGGTGTTTTTCATTTTATTTATCTATCTATTATATATATATATACTGAATATATATGATATATAAATCATATTTTATATTCTGGAAGTAAGTAAATCATGATATAAGTAATAATGATGTCAAGAACAACAAGTCAAAACACCTACGATAAATGAAACGATTTTACCCAAAACGCTTCTTTAACATGGAATTTACAAAAGAACGGGTAATATAATGTCATAAGTGAACCATATATGATATCATAACAATGAATATGATTCTGTAATAAGTCAATGACATTATTTAAATCATTATACAGGAGGTTCGGACACATACGAAGCAAATTGGACCTAAGGTAAGGGAAATATCACAATCTCATTTTTATCCGAGATTGTTTATTCGTAAGTATTTACTGGGGTGTATTTTATCATCCACATCCATGTTTCATCAAAATGTAATATTATTTCCATCCACCTACAATTGTTTAAATCCATTTTTACCCTTCGGTGAGTTTTTAGTAATATGTATGAAAGGAATCTTTTGTCGTACGAGGTACTTTTTGACTTTTCCGACAAAAGTACGAAGAATGTTTTTTTTAACTTATACGGCACGAACGGATTTCTACTGTTTTATAAAGCCTTATTTTCATGAAGCTTCCTCTAAAAGATTTCATGACTATTTTCAATAAAATCTCTTTCTTTTAAAGTTGCATGATGTTTTGTGAAAAGAAATTGATTTTGAAGAAGAAAGGATATTTTCCTCAAGAATTCAATTCAAGTGTTTTATCAAAATTATTTTCCATCTAAGATAATAAAGAGTTCTGTTTCTATCCATATTTTTACATTGATTTGACTATGTTGTGATGGAATTATGTTTATGAATTCCTTTATCTTATATGAATGGTTTTATGATGTCATGTTGTTTAAGAATCCCATTTTTATTACATGGGTTATGAAATGATGTATGATTTATGATTTTGTGGAACACATAAGAAAGGATTCATTAAGAGATGGGTGGGACCTATATCTCCCTCCAATGCATTGGGTAAAGATTTTATATCTCATGAGATAGACATGGCTGGAATGGTAGGTTATACCGGTTCAGTGAAACAGGACTGAAACGAGGATTACTCGATTCAGAAAGGGACTTTGTCCACTAAGATAGTCTTGGCAATGAGTCTTGACTAACAAGAAATGATTCTCTATGATTATGTGTGTATGCCACAATGAGTAATGTTTTAAGTTATGATTTCATTTCACTACTATGATTTATCCCATGTTATGAAATTATGCTCTCTTTTGCAGGTTAAGATTTCCAAAAATGTTATGTTCTTATGGAAATTATGTGATTGATATTTCCTTTGTTTACCCTTACTGAGCATTTGAGCTCACCCTTTTATGTTTTCTTTTCCCCAGGATATAAAGAAAGGTTTTAGGTAGAAAAAAGGGATGACCTTTATGGGAGATATTGAAGAACATTCACCACGATTAGAAGATTACGTTCCGAGTTTCCAAAGACACTAAACTATTACGATCCTTTAGTGTGTGTTTTTGTTATGTACTAAGTATTCCGCAAATGTAATGTAATGTCCATGTACGTCAAGATACGGGTCTCTACAGTTGGTATCAGAGGAAAGGTTTAGTCAACCTTTGGAAACTAGGATGCGAGAACTTTAGTGAGATCCCTAGAGATATTTCTAAGGTATGTCTAGGGATGTCTCTAAGGTTAAGTATACGTATAGGTTATAGTCCTAGAATTACGCTAACGATCTTCGAATTTAACCTAAGATGTTAGATATTGAGGGTACTAACCCTTTATTATGTTGTTTTACCTAGCATGATTTTTGCCTCTCACACAATTCTTTTGGGGTTTTAGACGATGGCTGGAACCCGAAGGAACCGTGTTAATGCGGAATGTGATGGGCAATGCAATGATTGTACCCCTGAGCAACCAAACGATATAGGAGCTGGAATGCAAAATCTTGTAGCCATGCTCACACAACTTTCTCAAGCTATGAATCATGTAGGACTTCCAAACGAGCAAAGGAAGGAGCAACATTCTGTTGAATCCTTTATGAGGCAGCGTCCACCTTCTTTCAGTGGGTCTACTGATCCATTAGTTGCTGAACAATGGATTAGTACTACTGAAAAGATATTTTCAGTTCTTTAATGTTCTGAACATGATAAAGTCATCCTAGCAGTGTATCGTTTGGAAGGAGATGCTGATCAATGGTGGAATCTTATTAAGAATACAAGGCAAAGGGATGAAATTGAGTCTATGGAATGGGACGAGTTCAAGAACTTATTTTTCAATAAGTACTTCCCTCGTATTCTTCGAACAAAGATGGAGAAAGAGTTTCTTGAACTGAAGCAAAGGGACGATGAATCTGTTGGTACCTATGAAGCAAATTTTACAAGACTTGCAAGGTATGCTTCTGGAATTATCATCCAACCTGAAAGTAAAGTTGATCGATTTTTCAGTGGCTTAAAACCAAGTCTTCGAAGGGCATTAGCTATAAGAGACTTCAGTAGCTATGAAGAAATTGTGCGTTGTGCTATCAAGGTAGAAATGGAAGTTGGTGTTACATATCCATCTCATGGTTTTGACAAGAAACGAAAGATGGAGTTCAAGGAGAAATCTCAGAATAATGGTGAAAAGAAGATGAATGTTTCCTTATGCACAAAGTGTGGAAAGAAGCATGGTGGAGATTGTCTAAAAGGGACTAGAAAATGTTTTAAGTGTGGAAAAGAAGGTCATCGAGCAGCTGAGTGTCGAAGTAATGGAAAAAGGGTTTCTAATGATAAAGCAAACACTGCAGAGAACGCACCGCCAACACTTCAATGCTTCAAGTGCAAGGAAATGGGGCATTATGCTAATAATTGCCCTAATCCAAGGGTTAGTGATGATCAACATGAGAAACCACTGAAGGCAAAGGACAAAGGGAAATCACATGCGATCACTATTGGCAATGTTGAATATGACAACGATGTGGTGGAATGATTAAGTGTTTA
The DNA here is from genome assembly GCA_963277665.1 of Viscum album. Lineage (NCBI taxonomy): Eukaryota > Viridiplantae > Streptophyta > Magnoliopsida > Santalales > Viscaceae > Viscum > Viscum album. The sequence goes on along the minus strand of OY728145.1, from coordinate 994,435,759 downwards.
TGTAATGGGATTCCAAAATAATGTTGTATCATTGAGTATTGCAATATTTATTGATGTGGTATTCAAAGTGATTGAGATATTTTTTTTGGAAATAAGATGATATGCGCATAATGAAGACGAGAAAATGAAATGTTTAATAGTATTCATGAGCTCATGATTGATATAAGGACTAAGTGATATCATGGTTTGAGTATAAATAATTTTGAGGATTTTGGTATGTGTAAAGTGTTAACTTTTAACTGCATTCAAGTTTTCACTAAGGTTCAATGGGTATTCAAGAGTATACATGATTAAGGACTTTGAATGTTTGGAATGTGACCAAAAAAAACATATCTTATGATATATGGGGATCAACGATGATATTAAATCTCTGGTAATTGTTTTCACTATGTTATGAGAGTGGACTGCAGTATTATGGATAAGCCTAAAGATTGGAATGGATTGTGTTGGACGATATTATTGATGGGATGTTATAGTAGTTTTGGAAAAAGGACAACCTGCAGGACGGGCGACAGCCCATCGCTTCGGACAAGGCTGTGGGAATCGAACCCACAACCGAAGTGCGACTGGCCTTTATCGCCTACCACTGACCTACAGGAAGTCCCTGTTTAGTAGAAACTAGTTTTATTATATTAAGCAGTATGATATATGAAGTATAAGTCCATTTTAGGAACCATATATGATTAATCTCACTATAGATCGACTTATGTATATAAGTTTTGCTAACCTTTTGTTTGAGACAGATGGAATGACCTGTCATTCTATCACATGATCTGCTAACACATCACGAATAACAAATTCAACTTCATTTATTTAAGAGATGAAGTAGAAATTGTTCAAGGCACGAACAAAAGTGATATTTTACCAAAATAAAGTAAGTATTTATTCTAAGCAAATTTTTAACTTTAGGGAAATGATCTTGAAAACCAAAAATGTTTTCCTAGTGATCTTATACCTGATGAATCAGATGGTACCTTATATCATCACAAATCTATGGATTTGTGATTACTGGCTTTTCTATAGCCATGTTCTCTACCACTCTCCATCAGAACATGATGGTTAGATTTTTCTTCCATATCCATATTTCACCTATGTGGAAACCCAGTGATTAGTATATTTGGGTAATCGTTACATTTCATACTTTAGTTTTTAAAGCCATGTTTTGGTATTCCTTTTTACGATGTGGGTTTCTATCAAAGAAAATTTTGAATAGTAAACCATTTATAACCCCGACGAATTTCGAGGGCGAAATTCATTTTAAGGGGGGTAGAATGTAACGCCCCAAGATTTTATGAAAAATATTCTTTTTAATTTCATTAATGTCTTGCGTTGTACGCTACAACAAAAGAAGCTTTCACAATACGCATCCTTGACTTTCCTTCCGTTACACGCAATCGCGACCTTCCTCGATAGCGTGTGTAGTACGCAATACTGAGTTTCACGAAACAACGATATGCTATTAAAATATTATTAAAACTAGCCGTTATGAATAGTAATAACCACTTTTTGGAAATTTTGTAAATTTTATTTTTCAAAATGGAATTCATTTTTGGATTCGGAGTATCGAATTTAGCCTAAGGTGAAATTTTGGTACTTTTCGGATAACTTTCATATTCTAATGAATAGTGAAAATTACTAAATTATAATTAAAAACAACTTTTTTAATCGAAATAATTAATAGTGATAAATTATTAATTTGAGTGGTTTTAAAGTATATTTAGAATATATTTTTACAATTTAATACAATGTTGGTCATTGTTTGTAATTTCACATTTAAACTAGACATAATCAAGTGTCAATCTTTTGATAGATTTTGTTTCTTAAAAAAACACGCTATTTGTTTTAACAGCGGGATTTAATTATAAAATTAATTAATGCAACTTCTATGTTATGAATTTGGTAAAATAGACTTCATTTTTGAATTCGGAATATGAAATATAGCTTAGGATGAAATTTTGGCATTTTTCTGAAAACTTTCAATTTTTGATGAATAGTGAAACCACTAAGTGGTAGGTTAAAAACGGAATTTTGCATAAAACTTAATTTTACCGCTTCTGTGAATGGAATTTCGAAAATCCGAGAGACACGGTTAATATCAAAGACTAAAATGTGGTTCAATGAGATGAAAATAATTTTTTGGTGAATAGTAACTTTTTACTTTTTTTACCACGGTTAATAGTAAATAGGGTAACTAAGGGTAAATATGATATTAATATTACCCTAACACATGTCCTAATTCTATTGGACAAGTGTAATTCGACCAAAAACAAACTTAGGAATAAAATATGACCATTTAGGCCCACTTGGATTAGATTAGGACATTTATTATTAATTTATTTAAAGAAGGGTTAAAATAGTTAAAATCAAAGTTTAATAAGTAAATCATTTTTAATATGGGGTTATACATAAGCTAAATTAGACTATAAATATTCATTAGAAAGCTAAAAAGATTTCCTACATGATGGTATTTTATTTTTAATTTTTAGACAGCATATAATATAATTTATTTATGACACAAAGATGATGCAGTAATTATCTTATTAATGAAATATTGACATAATTGATAATAAAAATACCAAAATAAATGTAATTTAAGACTTTTTATGAATTCCACTAATTTTCTAGGTTACTATGATATATTAGTGTTGATTTAATCAACTTGGTTCGAATATATAATTCTGTTATGACTTTCAAAAAAATCATATATCAAATAGTGTCAAAATTGACACAAAATAGTTTTTAAATCAAATATTATATTATTAATTGTTATTTTATTCCTAAAAATCTAAGGTTCGTCCAAATGACTTAGATAAGGATATATGTATTAATAATATACAATTTGGGGTTCTTTTGGCATGTTATAGTATGTGTATTAACCATATAGTGAAAGAAAACAAAAAGACACGGTAAAAGTTAAATTATTTAACTTAGAGTTAAATCTAATTGATAAGGTTTAAAATAAGATCCAAACATGTATAAATTTGATTGGTTGATGAGATTACAACCCTATCTCATCTAATCTTCGAATATGAGTCATTTTTGGAGGTTTTTAAGTGGGGTTATATTTATTATAAATTAATATTTTTAAGAATTCATAAGGTGCCCCTCTCCTCCCTTATAAAAGGACACCTCCTCCCCCTCCTCCTCACACCAATTTGAGCACTCAAGCTCGGCCAACCCCTGCCAAAATCCCTTCTCCACTTCCCTAGCAACATCCTAGAGGTTCTGGTCTTCCTCAAAGACCAATTCTAGTGCCCTAAGAGGAGGTCTCAAAGAGGCACTTCAAAGAAGAGGTAATTACCGTTACCAATTCTTTCATCTTTATTTCTTCTTCCACTTCTTCTTCTTAGGTTGTTTCATTATGAAGTAATAACATCAGTATCACTCATATACTGATATGTTATTATAAGTACGAAACAACCCTATTTCACCATCTATCCATCCTACGGAAAAAGAAATCACCGCGCGTGCGTACGTACGGAATGCCGTCTCCACGCCGTGGTGTAATCTATTTTCCACCACCACCTTACATGGATGGGTATAATGGTGTAAAGAATAACTATACATAGTTATTACAACATCAAAATGATTCTGATATATTTTATAATCCACTCCAATTCAATTCAATATTTATAGAAATGATATCATTGCTCGTCCGTACGTACGGAATACCGTCTCCACGACGCGATGAGATTCATTCTCCATGTTAACCATTTAAGAATGATTATAATGTATATATAAGAAATAATAATGAAATACATGACATTATAAAGCTACTGGATTTATGTATATATATATACATATGTATGTCATCTACTTACTTCCATTTCAAGACAATAAGGAAAGAAAAACAGCGTTCATGCGTACGTACGGACTACCGTCTCCATGAACGGTGTTTTTCATTTTATTTATCTATCTATTATATATATATATACTGAATATATATGATATATAAATCATATTTTATATTCTGGAAGTAAGTAAATCATGATATAAGTAATAATGATGTCAAGAACAACAAGTCAAAACACCTACGATAAATGAAACGATTTTACCCAAAACGCTTCTTTAACATGGAATTTACAAAAGAACGGGTAATATAATGTCATAAGTGAACCATATATGATATCATAACAATGAATATGATTCTGTAATAAGTCAATGACATTATTTAAATCATTATACAGGAGGTTCGGACACATACGAAGCAAATTGGACCTAAGGTAAGGGAAATATCACAATCTCATTTTTATCCGAGATTGTTTATTCGTAAGTATTTACTGGGGTGTATTTTATCATCCACATCCATGTTTCATCAAAATGTAATATTATTTCCATCCACCTACAATTGTTTAAATCCATTTTTACCCTTCGGTGAGTTTTTAGTAATATGTATGAAAGGAATCTTTTGTCGTACGAGGTACTTTTTGACTTTTCCGACAAAAGTACGAAGAATGTTTTTTTTAACTTATACGGCACGAACGGATTTCTACTGTTTTATAAAGCCTTATTTTCATGAAGCTTCCTCTAAAAGATTTCATGACTATTTTCAATAAAATCTCTTTCTTTTAAAGTTGCATGATGTTTTGTGAAAAGAAATTGATTTTGAAGAAGAAAGGATATTTTCCTCAAGAATTCAATTCAAGTGTTTTATCAAAATTATTTTCCATCTAAGATAATAAAGAGTTCTGTTTCTATCCATATTTTTACATTGATTTGACTATGTTGTGATGGAATTATGTTTATGAATTCCTTTATCTTATATGAATGGTTTTATGATGTCATGTTGTTTAAGAATCCCATTTTTATTACATGGGTTATGAAATGATGTATGATTTATGATTTTGTGGAACACATAAGAAAGGATTCATTAAGAGATGGGTGGGACCTATATCTCCCTCCAATGCATTGGGTAAAGATTTTATATCTCATGAGATAGACATGGCTGGAATGGTAGGTTATACCGGTTCAGTGAAACAGGACTGAAACGAGGATTACTCGATTCAGAAAGGGACTTTGTCCACTAAGATAGTCTTGGCAATGAGTCTTGACTAACAAGAAATGATTCTCTATGATTATGTGTGTATGCCACAATGAGTAATGTTTTAAGTTATGATTTCATTTCACTACTATGATTTATCCCATGTTATGAAATTATGCTCTCTTTTGCAGGTTAAGATTTCCAAAAATGTTATGTTCTTATGGAAATTATGTGATTGATATTTCCTTTGTTTACCCTTACTGAGCATTTGAGCTCACCCTTTTATGTTTTCTTTTCCCCAGGATATAAAGAAAGGTTTTAGGTAGAAAAAAGGGATGACCTTTATGGGAGATATTGAAGAACATTCACCACGATTAGAAGATTACGTTCCGAGTTTCCAAAGACACTAAACTATTACGATCCTTTAGTGTGTGTTTTTGTTATGTACTAAGTATTCCGCAAATGTAATGTAATGTCCATGTACGTCAAGATACGGGTCTCTACAGTTGGTATCAGAGGAAAGGTTTAGTCAACCTTTGGAAACTAGGATGCGAGAACTTTAGTGAGATCCCTAGAGATATTTCTAAGGTATGTCTAGGGATGTCTCTAAGGTTAAGTATACGTATAGGTTATAGTCCTAGAATTACGCTAACGATCTTCGAATTTAACCTAAGATGTTAGATATTGAGGGTACTAACCCTTTATTATGTTGTTTTACCTAGCATGATTTTTGCCTCTCACACAATTCTTTTGGGGTTTTAGACGATGGCTGGAACCCGAAGGAACCGTGTTAATGCGGAATGTGATGGGCAATGCAATGATTGTACCCCTGAGCAACCAAACGATATAGGAGCTGGAATGAAAAATCTTGTAGCCATGCTCACACAACTTTCTCAAGCTATGAATCATGTAGGACTTCCAAACGAGCAAAGGAAGGAGCAACATTCTGTTGAATCCTTTATGAGGCAGCGTCCACCTTCTTTCAGTGGGTCTACTGATCCATTAGTTGCTGAACAATGGATTAGTACTACTGAAAAGATATTTTCAGTTCTTTAATGTTCTAAACATGATAAAGTCATCCTAGCAGTGTATCGTTTGGAAGGAGATGCTGATCAATGGTGGAATCTTATTAAGAATACAAGGCAAAGGGATGAAATTGAGTCTATGGAATGGGACGAGTTCAAGAACTTATTTTTCAATAAGTACTTCCCTCGTATTCTTCGAACAAAGATGGAGAAAGAGTTTCTTGAACTGAAGCAAAGGGACGATGAATCTGTTGGTACCTATGAAGCAAATTTTACAAGACTTGCAAGGTATGCTTCTGGAATTATCATCCAACCTGAAAGTAAAGTTGATCGATTTTTCAGTGGCTTAAAACCAAGTCTTCGAAGGGCATTAGCTATAAGAGACTTCAGTAGCTATGAAGAAATTGTGCGTTGTGCTATCAAGGTAGAAATGGAAGTTGGTGTTACATATCCATCTCATGGTTTTGACAAGAAACGAAAGATGGAGTTCAAGGAGAAATCTCAGAATAATGGTGAAAAGAAGATGAATGTTTCCTTATGCACAAAGTGTGGAAAGAAGCATGGTGGAGATTGTCTAAAAGGGACTAGAAAATGTTTTAAGTGTGGAAAAGAAGGTCATCGAGCAGCTGAGTGTCGAAGTAATGGAAAAAGGGTTTCTAATGATAAAGCAAACACTGCAGAGAACGCACCGCCAACACTTCAATGCTTCAAGTGCAAGGAAATGGGGCATTATGCTAATAATTGCCCTAATCCAAGGGTTAGTGATGATCAACATGAGCAACCACTGAAGGCAAAGGACAAAGGGAAATCACATGCGATCACTATTGGCAATGTTGAATATGACAACGATGTGGTGGAATGATTAAGTGTTTATGTAATGGGATTCCAAAATAATGTTGTATCATTGAGTATTGCAATATTTATTGATGTGGTATTCAAAGTGATTGAGATATTTTTTTTGGAAATAAGATGATATGCGCATAATGAAGACGAGAAAATGAAATGTTTAATAGTATTCATGAGCTCATGATTGATATAAGGACTAAGTGATATCATGGTTTGAGTATAAATAATTTTGAGGATTTTGGTATGTGTAAAGTGTTAACTTTTAACTGCATTCAAGTTTTCACTAAGGTTCAATGGGTATTCAAGAGTATACATGATTAAGGACTTTGAATGTTTGGAATGTGACCAAAAAAAACATATCTTATGATATATGGGGATCAACGATGATATTAAATCTCTGGTAATTGTTTTCACTATGTTATGAGAGTGGACTGCAGTATTATGGATAAGCCTAAAGATTGGAATGGATTGTGTTGGACGATATTATTGATGGGATGTTATAGTAGTTTTGGAAAAAGGACAACCTGCAGGACGGGCGACAGCCCATCGCTTCGGACAAGGCTGTGGGAATCGAACCCACAACCGAAGTGCGACTGGCCTTTATCGCCTACCACTGACCTACAGGAAGTCCCTGTTTAGTAGAAACTAGTTTTATTATATTAAGCAGTATGATATATGAAGTATAAGTCCATTTTAGGAACCATATATGATTAATCTCACTATAGATCGACTTATGTATATAAGTTTTGCTAACCTTTTGTTTGAGACAGATGGAATGACCTGTCATTCTATCACATGATCTGCTAACACATCACGAATAACAAATTCAACTTCATTTATTTAAGAGATGAAGTAGAAATTGTTCAAGGCACGAACAAAAGTGATATTTTACCAAAATAAAGTAAGTATTTATTCTAAGCAAATTTTTAACTTTAGGGAAATGATCTTGAAAACCAAAAATGTTTTCCTAGTGATCTTATACCTGATGAATCAGATGGTACCTTATATCATCACAAATCTATGGATTTGTGATTACTGGCTTTTCTATAGCCATGTTCTCTACCACTCTCCATCAGAACATGATGGTTAGATTTTTCTTCCATATCCATATTTCACCTATGTGGAAACCCAGTGATTAGTATATTTGGGTAATCGTTACATTTCATACTTTAGTTTTTAAAGCCATGTTTTGGTATTCCTTTTTACGATGTGGGTTTCTATCAAAGAAAATTTTGAATAGTAAACCATTTATAACCCCGACGAATTTCGAGGGCGAAATTCATTTTAAGGGGGGTAGAATGTAACGCCCCAAGATTTTATGAAAAATATTCTTTTTAATTTCATTAATGTCTTGCGTTGTACGCTACAACAAAAGAAGCTTTCACAATACGCATCCTTGACTTTCCTTCCGTTACACGCAATCGCGACCTTCCTCGATAGCGTGTGTAGTACGCAATACTGAGTTTCACGAAACAACGATATGCTATTAAAATATTATTAAAACTAGCCGTTATGAATAGTAATAACCACTTTTTGGAAATTTTGTAAATTTTATTTTTCAAAATGGAATTCATTTTTGGATTCGGAGTATCGAATTTAGCCTAAGGTGAAATTTTGGTACTTTTCGGATAACTTTCATATTCTAATGAATAGTGAAAATTACTAAATTATAATTAAAAACAACTTTTTTAATCGAAATAATTAATAGTGATAAATTATTAATTTGAGTGGTTTTAAAGTATATTTAGAATATATTTTTACAATTTAATACAATGTTGGTCATTGTTTGTAATTTCACATTTAAACCAGACATAATCAAGTGTCAATCTTTTGATAGATTTTGTTTCTTAAAAAAACACGCTATTTGTTTTAACAGCGGGATTTAATTATAAAATTAATTAATGCAACTTCTATGTTATGAATTTGGTAAAATAGACTTCATTTTTGAATTCGGAATATGAAATATAGCTTAGGATGAAATTTTGGCATTTTTCTGAAAACTTTCAATTTTTGATGAATAGTGAAACCACTAAGTGGTAGGTTAAAAACGGAATTTTGCATAAAACTTAATTTTACCGCTTCTGTGAATGGAATTTCGAAAATCCGAGAGACACGGTTAATATCAAAGACTAAAATGTGGTTCAATGAGATGAAAATAATTTTTTGGTGAATAGTAACTTTTTACTTTTTTTACCACGGTTAATAGTAAATAGGGTAACTAAGGGTAAATATGATATTAATATTACCCTAACACATGTCCTAATTCTATTGGACAAGTGTAATTCGACCAAAAACAAACTTAGGAATAAAATATGACCATTTAGGCCCACTTGGATTAGATTAGGACATTTATTATTAATTTATTTAAAGAAGGGTTAAAATAGTTAAAATCAAAGTTTAATAAGTAAATCATTTTTAATATGGGGTTATACATAAGCTAAATTCGACTATAAATATTCATTAGAAAGCTAAAACGATTTCCTACATGATGGTATTTTATTTGTAATTTTTAGACAGCATATAATATAATTTATTTATGACACAAAGATGATGCAGTAATTATCTTATTAATGAAATATTGACATAATTGATAATAAAAATACCAAAATAAATGTAATTTAAGACTTTTTATGAATTCCACTAATTTTCTAGGTTACTATGATATATTAGTGTTGATTTAATCAACTTGGTTCGAATATATAATTCTGTTATGACTTTCAAAAAAATCATATATCAAATAGTGTCAAAATTGACACAAAATAGTTTTTAAATCAAATATTATATTATTAATTGTTATTTTATTCCTAAAAATCTAAGGTTCGGCAAACTGACTTAGATAAGGATATATGTATTAATAATATACAATTTGGGGTTCTTTTGGCATGTTATAGTATGTGTATTAACCATATAGTGAAAGAAAACAAAAAGACACGGTAAAAGTTAAATTATTTAACTTAGAGTTAAATCTAATTGATAAGGTTTAAAATAAGATCCAAACATGTATAAATTTGATTGGTTGATGAGATTAGAACCCTATCTCATCTAATCTTCGAATATGAGTCATTTTTGGAGGTTTTTAAGTGGGGTTATATTTATTATAAATTAATATTTTTAAGAATTCCTAAGGTGCCCCTCTCCTCCCTTATAAAAGGACACCTCCTCCCCCTCCTCCTCACACCAATTTGAGCACTCAAGCTCGGCCAACCCCTGCCAAAATCCCTTCTCCACTTCCCTAGAAACATCCTAGAGGTTCTGGTCTTCCTCAAAGACCAATTCTAGTGCCCTAAGAGGAGGTCTCAAAGAGGCACTTCAAAGAAGAGGTAATTACCGTTACCAATTCTTTCATCTTTATTTCTTCTTCCACTTCTTCTTCTTAGGTTGTTTCATTATGAAGTAATAACATCAGTATCACTCATATACTGATATGTTATTATAAGTACGAAACAACCCTATTTCACCATCTATCCATCCTACGGAAAAAGAAATCACCGCGCGTGCGTACGTACGGAATGCCGTCTCCACGCCGTGGTGTAATCTATTTTCCACCACCACCTTACATGGATGGGTATAATGGTGTAAAGAATAACTATACATAGTTATTACAACATCACAATGATTCTGATATATTTTATAATCCACTCCAATTCAATTCAATATTTATAGAAATGATATCATTGCTCGTCCGTACGTACGGAATACCGTCTCCACGACGCGATGAGATTCATTCTCCATGTTAACCATTTAAGAATGATTATAATGTATATATAAGAAATAATAATGAAATACATGACATTATAAAGCTACTGGATTTATGTATATATATATACATATGTATGTCATCTACTTACTTCCATTTCAAGACAATAAGGAAAGAAAAACAGCGTTCATGCGTACGTACGGACTACCGTCTCCATGAACGGTGTTTTTCATTTTATTTATCTATCTATTATATATATATATACTGAATATATATGATATATAAATCATATTTTATATTCTGGAAGTAAGTAAATCATGATATAAGTAATAATGATGTCAAGAACAACAAGTCAAAACACCTACGATAAATGAAACGATTTTACCCAAAACGCTTCTTTAACATGGAATTTACAAAAGAACGGGTAATATAATGTCATAAGTGAACCATATATGATATCATAACAATGAATATGATTCTGTAATAAGTCAATGACATTATTTAAATCATTATACAGGAGGTTCGGACACATACGAAGCAAATTGGACCTAAGGTAAGGGAAATATCACAATCTCATTTTTATCCGAGATTGTTTATTCGTAAGTATTTACTGGGGTGTATTTTATCATCCACATCCATGTTTCATCAAAATGTAATATTATTTCCATCCACCTACAATTGTTTAAATCCATTTTTACCCTTCGGTGAGTTTTTAGTAATATGTATGAAAGGAATCTTTTGTCGTACGAGGTACTTTTTGACTTTTCCGACAAAAGTACGAAGAATGTTTTTTTTAACTTATACGGCACGAACGGATTTCTACTGTTTTATAAAGCCTTATTTTCATGAAGCTTCCTCTAAAAGATTTCATGACTATTTTCAATAAAATCTCTTTCTTTTAAAGTTGCATGATGTTTTGTGAAAAGAAATTGATTTTGAAGAAGAAAGGATATTTTCCTCAAGAATTCAATTCAAGTGTTTTATCAAAATTATTTTCCATCTAAGATAATAAAGAGTTCTGTTTCTATCCATATTTTTACATTGATTTGACTATGTTGTGATGGAATTATGTTTATGAATTCCTTTATCTTATATGAATGGTTTTATGATGTCATGTTGTTTAAGAATCCCATTTTTATTACATGGGTTATGAAATGATGTATGATTTATGATTTTGTGGCACACATAAGAAAGGATTCATTAAGAGATGGGTGGGACCTATATCTCCCTCCAATGCATTGGGTAAAGATTTTATATCTCATGAGATAGACATGGCTGGAATGGTAGGTTATACCGGTTCAGTGAAACAGGACTGAAACGAGGATTACTCGATTCAGAAAGGGACTTTGTCCACTAAGATAGTCTTGGCAATGAGTCTTGACTAACAAGAAATGATTCTCTATGATTATGTGTGTATGCCACAATGAGTAATGTTTTAAGTTATGATTTCATTTCACTACTATGATTTATCCCATGTTATGAAATTATGCTCTCTTTTGCAGGTTAAGATTTCCAAAAATGTTATGTTCTTATGGAAATTATGTGATTGATATTTCCTTTGTTTACCCTTACTGAGCATTTGAGCTCACCCTTTTATGTTTTCTTTTCCCCAGGATATAAAGAAAGGTTTTAGGTAGAAAAAAGGGATGACCTTTATGGGAGATATTGAAGAACATTCACCACGATTAGAAGATTACGTTCCGAGTTTCCAAAGACACTAAACTATTACGATCCTTTAGTGTGTGTTTTTGTTATGTACTAAGTATTCCGCAAATGTAATGTAATGTCCATGTACGTCAAGATACGGGTCTCTACAGTTGGTATCAGAGGAAAGGTTTAGTCAACCTTTGGAAACTAGGATGCGAGAACTTTAGTGAGATCCCTAGAGATATTTCTAAGGTATGTCTAGGGATGTCTCTAAGGTTAAGTATACGTATAGGTTATAGTCCTAGAATTACGCTAACGATCTTCGAATTTAACCTAAGATGTTAGATATTGAGGGTACTAACCCTTTATTATGTTGTTTTCCCTAGCATGATTTTTGCCTCTCACACAATTCTTTTGGGGTTTTAGACGATGGCTGGAACCCGAAGGAACCGTGTTAATGCGGAATGTGATGGGCAATGCAATGATTGTACCCCTGAGCAACCAAACGATATAGGAGCTGGAATGCAAAATCTTGTAGCCATGCTCACACAACTTTCTCAAGCTATGAATCATGTAGGACTTCCAAACGAGCAAAGGAAGGAGCAACATTCTGTTGAATCCTTTATGAGGCAGCGTCCACCTTCTTTCAGTGGGTCTACTGATCCATTAGTTGCTGAACAATGGATTAGTACTACTGAAAAGATATTTTCAGTTCTTCAATGTTCTGAACATGATAAAGTCATCCTAGCAGTGTATCGTTTGGAAGGAGATGCTGATCAATGGTGGAATCTTATTAAGAATACAAGGCAAAGGGATGAAATTGAGTCTATGGAATGGGACGAGTTCAAGAACTTATTTTTCAATAAGTACTTCCCTCGTATTCTTCGAACAAAGATGGAGAAAGAGTTTCTTGAACTGAAGCAAAGGGACGATGAATCTGTTGGTACCTATGAAGCAAATTTTACAAGACTTGCAAGGTATGCTTCTGGAATTATCATCCAACCTGAAAGTAAAGTTGATCGATTTTTCAGTGGCTTAAAACCAAGTCTTCGAAGGGCATTAGCTATAAGAGACTTCAGTAGCTATGAAGAAATTGTGTGTTGTGCTATCAAGGTAGAAATGGAAGTTGGTGTTACATATCCATCTCATGGTTTTGACAAGAAACGAAAGATGGAGTTCAAGGAGAAATCTCAGAATAATGGTGAAAAGAAGATGAATGTTTCCTTATGCACAAAGTGTGGAAAGAAGCATGGTGGAGATTGTCTAAAAGGGACTAGAAAATGTTTTAAGTGTGGAAAAGAAGGTCATCGAGCAGCTGAGTGTCGAAGTAATGGAAAAAGGGTTTCTAATGATAAAGCAAACACTGCAGAGAACGCACCGCCAACACTTCAATGCTTCAAGTGAAAGGAAATGGGGCATTATGCTAATAATTGCCCTAATCCAAGGGTTAGTGATGATCAACATGAGCAACCACTGAAGGCAAAGGACAAAGGGAAATCACATGCGATCACTATTGGCAATGTTGAATATGACAACGATGTGGTGGAATGATTAAGTGTTTATGTAATGGGATTCCAAAATAATGTTGTATCATTGAGTATTGCAATATTTATTGATGTGGTATTCAAAGTGATTGAGATATTTTTTTTGGAAATAAGATGATATGCGCATAATGAAGACGAGAAAATGAAATGTTTAATAGTATTCATGAGCTCATGATTGATATAAGGACTAAGTGATATCATGGTTTGAGTATAAATAATTTTGAGGATTTTGGTATGTGTAAAGTGTTAACTTTTAACTGCATTCAAGTTTTCACTAAGGTTCAATGGGTATTCAAGAGTATACATGATTAAGGACTTTGAATGTTTGGAATGTGACCAAAAAAAACATATCTTATGATATATGGGGATCAACGATGATATTAAATCTCTGGTAATTGTTTTCACTATGTTATGAGAGTGGACTGCAGTATTATGGATAAGCCTAAAGATTGGAATGGATTGTGTTGGACGATATTATTGATGGGATGTTATAGTAGTTTTGGAAAAAGGACAACCTGCAGGACGGGCGACAGCCCATCGCTTCGGACAAGGCTGTGGGAATCGAACCCACAACCGAAGTGCGACTGGCCTTTATCGCCTACCACTGACCTACAGGAAGTCCCTGTTTAGTAGAAACTAGTTTTATTATATTAAGCAGTATGATATATGAAGTATAAGTCCATTTTAGGAACCATATATGATTAATCTCACTATAGATCGACTTATGTATATAAGTTTTGCTAACCTTTTGTTTGAGACAGATGGAATGACCTGTCATTCTATCACATGATCTGCTAACACATCACGAATAACAAATTCAACTTCATTTATTTAAGAGATGAAGTAGAAATTGTTCAAGGCACGAACAAAAGTGATATTTTACCAAAATAAAGTAAGTATTTATTCTAAGCAAATTTTTAACTTTAGGGGAATGATCTTGAAAACCAAAAATGTTTTCCTAGTGATCTTATACCTGATGAATCAGATGGTACCTTATATCATCACAAATCTATGGATTTGTGATTACTGGCTTTTCTATAGCCATGTTCTCTACCACTCTCCATCAGAACATGATGGTTAGATTTTTCTTCCATGTCCATATTTCACCTATGTGGAAACCCAGTGATTAGTATATTTGGATAATCGTTACATTTCATACTTTAGTTTTTAAAGCCATGTTTTGGTATTCCTTTTTACGATGTGGGTTTCTATCAAAGAAAATTTTGAATAGTAAACCATTTATAACCCCGACGAATTTCGAGGGCGAAATTCATTTTAAGGGGGGTAGAATGTAACGCCCCAAGATTTTATGAAAAATATTCTTTTTAATTTCATTAATGTCTTGTGTTGTACGCTACAACAAAAGAAGCTTTCACAATACGCATCCTTGACTTTCCTTCTGTTACACGCAATCGCGACCTTCCTCGATAGCGTGTGTAGTACGCAATACTGAGTTTCACGAAACAACGATATGCTATTAAAATATTATTAAAACTAGCCGTTATGAATAGTAATAACCACTTTTTGGAAATTTTGTAAATTTTATTTTTCAAAATGGAATTCATTTTTGGATTCGGAGTATCGAATTTAGCCTAAGGTGAAATTTTGGTACTTTTCGGATAACTTTCATATTCTTATGAATAGTGAAAATTACTAAATTATAATTAAAAACAACTTTTTTAATCGAAATAATTAATAGTGATAAATTATTAATTTGAGTGGTTTTAAAGTATATTTAGAATATATTTTTACAATTTAATACAATGTTGGTCATTGTTTGTAATTTCACATTTAAACCAGACATAATCAAGTGTCAATCTTTTGATAGATTTTGTTTCTTAAAAAAACACGCTATTTGTTTTAACAGCGGGATTTAATTATAAAATTAATTAATGCAACTTCTATGTTATGAATTTGGTAAAATAGACTTCATTTTTGAATTCGGAATATGAAATATAGCTTAGGATGAAATTTTGGCATTTTTCTGAAAACTTTCAATTTTTGATGAATAGTGAAACCACTAAGTGGTAGGTTAAAAACGGAATTTTGCATAAAACTTAATTTTACCGCTTCTGTGAATGGAATTTCGAAAATCCGAGAGACACGGTTAATATCAAAGACTAAAATGTGGTTCAATGAGATGAAAATAATTTTTTGGTGAATAGTAACTTTTTACTTTTTTTACCACGGTTAATAGTAAATAGGGTAACTAAGGGTAAATATGATATTAATATTACCCTAACACATGTCCTAATTCTATTGGACAAGTGTAATTCGACCAAAAACAAACTTAGGAATAAAATATGACCATTTAGGCCCACTTGGATTAGATTAGGACATTTATTATTAATTTATTTAAAGAAGGGTTAAAATAGTTAAAATCAAAGTTTAATAAGTAAATCATTTTTAATATGGGGTTATACATAAGCTAAATTCGACTATAAATATTCATTAGAAAGCTAAAACGATTTCCTACATGATGGTATTTTATTTGTAATTTTTAGACAGCATATAATATAATTTATTTATGACACAAAGATGATGCAGTAATTATCTTATTAATGAAATATTGACATAATTGATAATAAAAATACCAAAATAAATGTAATTTAAGACTTTTTATGAATTCCACTAATTTTCTAGGTTACTATGATATATTAGTGTTGATTTAATCAACTTGGTTCGAATATATAATTCTGTTATGACTTTCAAAAAAATCATATATCAAATAGTGTCAAAATTGACACAAAATAGTTTTTAAATCAAATATTATATTATTAATTGTTATTTTATTCCTAAAAATCTAAGGTTCGGCAAACTGACTTAGATAAGGATATATGTATTAATAATATACAATTTGGGGTTCTTTTGGCATGTTATAGTATGTGTATTAACCATATAGTGAAAGAAAACAAAAAGACACGGTAAAAGTTAAATTATTTAACTTAGAGTTAAATCTAATTGATAAGGTTTAAAATAAGATCCAAACATGTATAAATTTGATTGGTTGATGAGATTAGAACCCTATCTCATCTAATCTTCGAATATGAGTCATTTTTGGAGGTTTTTAAGTGGGGTTATATTTATTATAAATTAATATTTTTAAGAATTCCTAAGGTGCCCCTCTCCTCCCTTATAAAAGGACACCTCCTCCCCCTCCTCCTCACACCAATTTGAGCACTCAAGCTCGGCCAACCCCTGCCAAAATCCCTTCTCCACTTCCCTAGAAACATCCTAGAGGTTCTGGTCTTCCTCAAAGACCAATTCTAGTGCCCTAAGAGGAGGTCTCAAAGAGGCACTTCAAAGAAGAGGTAATTACCGTTACCAATTCTTTCATCTTTATTTCTTCTTCCACTTCTTCTTCTTAGGTTGTTTCATTATGAAGTAATAACATCAGTATCACTCATATACTGATATGTTATTATAAGTACGAAACAACCCTATTTCACCATCTATCCATCCTACGGAAAAAGAAATCACCGCGCGTGCGTACGTACGGAATGCCGTCTCCACGCCGTGGTGTAATCTATTTTCCACCACCACCTTACATGGATGGGTATAATGGTGTAAAGAATAACTATACATAGTTATTACAACATCACAATGATTCTGATATATTTTATAATCCACTCCAATTCAATTCAATATTTATAGAAATGATATCATTGCTCGTCCGTACGTACGGAATACCGTCTCCACGACGCGATGAGATTCATTCTCCATGTTAACCATTTAAGAATGATTATAATGTATATATAAGAAATAATAATGAAATACATGACATTATAAAGCTACTGGATTTATGTATATATATATACATATGTATGTCATCTACTTACTTCCATTTCAAGACAATAAGGAAAGAAAAACAGCGTTCATGCGTACGTACGGACTACCGTCTCCATGAACGGTGTTTTTCATTTTATTTATCTATCTATTATATATATATATACTGAATATATATGATATATAAATCATATTTTATATTCTGGAAGTAAGTAAATCATGATATAAGTAATAATGATGTCAAGAACAACAAGTCAAAACACCTACGATAAATGAAACGATTTTACCCAAAACGCTTCTTTAACATGGAATTTACAAAAGAACGGGTAATATAATGTCATAAGTGAACCATATATGATATCATAACAATGAATATGATTCTGTAATAAGTCAATGACATTATTTAAATCATTATACAGGAGGTTCGGACACATACGAAGCAAATTGGACCTAAGGTAAGGGAAATATCACAATCTCATTTTTATCCGAGATTGTTTATTCGTAAGTATTTACTGGGGTGTATTTTATCATCCACATCCATGTTTCATCAAAATGTAATATTATTTCCATCCACCTACAATTGTTTAAATCCATTTTTACCCTTCGGTGAGTTTTTAGTAATATGTATGAAAGGAATCTTTTGTCGTACGAGGTACTTTTTGACTTTTCCGACAAAAGTACGAAGAATGTTTTTTTTAACTTATACGGCACGAACGGATTTCTACTGTTTTATAAAGCCTTATTTTCATGAAGCTTCCTCTAAAAGATTTCATGACTATTTTCAATAAAATCTCTTTCTTTTAAAGTTGCATGATGTTTTGTGAAAAGAAATTGATTTTGAAGAAGAAAGGATATTTTCCTCAAGAATTCAATTCAAGTGTTTTATCAAAATTATTTTCCATCTAAGATAATAAAGAGTTCTGTTTCTATCCATATTTTTACATTGATTTGACTATGTTGTGATGGAATTATGTTTATGAATTCCTTTATCTTATATGAATGGTTTTATGATGTCATGTTGTTTAAGAATCCCATTTTTATTACATGGGTTATGAAATGATGTATGATTTATGATTTTGTGGCACACATAAGAAAGGATTCATTAAGAGATGGGTGGGACCTATATCTCCCTCCAATGCATTGGGTAAAGATTTTATATCTCATGAGATAGACATGGCTGGAATGGTAGGTTATACCGGTTCAGTGAAACAGGACTGAAACGAGGATTACTCGATTCAGAAAGGGACTTTGTCCACTAAGATAGTCTTGGCAATGAGTCTTGACTAACAAGAAATGATTCTCTATGATTATGTGTGTATGCCACAATGATTAATGTTTTAAGTTATGATTTCATTTCACTACTATGATTTATCCCATGTTATGAAATTATGCTCTCTTTTGCAGGTTAAGATTTCCAAAAATGTTATGTTCTTATGGAAATTATGTGATTGATATTTCCTTTGTTTACCCTTACTGAGCATTTGAGCTCACCCTTTTATGTTTTCTTTTCCCCAGGATATAAAGAAAGGTTTTAGGTAGAAAAAAGGGATGACCTTTATGGGAGATATTGAAGAACATTCACCACGATTAGAAGATTACGTTCCGAGTTTCCAAAGACACTAAACTATTACGATCCTTTAGTGTGTGTTTTTGTTATGTACTAAGTATTCCGCAAATGTAATGTAATGTCCATGTACGTCAAGATACGGGTCTCTACAAAAAATGATTTCTATTTTACAAAATTCCAAACATATAAGTTGCATTAATTAATTTTATAATTAATTCCCGCTGTTACGACAAATAGCGTGTTTTCAAGAAACAATTTATATCAAAAGATTGGCAATTGTTTATGTCCAATTTCAATGTTAAATTAATTCTAATGACCACCATTGGATAAAATGGTAAAAATATATTCTAATTATACCTTAAAACCACTAAATAGTATAATTTATCACAATAAATTATTTTGATTAAGAAAGTAGTTTTAAAGTATTTTTCACTATTCATAAAAATTAGAAGTTCTCAGAAAAATACCAAAAATTCAACATAGGCTAATTTCAATATTAGGAATACAAAAATGAAGTCCATTTTGAAATATAAAGTTTCTATAATTTTAAAAGGTGGTTATTACTATTCATAACAGCTACTTTGATTTGTCGCGGTGTTTTTGAACTCGAAGTTGCGTACAATGCAAGCTATTGCATTATTGGATGAGAAGCATATCGTGGAAGCTCGGGGTGTTGCATTCTCCCCTCCTTCAATAAATTGCGTCCTCGCAATTTGAAATTTTTTTCTTTGAAAATAAAAGGTTGAAAAGAGAAAATACCTTTGTGGAAAACCCACATCGGAAATAAGATTAATAAAATTTAGCCTTAATAAGAGGGAAATGGAAATAAGAAAGTCACCACCAAATTATGATCTCGATAAGGAGAACATTGGTGGCAATTAGAGACATATAATTGGAGGAAAAACGTAAATATTTATAGGGAGTGATTAAGGTCGTCAATCACAATCAACTGTCAAATTGAGGGCCTCAAAGACTTCAATCTATGTTGATTTAAAATATCATCAGTTCAACAAGACATAAGGTATTAGGATAACACATTTTTTGTTTTAATATCCCTTTACTAAAGTTTAAGAATTAATTTATTCATTGAATAACAGATAGGTATATATATATTTATGCCTGACTATTGGAGTTTCAACCTTCAACTCACCTTTCACTCAAAAAGATAATAGAACCCAAAAATATTATACTTTTCCTAATTGTATAAGGTTCCAAATGTTAAAACATACAATTTAGATTAGTAAAATTATTTTGTAATAACCAGGGACTTCCTGTAGGCTAGTGGTAGGAAATAAAGGCCTATCGTACGATGGTTGTGGGTTCGATTCCTGCAGCTTTGTCCGATGCGACGGGTTATGCCCCACCCTGCAGGTTGTCCTTTTCCTAAAACTATATTATTATAATATACCAAAAATAATCTTCAGAAATTCTTTAACCTTAAACAATACTATCCAAAGAACAACTTAATCCATTCCAACCTTTATAGTTATCCAAAATACTTCTGTCCAACTCACAGTCCAAATTTTATAAGGAAGGTAAACATAGTGAAGGTCTTTTTTTCCACGTAACAACATGTGAAAAACTTCATCATGTATTCTTTTTAAACATACTGAATTACCATGATCCCTTATTCCTTATAGAATACTAGATATACTCCTTCTATCCAAAAATGTTTACAAATCATCAATCAGTTTCAAGAAAGTTAAGAATATCCAATATAATTTATCCAAATCAATCACATCTTATTCTAAAATCACTATCTCAAAATCAGACCCATATTATGGTTTATCTTTCTCTCAACCATATATTTTCCAAAAAATTAACCTACTGTGGAGTCACTTTTCTTGGTTCCACACAATCTCAAGTCCTTGATGAAATAGTACTGCAGTACAATCCTTATATACACAATAATTATTATAACCATTACATAATTGATACAACACTCAAATTAAAAAATTCTTCAATAACAACATAAGAACTCTAATCATTACTCCTCATCTGTGGTAGTATCATAACTTGATTATTATCCAATAACATCATTTGGGGCATACTCCGATGACTTGGACATTGGTTTGCGTAGTGTCCCCAATCCTTGCAGAAGAAGAATTGTACATTTGAAACCATTTTCTTACCTTTGCAGTCACGCACTTTGTGTCCTTTTTCTCTACACTTATAATAAACTCCCTTTCCCTTTAGGCAAGTTCCATGATGTTTCTTCCCACAATTACCACATATTGGAAAATTCTTCTTTCCCCTCATCCCTTTATCCATCATTCTCTCTTCCATCCCTTTCGTCTCTTGCTTCGCTTCAAAGCCATAGGACTCAGAGAATTCTATACTTATCTTATTAACACATGATATTATTTCTTCATATGTTGAGAACACATGGGAGAGTATTTCCCTTCGAAATGTTGGCTTAATACCGTGAAACATATGATCCTTCTTACTCTTTGGATCATACGTATTGCTGGAGTTCACATTCCTTCTACTGGGCGCCATTTCTATACAATGGCATAAACTAGATCAGTTTATGAATCAAAATACATAATCCCATACTTATAAAACACTTAACATAAATTGAACTATTTATGGATATAATCCATAATCATAAAAAGAAATGTTTCCTTTGAGAAATTATATACTCATAACCCTTCATAGTGGTTCGTAATGAAAATGAGAATTATCCTAAGCATATCCCCCGGGAGTGTCGTAACCAATAGTACAGCAAGGCCCGTTGTCGTGCACCAGTTCCCGTTCGAGTCTAGCTCAATGCGGTGTTTTCGGGTTTTACCCCTAGGTACATCTGTGCCAGAGCCGCCTCTACCTGCTCGTATCCAGACAGGGATGAATTGCTCGGAAAACTCACAAAATCTCTACAATAACAAAATTCTAGGAAGTTCTTCTATACTAATCCTCAAAGTCTATCTTTGGGCTATGTGCTCTAATCAGAGTTTATCTAAATCTAGCTTCCGAGGTTAGTACTAAACTGCCTCTGATACCAACTGTAACGCCCCGACCCCAGCTACCCAGAGTCGGTGCATTACTTCGTAACATTGGCATGATCACAAAAGATCAAGTCTCGAAAGACCGATTATATTAGTAGCCTTGGAAACACTAGATACATTCATAAGTCTTTCATTACATCAAAAAGTAAACAAACTACAATAACATGGTCTTCATAGTCCACAATCATATCCCTTTCTGACTACCCCTGTAGGTCATTCATAAAATACTTCTTCATATCCTGGAAAAATATTAAAACATTGAAAGGGGTGAGCTCAGATGCTCAGTAAGGTTAACAATATAGCGGAAGCTTTCATAAATAAACATTAACATTTAAGGCAATGTATAACTAAAACAAAAGCCTTTTAAACTTGAACATCAACATAATATGGCAAAAGTAAAATGAGATAATGCCATTCACTTCTTCACATGGATATTCTACTGGTCGAATAATCACATGCAAAATCAATAACCACTTTCATAATGATGGAATGCATAATGCCAGACTATCATAACCACGTAGTCAAGGCCTCGTGCCAAGACCACAAATAAGATTTTGTCAAGGCCTCGTGCCAAGACACTAGTTTGTCTCATGAGACCTGCCGATGCATCGAGGAGCTATAGCGGGCTCCACCCGTCACTTATTAAGTCCAATGCATTCCTCATATGAATAGGTTTAAACATATCATAAACCATAACATAATCGTATCACATAAAACATGCATAAAGGAAACATAACATTTTCACATTTCAATCACAAGATATAAATACAACTCATTGATATAATAAAAACACTTTCAAAACCATTTTCAATACCAAAATAAAAGGAAGTTAAAACTTTTTATTTATTTTTCATTAAAAAAATGATGGCTTGTAGAGGAAGCCGAAACTCAAATAATGGTCACGGCGGCGGAGAAGTCGTTGTCGCCGCATAAGTACGGAAAGAAAAACATTCCCTTTTGTCGTTTAGTAAAACGCTTCGTATAAAAAAGATTCCTTTTGAATAAACGTAAAAGTCAAAGGGGTTTATACACCGTATAAAAGAAAGTTGTGTATAAAACCAAATATGCCTCAATGAAAGGTGATTGAGACGAAGTCCTTAAAAAGATCATTTTTTTAAATAAAGTACATCTAT
Organism: Viscum album; assembly: GCA_963277665.1. Lineage (NCBI taxonomy): Eukaryota > Viridiplantae > Streptophyta > Magnoliopsida > Santalales > Viscaceae > Viscum > Viscum album. The sequence goes on along the minus strand of OY728145.1, from coordinate 994,412,528 downwards.
AATTTGTATTCACTATAAGTACACATAAATAATGTACAAATACAATATAGGACATAATAATATCATTACATAATTTGAAAGTAGGAGATTAACCCAAAGAATGGAAGTTGGGTTATGAAATTCCCTTACAATGATCATTTATAAATAAAATAGATCTATTATGTGTATTAACTATAAGTACACATAAATAAAGTACTAATACAAGATAATACATAACAATATCATGACATAATTTGAAAGTAGGAGATTAACCCAAAGAATGGAAGTTGGGTTAAGAAGTTCCCTTACCTTGCGTTTTGTCCTGACTTGACCGTTCTTTAACCTCCTGAATAATAAACTAGAGTTAATTTCTATTTACTTAAGAACCTTTTTCATGTTCATTATTCCATTTATATCACTTATTACCATGTTATGAACATTGTTTAATTATTTAAGTTAATAACGGTCGTTTTGTCGATCTTTGGTACTTGAGTCAAAAATAATCTTCTTATAATTACAAGTTGTTCATGTGGTCAAATATCCATTATATCCAGAATTATATTCATGATGTAGATATCATATATATCATATATATACAGTATATACATTCATTCATAATGTCATGTAACATTTAGAGGTAAGAAATGAAATGCACCGTTCATGGAGACGGTAAGCCGTACGTACGCATGAACGCTAATTTCATTTCTATTTTGTATTTAATGGAATTAAATCATAATGATATAAATTTATAATATAATTACAGTATAATATAGTGTATAATACCATTTAATCCATTCTTTATACATCCCACATATGGCATTAACGATTCAAATCTCTTTGAGGGGGCGGTAGTCCGCACTTCCTAAAATGAAATTATCGCGTTTTACCCATAATGGAAATCATAAAGTATGCCATAAATGAGAAATACAGAAGCATAAGTAAAACATAAACATATTATATATCATATATAAAAATAGTGACATCATAATGGCCACCTTTGAAGGTGTTATATGAGTGTTGAACAATCATCGTTTCGTGAGGCAGAAATTCGCCATCCACAGAAACCGTATGTTCTTTAACCATTAGATGTAGGTGTGTGTAAGTGTAGCTCGAATCCTTCTTATAAAAACATCCTAGTATATTGAGGATACTTGTGTTGTTACAAAAGAAATGAATAAAAAGAGTTTAGGGGGTTGGAGAAGAAAAATAAAACAAAACAAAATTAGAGAAGACATTACCTCAAAATCGGGTAACTCTTTTTGATTTGAGCCAAAGGCTTCCTTGGGAAGCGTTCTGCCCAAAGTGAGGCTTCTAGGAGTAAGGGAGGAATGTTGGGAGAGTATTTGGGAAGAGTTTGGCCGATCCAAATGGCTTGAAAGTGTAAATGAGGTGGGAGAGGTGGGGGCCTTTTATAAGTGGAGAGGAGGGGCACTTTTGGAAAGATTGAAATGTTACATTATTTCACAATGCTTTTCAGATTCTAAAGGTCCCACACTTATATAATTCGAGTCTAAGGTGATAAGGTTTCGAAATCTCCTCATCCAATAGGCTTTGGACAAGTGTAAGCCTTGTATTTTGCATTATCTTCTCATTTTATTTAAATCGTTAAATAATGAGGTCATCGCCTCATCATAATGATGTCATAAATAATTTAATTTATTTAATGTCTCAAAATTATAAAAAAATACTATGATGTGGGAAATCTTTTTTTCTTTCTAATGAATATTTATAGTCAAAATATGGACTTGTGTAACCCCACTTAAAAACTGTTTTAGTAAAACAACTCATGTTTGTGTCAATTTAATTTTAACATTAAATAAATATATATTAATGTCATTTTCCAACTAAAGTGGCTCCATGGGGTCCCCAAGTTGACCCATGGGTTGTCTTGGTCGGCCATGACTCATCCAATAGGAGTAGGACAAGTTTCAAGCTCATCTCATATTATTAAAACATTATTTTTACCTTAAACTACACTAATTTCCTCTAATCGCGATTAAGAACTTAAAAGTTACTATTCACCAAAAAATTATTTTAATCTCATTGAACCACATTTTACTTCTTAATGACAACCATGTATGTCGGATTTTTGAAAATCAAATCACAGAAGTGGTAATATTTCATTTAAACGAAAAATCAGTTATTTAACTACCACTTAGTGGTTTCACTATTCATCAAAAATTGAAGTTTTTCAGAACAATGCCAAAATTTCACCCTAAGCTATAATTGATATTCCGAATTCAAAAATGATGTCTATTTTACAAAATTCCAAACATATAAGTTTCATTAATAAATTTTATAAGTAATTCCCGCTGTTACGACAAATAGCGTGTTTTCAAGAAACAATTTATATCAAAAGATTGGCAATTGTTTATGTCCAATTTCAATGTTAAATTAATTCTAATGACCACCATTGCATAAAATGGTAAAAATATATTCTAATTATACCTTAAAACCACTAAATAGTATAATTTATCACAATAAATTATTTTGATTAAGAAAGTAGTTTTAAAGTATTTTTCACTATTCATAAAAATTAGAAGTTCTCAGAAAAATACCAAAAATTCAACATAGGCTAATTTCAATATTAGGAATACAAAAATGAAGTCCATTTTGAAATATAAAGTTTCTATAATTTTAAAAGGTGGTTATTACTATTCATAACGGCTACTTTGATTTGTCGCGGTGTTTTTGAACTCGAAGTTGCGTACAATGCAAGCTATTGCATTATTGGATGAGAAGCGTATCGTGGAAGCTCGGGGTGTTACATTCTCCCCTCCTTCAATAAATTGCGTCCTCACAATTTGAAATTTTTTTCTTTGAAAATAAAAGGTTGAAAAGAGAAAATACCTTTGTGGAAAACCCACATCGGAAATAAGATTAATAAAATTTAGCCTTAATAAGAGGGAAATGGAAATAAGAAAGTCACCACCAAATTATGATCTCGATAAGGAGAACATTGGTGGCAATTAGAGACATATAGTTGGAGAAAAACGTAAATATTTATAGGGAGTGATTAAGGTCGTCAATCACAATCAACTGTCAAATTGAGGGCCTCAAAGACTTCAATCTATGTTGATTTAAAATATCATCGGTTCAACAAGACATAAGGTATTAGGATAACACATTTTTTGTTTTAATATCCCTTTACTAAAGTTTAAGAATTAATTTATTCATTGAATAACAGATAGGTATATATATATTTATGCCTGACAATTGGAGTTTCAACCTTCAACTCACCTTTCACTCAAAAAGATAATAGAACCCAAAAATATTATACTTTTCCTAATTGTATAAGGTTCCAAATGTTAACACATACAATTTAGATTAGTAAAATTATTTTGTAATAACCAGGGACTTCCTGTAGGCTAGTGGTAGGAAACAAAGGCCTATCGTACGATGGTTGTGGGTTCGATTCCTGCAGCTTTGTCCGACGCGACGGGTTATGCCCCACCCTGCAGGTTGTCCTTTTCCTAAAACTATATTATTATAATATACCAAAAATAATCTTCAGAAATTCTTTAACCTTAAACAATACTATCCAAAGATCAACTTAATCCATTCCAACCTTTATAGTTATCCAAAATACTTCTGTCCAAATCACAGTCCAAATATTATAAGGAAGGTAAACATAGTGAAGGTCCTTTTTTCCACGTAACAACATGTGAAAAACTTCATCATGTATTCTTTTTAAACATACTGAATTACCATGATCCCTTATTCCTTATAGAATACTAGATATACTCCTTCTATCCAAAAATGTTTACAAATCATCAATCAGTTTCAAGAAAGTTAAGAATATCCAATATAATTTATCCAAATCAATCACATCTTATTCTAAAATCACTATCTCAAAATCAGAACCATATTATGGTTTATCTTTCTCTCAACCATATATTTTCCAAAAAAATAACCTACTGTGGAGTCACTTTTCTTGGTTCCACACAATCTCAAGTCCTTGATGAAATAGTACTGCAGTACAATCCTTATATACACCATAATTATTATAACCATTACATAATTGATACAACACTCAAATTAGAAAATTCTTCAATAACAACATAAGAACTCTAATCATTACTCCTCATCTGTGGTAGTATAATAACTTGATTATTATCCAATAACATCATTTGGGGCATACTCTGATGACTTGGACATTGGTTTGCGTAGTGTCCCCAATCCTTGCAGAAGAAGCATTGTACATTTGAAACCATTTTCTTACCTTTGCAGTCACGCACTTTGTGTCCTTTTTCTCTACACTTATAACAAACTCCCATTCCCTTTAGGCAAGTTCCATGATGTTTCTTCCCACAATTACCACATATTAGAAAATTCTTCTTTCCCCTCATCCCTTTATCCATCATTCTCTCTTCCATCCCTTTCGTCTCTTGCTTTGTTTCAAAGCCATAGGACTCAGAGAATTCTATACTTATCTTATTAACACATGATATTATTTCTTCATATGTTGAGAACACATGGGAGAGTATTTCCCTTCGAAATGTTGGCTTAATACCGTGAAAGATATGATCCTTCTTACTCTTTGGATCATACGTATTGCTGGAGTTCACATTCCTTCTACTGGGCGCCATTTCTATACAATGGCATAAACTAGATCAGTTTATGAATCAAAATACATAATCCCATACTTATAAAACACTTAACATAAATTGAACTATTTATGGATATAATCCATAATCATAAAAAGAAATGTTTCCTTTGAGAAATTATATACTCATAACCCTTCATAGTGGTTTGTAATGAAAATGAGAATTATCCTAAGCATATCCCCCGGGAGTGTCGTAACCAATAGTACAGCAAGGCCCGTTGTCGTGCACCAGTTCCCGTTCGAGTCTAGCTCAATGCGGTGTTTTCGGGTTTTACCCCTAGGTACATCTGTGCCAGAGCCGCCTCTACCTGCTCGTATCCAGACAGGGATGAATTGCTCGGAAAACTCACAAAATCTCTACAATAAAAAAATTCTAGGAAGTTCTTCAATACTAATCCTCAAAGTCTATCTTTGGGCTATGTGCTCTAATCAGAGTTTATCTAAATCTAGCTTCCAAGGTTAGTACTAAACTGCCTCTGATACCAACTGTAACGCCCCGACCCCAGCTACCCAGAGTCGGTGCATTACTTCGTAACATTGGCATGATCACAAAAGATCAAGTCTCGAAAGACCGATTAGATTAGTAGCCTTGGAAACACTAGATACATTCATAAGTCTTTCATTACATCAAAAAGTAAACAAACTACAATAACATGGTCTTCATAGTCCACAATCATATCCCTTTCTGACTACCCCTGTAGGTCATTCATAAAATACTTCTTCACATCCTGGAAAAATATTAAAACATTGAAAGGGGTGAGCTCAGATGCTCAGTAAGGTTAACAATATAGCGGAAGCTTTCATAAATAAACATTAACATTTAAGGCAATGTATAACTAAAACAAAAGCCTTTTAAACTTGAACATCAACATAATATGGCAAAAGTAAAATGAGATAATGCCATTCACTTCTTCACATGGATATTCTACTGGTCGAATAATCACATGCAAAATCAATAACCACTTTCATAATGATGGAATGCATAATGCCAGACTATCATAACCACGTAGTCAAGGCCTCGTGCCAAGACCACAAATAAGATTTTGTCAAGGCCTAGTGCCAAGACACTAGTTTGTCTCATGAGACCTGCCGATGCATCGAGGAGCTATAGCGGGCTCCACCCGTCACTTATTAAGTCCAATGCATTCCTCATATGAATAGGTTTAAACATATCATAAACCATAACATAATCGTATCACATAAAACATGCATAAAGGAAACATAACATTTCCACATTTCAATCACAAGATATAAATACAACTCATTGATATAATAAAAACACTTTCAAAACCATTTTCAATACCAAAATAAAAGGAAGTTAATACTTTTTATTTATTTTTCATTAAAAAAATGATGGCTTATAGAGGAAGCCGAAACTCAAATAATGGTCACGGCGGCGGAGAAGTCGTTGTCGCCGCATAAGTACGGAAAGAAAAACATTCCCTTTTGTCGTTTAGTAAAACGCTTCGTATAAAAAAGATTCCTTTTGAATAAACGTAAAATTCAAAGGGGTTTATACACCGTATAAAAGAAAGTTGTGTATAAAACCAAATATGCCTCAATGAAAGGTGATTGAGACGAAGTCCTTAAAAAGATCATTTTTTTAAATAAAGTACATCTATAATGTGTATTCACTATAAGTACACATAAATAATGTACAAATACAATATAGGACATAATAATATCATTACATAATTTGAAAGTAGGAGATTAACCCAAAGAATGGAAGTTGGGTTATGAAATTCCCTTACAAAGATCATTTATAAATAAAATAGATCTATTATGTGTATTAAATATAAGTACACATAAATAAAGTACTAATACAATATAATACATAACAATATCATGACATAATTTGAAAGTAGGAGATTAACCCAAAGAATGGAAGTTGGGTTAAGAAGTTCCCTTACCTTGTGTTTTGTCCTGACTTGACCGTTCTTTAACCTCCTGAATAATAAACTAGAGTTAATTTCTATTTACTTAAGAACCTTTTTCATGTTCATTATTCCATTTATATCACTTATTACCATGTTATGAACATTGTTTAATTATTTAAGTTAATAACGGTCGTTTTGTCGATCTTTGGTACTTGAGTCAAAAATAATCTTCTTATAATTACAAGTTGTTCATGTGGTGAAATATCCATTATATCCAGAATTATATTCATGATGTAGATATCATATATATCATATATATACAGTATATACATTCATTCATAATGTCATGTAACATTTAGAGGTAAGAAATGAAATGCACCGTTCATGGAGACGGTAAGCCGTACGTACGCATGAACGCTAATTTCATTTCTATTTCGTATTTAATGGAATGAAATCATAATGATATAAATTTATAATATAATTACAGTATAATATAGTGTATAATACCATTTAATCCATCCTTTGTACATCACACATATGGCATTAACGATTCAAATCACTTTGAGGGGGCGGTAGTCCGCACTTCCTAAAATGAAATTATCGCGTTTTACCCATAATGGAAATCATAAAGTATGCCATAAATGAGAAATACAGAAGCATAAGTAAAACATAAACATATTATATATCATATATAAAAATAGTGACATCATAATGGCCACCTTTGAAGGTGTTATATGAGTGTTGAACAATCATCGTTTCGTGAGGCAGAAATTCGCCATCCACAGAAACCGTATGTTCTTTAACCATTAGATGTAGGTGTGTGTAAGTGTAGCTCGAATCCTTCTTATAAAAACATCCTAGTATATTTAGGATACTGGTGTTGTTACAAAATAAATTAATAAAAAGAGTTTAGGGGGTTGGAGAAGAAAAATAAAACAAAACAAAATTAGAGAAGACATTACCTCAAAATCAAGTAACTCTTTTTGATTTGAGCCAAAGGCTTCCTTGGGAAGAGTTCTGCCCAAAGTGAGGCTTCTAGGAGTAAGGGAGGAATGTTGGGAGAGTATTTGGGAAGAGTTTGGCCGATCCAAATGGCTTGAAAGTGTAAATGAGGTGGGAGGGGTGGGGGCCTTTTATAAGTGGAGAGGAGGGGCACTTTTGGAAAGATTGAAATGTTACATTATTTCACAATGCTTTTCGGATTCTAAAGGTCCCACACTTATATAATTCGAGTCTAAGGTGATAAGGTTTCTAAATATCCTCATCCAATAGGCTTTGGACAAGTGTAAGCCTTGTATTTTTCATTATCTTCTCATTTTATTTAAATCGTTAAATAATGAGGTCATCGCCTCATCATAATGATGTCATAAATAATTTAATTTATTTAATGTCTAAAAATTATAAAAAAATACTATGATGTGGGAAATCTTTTTTTCTTTCTAATGAATATTTATAGTCAAAATTTGGACTTGTGTAACCCCACTTAAAAACTGTTTTAGTAAAACAACTCATGTTTGTGTCAATTTAATTTTAACATTAAATAAATATATATTAATGTCATTTTCCAACTAAAGTGGCTCCATGGGGTCCCCAAGTTGACCCATGGGTTGTCTTGGTCGGCCATGACTCATCCAATAGGAGTAGGACAAGTTTCAAGCTCATCTCATATTATTAAAACATTATTTTTACCTTAAACTACACTAATTACCTCTAATCGCGATTAAGAACTTAAAAGTTACTATTCACCAAAAAATTATTTTAATCTCATTGAACCACATTTTACTTCTTAATGACAACCATGTATGTCGGATTTTTGAAAATCAAATCACAGAAGTGGTAATATTTCATTTAAACGAAAAATCATTTATTTAACTACCACTTAGTGGTTTCACTATTCATCAAAAATTGAAGTTTTTCAGAACAATGCCAAAATTTCACCCTAAGCTATAATTGATATTCCGAATTCAAAAATGATGTCTATTTTACAAAATTCCAAACATATAAGTTGCATTAATTAATTTTATAATTAATTCCCGCTGTTACGACAAATAGCGTGTTTTCAAGAAACAATTTATATCAAAAGATTGGCAATTGTTTATGTCCAATTTCAATGTTAAATTAATTCTAATGACCACCATTTGATAAAATGGTAAAAATATATTATAATTATACCTTAAAACCACTAAATAGTATAATTTATCACAATAAATTATTTTGATTAAGAAAGTAGTTTTAAAGTATTTTTCACTATTCATAAAAATTAGAAGTTCTCAGAAAAATACCAAAAATTCAACATAGGCTAATTTCAATATTAGGAATACAAAAATGAAGTCCATTTTGAAATATAAAGTTTCTATAATTTTAAAAGGTGGTTATTACTATTCATAACGGCTACTTTGATTTGTCGCGGTGTTTTTGAACTCGAAGTTGCGTACAATGCAAGCTATTGCATTATTGGATGAGAAGCGTATCGTGGAAGCTCGGGGTGTTACAATATTAATTATATAACCATACTTATACAAATATATTATCACATCTAACCTCTTACCCACTAATCCATTAGAAAACAATAACTTTTCTTGTGCATATGTGTGGACTACCTCCTCTACGTAACAATGCGAACTGTTTTCATTTTAATTTGTCGTGGATGGTAATAAGAATAGAATTGATTAATATAAATTATATATAATATTTAATATTTATTTATTAAATTTTAATTAACATTTATTTATTTTTTTCATTCCATATGTTGAGAAAAAATGGAAACAATGATCATCTGTAAGTATGGATTACTGTCTCCATGAATAGTGTAATCCATTTTCTATATCTAACTATTATATATTACTATAATTAAATATATAATAAATATAAATGATATTTACATCACGATTAATATTCTAAATATGAAGAAATTGTAATCAATGAAAAATTACTAAAATTACCAAACCAAAACATGCATAAAAATGAAGTAATTCCCACCTGATATATTATAAAATATATTATTATGGTTCTATAATAGATCTATATGAAACCTATATTTATTATATAGTAGTTTTTAACACATATGAAGGAAATCAGACAAGATTTAAGGTTTTTTTTCTCTCACTTTTACTTTTGTGGGACATATATTATATTCACCACTTATTCCTTTCTTTGGTGTATATAATAACCCTTTTGATATGTTATATCATGAATATATTTATATTAATGGTATTTAAAGTTTCATTTGAATTTATTTATTTCAAAGGGATTATGACTCAAAACATACTAAAGAGGTAAAATTTTATTTCACAATCCAATCATTATTCAAGATTTTTTTAATTTAAGTTTACCTTGGGGGAATTTGTTTATTTCTTTCATAAAACCAATATAATTTTTTATCTTATGTTTATTAAAGAAAAATTCAATTAATAGTACAATTTTTCACTATTTGATACTTAAAATGGTTTATAATTGTTTTATTAGGAAAACATAACATTATTTCTCTTTTCAGTTGAAAATTATTTTTCCTACAAATCCATATTTTCTAAATATGTTTTCAAAAATGATTTTATAATTCTCTATGTGATTTATTAAATATATTTTTACCCAGGTTTTTCTTTTTTACTAAATGTTTTGAAATTAATCTTCATGTCATTTTCCAAACAATTCATATTTTTCTTTTGCTGAAAATTTGAAAGGAAACGTTGTTTTAATATGTACGGCATAAACAAAATTTTCTTCATTCATGACCACTCAATATTTTTAAGCTTATTTTAAAATATTATAAAGTTATTTTCAAGGAATTTTATTTTAAGAAAATTGATCTTTTAGTTTTAGAATTTGATTTTCAATATGAAAATCTGATTTTCCTCAAAAATGATTTTAATGATATTTTAATAAAATTTATATTCATCAATGACATCACCCATTTATTATTCTTATTCTCTAATGGGGATATGTTGTTATGAAACCATCATTATTATTTATCTGGATTTTTTATGTTAATTTTGATTGGAGATGTGCTATTTTGTTAACATTTACCATATTAATCTAGACGGTTTATGATTTTTTTTATTGATTGGGGTGAGTATTAACATTTTATATGTTAGTTTTTTAAAATGAATTTTCATGCTTTACACCATTAATATTATGAGTAAATTGGACTTATTATGTGATTTGTGGGGCCTAGAATTATATATCAAGTTGATCCATCAACTGGTTTAATCGGAGAAATCAGTCGGCAAAATTAAATAGGTTTCAGTGCACATATTTAAATTGTCCTTTAAGATTTATTCACAGTATGTTTTAGATGCTCAATATTATGAATTACCACATTATGAGATAGGTTATTGATGTCAGTGTGATTATTAAATTTGTTGGAATATCCAAGGATAAGTTTCAAGATCAAGTGATTATTTATATGTCTTTATTTGATCCTCCATTATTCTCACCATAGTATGATAAGTTATTATTTAAATGGGATTTTTTATTTATTTACATTGAATAATTTATTATTATTATTTATTCATGATATATTTCATTGTTTTCATAACCTTACTTTGCATTTTAGCCCACCTCTTTCTTATGTTTCATTCCCCATTATGTCAACATGTGCATTATAATTGATATACAAGGTTATGCTAGAGGAAATATTAATTCCACTAATAAAGATGATCCTTTTAATAGCATGAAGAAAGGATTTTAACACCACTAAAAAATTGTTTTTAATCTCATCATTATTAAAGGTGTCCCCTTTTTCAGTGCTTTTAATATCACGGATAGATGGTGTCAATTATCAACGCTAGAAATAACGCTGATAAAGGAACCATCTACTGCAATGTGTTGTTTGTATAACAGCACACTATAGTAACCTCATGTAACCTATACACAAAATATAATTTAATTGAAATAAATTTTATATATCATGTAAAAAAATAAAAAATAAAATAACTACTATATACATTTTAATAAAAAAAATAATTATTATATTTACAATTACTATCCAAAAACAATTTAAAACATTAATGTTTGTCTTTGGTGCATGTGATACCCTCTCAAAAAGGTCCTCCCATGGAATCTATTTCCAAATATATAAACTCTATATGAGAAAAAAAATCCACCTGTATAATAAAACAAATCTTCTTTATGTAATACTATAAGGAAATATATTAAAAATTAATATGAACGAATACACTAAAAAATCAACTTTAAATAAAAAGACATGCTTTGAGTTATACCGATCACACTATTAATTTTATTTAGGTTTAGTTGATTCAAACAAGTCAAAAAATGAGGTATAGATCATTTTCTTAAACTATAAAAACAATTATAAAGCATTTTCTCGGTTTTGAGTATGTCACTTATTCTTTTTAATGAAATTAATTTAACTTTTAAATAAAGAAACATTTGGATTTATGAGGGTCACATCATGCATGGTATTTATGTTTAGATGATTCATATACATCGTAGATTACTTAAGGATCATTTTCCTAAATTATCAAAAAATATATGAATGTTTTTTCCGGTTTTTTGTATGTCAGCTGTATTTTCTACTAAAATGTCATTACAAACTAGAAATATACACTTTGAGTCATACAAGTCACATCATCTGTTAGATCGATGTGATACTACATACTACATGACAAAAATGAGTTATGGATTATTTTCCTAAATTATAAAGATAACCGGAGTACATTTTCTTGGTTTTCAGTGAGTGACGCACGTTCTGAACTAAAATGTCATTTTTGAACTCATAACGGGAACTTTGAGTCGTAATAATCATAATATACATCATATTTAGGTGCATGTGATTCCTACACATCAAAAATGACTCATGTCATTCTTCTATAAATTATCAAAACAATACGAATGTGTCTTCTAGGTTATCAGTATGTCACTTATTCCTTTTGCTAAAATTAATGTCAATTTAAAATAAAAAGATGCACTTTGAGTCATACTAATCCCACTATTTGTTGGATTGAGGTTAGGTTGATTACTAAACATCATAAATGACATATGGATCATTTTAATAAAGTATAAAAACAATAAAAATGAATTTTTGTAGTTTTTAGTAGGTTAGTCGCCCTTTTTACTAAAATTGATGTCAATTTTAAATAAAAAGACACACTTTAAGTCAAATCGGACACACCGTGTGTCGGATTATGGTGTGGATGATTCCAATATGTCTAATATTACTAATAGATCGTTTTACTAAAGTACAAATACAATATTAATTCATTTTCATGGTTTTTAGTAGGTCAGTTTTCCTTTTTACTAAAATTAATGTAAATTTAAAATAAAAAATATGCACTTAGAGTCATACTGATCACACCAGGCATTATATTGAAGTTAGGTTGATTAAAACATGTCCCAAATGACTCATGGAACATTTCCCTAAAGCATAAAAATAATAAAAATGTTTTTGATCAATTTTTAGCAGTCACATGTTCCTTTTTACTAAAATTGATGTCAATTTAAAATAAAAAGACGCACTTGGAATCATATCGGTCACACCATGTGTTAGATTAAGGTTTGGATGATTCCTACATATCCCAAATGACTCGGGGATCAATTTCCTAATGTATCAAAGAAAATACTAATGCATTTTATAGGTTTTGAGTGGGTTAGTTGTCTTTTTTACTAAAGTTGCTGTAATTTTTAAATAAAAAAGATTCACTTGGGGTCATACAGGTCACACTATGACTTGTATTGAGGTGCAGATGATTATTAAATTTCCCAAATAACTATTGGATTATTTCATTAATTATAAAGACAAACTTAATTCATTTTCTCAGTTGGTCACTTGTTCCTTTTTACTAAAATTGATGTTAATTTTAAATAAAAAGATGCACTTTTAGTCATACCGGTCACGTTGTGTTTTTTATTGAGTTTTGGATGATTTCTACACATCTAAAATAACTTATAATCATTTTATTAAAGTATAAAAAAATCCAAATATTTTTTTCTCTGTTTTCAATATGTCAGTTGTCATTTTAACAAAAATTGATGTAAATTTCAAATAAAAAAGATGCACTTGGATTCATATTGTGCACAGCATGCCTCAAATTGATTTGAGGCTGATTCTTACATATCCCAAATAACTAAGGGATCATTTACCTAAAGTATCAAAACAATGTGAATCTTTTTTCTCGTTTTTTATTACGTCACTTATTCATTTTTACGAAAGTTGATGTTAATTTTAAATAAAAAGATTCACTTTGAGCTATACTGATTACACTGTGCGTCAGATTGGGGTGAGGATGATACTTACACATCCAAAATGACTCATGGATTGTTTTACTAAAGTATAAAAACAATCAAAATACTTTTTCATAGTTTTAAGTACATCACTTGAATTTTTTTCTAAAATTTCATTTCAAACAAGAAACATGAACTTTGACTCATACCGGTCACATCATGTATCGGTTTGATAAGAGACCAATTATTACATGTCAAAAATGATTTATGAATCAATTTCATAAATTATCAATACAATATGATCGTGTTTTATCAGTTTTTCATGAGTGACATTTTGAAGTATAATGTCAATTTTAAACTGATAACGGACACTTTGGGTCATACTGGTCACACCTTGCATTGGATTGAGGTGAGACTGATTCCTACACATCCTAAATGACATATGGATAGTTTTCCTAAAGTATCAAAACAATTTGATTGTATTTATTTAGTTTTTAGAATTTTAGTTGTCTATTTAACTAAAATAAATGTCCATTTTTAAAAAAAATGCACTTGGAGTCATACTAGTCACATCATGTGTCAGATTAAGGTGTCGTTGATTCCTACAAATACCAAAGTCCCAAAAAAATCATAACTTCCAATGTTACCATGATTACCATTTTCTTTCTTTTTATAACTTCAAACACTGCATATTGATTCAAGAAATGTTTTTCAGCTAAAACTATTGAATCAATATATAGTGATGGGAGCTCGACAAAGAAATGAAATTAACAGCATAGTAACATTGGCATAAAAGAAAATGTTATATCCTCTATGGATTATTATAGATAGTTTAATGAAAAATATGGATTCCAAAAATATCTATTAAAACAACTAGATATGTATTAGATAAATATGATAGTGAAAATAACTTACAAATAATAGATAATATAATGACAGAGTTAATTTAATAAGTTGTTGGAATTCACCTTTTCATGATGGTTGAATACATTCTTGACCCATAAATATGAAAGGAAACCACCTGTATAAGAAAAAAAATCTTTTACAAGTAATACTAAAAAGAAATAAATTAAATATAAATATGAAATAATTTATTACTTCTATGGAAGTCACATCTTAAATCTATTTTTGTAAATTCAGGGATCAAGTATGATGCCCATTCGTTTCTAAAAAAATGTATATCATCTTATGAGTATGATTTTTTTCAACAATCATAGTATTACTGAAAAAATATAAATACAAAAAGTATTAATAAATATTTGATATGAAATAATAATTAACTTTGAAAATACCTCTTTGGGATGTGTGCTTTCTAATGGAATATGATCTCTCTCATAAATTTACAAACATGATAACCACAACCTTTTTCAATTTTTTGTTTCATACACTATAGAAACATTTATAAAAATAATTAATTTTTTTATGATTGGTTAGATAGTAAAATATTATTATATATACCCAAATACATATCCAGTTGTACAACTTTTTAGGGTCCTTGTGCACAATGCTTATCCCCATGCCATGATTTAGATGATATTTACACATCACCCTATAATAATATAATACTAATTAAAACATAATATAAATTATAGAACTTTACATTCAGTTCTAAAATGTTGGATGTCATTTATTAAAAATCAAAAAATGATTTCATGTTTGTTCTGCAGGTTGGTAATCCATACAGTAAATCCAAGAAATAAATATTTGGAGTATCTAATTTGACCACAATGAGAAGCCAATGTTTCCTAAAAACACAAAAATGAATAAGTAATGAAATAAATGAAAATATATTTTATATAGTTAAATTGTTGAATTTTACCCCTACATCACTAGTATTAATATGATTATAGAATCCCAATGATTTCTTTCAAAGGATTTGGCCACGTTTGGCACTAATTTATCTATTTGTTTGGATTCAATTTTTATTTTTTTTACAGTGGTCACATTAGGAATAATGAGTCTAAATGTTTTTTCATGGGGAAATCCTTTCAATTGGAATTGATATATATGAATTCAAAATATATGAAATATATTTAGTCATAATTAACATAGTATATCATATTTTGGAAAGTTAAACCTTGAAAACATACATCATATATACATTTACAATTGAGGTTACTAGCCATTCATAGCTGAGGATTTCAATTACATTCTCAAAATCAATGTAGTCAGTACCTTCCTCTCCATGCATTTTTTTTCAAAATCAACCACATGAAAACTACCACTTTTTGACTTTGTATGTGTATCAACCTTCAATATTAGTAAATGTGGATATTCAATGGGTGGGGTAAAGGTGATTTTAGAATGTATTTTCAATTAGTTGGTTGATCCTTTAGATTTTTTTGAGTCAACCTTTCATTTTACCATCTTCTCTTTTTCTCTCTATAATAACATTCATCGGTTCAGTCCTTTTTCATTAATTGTTAATGGTTTAGCATGAAAAATAAATTGGAAATTAATACCTCCTTTTGAACAAGTGTTTTTACAAGATCTGAGGGCCATGTGATGAATGTTCCAACCTATTGTTCAACAATATGAATATCTTTGTCATCCAGTGGAACAGGTAACTCAGTGCTCGGCTTTTGAGCTATAGTAATCACCACCCACAGATGATTTGTTGGAAGTGTTATATTGTGTAGCATGTCGTCTTTAATATTGAACACCTTAGGCCTCACTATAAGGCGATGGTTGGGTGTTGATAGATATAAATCACAATCATTTTCACCCTATATAATATCATTATAGGAATGGTATCAGGGCATTTCTAATTCAAATTTCACAAAAAAATTATTAGAATATTTGTTACCTCAACAAAGACAACAATTTTAAGAGAATGGACTTATTAAAAACAAGTGGGAGGTGGGAGGGATCTTCATACAATGGTTTTTCTTGAGTTTCCTTTTCTCATTTCATCATCCCCAATAACATTTTCTAGTAACTCATACTTCCAAATAAATTTTTCTTCGAGGGCATCTATTCTTACTTTCATATATACTCTTTCTGTATCTTGATCCTCAAATTGTTTTTTTCCTCAAAATATGTTTGGGGTGTCACCCCAAAACTCACACCTCTCATACAGCCATACTATTCTGGACACTTCAAGGACACTGATAGTAGGTGTCCATCTGAAATAGGTGTTGATTATTCATGTGACTATATTAGATAGAAAATATAAAAAATAAGTAATCATTATTATGTAATAGATATTTAATGAAAAATAAATATTTATTATGTCAGACTTAAAAATGTGTCCTAGAATTTTTGTGTGTTTTCATCTTTAGTATCTCATATTTATTTAAACTTTCCTACTTATATAGCACATAACATGGGATGGAAGTGGATTTGGATTTGGGTTCATCAATCAGAATATAAATAGAAGAACATAGTTATTATGTTTTTTCATGTCACATAAAAGTATTATGGTAGATTTAAAATAATTACCATTTTTCAACTAAAGAATACCCCATCCTTGATTTACGATAGGGTTGTGTTGGTTTTGATTCTCATTCCTTTTTTTAGCACTCAGCTGTAGTTTCATAAATAAAAAATTATCAATCAATGTGATGAATGAAAATATTGTAAAAAAATGTATTACCATCCATAATGTACCTAAAAATATAGCTCCACACGATGTACAGTAAATTCATCCCATGATTATTGGTTTATCAGGTGTGAATACTTAAGTAGTTAGTGTGGGTTTAGTTGCCCTTCAGCATCTTTAAAATAATGTCTCATTAGAATTCTGCAAAATCCTCTATGATTCCTTCCAGAAATCATTAATAGATATTTCTTATGGGATTTGTCTACTATAATTTCACTCTCCAAGTAATTATAAGGAGTAAATCAATGTTTCATTAATTTATTTTTTTATTTGCAAAATAATGAAATGTTATCCTATTTTTACCGTATTATCTTCCCATATTAATGTCTTAATCATGGGAACAGAATGGTTCAATGAATCTACAACAATTAGAATGTGTTGATTAGTGATTAGTCCAATGTAACAAATGAACAGTGATGTTTTTTGGGTTAACTGTTTATCCCTATGCATTCCATCCAACCTCTAATTTGATTACTTTTCTTTATTCCTTAATGATTTTTGCTAACACCATCAAACTACGACACTCTTCTTTCACATGGTTAGTCCTCTATCACCTACCATTTCTTAATAATCAACATTTTCAATATGTTCTCCCTCTATAGTGGTAGAATTGACACGGGTAGAAGGTCGTTGTATCATTGTATTGTGAGAAACAGTAGGTTGAGAAACCTATTTTTTCTCTTGACGGATATCATCGGCATGGGTAGAAGGTCATTGTTACTCTACACTAGGAGAAATAGTAGTTTTATAAATGTGTTGTTTCTCGTGATTGGTAGAATCTCCTTTTTCATAAGGTCATCGTTCCTCTGAACTATGACAAGCAACTACTTGAGAGACATGTTGTTCCTCAGGATTTCGAGCACTAGAATGTGTAGACGTTAGTATCTATAGAAGTGGTTAAACATTTAATTTAGATTAAATAAATGAAATAGCGAGTAGATAATAACATGAGGTAATGAAATATATATTACAAAAAATATATAAACTTTTTATTTAACTCTCTTGTTTTAAAGGCTAAAGGGATTTGACCCCTCTATCGAGTATCTAAATCCCTTAATTATGGTCTCCTATAACATATAAGATCTCGTATACAATGG
Organism: Viscum album; assembly: GCA_963277665.1. Classification (NCBI taxonomy): domain Eukaryota; kingdom Viridiplantae; phylum Streptophyta; class Magnoliopsida; order Santalales; family Viscaceae; genus Viscum; species Viscum album. The sequence continues at coordinate 994,394,189 of OY728145.1, read as the reverse complement.
GACCACAACAAAATGATTGTGATGTCCTAATGAATGGTTCATACTCAGTTGAAGTTTTATCTAACCATTTAGGGGTTTTGTTCAATAACATAACAATTGAAAACATTCTTTTTTTGTGATCTAGAACATAAAATACTTGTACTACTTGCGGATCCATTAAAAATGGTTCATCTTTGTACCCATCCTTACTAAAATCCACTTTAATGAATCCCAATTTATCTATTTTAAAATCACTCTTGTTATCAACCCACTTGAAATAAAAAATATGCACTTAGAATGTTGTGTAATACAACTCCCATATTTGTTTAATGATTCCAAAGTATGAAATATTTGTGTAAATTAGATTTCAATCCTTAATACCATAAACATGCATCACTTTAGCCACAAGTGTAACTCTATGATTTTGAATGGTATTGTCTTCAACATGTTCATTATTATAGAATGTATAACCATTAATTATATTACTATTTTCAGATAATACCTACACACTTGGTCCTCTGGTTAGACGCTGAATTCATTATGAAATTGAATCCATATTTTCATCTGACTCCTTAAAAATATGGTATTAAAACCACCCTATAAACTGCTGATTATGTGTATTTGATATCCATCTTTCAAACCTTGATGGATTCAAATTCTTAAGAACTTATTTACGGGTTTCAACATATGGGGAAACCTCCAAACTGTTATGAAAAAAATAAATGTGGTCCTACTCCCGATCTATAATATTGATTGTGACAACATCACTTCAAAAAATGTCTTCACCCTAAAGCCTCCCAGTGTGAAAATATTTCAGTAGACCAATGCTTTCCACACTAGACAAGTATTTGGTATAGAAATCAGTGGCTTCCTCAACAATATCTTTCTCCTTAATACAACCCTCTAATCAACTTCTATTTTCTATATTCCCTTTGAAAATTTTCAGATGCTATTCAATGGGGTAGATCCATCTATAGTGTATATGACCACATAGTCTAATCTCTCTCACTAAGTGAATCATTATCTGAACCATTATATCAAAGTGTGATGGTGGGAAGAAAATTTCCAATTCACATAAGAGAAAAATTATTTATATTTCCATGGTCAGAAATTTCTATGGGTCTATAACTTTGTTTCATATAGCTTTGAAGAAGAACAGAGCTTGGTTGATGTGTGTTGAAAATTCTTGGGAAAATTCCAATGTAAATATAAATAAATTAGATCTTTCATAAAAACATTGCAGTCATGTGATTTCAGAACCCATAAATTTAAATCATTCATTTACATAATATTCTTGATATTAAATTACTACCCCTCTAGAACCTTTACATAATTCAAGAAGTTTCAAAACTGATATCTCTCCTCACTAAAAAGACTGTTTGCAGCTATAGGAAGGACAGTTCATTTTCACCCTTCATTGGCACCAACTCTTCTCGTATTCCCATGTCAACCATATCGACCCTAGAAATAATTTCATCCTTTTTTATAGGTGCATTTAGTAACGTGTCGATGTCACTATCACATACATTATTTTCAACATGCATAACATCAAGAAAATGTCTGACTTATAGACAATTATAGTTTGGTAATTCCAAAAATATCATCCCTTTTTCTGACCATTTTTAATAAGTTTTTTTGAAAATATTTTACCAAAATTATTGTCCACATATTTTTGTTTCTCAAACAGTTGATCACCTCTTAGTGGAGACGGTGTTGTGCATTTTTTTGATCTTCCATAAAATGATGTCATCCATGATCAGTACTTATGATGTCAGGGTATAAACTTGTGATGTCATAGAAACACTATCGTCAATGAATGTTTCAACCTAAATTAATGTGCACCTAGTTTACAAATGGGACACCCTTTAGTTATTTTAATTATATATCTTGAAAAATTTCCATAAGATGTAAATCCATCTATCATCCCGTACAACATGGATCTCAACTTGAAATATTAATTTATGTAAGGATTGTACAACATAACACCTGAATCCCAAAATAATTTGAAATCCTCAATAAATGGAGCCAAATAAACATCAATATCATGACCTTCTTATTTTGTTCCTCATATAAGTATAGATAACTTGATTTATTTTTGTTTCGTGCATAACCAATGTGAAAAATTATAATTTACCTACATTATTGGCCATATATTATGATTGTTTCTTTGAAAATGAAAAGTATCCACTCCATCTATAGATAATGCATGATGAAGGTTTCTAAACTCATTTCCAAAATCAGGATACTCATGATCAATTTTCTTCCACTGAGAAGAGTCTGTCAGGTGACGTAGTTTCCCATATTTGTTTATTGTATTTGTGTGCCATATCAATTTCCATATAGTATTCTCACTTCTATATATTCACCTAAACCATTGAATTATTGAAAATAACCATAAAAAATCTGTATGAACAAATTCATCTTTCTTGTATTGAGAAACACCACACTTTGGAAATTCTGTATGTGATTTTTTTTCCTTGAAAAATAGTATATAGTCATTCAATAAGGCATGTATTATTTTAAAGATCATACCTATATAGTGTAGCATTCATTTGGTGTCGTCTCTTCGGATAGGGGATCATTATCTTCTAGGAACATGTCATTCAATAAATAAAGTAGTTCTATAAAAATATAATCACTCCATCCATTTCCTGATTTCAAATTATACAGTTTCATTATAGCTAACAATACTATATATTTAGTGAAACATGTATACAATGGTGTATTTACACAACTCTTTATCTTCTCAAATAGTTTTGGATAATCAGGAAGTTCATCTTAAATTATCCATATCATTTCATCAATAAGATATTCATCATAATTCACATCTATAATCACATCCTCGATATGATCTTATTCATTTCCCATATTTGTAATCATATCATATGATCCATAAAATGCAGTATTATCCCAGAAACTAGCTATATTCACATTTTTCCCATGTTTATTACAAAATTTATAACTTAGATCTATTCCATGATAGATCAATCATTCTTCCAACTCTTATAGACTAATTATTCTCATATAAAAATAGCATAAACACATACAAAGGATTTGAGAAGGGTCATATGCATGATCTTTTGCAAACATGATGAACTCTTTCACTCCATCTTCATACACTTTTTCCATATGATTGTAATACATCCATTATTTATTCATATCCATCCTATTTCATTCATTAATTTTTATATTTAAAAAATTAAATACACAAAATATGTTAAACTAGGGTCGCCATCCAACTTAATATCCCTATCAAAAGATCCAGAGGAAGTGAAACAAGTTAGAACGGACCTGAACTAGCAAAATATAGGTGTGATCTAAAAGTAATGTATGTAACCACAACCTAAAAAATAAAGGATATCATTTTCATATTACATCCTAAAAAATCTATTTTGAAATACAGTAGAAAAATAAACATTTTCAATAAATCTTTACTAAATAAGTATTAAAACATAAAAGTGTGTTAAAAACATTTTATAATATTTTCATTAAATACTACCAAGCACTTGGAAAACATTTTTCCTTGGCCAATATCTATTGGTAAAATCACATTTTTATAATATGACTTTGAACTATTTCATAAACATCCATTTTTTGAAATACATGTTCCAAAACTCAATGTTGTTTCCAACAACCATGCAGTTTTCTAAAACATGTTTGACAAACAACCATTTCCATAAAACTAGGCATGGTGGCCTAAAAACCAATTTTCAAAACTCACACATTCTTCACAATTCAAATACAAACCATTATATCTTTTCTCATTTCAAAACACTTTTCAAAATAATTATTAAAATATTTTTAAAACACATCAAAATCATGCTTTCCAATTTTTCCTTCTTTAAAAATCATTCCCAATCCCTTTTCAACAAATCTAAAAAGAAAACCATACAAAGTAGGAAGAAAATCATGGTCAATCACCACTATGTCAATTTTCAAAACATGGGGAAAATGAAAAGAAAATATATTCAAAAAATTTTTATAAATATTAGGGGATACAATATAATCAAGGAGACAAATCCCCTCAATGATCCTAAAAAGGATTCTACTATCATGGGCATCACCACTAAGCTGTATTAATAAAAATACTTGAACTAGAGATATGGAAACTAGGTCATCACTAAAAAACCTAACCATGCCCCTAGAATTTCCATCAAACCAGGTCATCAATAATAAATATCCCCATATGGAATCACAAGTTACAATGGTCTTATATGAATAAAAGGGTCTTAAAAGGGTATCAAACCTTTTATAAAAACTCTTTTTTATAAAATTTCAAATGGGACTTCTCTTTTAAAAACATTCTTATAATGGTAAGCCATATTATCATTTAAAAAATCAATCCCAATCTACTCTTCAGACCAATTTTTTCAAAACACCTTTGAAACTGAAATGGGAATTCACACTACCCATTAAATGGACATTGAAAATCATTCAATGACACAATAAGTTTCAAAATCCAATCCACATGGGAAAATACACCCTTTTGAAATAATCCATCTCATTTGGAAATCTTAAAAGCATTAAAAACCCCAAAACATTAATATAAAAATTAACCAAGGCTAACAAAAGATGTTTTAAATATAGATCACATGTGTTAACTCTAAAATTTAAAAATAAAATAGAATTTGACAACATTTTTAACACTTTAAAATCACACAAACTCTTGGTTTAAAATCCAATTATCATAAGAATAATTTTTATAACATTAAGTCAGTGATTTCTACTGATTTTAAAACCAAAATAATTCTTTGAAAAAACAATTTAGGATTTTTTTTCTAGACAATTGTCATTGAATATAAATCTATAACAATGAATAAAACCATTTGGAAAACACACAAAGTGTAAAATTATTTATATAATAATTTAAAATCATTTATAATAAATTTATTAAAACATTACACCTACACCAACCTTGAAACAAATTTATAAATTAGTCCACCTTTATAAAGTCACTTGATTGATTAAAGAGTTTCCATAATTGTCTTATTTAATAAACCAAACGACACAATAAGAGTTACCAAATATATTGTAACCTGATATTTTTCATGTATCCTATAAAACCAAGTCCATATACACCTCTTTGGTATATTTAGGGTGTGAATCAAGTCCTAGTAGGATAACACATTCAAACTAAACAATATTATCCACCATGGAAACTAGTAGTTTTAGTTTGATAAAATGACAAAAAAAACTATTGATTCTTTAAAATAACATTTTTATAATAGAAAACTTGAAAATTGTATAATAGATTAAAACCAAGTTTGGATGACATTAGAAATATCAATATTCCAAAATAAGATGGGAAATTAAGATATCGAATCACATGTAGTCATTAATCATGCATCATATAATAAAACCTATCAGTCTGGGGATACTAATATTGTCACTAGGAACACTAGTTGGAATACAAGAACCAAGTATTCAATACAAGGGATATCATCTATCTCATTAGGGTACCAATCAATCCTTTTAACAAACTCCTTCTAATAAGTCCATTATCCCTTTCTAGAGCATAATCTGTACTGGTCATTGTATCTGTCCGGGATTCCAAATAACCCAATGTATCCCATGTAAAAATAATAATGAAACATATATAATTAAATTATCGTATGTTTTAAATTACAAAAACATAATTTCTATGTTATATTTCAATTAAAAAAATTATTGATGGTTTATTTGAAACCAAATCATTTCATTGAATCGCATAATTGAGCACTTGATGCACCCAAAAATGCGGCTCTTTAAAAATCTACATGGAATTTATTTTTTAGAAAATATAAGTCATTAAATTAAACAATAATCCATAATAATTCATCAAAAAATGTTTTATAATAATAACTAATGGAAATATAAATAATATTTAGAGTTCATTGGTAATTAAAAAATATTCAGAGACACCTACCTTAAAATTGATAAATTGTGTAACATTCATACAGAATCACTAAGGAAGGATCCTTGAGAACCAAGAAAGACATGAAATTTCATTAAACACTCCTCCCCCACCCTAGTTTCATCCCCACGACCATCTATTGTTTCAATCACCAAAGAAAAGGAATGAATAATGAAGAACAAGGGGAGAGGAGAAGAAATAATAGAGAAATACACAAAAACAAGATTTGAATGTCATAACATTAGTTTTGAAGGTCTTGATGGATTGAAAATGTGGAGTCAGTGGAGTTCATCAAGGCGATGCGGTGGCACGATAGCAGTGTGGCAGAGCGGCGACACAAAGGCTGTGCTGCTAGGTGAGAGCAGTATGTGGCAGTAGTGGGGTTCGACAAGAGAGGCGGTGTAGCGGGGTTGTGGCAGTGTAGTTAGGAAAGAGAGAAGGATCGGCATAAACTAGGTTAGGAAAGAGCGGCAGTGCGGCGGGGCTACAGTAGTGCGGTTGGGTGAGAGCAGAGGAGTGGCGGCAGCGAGGTTCGGTAAGAGCAGTATTGCGATAACATTCGGCTTCCGTAAATCTTGAAGGTGTATGATAGGAGAAATCTAGATAGTGTTATTTTAAAAGAATCCAACTTATTTTATCAATGCTTTTCAAAAAGTGATGATAAAGGATAGTTTTATTGATAAAAAAACTCTGATAAAACATACTTTTATCAGCGCTAAAATTATAACGCAGAATATATATATATATATACGTATAACAATGAATAAATATATATTTATTTATAAATACATATATAATAAATATATTTATACATATTTATATAATTAAATATATTTGAAAAAATAAATATATAATAAATATATTTATCATAATTTTATAATTATAAATAATTATTTATTTATTTATGGTTATAATTAATATATACATTATAATTGTATAACAATAAATAAATATTTATTTAATTATATTTATAAGTATAAATAAATATTTATTATTTATTTATAGTTATATGTACAAATAAATAAATATTTATTTATTTGTACTTAAATTACAAATAATTATTTATTTATTTAAAAAATAATAAAATAAAAACAAATATATTTATTGTATTCATAATTTTATAAATATATATAATTAATATATTTATTATATATAAATATAAAATTTTAAAATTTTAAAAGAATATATATTTATAAAATTATAAATATAATAAACAGTTCTTTATAATTTTATAATTATATAAGTAAATTTATATTTATTTATAATTATCAGTATAAATAAATACCACCAAACGCCTAATATATATATAAATATTAATAAATATTTATTTATTTATAATTTTAAAATTATAATAAATATATTTATTATATTTATAATTTTATTAATATATGTAATAAATATATTTATTATAACTTTATAATTGTATATGTGTGTGTGTTTATTTATAATTATAATTATAAAAATTTATATATATTTATAAATATATTTATTATAACTTTATAACTCTATATATATATATATATATTCATTTATAATTATAATTATAAATATTTGTAGAACCGTGACTTGCGAGGTATGTAGGTCTGAATTTGAATCAGCGTTGTGGTTTGATATGTGTGTGGTCTTCTAATGGTGGCTGATAGAGATCCCCAGCCCACAGACTGAGTTGAAGATCAAATGTTGTGGGAAAGATGGTGACTGTTGTTGTAGTTGGCGATGCCTTCCGAGCTATGTACGACATGGTAGAACCCCAGTGGATAAGCTGGAAGAGGCCCAATAGTGGGGAGTGATGTCTTCCCTTGTTGTTGGGTCGCCCAGATCTATGCATTAGGGTGCGGGTGTGGGACCCGGGCGCTGACCGATGGGGTTGGGTCATGGTGGTTCTCAGTGGAGGTGACTACTATATGAGGGATTCATTTCCATCAGGCTTGTGTAGAATATGGCTATTGAGTGATGATGCTCAGGTTTTGGATGTGGTCTGGCGTTTTCAGCTTCACGAGCTCATAGTGTTTCATTGGGGGGTCATTTTGGATGGCAGATATGGGTTCTAGTTTCATGGCCGGTGACTCTTCTTTTGAATGGAGGTCAGCTGATGATGAAGGCTCATGGAGTGATACAATGCGGAGTGGGACGTAGGCAACCTCGGGAGCAGAAACGATGACCTCAGGCAGGTCAGTCGTGATGGGCGATAGCGGTAGGGTTCTTGTCAGCATTCATTTATAACAGAGACTTTGGGTCAGGGGGGTGTGCATTCTCATGATGGGTGCTCTCAGGATGGGTAGGTTCCAAGCTGGCTATGAGATAGATGGGGCTTAGAAGGATTCCAGGCTGGGTATCAAAAGGATGCGGCGACATTGGGTGCAAAATTTGTCAAGGCAGGAGGCTGTTTCGGGTGGTGTGTTTGATTTGTCGGCAAGAAACGTTTCCACATGATGGTGGTCGCCCCCCATTTATCAAATGGGGTGGGCAAGGCTGATGAGGTGGGTGTCTAAACCCCACCAAATCTCCAGCGGGAGGATGAGAAGGAAGTGGAGAGGTAGCCTATATAAAGGGCTCTCTCCCCTCAGCAAATCATCCCAAAAAAATCAGATTACCATCTATCATCCTTTTCTGTGTGTTATTTCATGAGGTAGTTTTCCCCATTATTCAAGAGAGATGTTACAAGGGCTTTCTCCTTGTAATAGTGAGGTAGTGTGTACCCACTTTTACCCTATATTGATTGTTCTATCTTCCCGTGGTTTTTTACCCCTTCCATTTGGGGGTTTTTCCACATTACATCTGGTGTCATTTATTTTTCCGCATTTTGCACTTTATTTTTTATCTCGTGATTGTCACTGCACTGGTGGGACAATCATTTACGGTCCCAACAAGTGGTATCAAAGGTAAGTTTCTGGCCTGGTGCTGTTCACGTTTTCCGGTATTAATAATTCTCGTAAATTTGAGTATGCTCTGTGATTACAACTCCGATTGATCTGTCACATCAGAAAAAAATTTATTGAGATTGTTAAATACACCATTGTGAAATAGAGGAGGTTCTGGAATGGCGACGTGTCCAGATGGCGGTGAAATTTGAGATAGAAAAGTTCAACGGGAATAATTTTTTGTTGTGGAAAATGAAGATGCAGGCAGTGCTGCGGAAGGATAGTTGCCTGCTGGAAATTGGTGAAAATTCGGCGGGTGTGATGGAGGAGAAATGGAAGGATATGGATGGGAATATTATTTCCAACATCCATTTGGCTTTGGAAAATGAAGTCCTATCGAGCATTGCGGAGAAAAAGACGGAAAACGAAATATGGGATACTCTGACGAAGTTATACGCGGCCAAGTCACTTCACAACAAAATTTTCTTGAAGAGAAAATTGTAAAATTTTCAGATGGTGGAGTCATCATCGGTGATCGACCACATCAACAACCTCAATACCTTGTTCGCTCAGCTCACGACGTTGGGCTATAAAATTATGGATATTGAACGTGCGGAGATTCTACTTCAGAGTTTTCCATATTCGTATGACCAACTCATCATCAACCTCGCTAATAATATCCTGATGGATATGCTACTCTTTAATGATGTTGTAGTCGCAGTTCTAGAAGAAGAAAGTTGGCGTAAGAACAAGGAGGTCAGATAGACAACTTTTCACCAAGCAGATCCTATGTCAATGGATAGAGGAAGGATGATGGAGCATGGTTCCAGTGGGAGCCAAAATCATAGTAGGTCAAAATCGAGGAGTAAGAAGAAGAATGTCACATGTTTCAATTGTGGAACGAAGGGGAACATCAAGAAGGATTGTTAGAATAAGAAGAGTGGTGAAAAGGGCTCTCCGGGGAATGTGGTGAGTACTTCTGGAAGTGGAGTTATACTAGTCAGTGAAGCGGCAACAACTACTGGAAGTAGGCATCATCTCGACGATGCATGGATTATCGACTTAGGACCAACATGGCACATGACGTCTCGACGGGAATGGTTTGACCAATATGAAACCATCCCAGAAGGACTTGTGTACATGGGGAAAGATCACACCCTGAAGATCGTTGGAGTCGGTACCGTCAAACTGAAGATGCATGATGGTATTGTTCGAACCATCCAAAGAGTATGTCTTGTGAAGGTCCTGAAGAAGAACATATTGTCTTTGGGACAATTAGATGATATCGGATGAAAGACTCACATAGAGAAGGGAGTGATGAGAATCTTGAAGGGCGCGCTTGTGGTAATGAAGGCCGAGAAGATCTTAAAGAACATGTATGTGCTTATGGGTGAAACGTACAAGGAGGCGGAAATAGTTGTTCCATCAACTACCTCGATGGAAGCGTTGACGAAGTTATGGTATCGGAATCTTGGCCATATGTCAGAACGAGGCCTAAGGATTCTTCAGGATCAGAAGTTGCTTCCTGGGCTGACAAAGGTATCCTTTCCATTTTGTGAGCATTGTGTTTTGAGCAAGAAACACAGGTTAAATTTCAGGACGTCAAAAGCAGTAAGTCAAGAGATCTTAGAGTTAATCCATTCTGATGTTTGGCAAGCACCGGTTATATCCTTGGGATGAGCAAGGTACTTTGTATCATTTATTGATGATTATTCCAGGAGATGTTGGGTGTACCCAATCAGGAGAAAGGAATATGTTTTTAAAGTCTTCAAAACATTCAAAGCGTGGAAGGAGCTTGACTCTGGAAAGAAGATCAAGTGTCTGAGGACATTCAATGGTGGAGAATATACAAGCGATGAGTTTGATACTTTTTTTCAACAAGAAGAGATCAAGATACAGTTCACAGTGGCATACACTCCTCAGCAGAATGGAGTGGCAGAGTGAATGAACGGAACCCTATTGGATAGAACAAGAGCGATGCTGAAGACTGCAGGTATTGCCAAAACGTTTTGGGCCGAAAGAGTGAATACCACCTGTTATGTGATCAACCGATCTCCTTCAATGGTGATTGAGCTAAAGACACTGATGGAGATGTGGACTTGTAAACCCGCTGACTATTCTCAGTTACAAACTTTTGGAAGTCCTGTATATGCAATGTTTAATGACCAAGAAAGATCGAAGTTGGATTCGAGATCCAGGAAATGTATCTTCTTGGGGTACACTGATGGTGTGAAGGGGTGTCGTTTGTGGGATCCCACTACCCACAAATTTATGATTAGTAGAGATTTCATTTTTGCAGATGACAAGATGCAAATGGCAACTGATCAAGACACAGAGAAGGAAAATACAGAGACTACAACAGTCGAAGTAGAGGACAAGTCCAAGGAAGAACCGGTTTTCTATGAGGCATTATTAGAGCATGATGATCAAGTACCGGTTGAGTCTGGACCATGACGGTCAACTCGGGAGAAAAGACCACCAGTATGGCACTCAAACTATGTCACTGAGAGCAATATTGTGTATTGCTTATTTACGGAGGATGGAGAGCCATCTTCTTTTGTGGAGGCGACCCAGAGTCCATATGTATTCTCATGGATGGTGGTGATGCAGGAGGAACTTGAAGCCCTGCATAGGAACAAGACTTAGGATCTTGTTCCATTACCTCCTGGAAGGAAGGATATCAAAAACAAATGGGTCTTTAAGATCAAGCGGGATGGAAATGACCAGGTGGAAAGATATCATGCAAGATGGGTGGTTAAAGGATTTTCTCAGAAGTAAGGTATTGATTTCAATGAAATATTTTCTCCTGTTGTTAGACCGACGACTGTTCGATTAGTTTTGGTGATGTGTGCTACATACATCTTACATCTAGAGTAGCTGGATATGAAGACTGATTTTCTCCATGGTGATCTTGATAAAGAGATCTATATGCTCCAACCAGAAGGTTTTGTAGAAGAAGGAAAAGAGAACTTGGTTTGCAGGTTGAAAAAATATTTGTACGGTCTCAAACAGGCACCAAGGTGTTCATACTAGAGATTTGATTCCTATATCATGAGCCTTGGATATGACAGACTTTACTCAGATCCTTGCACATATTTCAATGGTTCGTATGGTAATTATTTCATCATTCTTCTGTTGTATGTGGATGATATTTTTGGTTGTAGGCCCCAACAATGATCAGATCCAGGAGACGAAGGAACAGTTGGCTAGGGAATTTGATATGAAGGACTTGGGACCAGCAAACAAGATTCATGGGATGCAGATTTACCAAGACAGAAATAATGGAAATATTTGGATATCACATAAGATTTACTTACAAAGAGTCTTGAAATGCTTCAACATGCAAGACTGTAAGCCAATATCTACCCCTCTTTCAATTAATTTCAGGTTATCCTCTACGATGAGTCCTAGCAATGAAGTAGAGAGGAATGAGATGTCTCGAGTACCGTATGCATCAGCAGTGGGTAGTCTAATGTTCGCTATGGTTTGTACTAGACCATATATTTCACATGCAGTGTGAGAATTTAGTCAGTACATGGAAAATCCATGATGGGATCATTGGATCATAGTGAAGAGGATCCTGAGATACATCAAGGAGACCTCATATGCTGCATTATGTTACGGAGGATCAGATTTTAATGTCAGAGGATATGTTGATTCAGATTTTGTAGGTGATTCTGATCGGAGGAAATCCACTACTGGTTATGTGTTTACACTTGCAGGAGGAGTTGTGAGCTGGATTTCAAAGTTACAGTCAGTTATAGCTTTATCCACGACGGAGGTAGAGTATATGGCAGCTACACAGGCTTGCAAAGAGGCGATTTGGATGAGAAGGTTGTTGGAGGAGCTTGGGCATAGACAAGAGCAGATTCCATTGTTTTGTGACAGTCAGATTGCCTTGCATATTTCCAGGAATCCATCTTTTCATTACTGGACGAAGCACATTGGGGTACAGTATCACTTTATCCGAAATGTGGTGGAGGAAGGAAGTGTGGATATGTAAAAGATTCATACTAAAGAAAATATGAAAGATTTCTTGACGAAGGTGATTAACTCTGATCAGTTTAGATGGTGAAGATCCTCGAACGGCCTCGCAGATACGTGAGCAGCATGGTTTTGCAGATATAAAGGACATGTGGAGATGTGATTGGTTCTCAATAAAATCTCCAAGTGGGAGATGTGTCGGCAGAAACGTTTCCGCAGGACGGTGGTCGCCCCCCATTTTTCAAATGGGGTGGGCGAGGCTGATGAGGTGGGTGGCCAAACCCCACCAAACCTCTAGTGGGAGGAGGAGAAGGCAGGGGAGAGGCATCCTATATAAAGGGCTCTCTCCCCTCAGCAAATCATCCCAAAAATCAGATTTCCATTTATCATCCTTTTGTACGTGGTATTTCGTGAGGTATTTTTCCTCATTATTCAAGAGAGATATTATGAGGGCTTTATCCGTGTAATATTTAAGGAGTGTGTACCCACTTTTACCCCATAGTGATCCTTCTATCTTCCTGTGGTTTTTTACCCCTTCCATTTGGGGGTTTTTCCACGTTACATCTGGTGTCATTTATTTTTCTGCATTTTGCACTTTATTTTTTATCTTGTTATTATCACTGCACCGGTGGGACAATCATTTACGGTCCCAACATGATTTTGGGTCATTCACCTCATTTGGGTCTGTGCTATAGTATTCTGTTTTAGGTGTCCTGTCTCTATCGGGGCTTATGCAGGGTGCATAATTCTAATGCAGTTTTCTGTGGATTGGTTTTGCAGGGGTCTTCTCAGTAGTGGGGCTTTGGCCTAGTTTCTGGTTGGTCTTTGGGCTGGTGTTGTGGGTCCTTTCAGTTTTGTATCTTTACGTTTGGGGCCAATTTTTTTGTTTGTGTGCACATTACATTTATTTTAAGAAAATTTGGGGACCGTGGGTCAAAAACACATGATATGCACAAATTTTAATATATATATACATATATTTATAAAATAATAATAAATTTATTTATTTTAATTTTATAATTATTTAAATATATATATTTAGTTATAATTAGAATTATAAATTCCCTTGGGGTGTTCGTTGAGTGGTTCATTGGTTGGGCCATCTCACCATCTGGGGAACAAGAATAGGATAGAGTCTCACCAGACTCGGACACTATCCATTTTAGGAATAGGTCAATTCAACACCATTTGATTAGTGGGGGAATTTTTGGAACATGTTGTCTTGGCGGATCTCACAATGGGCCTAGGCATGTGACTCAATCACATGTTTTTCACCCACCTATACCTCGTTACCCAAATAACGTGTTGTCCAACCAGGGATGACTTAGTGGTATCATGTAAGGTGGTCACTCTCGGGAAACGAAAATGGCTCAGGATCAAGCCATTTCACACTGGAAATTAACTAGAGGTGTGTTGTGTTCTTAGGGTGGGTTAGGCCCAGGACATATGTGGTGTGGTGCTCACCTATACCTCATTACCTAAATAACACATTTTTTTGGGGTTGTACCCTAGTGGTAATAATAACCCTATAATCCAACATCACAAAACCGATTTCAAATCTGATCTGCAGCGAATTTCAATTCTATTTGTATCCAGATGTGAGATGGCTTTGCGATAACCCAGGCGTGGGTCTCTTGACGGTGGATCGAGCATGGTGACTACAGATGGTGGCCATGGCTCATGGCGTTGGCGCGACAATTTCCATGATGTCTCAAGAAAAAAATAGCTACAGATGTTGGGCACCTATGCGATAAGATTTGTAATGGACTTCATGTCCACAGGGCCTTCAAGACATAAAAAATGGGTAGGATATCCCTTGGGGGTGCTATGACCTACCCTTTCAGGTTGTGTGCATTGCATTTCTATGTTTCATTGTAATTGTACCCCTAAGTGCTTATAATATATATATAATTATAAATAAATATATTTAAAAATTATTTATATATAATTAAATTTTATAATTATAATTATTATAAATATGTTCAATTTTAAATATATGTATCGTAATTTCATAAATATTTATGATAATATAATAATATAATGGGTCTAACATGAATGAATCATACCTAATAAGGTATAGATTATAAAAAACTAGTCATCACATATATATGGAGAGCGTGATAAATAAGGTTGTCATTAATGTATAAATGAGAATTCATGAGTCATGAATACATAACATATGCATGTGTCATCATTAATACAATTAATCTTAACATTTGGAACATAGAAACCGAAAATCATGTTCACAAATAAAATTATGGTCATATAACATCAATTATACGTACTCACGCATATAATGTATGAATATAACGCCAATTTTGAATCTCATCATTATCTCTACATATATATATATATATATTTATTGACCAAATTCATTAGAGGAATATATTTATTTACATATATATTTATCTATAAATATATAAGTATAAATATAATAAATATATTTAGTATTTAAAAAATTATTATAATTATATGATTATTTAAATATATATATATATATATTTATTTAAAATCTTATAAATAATTTTTTTAAACATTCTATATAAAATTAAATTATTATTAAGTTTATATTAATTATAAAAATGTGTTTATTAATCAATATATATAAATATACATTATTTGTGAACGTAAATATAATAATTATATATATATTGATAATATTTCTTATTAAAAATATTTATCAGCGCTAAGAATAGCGTGGATAAATACTATCTTTATCAGTGATAAAAAAAGTACTGATAAAGGGTACACCTTTATCAATACTTTAGCTAGCACTAAAAAAGTTGAGTCTTTTATCATCACTTTCTTCTTAGTACTGATAAAATCTGGTGCAAGCCTTGCCCTGATCTGTGGTAGTGTGCACTCGATGAAAATAATATGTTATATTTTATGTTTTCAATTGTAATGTGAGATTCAAGTATGTATCTAGATTACCAAGAATAATAAACTATATGGTTCTTTGGGAAGCAATTTCTCATATCTTATACTAGTGTAATAAAGTAACCCCCGACTCCAGGCTATTAGGGTTGAGTTCATCATAGTTGGTATCAGTGATAGTTTAGTATAACCCTATGGAAGTAGATCTTGGAAAAAATTTATTAGGGAATATAACCATATGATATACGTTGATGATCAATATAGAAGAACATCCTAAAGTTTTGGTAAGGTAGAGTTTATGTGGTTTTTTCTTGCAATACATCTATGAATTGATACTACAAGTTGATGTGGTTTTGGAATAGATATTCCTATGGTCAATAACTCTAAAAAAGAGTCATTGTGATTGACTTGAGCATTACCTAGTAAACGACAATTTGCCTTACTGTGCACCTATTTTGACACTCTCAGGGGTCATGCTTAGGATATTTCACATTTTATTTACAAAATCATTATTATGGAATTGAAAATATTTTTATGATTTAAAAACGATTTCAATGAAACCATGTTTATGATTATGATATAATTCATGCATATATTTTTAAATATATATTATTTGTTTCACAGTTTTTGTGATTATATTATAATATCCTTGTATTTACAAAGTTAATAAAAACCATCTTTTTGATGAATTATAAGTTTTTATGTGAAAAAAATGATTTATCAATGAAAATAAAATAATAAATGTGTTAAAGACTTAATTTAAGGGTAAGAAGTCTAGTAAACACTTTAAAATATTCAATCGATTATTTTCAGAGTCGGATGCTAAGTTGGTGCAAGATTTTGTGCCACATAAATTCTCGATGAATATGAAATAAATTATGAAATATGTTATATTACACAATTGAAATTTATTCAAAATAATTGATCAACTCCAAAATAGAGTGTCATATGTGAAATCTTTGATCATTGTTAGGTCCAAACCACAACATTTACCT
This sequence comes from Viscum album, assembly GCA_963277665.1. Lineage (NCBI taxonomy): Eukaryota > Viridiplantae > Streptophyta > Magnoliopsida > Santalales > Viscaceae > Viscum > Viscum album. The sequence continues at coordinate 994,377,600 of OY728145.1, read as the reverse complement.
TAGAAGGGGTATAACATTTGTATGTGTCAGACGTTTGGATACCTCACTCGTGAAAATGATTTATTTGATAATTTTAATTATATTAAATTTCTAAATAATTTAATATCTTACAAAAGGTATGTCTTGTGACAAATCTGAGACAACCATTAGGTTTTGGATGTGGTTTTACCCTATGAAGGATATAACTCTTATGCATGTTGAGTGTTTGGAAACATTTCATGCAATAAAAACCATTTTATTTTTAATTATTTTATTAATCTGTTTTTAATTAAAAAAATTAATATCTCCCAAACAATGTGTCATATGAAAAATATGAGACTATCTTTGGGTCCAGAATGAGGGTTTTACCCTATTTAGGGTATAACTTTTTAAATCAATGGACATTTTATATCATTTTAAATTTCAACCAAATAATTAAATTTATTAGTTTTTTAAAAAAAGAAACAATATTCATATCATTCATCAATGCCTCCTCCAACACCATTATCACACAAAGTATGATTTTAAACCTTAATAAAAAAACTTTTTTACCCAAAAAAATAAAAACGTTTTAGTGGGATGAAATTAAACCATACGTAGGTAATTTTTCATTGAATCTCCCTTTAAAATGGATTTTTGGTTTGAGGGTTTCAAATAGATGGGAGTTCATAGTTTGGGGTCTTTTTTTAGCCGATTGGTGCACATCACTTTGATGGTTGATCCTATCAGGCATGATTTGGACCTCATCTCACTTTCCCTTGGTCATTAAGATTTGTCGATCCTTTTTCTTTAGATCCAGGCGCTTTACTCTCCTTCTTCATCCCCATGACAACGTTATTATTTTTGTCTTATTTTATTTAATTTTATTATACTTCACTTTTATTAAAGAAATAAAAATAACATGCTTGATCATAAATAAAGAATGATAAAAAAATCAAATCATAATTTATCAAAATTACCAAAGGATAATTTTTAGAAAAAAATCATTGAATGATAAATTCAGATAATTATCAAAACATAATTGCATCAAATTTATCGAAATATTTTTTTATAAAATGATAATCACATTGTATATTCATGGATAAATTATTAAAATCATCAAAAGAAAAATATTTTGTATTATCAAAGATAATTATCATATGAATTATCAAAATAAAATTTTACATGTTTATCAAATAGTAATTTTAAATAAAATCAGAAAAGGATAAATTTTTAAATATATCGAAGATAACTATAAATGGTAATATATAATAAATTATTAAAAGATAATTATAATGGATAATTTAGAATAATATTATCAAATATAATTATAAACAGATAATTTTTAATAGAATTATCAAAAGATAATTATAAGCGATAATTTATAATAAATTACCAAAAGATAATTATAAGGGATAATTTATAATAAAATTTCATTATATAATTATAAAAGGATAAAATTGCATTAAATTATCAAAATATAATTATAAAGGATAATTTAGGATAAAATTATCATAGGTAACTATAAAATGATAACTTGTGATGAATTTTCAATAATAATTATAAAATTATCATTTAAGATTAATTATCAATGATAAATAAAGATAATGATAATTTATATGAAATTGTCAAGAGATAATCATAAAAGGGTAATTTTTGAGAAATTATCAAGAAATAATTATTCTTTAATAGAATATAGTGAGCACATGCGTTGACCTAAATGAAAATTTGGAAATTATCCAAGAGAGAAAAAGTATCATTGCATGTGATATTTTATTTATATTTGAAATTAAATAGTTGGTTTTGATTTTGGGGACCCTTGGTGAACCTCAAGTGTTGACATTTTGATAATAATCCTATAAAGAGGTGTTCTTGACTGGTTTATCCATGCCTTTTTACATCAACGACCTTTAAGGTAGGAAGTTCTTTTCCTTTTTTGGATTTGTTTCATATGTTTCCTTAATATGATTTATGTTTAGACATATTTGATGACCATGCTAGATTATGATCATATGTGGGTGTGTGTATCCCTAATAACCTTATATGAAACTCTTTTCCATGAGTACTTTTTATCTTATTATTCATGTTTGATGTCGATCACATGTATTTTTTTACTACCTTACTTATGATGATATGTTGTGTGTGTGTGTGTAGCCCATGATATAGAATGATTTGATACCTTGAGATTGATTTGATAGCTTGATTCCATGATGATTTTTGATTCACATGTTTATGTATATGATGATGTTAAATTTATCATAATGAGTGTTATGATTATCATCATGCTATAACTTGTTATGTTTTCCTTTGGAGGATTGGTATGTGTACACTTGACAGGTAGCCAACATGGTATGATTACTCCTTGTGGGGTGCACGCATGATGTGCGATAATGATGATGACTCAACATGATAAACATGTATCTGAGAATCTACTCGATGTCTTGTGGATTCCGAGTAGATGGAAGACACTTTATGGCTTATTGATTTTGAGAGTTACCAATTTCCTTGTGGATTTAAAGTAGGTTACAGATACTTGATGCCTTGTGGATTCTGAGTATTACCTAATTCCTTGTGGATTATGGGTAGGTTATTTTCACACGATACCTTTTGGATTTCGAGTGATTAACTAGTAGCCTTTTGAATGATTTTGGATGCTTATCGACATAAATTACATTTCTGGCATGGGGTCATAGTAGGTACGATTGAGATTTTGTGGAAGCTCGGTTACCGCATGACCACTTAGTTTTGAATTGTGTGTTACTATTCTTGTTTCCCATTTATTTTAATATGACATACAATTGTATACTTGAGCACATCAGGTTAATGATGCTTTGGTGGTGTCCAACTGAGTCTTGTAATCACACCCTACTTATACATTTGGATGTACTTGTAGATTTCATGAGGTATCTTGAGAAGGGAATGATCCATGTGGTAGATGGTTGAGTGGATTAGTGTGGAGGTAGTAGTAGACCTAGGAGGAATATATAAGAATAACTATTTATTTATTTAATTTATCACATTAATTTTTTCTAGACAAGCTTTCCACTTACAGGAGCTACTTTATTTATATTACATGTATGTCATCTTTACTTTTCCACTTGTTTACTCTAATTATTTATTTCAATGTTTATTATTGATTATCGACCCTATGACATGATATTGAGGGAATATACTCCCCACTAATAGAATAAAACCCTCACTACTAGTCAAAAACCTCTTGTGTATGGGGAGATGTGAAGAGGTCACATGGCTTTCTGGTTCAGACTAGGTGATTCAGGTTGGGATGTTAGTAAATGGTATTAGAGGACCAGGATTCACTAACTTATTTCATTCCATTGTCTTGGGTTGGGAAAAATTATATAGGATATAGTAATTTTGGATTTAGGTAGGGGAACTATGTCAGTGTCTGGACCGCACTACGTAGTGGACCACCAAGTTTCCATATAGGGGAATTGATGTTATACTGTTAAAATTGATTAAATTCACCTTGGGTGATGCACATGATGTTATATGTTATTTATGATATTTTATGTACGTTCATGCATGATGACTAGAAATGTAGGTTCACATGCAATATATATACCCATTATTGTGCAACATAGTACTTCATTAATTAAATTCTTTGATTTGTGCTATCTGTTCGGGATAGTTTCTATTTTTGTGAAATATTTGGGTTTCCATGTTGTGTGAAATATCATTATTAGAATTAGTTAGTTCAAAAAATTATGATTTTGTGTTAGTTTATATATGAAAACTATGGATAACATGTAGTCATGAGGACAAGGGTTAGTTCTTGGAGGGTTATACCTTGGGTTGATGGTAGAATCTTAGGGAAACCTTGTGTGACCATATAAACTGATTTGAGTTTATTCTAATGATGTTGTTTATTTTAGGAAGTCTCTCATTATCATTAAATTATATTTCACCTTGACATAGTTTATGGAACTACTATGGAAACAAGTCGAAATACTTCTGCAAAGTAAGAGGTCTTTGCATTACCACTGGATGTGGAGGAGAATGTAGTTGAGCTTTCTCCTGCAACTGATTTTGGTATAGGTAGTGGGGCCACTTCAACAAGAATATGTTCTCTTAGTTCATGTCTTAGTCATAGAATTTCATGAACTATGGGAAAATATTCCCTTTATTTCACTCCCACACTCTTCATATTTTTAGGGCACTGGAGGCCCTTAGGATGTTGAGTAATTGGATGAAATTGTTGTGGATGTTTAACCTATTAGAAACTATGAAGGATCAATGGGTTAAGTTAAAATGAGCTTTGTTTGAGGTGTGTTACCTTTTTTATGCCCCATATAATATGGTTCCAACTTAGCTAATGATATAAAATTTCTACTGGATAACTTTGATAGGAAGGGATTCATAAAGCTGAGTAATTCACCATGGGGTTTACTTATGATGGTTTCCAAGAAGGAGAACAGTAGTCTTTGGCTATGCGTTGTTTACTAGAAGCTGAACTATGGTAATCCAATATTATCATACATAGATATTACATCATTTTTTATGAATATTCAGTATATTAAATAAATACATGCCAACGGACCATAATATTTTAGTGTGTAATGAAACTTTAAAAAAATCTTCTATCCTAGTGAAGGATCTTCAACATCTCCCATAAAGATCTCCACCTTTAGTACTTCTACGTAAAACCTTTATTAAAAACCTAGGGAAAGGAAACATAAAAATCGGTGAGCTCAGATTCTCAACAAGGGTAAATAAGGTATACATGTAAGTATAAACATGAACATAGGGGTTTGAGAATGTGATCATAACATTAGGAGATCATAACTTGCATATCAAAGATCATAAACATGAGTTATGGGATAAATCTTGGTATTTCATAAGACATGAATCATAAGGAAATAAAAATAATGATCCATGAAATTGTAACTGAGGAATAAGATAGAGGATTTATTGAATACATATAAAAATATAAAATTTTATGTCAAGACTACCTACCATGACCATTATAACATGTTAGGCTTGGGCTACAACCTGTATACCTACTTCAGGCCTATGCTAGCAACCCATGTACCCTATTTATATTAGGATTGGGTTATAACCAATGTATCGTCTTGTTTTTGGGCTACATCTACAACCCATTTAACCTCTTTCTTTTAGTCTTGGGATATAACCCATGTACCTTATTTTTTTAGGCATGGGCCACAACCTGTGTACCCCTCAGAGATCATATACAACTTATAATTACCCAATTCACTGGAGAGAGATATAGATCCCACTCATCTCATAATAAAATCATTCATAAATGTTCTACAATATAATAAAACATTCACCATATCATGACCCATAAAATTTATAGGTTTTATAAACATCTAATCATAACCCATGTAATTAAATGGGTATCATTAACATTTCATCACATCATAACCTATAAAAAGAGATAGGTTTCATAATAACTTCATGAAATCGTAACCCATGAAAATAAGTGGGATTCAAAATCAAAAAATCTTTTGTAGTGAAATGGGTGTATTCTGCATCATTCCATCAAAACATAAACCATTAAATAAATAAAATGAATGAAACCTTGATCATTTCCTAGACGGGAATGAGTAACATAAATGGATGCCATCATAGAAGGAGAATATCATGGAAGGATATTTTGAAAACATTTCTTAATGGAAATATCCTTTTTTCTTCAAAAACATTTTTTTAAAAAATAAACCCTTTTGAAACCCATTTCCATTGAAAATACTTTGAAAACTTATAAAGAATTCTTGAAAACCTTTTTCATTGAAAAATTATAAATTAAGCATGAAACTTTTTTGAAAACCATTTTGTTGAAAATATATTTAAAAACATTTTCTTAAAAATTAACCATTAAACATTAAAATAAATCTTCAAAGGATTAATTGAAGATAAATCTATAGATGTCGTATGAGGTAAAATGAACATTCCTTTTACAAGCTAAAAATTTTAGAAAAATGCCTCGTTCAGAAAGTGACCAGAAGATTCCTTTGAAAAATTTGAAAAAAGTAAAAAAAGGATAAAAATGTCTTTTAATGATCATAGGATAACAGTAGAATATTATTGGAACCCCTTTTAGGAAAAAATTGTTTTAAAGGAACACAAATTTCTGAATGAAGAGGGTTTAAAGTAGATATTTCTTAAAAACACTTTAGTAACTATCTTATATACCAAAGAGTGGAAGAAATGGTACCAATATGTGAAAAACCCATTAATAAACATAAGAGAAGAAAAATCCAAGAATTTCCTTGAGATATAGATCATAAGATTTCATCAAAGGAATCATAAACATAAACAATGTTGAAAAGTGATAACATTGTATCAATAAACTCTTATAACTTCGTAACATGGTATCATACTCTCCATGTAAGAAAAAGAAAATTATATGAAGATTAAAATATAATGAAAAGAATTAAATTCTTGATATAACATGAAAAATGGAAGTATATAAACCTCAAAATAAGATCTAGGTGAAAAACAGAGCATGAGTTTCAAAGATGGAAAATTAAGAAAAAACTGTTTCACTAATTTGGAATCTTTTTAAATGTATACCCCATGAAAGAAAGATCATAAAATTGATATGTAAATACCCATAAATTTAAGTATAAGATACATATAATATAATAATGGGAAGTACATACTCCACACAAAATGAAACATTGGAAAACATAGCATGTATCCCATGGAAATAAAAAGTGAGATGAAATCCTCTTACCTTGTGTCTTGACTCTCGTCGCACTCATTCAAACCACCTCTTAATCAGGTAACTCCTTTTAGTTTATGACAAAATGATTCCTTGGAAGACTTTCTTAAAAAAGGGAGGATTTATGGATGAAGGTAGGGATGTTAGAAAGTGGATTGGGAATATATTTTCCAAACCTAAGTGGCTTTATAGGTATGAAGAAGAGGGAGAGTTGGTGGCCTTTTTTAGGGAAGGAGGAGTGGCACTCTTGTAAATATTTGAAGAGAGAATTACACCCATGTTTTCAATGTTAAAAGTAGATTCAATAATGATCCAAAGAATATCTAATAGAGGATAGGGTCAAAATATGTCCAGCTAATGGGTTTTGGACATGTTTCTAGGTCACTTGTCTCCCTAAGATTACAGCTAAGTCCCTAATTAAGATTAATTTGACCTTAATCACTCTGATTAATTTTAATCACTTTTACGAATATTTTTTGTCCAAATAAAGTTTATATTATTAAAATATAAATATTATACCAATTAAAATGGTGTATGTCAGTTTTTAGAAATTCAATTCATAGAAGCAGCAATATTAGGATTAATGTTAATCCCTGAGATGGGAAGAAATTACTGGTTTTTAATGTAGAAAGAAGTTAAAAATTTTATTATGTTTTTATATTCAATTTCAATGTGAAATTGATTATAATGACCTAAATTATATTAATATATTTATATTTGATCTAATTTAACCTTAAAAAAATTAAAATATAATTTAACATTAATAATTATTTAAACCAAAAGATAGTTTTTAACTAAAAGGCAGTATTTTTCACAATTCATCAAAAATGAAGTCTCTTAGAAAAATCTATAAATTTCTCTATAAGATAATTTCGGCATTCTAAATTCAAAACTGAAGTTTATTTAATAAAATTAAATTTCTAGATGTGTCTAAAATTAATTTTACTATTTTTCATAGAAGAACATGAAATGTAGTTTATTTTAGAAAATAGTATTTTTTAAACATATATGATCTTTACCAAAAAAAATTATCTTTCAATGTAAATATTTTTTATTTATATAAAACAATTATAAAAATATTTGAAAAGTAGTAATTAATATTCTTATTACTAAGTTTAATGTCTAGGTTATAATTATCTAATTTAAATAATTATAACTATAAAATGATGTTTTGTATAAAAATCAGTGTAGGATGTAAAGCATGTTATGTCAGTGTTGTTTGTAACATACACAAAGTCATGGTTGCATGTAATGAATTTCTGAGTCGATTTATTATGTGAAAGGAATGTTTAACTTAGTTTTTTAATATAAATATATATATAACTATTTCTCAGGTCATGTGAAATGAAAAATATAAAAAGGTAAATTGATTTGAAAAAAAATATTTCACAAAATCATGAGATGTTACATTCTACCCCCATTAAAATAAATTTCACCCTCGAAAATTTTCTGGGTTATCAAAGGTTTAATACATGAATGTTTCATTCATAGGTACCCACATCGTAAAAATCAATACAAAAACATCTTTTAAAAAATTAATGTTGGAAACATAGTGGTTACATGAAGTAACATATAACTAGGTTTTCACAAAGGATAATGTAGGTGGGAATTAAAAACATTGACATGAAAGAAAAATATAACTACCAAGTTCTTATAGAGAGTGATAGAGAATAAGGTTAGGAGAAAGTTAACAATCAAAAAGCAATAAATATGTGATAAACTAAGGGACCATATGATTCATTGAAAATGGAGGTACTAGTATAACATTTTTTGGTTTCAGGATACTTTTTACTAAAGATAAATAATTATCAGGAAAAGTCTTACTTGAATGATTTCATGAAATCATCACCCTTTTTTGTTCCGTGACCCACTTAACCACTTTCTCCAAAAAGGAAAGTGATTTTTTCATTCCCAAAGCACTAAAGATCATGAGACCCACGATATTCCATCCCATATGTCATAAGTTACCATAAAACCACATTTTTATAACAAGTTATCCAATATTATTAAATCCTCATGTGGTAAGATAAAACTTTATTCCCAAAAACAGCATCTAATGTTTAACTTAATCTTTTTATAAATAGTTAACCTTTTAACCCTTCCAAAAGATGAAAATCCAACATAGTAGAAAGATGGTCCTGAAATAAACATAACATTGATAACCCATATGTCATCACATACCAAACATGTGAATACCTTCATCATATATTCTCTTGAAAACATGTTCATAATATAAATTTCCATAAATCCATATTGAAAACATACATGCTTCCAAAAGATAATTCACCATTTATTACATAAATAGGCTCTTATCATAAAAAAAATATTTCTATTAGAAGTGTGGGTTCATCCTTGTAAATCTAAAAAATCTACATGATTTTATTAATCCAAAATTCATGTAGTGAAAGATAATAAATTCTTAGAATCATAACAAGTTCCACTAGTGGATCAACAATATTTTAATAGATCTTATTTTTACCAAATCCCATAGGAAACTCTTCTCTATGGAGTTCTCCAATTATTTTGGATCACTTCATCTATTGTGATTACATATGATTTCCCTTTTTACATTTTCTATAGATGTTGTTGGTTCTAATCACCAGTATTAATACTCGTATATGGTTACTTTTTTTGAAATTCCCAAACTCCATATAATTGAAACACTAATGTGGGGGGGTACATCTTGGGGGGTTTTCTCATTATTTTCATCATTGTATAAATTTTTCCTATCACTTCAACATTCAACCACTCGATGTACTTCCTTTCCAAACATAAAACATTTACTATTCATATTATGACAATTTCCACCGTGTTTATTTTCTCCCATAGAGCACAAAGGAAAGTCCATCTTCTTGTCTATATGGTTTTTTTTCTTTTGAACTCCATATTCATCTTCTTATTAAAACCATGATATTGATACAAAACTAAAACCTCCATTTCAACATTTATTTCACAATTCACAATATATTCATAGATACCAATTTATATTATGGTCAAAACCCTTCTAATAATTGGCATTAATCTATTAAAGAACCTATCAACCTTACTTTCTGGTTGGATGATAATTCCAGAAGCATACCTCACAGGTCTTATGAAATTAGCCTCGTAGGAACTGATAAATTCATCATACTTTTTCTCCAACTCAAGGAAATAATCTTCCATGGTAGTATGAGGAACATGAGGAACGTAATAATTGAATAATAAGTTTTTGAACTCAACCAAATCCAATGATTCAATTTCATCTTGCTTCCTCATATTCCTGATTAGAGTCTACCACTGGTCTTCTTCACCTTCTAACTGATAAATAATCAGAATGAATTTATCATGATCTAAAAACTGGATAATAGATAATATATTTTTAGTGATACTAATACATTGTTCAAAAAAAATTGGATCAGAACACCCGGTGAAATAAGGTGGGGGTTTTCTCATGAAGGAATTGTTCCCTACTTTGGTCTTTTGAAATTTCATCATGATTCATAGCTTGAGAAAGATATGTAAGTATTGAAATGTGGTTTTAAATTCTAGATGTCAAAGAATTTGGATAATTAGAATAATAATCATTTCATTTCCCTCACAATCACGATTACCACAGTTCCTTTGGGTTTTAACTAGTGTTTAAATCCAAAAAACATAATGTAAGAAATAATTATTATAGAGTGTAACCAAATAATCATGAAAAGTAAATTATAGGATGGATAAATTATGAAAAATTAAATAATATATGAATCCTTGGGTTTATCCTAGGTTATTCATAGTCATCTTATATTCAAATCATTCATAATAGTTTTTTAAGATTTTTTTATTTTCCAAAGAATATCCCCCGTGAGTGTCTAACCAGGTGTGCATAAAGTCTCATTGTCCTGTACCAGATTACCCTGAGTCAAGCACAGAACATCTTGTCAGAGTTTTTATTCCTGGGTATATCTTTTTTAGATCCACATCCCCTTGTAATATCGAGACAAATATGTATTTCTAGGAAACCACTCGCTCTATCCTTTACAAAAAAATCCATGAAATTTTCTTATACTTTTCTTTATCCTTAGACTCATCCTTAGAGACATCCCTAAACATATTCTTCAAAATACCCCTGGTGATATCACAAAATTTTTCTAATCCTAGTTTCTACAGATAGACCCAAGATAATCATACATGTATATCACATCATTTTATATGAATAATTATTATATTACAAAAATACATTCCTAATGACTGTAATAGTTTTGGGTATTTGGAATCTTGGAAAAAATCATCCATCCTAGTGAAGGATCTTCAACATATCCCATTAATATCTCCACCTTTATTACTTCTACCTAAAACCTTTCTTCGTAATATGGGGAATGGAAACATAAAAAGTATAAGGCCCCAGCCTTAAACCTTACTTAATCTTGAGTTACTACAAGATTACACATTGAGGATCTTTTCGGGTTTAGAGTTTTAGAGAATTAGATCATAAAACTTGCATTACATTCCACATATAAACAAAGTGGTTGCATAAAGATAGTATTCTCTATTCCCATCAATGGTAACACATTTAAAATAAAACATGGATTATTTCTTGACACATCCTTGACTATATCATCTTATCATGTACCTTTCCCTTGACCTGTGAAAAACATTTCAAAAACTTGGGATGAGCATAAAAACTCAGTATGGGTTATAAAAAAAACATGGAAAGGAAACATGAGTTCATATATACATAAGAATGAAATCATACTTTACCCATAAAACATAGGCACTTTAACATACCTCATAAAATCATGAATAAATCATAGAAATCATAAGACATAAAGGTAACTTGAGGCATTCTTACGTAGGGAGTAACCCTCTTGGTTACGTTTGGAATACCCATCACAGTATATTCCCTAAAATATCTTCGGATAAACCTTAAAGTTTCACTCCTTCGCGTTACCCAATGCATTGGAGAGCTATAACGGGCTCACCCGCCCTTAGTTTATCACGGAACCACCCGTCTTCATAATAATGCCCAAGAACCATAACATAATCATATCACATAAAACATGCATAAAGGAAACATAAAATTTCCACATTTCAATCACAAGATATCAATACAACACAAATAACATTGTGAAAACCATTTTCAATACCAAAATAAAAGAAAAGTAAAACATGGTATTTATTTTTCTTTTAAAAAGAAGGTATGGCTTGTAGAGGAAGCCGAAACTCAAATAACGGTCACGACGGCGGAGAAGTCGTTGTCGCCGCATACGTACGACAAAAACATTCCCTTTTTTCATTTAGTAAACGCTTCATATAAAAAAGATTCCTTTTGAACAAACGTAAAAGTCAAAGGGGTCTATACACCGTATAAAAGAAAGTTGTGTATAAAATAAAATATACCTCAACGAAAGGAGATTGAGACGAAGTCCCATACCTCGTATCCGAGTTGACCCGACCGTTCTTTAATCTCCTGAATAATAAACTTGAGTTAATCTCTACTTTCTTATGAATCTTTTTCAAGTTAATTATTCCTTTTATACCATGTTATGAACATCATGTAATCAGTTAAGTTAATAATGTTCATTTTGTCGGTATTTGGTTCTTAAGTCGAAAATAGACTTCTTACACTTACATGTTGTTAATTTGGTCAAAGGTTCATTATATCCATAATGGTATTCATGATGTAGATATCATATATGTCATATATATCCAGTGCATACATGCATTTATAATATTACATCACATTTTGAGGTAAGAAATGAAATGCACCGTTCATAGAGACGGTAATCCGTACGTACGCATGAACGCTACTTCCATTTCTATTTCATATTTTCTGGAATGGAATCATAATGATATAAGAGTATATTATAATTCCAGTATAATAACATATATAATATCATTAACTTTATCCTTTACACATCCCACATATGGTATTAACGAATCAAATCACTTTTAGGGGGCGGTAGTCCGCACTTCCTAAAATGAAGATATCGTGTTTTACCCATAATGGAGACCATAAAGGTATGCCCAAAATGAAAAAAACAGAAGCTTAAGGAAAACATAAACATATTATATATCATATATAAAAATAGTTACATCATAATGGCCACCTTTGAAGGTGTTAAATGAGTGTTGAACAATCATCATTTCGGGAGGCAGAATTTCGCCATCCACGGAAACCGTATGTTCTTTAACCATTTGATGTAGTTGTGTGAGAGTTTAGCTCAAATAAATCTTATAACAACATACTAGTATATTGAAGATACTGTTTTTGTTACAAAGGAAGTAAATAAAAAGAGTTTAGGGGGTTGTAGAAGCAAAATAAAACAAATGAACATGAGAGAATGAATTACCTTTAAAAGTGTAACTCCTTTTGAGTTGAGCCTAAAGGCTTCCTTTGAAAGGATTCTGCCCAAAGGGAATCCTCTAGGATGAGGAGAGGGATGTGGAGAGAGCAAATGGGCAGGGTTTGGCCGAGCCAAAGGCTTGAAGAGTGTGTGAAATGAGGTAGAGGTGGGGGCCTTTTATAAGAGGAGAGGAGGGGCACTTTTGGAAAGTAAAGAAACATTACTTTATTTGAAAATGTGTTTCGGTTTTAAAAGGTCCCACATTGATATAATTCGTGTATAATGTGATACGGGTTCGAAATCCACTCATTCAATTGGTTTTGGCCATGTGTAGTTCATAGATTTTACATTGTGTTTTCATTTTATTTAAATCGTCAAATAATGATGTCATCGCTGCATCATTATTATGTCATAAATAATTTAATTTATTTAATGTCTAAAAATTATAAAAAAAATACTATGATATAGGAAATATTTTTAGCTTTCCAATGACTATTTATAATCAAATTTGGACTTGTATAACCCCACTTAAAATTTTTTTCGTAAAACATATTATGTTTGTGTCATTTTCACTTTAACATTAAATAAAAAGTAATTTATGTTATTTCCAAACCAAAGTGTCTCCATGGGGTCCCCAAGTTGACCCATGGCTTGTCTTGGTCGGCCATGACACAACCAATAAGTTTTGGACATGTGTCTAGGTCATTTCATATTATTAAAGCATTATTTATACCTTAAACTACACTAATTACCACTAATCGTGATTAAGAACTTAATAAGTTACTATTCACCAAAAAATTATTTTAATCTCATTGAACCAAATTTTACTTCTTAATGACAACCATGTATGTAGGATTTTAAAAATTCAGTACACATTAGTGGTAAACTTTCATTTAACTGAAAAATCAGTTTGCTTGATTACTACTTAGTGGTTTCACTATTAATCAAAAATTGAACTTTTTCAGAAAATTACCAAAAATTCACCCTAAGCTATATTTGATATTCCGAATTCAAAAATGAAGTCCATTTTACAAAATTCAAATCATATAAGTCACGTTAATTAATTCAATAATTAATTCCCGCTGCCAGAGCAAATAGCGTGTTTTTACAAAACAATAAGTATCAAAAGATTGACACTAGTTTAAGTCTAATTTCAAAGTGAAATTGATTACAATGGCCACCATTGGATAAAATGGTAAAAATATATTCTAATTTCACTTCAAAACCAATTCAAAACATAATCTAATCAAATAAATTAGATTAAAAAGCAGTTTTGATGTAAAATACAGTATTTTTCACTATTCATTAAAAAAAATGAACATTGTCAGAAAAATACCAAAAATTCACACAAGGTAAATTTTGATGTCCCAATCATAAAGAATAAGTTTATTTTGACAAACATAGTTTATAAAATTGTCAAAAGATAGATTCAAAAATGGTTTGCCATCAAAAGGCAGTAAAACAATCTTCTAAGAATATTAGTGTATTCCATGCATAAGATTGTATTTACTTTCATTTTAAGCCTCTATAACACTATCTTAATAATTAATAGTCATAGATAAAAATATCTATTATTCATTACTTACTTGGTATGTTACATCCTTTCCCCCTTTAGAAAATTGCGTCCCCGTAATTTATTTACTTATCAAATAAATGAGGGTACTTATCCCTCATTGCATTTTCAGATTCCCATGTTGCCTCTTCAATCATGTGGTTTTTCCACAAAACCTTTACCTGGTGAATCACCTTATTCCGTAACACTTGCTCCCTGTGGTCAAGAATCTGGACCGGTTGTTCCTCATAAGATAGGTTCTCTTCCAGCTGAACTACCTCTGGACTCAAAACATGAGATGGATCTGGCATATACTTTCTCAAGATCTAAATGTGAAAAACATTGTGTACCTGAGATAAACTCGGAGGTAAAGCCACTCGGTATGCAACTGATCCAACTCTCTCAAGAATTTAGTATGGTCCAATGAACCTTGGACTCAACTTCCCTTTCTTACCAAATCTCATCACACTTTTCCAAGGAGAAACCTTGAGAAAAACATGATCACCTACCTTGATAGATAGATCCTTCCTCCGGTTATCCGCATAACTCTTCTGCCTGCTCTGAGCTGTTCTCATGTGTTTCTGAATCAGCTGAACTTTTTCTGCCATCTCTTCTACCAATTCAGGTCCCATCAACTTCCTTTCACCCACTTCATCCCAGAAAGCTGTAGTTCGACACTGCTTCCCATATAATGCCTGAAATGGTGCCATCTGTATACTGGAATGAAAACTGTTATTATATGAAAACTCAACCAAAGAAAGATGTTGGTCCCAACTTCCCTGATAATCCATAGAACAAGCTCGTAGCATATCCTCCAATGTCTGAATTGTTCGTTCTGACTGCCCATCTGATTGAGGATGAAAAGCTGTACTAAAATTTAATTCAGTACCCAACGACTTCTGAAGGCCTTTCCAAAAGTTAGAAGTAAACCTGGGATCACGATCCGATACAATGGAGAGAGGAAATCCATGTAACCTGACTATCTCTTTAAGATACAAACGGGAAAGTTGATCAAGAGAGAAAGTATCTCGTATAGCAAGGAAATGAGAAGATTTGGTCATGCGATCAACAATAACCCAGATTGCATTATTACCTCGAGATGTCTTTGGTAATCCAACAACAAAGTCCATGGATATATTCTCCCATTTCCACTCTGGCACTGGTAAAGGCTGAAGCATCCCTTTCGGTAACTGTCGATCTGCTTTAACCTGCTGACAAGTCAAACACTTCACAATAAAATCAGCAATATCTCTTTTCATTCCATCCCACCAGTAATACTCCCGCAGATCTCTATACATCTTAGTACTGCCCGGATGAACTGAAAACGGAGAACTATGAGCTTCACATAACAACTCTCTCTTCAATTGTGAATCACAAGGCACACACAATCTCTTCCCAAATCTCAAAACACAATCACTATCAATGTTGAAATCAGGCAACTTACCTTTCTGAACTAGCTCTACCTTTTTCTACAACTCACTGTCTTGCTTCTGTGCTTGCTTGATTCTATCTGATAGAGAAGATCTCACTGATACCTGAAATAAAACAGAAGGAATTCCTGCACCAACAACTTCTATGCCAAAGTTCATCAAATCGTTAACCAAAGGATCACGTTCCAAACGCAACATTGTTAATGAAGCATTACTTTTTCGACTCAAAGCATCAGCCACTATATTTTCTTTTCCCGGATGGTAATGAATTGTACAATAATAATCCTTGATTAATTCCAGCCATCTCCTTTGTCTCATGTTTAACTCTTTCTGAGTGAATATATACTTTAAACTTTTGTGATCGGTATATATTTCACACTTTACTCCATACAAATGATGCCTCCAAATTTTTAAAGCAAAAACAACAGCAGCTAATTCCAAATCATGTGTAGGGTAATTTACCTCATGAGTTTTCAACTGTCGTGAAGCATAAGCAATTACCTGATCATTCTGCATTAGGATGCAACCAAGTACTTTCAATGAAGCATCACTGTATATAACAAACTCACCATTCCTGGAAGGTAGTGCCAAAACCGGAGCATTCACCAATCTTTTTTTCAATTCCTAAAAACAATCATCACATTGTTTTGTCCAGATAAACTTAACACCCTTCCGAGTTAGCTTAGTCATTGGACTAGATAACCGTGAAAAATTTCTAACAAACCTTCGGTAATAGCCCGCCAAACCAAGGAAGCTACGAATCTCGGTTACATTTGTGGGTCTTGGCCATTCTTCCACAACTTTTGTTTTTGCAGGATCAACAGTTATTCCATCTTTAGAAACAATGTGACCAAGGAAAGAAATTTGTTGCAACCAAAACTCACACTTGCTGAATTTCCCATACAGTTTCTTTTCTTTTAAGGTTTGCAAGATAACCCTTAAATGTTTTTCATGCTCCTATTTACTTTTAGAAAACACCAAAATATCATCAATGAAAACCACCACAAACTTATCCAAGAACTCATGGAAAATTCTATTCATTAAGTCCAAGAATACAGCAGGTGCATTGGTTAGCCCAAAAGGCATTACTAAAAATTCATAATGGCCATATCTCGTACGGAACGCGGTCTTCGGAATATATGCCTCCTTTACCTTCAGCTGATGGTACCCCGATCTCAAGTCAATCTTTGAAAAAAACTGAGCCCCCTGGAGCTGATCAAACAAATCATCGATATGAGGCAAAGGATATTTGTTCTTAACAGTGATATTATTCAAGGCTCTATAATCAATGCAAAGTCTCATAGAACCATCTTTCTTTTTAACAAATAAAACAGGAGCACCCCATGGTGATGTGCTAGGTCTAATGAAACCTTTCTCTAATAAATCTTGCAATTGCTCCTTCAACTCTAAAAGTTCAATTTGTGCCATTCGATAAGGGGGTTTTGAAATTGGCTTAGCATCAGGAACTAAGTCAACAGTAAACTCAACTTCCCGATCTGGTATTATTCCAGGCAACTCATCAGGAAAAACATCAGGATACTCATTTACCACTGGCACATCATTAATCTGAACAGTTCCTTTATTTTCAACGACGTGTGCAAGGTAAAATTCATTTCCATCTTTTACAAGTTTCTCGGCCTCTTGATATGTTATCAAAAGAAAGGGTTCATTCTTGCAAAAAAACTGAAAGTCTTTCTGAAAAGAAACTTCTTTAGCTCTACAGTCAATATTAGCATGGTAAATAGAGAGCCAATCCATACCCAGGATAACATCAAACTCAACTAGAGGTAGAACAATAAGGTTTGCAAGTAGGTTCTTTCCACAGATAAGGATAGGAAGATTCTTATAAATTCTTTTTGCCTCGACACTTCCCCCAGGTGTTTCTACCAAAAGTTCAGGAGTCATTTCTTGAGATGGTATTCCCATTTTACTAGAAAAGGTTTCAAAGATGAAAGAATGTGTAGACCCCGAATAAAACAACACACTGGCATAATCTGAAAAAACAAACAAAGTACCTGATACAACTTCATTTGATGGCCCGACATCTGATGAAGTAGTTGCAAAGGATTTCACCACCCCTTTCTGCTTGTAGTCTAGCTGCTTCCCATCATTCAAGCTCCTTGTCGGACACTCGTTTGCATAGTGACCCATCTCATTGCACTTATAACATTTCACTAACTATAAATCAAATTTGTTCTTACCTTCACCTTGATCCTTTTCAGTGCAATCACGAGCCTTATGTCCCATCTTACCACATCGGTAGCACTTTCCAGAATTCAGAAGACATTCCCCAGCATGCCTTTTGCCACATTTATCACAAACTGGAAACTTAGTTCACTTACCATCAGACTTTTTTGAAGAATTCTTACCTTTCTCCTGCCACCTCGGTCTCTTCTTCTGCTGGTTGTTATAGAAAACTTGGTCATCGGAAAACTCCATTTCCACCTTCTCAGCACATCGAATAATCTTTTCATAACTTTTAAACTCACGAGAAGCTAATGCCCTTTGATATTTTGGCTTTAATCCTGAGTAAAAACGATTGATTTTACTATCAAGGTCCCGGATAAAATTTGGAGCATACCTTGCCAATCGAGTGAACCTTTCTTCATAGGTAGCCACTGAGTCTTCCTATTGCCTCAATTCTAAGAATTGATTTTCCATCCTAAGTCGAACAGCCTTAGGAAAATAATTATCAAGAAACATACCTTTGAATTCATCCCAGCCAAGAGCATCAATCTCATCGGTGTCCCTGATATTTTTAACCATAGACCACCACTGATATTCTTCACCCTCCAAACAGTAAATAGCAAGACTAACCTTTTGATTGTCTGAACATCCCATGACATCAAAAATCTTCTCCAGTGCTTTAATCCACCCTTCATCTAGCACAGGGTCAGATGATCCTCTGAATGATGGTGGATGTTGCCTCATGAAATGTTCCACCACTGACATGTTCCTCTGCGGTTGATCTGGCTGATCTCGTGCATGGATACCACCGCCATTTATCGCTTGAGTCAACTGCGCCATTACTGCAACAAACTGTTCAGTTCCAATTCCGACCATTTCTAGATGCTGATTCGGAAGGTTATTTCCTTCTGTATGGCTTCCTAGCACAGCTTCCCTGTTTCCTCTGTGGAAAACCATTCTGAACAAACATGTCTTAGATGAAGCAACATGGTAATCTTTAAATGCTATATCATTTCGAAAAAAAAAATATTTTTGGATAATAATTTAATAGAATTCTAACTCCTAAAGTTATCTAAACCGACCTTTGATACCAACTATAAGGCCCCAAACTTAAACCTTACTTAATCTTGAGTTATTACAAGATTACACATTGAGGATCTTTTCGGGTTTAGAGTTTTAAAGAATTAGATCATAAAACTTGCATTACATTCCACATATAAACAAAGTGGTTACATAAAGATAGTATTCTGCATTCCCATCAATGGTAACACATTTAAAATAAAACATGGATTATTTCTTGACACATCCTTGACTCTATCATCTTATCATGTACCTTTCCCTTGACCTGTGAAAAACATTTCAAAAACTTGGGATGAGCATAAAAACTCAGTATGGGTTATAAAAAAACATGGAAAGGAAACATGAGTTCATATATACATAAGAATGAAATCATACTTTACCCATAAAACATAGGCACTTTAACATACCTCATAAAATCATGAATAAATCATAGAAATCATAAGACATAAAGGTAACTTGAGGCATTCATAACATTCTTACGTAGGGAGTAACCCTCTTGGTTACGTTTGGAATACCCATCACAGAATATTCCCTAAAATCTCTTCGGAGAAACCTTAACGTTTCACTCCTTCGCGTTAACCAATGCATTGGAGAGCTATAATGGGCTCACCCGCCCTTAGTTTATCACGGAACCACCCGTCTTCATAATAATGCCCAAGAACCATAACATAATCATATCACATAAAACATGCATAAAGGAAACATAAAATTTCCACATTTCAATCACAAGATATCAATACAACACAAATAACATTGTGAAAACCATTTTCAATACCAAAATAAAAGAAAAGTAAAACATGGTATTTATTTTTCTTTTAAAAAGAAGGTATGGCTTGTAGAGGAAGCCGAAACTCAAATAACGGTCACGACGGCGGAGAAGTCGTTGTCGCCGCATACGTACGACAAAAACATTCCCTTTTGTCGTTTATTAAACGCTTCGTATAAAAAATATTCCTTTTGAATAAACGTAAAAGTCAAAGGGGTTTATACACCGTATAAAAGAAATTTGTGTATAAAATAAAATATGCCTCAACGAAAGGAGATTGAGACGAAGTCCCATACCTCGTATCCGACTTGACCCGACCGTTCTTTAATCTCCTGAATAATAAACTTGAGTTAATCTCTACTTTCTTATGAATCTTTTTCAAGTTCATTATTCCTTTTATACCATGTTATGAACATCATGTAATCAGTTAAGTTAATAATGTTCATTTGGTCGGTATTTGGTTCTTAAGTCGAAAATAGACTTCTTACACTTACATGTTGTTAATTTGGTCAAAGGTTCATTATATCCATAATGGTATTAATGATGTAGATATCATATATGTCATATATATCCAGTGCATACATGCATTTATAATATTACATCACATTTTGAGGTAAGAAATGAAATGCACCGTTCATGGAGACGGTAAGCCGTACGTACGCATGAACGCTACTTCCATTTCTATTTCATATTTTCTGGAATGGAATCATAATTATATAAGATTATATTATAATTCCAGTATAATAACATATATAATATCATTAACTTTATCCTTTACACATCCCACATATGGTATTAACGAATCAAATCACTTTTAGGGGGCGGTAGTCCGTACTTCCTAAAATGAAGATATCGTGTTTTACCCATAATGGAGACCATAAAGGTATGCCCAAAATGAAAAAAACAGAAGCTTAAGGAAAACATAAACATATTATATATCATATATAAAAATAGTGACATCATAATGGCCACCTTTGAAGGTGTTAAATGAGTGTTGAACAATCATCGTTTCGGGAGGTAGAATTTCGCCATCCACGGAAACCGTATGTTCTTTAACCATTTGATGTAGTTGTGTGAGAGTGTAGCTCAAATAAATCTTATAACAACATCCTAGTATATTGAAGATACTGGTTTTGTTACAAAGGAAGTAAATAAAAAGAGTTTAGGGGGTTGGAGAAGCAAAATAAAACAAATGAACATGAGAGAATGAATTACCTTTAAAAGTGTAACTCCTTTTGAGTTGAGCCTAAAGGCTTCCTTTGAAAGGATTCTGCCCAAAGGGAATCCTCTAGGATGAGGAGAGGGATGTGGAGAGATCAAATGGGCAGGGGTTGGCCGAGCCAAAGGCTTGAAGAGTGTGTGAAATGAGGTAGAGGTGGGGGCCTTTTATAAGAGGAGAGGAGGGGCACTTTTGGAAAGTAAAGAAACATTACTTTATTTGAAAATGTGTTTCGGTTTTAAAAGGTCCCACATTGATATAATTCGTGGATAAGGTCATAAGGGTTCGAAATCCACTCATCCAATTGGTTTTGGCCATGTGTAGTTCATAGATTTTACATTGTCTTTTCATTTTATTTAAATCGTCAAATAATGATGTCATCGCTGCATCATTATTATGTCATAAATAATTTAATTTATT
Source organism: Viscum album (assembly GCA_963277665.1). Classification (NCBI taxonomy): domain Eukaryota; kingdom Viridiplantae; phylum Streptophyta; class Magnoliopsida; order Santalales; family Viscaceae; genus Viscum; species Viscum album. The sequence goes on along the minus strand of OY728145.1, from coordinate 994,355,977 downwards.
TAATGTCTAAAAATTATAAAAAAAATACTATGATATAGGAAATCTTTTTAGATTTCCAATGAATATTTATAATCAAATTTGGACTTGTATAACCCCACTTAAAATTGTTTTTGTAAAACATATTATGTTTGTGTCATTTTCACTTTAACATTAAATAAAAAGTAATTTATGTTATTTCCAAACCAAAGTGTCTCAATGGGGTCCCCAAGTTGACCCATGGCTTGTATTGGTCGGCCATGACACAAACAATAAGGTTGGGACATGTGTCTAGGTCATTTCATATTATTAAAGCATTATTTATACCTTAAACTACACTAATTACCACTAATCGTGATTAAGAACTTAATAAGTTACTATTCACCAAAAAATTATTTTAATCTCATTGAACCACATTTTACTTCTTAATGACAACCATGTATGTCGGATTTTCAAAATTCAGTACACATTAGTGGTAAACTTTCATTTAACTGAAAAATCAGTTTGCTTGATTACCACTTAGTGGTTTCACTATTCATCAAAAATTGAACTTTTTCAGAAAATTACCAAAAAATCACCCTAAGCTATATTTGATATTCTGAATTCAAAAATGAAGTCCATTTTACAAAATTCAAATCATATAAGTCACATTAATTAATTCAATAATTAATTCCCACTGCCAGAGCAAATAGCGTGTTTTTACAAAACAATAAGTATCAAAAGATTGACACTAGTTTAAGTCTAATTTCAAAGTGAAATTGATTCCAATGGCCACCATTGGATAAAATGGTAAAAATATATTCTAATTTCACTTCAAAACCAATTCAAAACATAATCTAATCAGATAAATTAGATTAAAAAGTAGTTTTGATGTAAAATACAGTATTTTTCACTATTCATTAAAAAAATGAACATTGTCAGAAAAATACCAAAAATTCACACAAGGTAAATTTTGATGTCCCAATCATAAATAATAAGTTTATTTTGACAAACATAGTTTATAAAATTGTCAAAAGATAGATTCAAAAATGGTTTTCCATCAAAAGGCAGTAAAACAATCTTCTAAGAATATTAGTGTATTCCATGCATAAGATTGTATTTACTTTCATTTTAAGCCTCTATAACACTATCTTAATCATTAATAGTCATAGATAAAAATATCTATTATTCATTACTTACTTGGGATGTTACAAAAAGGGGTGTGCTCAGATGCTAAGTAAGGGTAAACAAGGGATACATGTAAGCATAAAAATGAACATAGGGGAATGAGAACGTGACTGTAACATTAGGAGCTCATAAACTACATATCATAGATCATAAACATGAGTTATGTGATAAATATTGGCAGTTCATAAGACAATAATTATACGGAAGTAAACATCACAAGCCATGAAATCGAAACTAAGGAATAAGAGAAGGTTAATGACATCTCTAGTACAACCACTCCCTAAACCTAAGACTGGTTATGCAGTGTACCGTGATAAATCAGGGATTGGTCTGGGAGCAGTGCTGAGGAAAAAAATAGTAGTTAGTTTCCTATGGGTCTCATCAACTACATCCCTAGGAAAAGAACTACCTTACACATGATTCAAAGCTTATATCAATGGTCTATGCTCTGAAATGTTGGAGATACTACCTATTCATTGATAGTTTTTTTATTCACACGGACCACAATATCCTTGGCTATATTTTCACATAAAGCGACCTGAATATGAGGTATGGGCTCTAGGTTTAGTATCTATAGATGTTCTATGTAGATATGTCATTAGAATCCTACGGTTAAGTGGACTTAGGAGAGAGTGGCACTACTATGGGTGACCTCCTGGGAAGTACTCATGTTGAACCCTTGTGTAACACCCGAGACTTTTATGAGAAATATTTTGTTTTATATAAATCATCAAAGGAATTTTTCACTACACACAACACTATCTTGGCTTTCTTTACACGCAACCACGACCTTCCTCGATAGCTTGTGTTGTACGCAATACCGAGTTTCACTAAACAATGATATGCCAGTAAAATATTATTAAAACTAGCCATTATGAATAGTAATAACCACTTTTTGAAATTTTGTAAATTTTATTTTTCAAAATGGACTTCATTTTTGGATTCGGAATATCGAAATTAGCCTAGGGTGAAATTTTGGTATTTTTCTGAAAACTTTCAATTTTTGATGAATAGTGAAACCACTAAGTGGTAGTTAAAAAACTGAATTTTTCATAAAACTTAATTTTACCGCTTCTGTGAGTGGAATTTCGAAAATCCGAGAGACACGGTTCATGTCAGTAAGTAAAATGTGGTTCAATGAGATGAAAATAATTTTTTGGTGAATAGTAACTTTGTACTTTTTTAAATAGGGTAATTAAGGGTAAAAATGACATTATTATTACCCTAACACATGTCCTAATTCTATTGGACAAGTGTAATTCGACCAAAAACAACCTTATGAATACAATATGACCATTTAGGCCCACTTGTATTAGATTAGGACATTTATTATTAATTTATTTAAAGAAGGGTTAAAATTGTTAAAATCAAAGTTTAATAAGAAAATCATTTTTAATATAGGGTTATACATAAGATAAAATCGACTATAAATATTAATTAGAAAGCTAGAAAGATTTCATACATAATTTTATTTTATTTATAATTTTTAGACATTATATAAATTAATTTATTTATGACACAACGATGATGCAGTAATTATCTTTTTAATGAAATATTGACATAATTGATGTTATAAATACCCAAATAAATTTAATTTGAGACTTTTTATGAATTACACTAATTCTCTAGGTTAATATGACATGTTAGTATTTCTTTAAGTAACTTGGTTCGAACTAATCATTCTGTTATGATTTTCACAAAAATCAATTACTAAATAGTGTCAAAATTGACATAAAATAGTTTTTAAAACAAATATTATATTATTAATTGTTATTTTATTCCTAAAAATCTAAGGTTCGGCCAAATGACTTAGATAAGGTTATATATATTAATAATAAACAACATGGGGTTCGTTTGTCTTGATATGGTAAGTTAATTAACCTTATAGTGTAATAAAACAAGAAGACACGGTAAAAGTTAAATTATCTAACTTAAAGATAAATCTAAATGATAAGGTTAAAATTGAAACCTAAACTTGTCTAAATTATATTGGATGAGAGTATTTCGACCCCTACCCACCTTATCTTCAAAATATATCAATTTGGAGCTATTAAAAACAGAATTTGACTTTATAATAAAATAATATTTTTTGTTATTCGAAAGGTGCCCCTCCCCTCCCTTATAAAAGGGCACCTCCTCCCCCTCTTCCTCACACCACTTTGAGCCTTCAAGCTCGGCCAACCCCTGCCAATTTCTCCTCTCCACTTACCTAGAAACATCCTAGAGGTTCTGGTCTTCTTCAAAGACCTATTTTAGTGCCCTAAAAGGAGGTCTCAAAGAAGCACTTCAAAGAAGAGGAGGTTCGGACACTTACGAAGAAAATCGGACCAAAGGTAAGGGAAATATCACAATCTCATTTTTATCCGAGATTTTTTATACTTCGGATTTTACTGGGGTGTATTTTATCATCCACATCCATGTTTCCTCAATATTTAATATTATTTCCATCCACCTACAATTGTTTAAATCCAATTTTACCCTTAGGTGAGTTTTTAGTAAAAGATATGAAAGGAATCTTTTGTCGTTTTTCGTACGAGGTACTTTTTGACTTTTCCGAAAAAAGTACGAGAAGAATGATTTTTTTTAACTTATACGGCATGAATGGATTTTTAAAACATTATTTCCAAGAAGCTTCCTTTTCAAGTTTTCAAGTTTATTTTTAACCAACTTCTTTTAGATTAAAAATTGTATGACATGTTAAGAAAGGAAAAGGTTTTTGAATTTGAAAGGATATTTTCCTCAAGAATGGAGTTCAAGTGTTTTATCAAAATTATTTTCCATCTAAGATAATATAGGGTTCTGTTTATATCCCTATTATTACATTGATTTGATTATGTTGTGATGGAATTATTTTTATTAATTCCTTTATCTTATATGAATTGTTTGATGATGTCACGATGTTTAAGATTCCCATTTTTATTACATGGGTTATGCAATAATGTATGATTTATGATTTTGTGGCACACATAAGAATGGTATCATTATGATATGGGTGGGACCTATATCTCCCTCTAATGTATTGGGTAAAGATTTTATATCTCATGAGATATACATGGCCGGAATGGTAGGTTATACCGGTTCAGTGAAACAGGACTGAAACGAGGAGTGAACTCGGTTCAGAAATAAACTTTGTCCACTAAGATAGTATTGTCAATGAGTCTTGACTAATAAGAAATGATTCTCTATGATTGTGTGTGTATGCCACAAAGTTTCATGTTTTATGTTATGATTATTGGGATTCCATTTCACTACTATGATTTATCCCATGTTATAAAATTATGCTTTCTTTTGCAGGTTAAGATTTCCAAAAGTTATGTTCTTATGAATATGATGGGATTGATATTTCTTTTGTTTACCCTTACTGAGCATTTTAGCTCACCCTTTTGTATGTTTTCTTTCCCCAGGTCAGGAAGACGGTTATTAAGTAAGATATGCCAAAAGGGACTATAGATATGATCAAATAAATGGGAGACAGTGTAGATGCTTTATGAACCAGTTGTTTATGTTTCCCAGTTTCTAAAGACACTATACCTATATGGTCCATTCGTGGTTATGTTAAATTTTGTAAAAAGTATGCTTCAATTCTGATGTAATAACAATTTATGTAAAGTATGGGTCGTTATAGTTGGTATCAGAGGAAAGGTATAGTCAACCTTTGGAAACTAGGATGTGAAAGACTTAGTAAAAACCCTAAGGATAATTCTAAGCATAGAACACAATCTTAGTGTTTTAGAAATGTCCATGAATAACCTAGGATAAGACCTTAAATGTGAAATTTTATTCTTGATTATGTGGTTTTCCTATTATAATTAGTGTTTCTCACACTATTCTTCTTGGTTTTAGTCAATGGCTGGAACCCGAAGGAACCGTGTTAATGCGGAATGTGACGGGCAATGCAATGATTGTCCCCCTGAGCAACCAAACGTTATGGGAGCTGGAATGCAAAATCTTGTAGCCATGCTCATACAACTTTCTCAAGCTATGAATCATGCAGGACTTCTAAATGAGCAAAGGAAGGAGCAAAATTTTGTTGAATCCTTCATGAGACAGTGTCCACCTTCATTCAGCGGGTCTACTGATCCATTAGTTGCTGAACAATGGATTAGTACTACTGAAAATATATTTTTAGTTCTTCAATCTTCTAAGCATGATAAAGTCATCTTAGCAGTGTATCATTTGGAAGGTGATGCTGATCAATAGTTTAATCTTATTAAGAATACGAGGCAAATGGATGAAATTGAGTCCATGGAATGGGACGAGTTCAAGAACTTATTTTTCAATAAGTACTTCTCTCGTATTCTCCAAAAAAAGATAGAGAAAGAGTTTCTTGAACTAAAGCAAAAGGTTGATGAATCTGTTGGTACCTATGAATAAAATTTTACAAGACATGCAAGGTACGCTTCTGGTATTATTATCTAACCTGAGAGTAAGATCAATAGATTCTTTAGTGGCTTAAAATCAAGTCTTTGAAGGGCGTTAGACATAAGGGACTTCAATAGCTACGTGGAAATCGTTCGATGTGCTCTGAAAGTCGAGATGGAGATTGGAGTAACCCATCAGTCATATGGGTTTGATAAGAAGAGGAAAATTGAATTCAAAGGAAAATCTAAAGAGCACACTGAAAATAAGATGAGCTTTCCTTTATTCTCAAAGTGTGGAAAGAAACATGGAGGGAGTTGTCTTAAGGGGACAAGTAAATGTTTCAAATGTGGAAAGGAAGGTCATCGGGCATTTGAATGCCGCAATGATGGGAAGAAGATGTCTAATGATTCAAACAAAGAAAGGGATACATAGAATGAACCTACTACACTTCAATGTTTCAAGTGAAAGGAGATGGGACATTATGCCAATAAATGCCCTAATCCAAGGGTTGATGATGATGGTCGACGTCAACAAACTCTTAAGGTTAAAGACAAAGGAAAGTCACATGAAATTTCTATCAGCGATGTGGAGTACGATAACGATGTGGTGAAAGGTACACTTACCATCCACTCTAAAGTAACAAATGTTTTATTTGATTCTGGATCCACCCACTCTTTTATTTCTGAAGAATTTTCTAAGGATATAACCGTATTACCTCAACAATTAGATGTTGAGTTAGCTATGACAACCCCTAATGGAACAACAGTCGCATCACAAGTTTATAATTCTTCCCCTATTGAAGTTTGTGGTAAAGTTATTCCTACAAATCTTGTGATCCTTCCTATAGTGGAATTTGATGTGATTCTTGGCATGAATTGGATTTCTTTATATGGAGCTCATATCAATTTCCAAAGAATGGAAGTCACATTTCATATTCCAGATCAATCTATGATCGTCTATCAATGCAAGGATGAACATAACCTTCCAGTGGAAATTCCTTCTACCTTATGGGTCTTGATTCCACTAAATGAAGGTTATTTATCTCAAATGGTTGGTGAGAAACTCACAATTAAGAATATTCCCATTGTATGGGAGTTTGATGATGTCTTTCCGGAGGAATTACCAGGTCTTCCACCAAATCGTGAAGTTGAGTTTTCAATAGAACTCATACCGGGTGCTTTGCCTATTTCAAAGACACCTTATAGAATGACCCTAATTGAGTCGCAGGAATTGAAGAAGCAACTCCAAGAGAATCTTGATAAGGGGTTCATATGCCCTAGTGCATCACCTTGGGGAGCACATGTTCTGTTTGTTAAGAAGAAAGATGGATCAATGAGACTCTGCATTGATTATCGAGAACTTAACAAGCTCACTATCAAGAACAAATATCATCTCCCATGCATTGATGACTTATTTGACCAACTACGCGGAGCTCAATTCTTTTCCAAGATTGATCTTCGTTCAGGGTATCATCAATTAAGGTTCAAAATGGAGGATATACCAAATACGGCTTTCTGTACAAGGTATGGACACTATGAATTTATAGTGATGTCATTTGGTCTTACTAATGCCCCTACTATCTTCATGGATCTGATGAATAGAGTCTTTAGAGACTATCTTGATCAATTTGTGGTAGTCTTTATAGACGATATTCTTGTCTATTCAAAGAGCAAGGAAGAACATGAAGATCACTTGAGAATTATATTGAAGACCCTGAGAAAGGAGAAGCTTTATGCCAAACTTACCAATTGTGAATTTTGGCTTCAAAAAGTTTCATTTTTGGGTAACATAATCTCAAAAGAGCGGATATCTGTGGATCCAACAAAAACAGAGGTTATCGAAAGATGGTCAAGACCAAAAACAGTAACTGAGATCCGAAGTTTTCTTGGTTTGGCTGGATATTATCGACGTTTTGTGAATTATTTTTCACGATTATCTAATCCAATCACCAAGTTGACTCGGAAAGAAGTTAAGTTTGTCTGGACGGAGGAATGTGAAGAGAATTTCAAGGAGTTGAAAAGAAGGTTATCCAGTGCACCTGTGCTCACACTACCTTGTAGTGGAGAAAGGTTTGTGATCTACATTGATGCATCCAAGAAGGGTTTGGGGTGTGTTCTTATGAAAAATGATATGGTGATAGCTTATGCCTCGCAATAGTTGAAAATACATGAGCAAAATTACCCAACTCGTGATTTGGAGTTAGCTGCGGTAATCTTTGCATTAAATATTTGGAGGCATTATCTTTATGGTGAAAGGTGTGATATTTATACTGATCATAAAAGTTTAAAGTATATTTTCACAAAAAAGGAGCTGAATATGCACCAAAGAAGATGGTTAGAACTGATTAACGATTATGACTGCTCAATTCATTACCACCCTGGGAAAGCAAACAGGGTGGCAGATGCATTAAGTCGACAAGACAATGCCAGTTTATCCATGATGAGGATCACAAAAGATCCAATATTTATGGATTTACAAAGGATGGATCTTGGAATTATAATGGAAGGGGAAAAATCTTATCTTTCTCAAATGAATGTTCAACCATCTATACATGTGAAGATTAAAGAGGCACAGAAAGAAGATGTCGAGTTACAAAAGAAGGTGAGAAATGTTCCTGAATTCAACCTTGATTGTGATGGGATAATAATGTTCAGGAATCGGGTTTGTGTTCCTCCCATCCTGGAATTAAAGGAGTTTCTGGATGAGGCTCATATTTCTTCATTCTCTATTAATCCTGGAAGCACGAAGATGTATAGGGACCTGAAAGAGTACTTCTGGTGGGATGGCATAAAAAGAGATGTTGCTGAATATGTCTCTCGATGCTTGGTTTGTCAGCAAGTTAAAGCTGAGAGACAGAAGTCTAAGGGGATGTTACAACCATTACCCATACCTGAATGGAAATGGGAAAACATCACTATGGACTTTGTCACAGGACTTCCTAAAACATCCAAAGCAATAATGATATCAGGGTCATAGTTGATCGTCTTACCAAGTCTGCACACTTCATTGCTATTAGGGAGGATTTCTCTCTAGATCAGCTTGCCAGGATATATGTGAAGGAAGTGGTAAGATTTCATGGAGTACCACTTTCTATTATATCTGATCGGGATCTGAGGTTTACCTCAAAGTTTTGGCAAAGTCTTCAGTATACTCTGGATACAGAGTTGAGTTTCAGCACTGCTTATCATCCTCAGATAGACAGTCAGTCTGAGAGAACAATTCAAACTCTAGAAGATATGTTGAGAGCTTTCTCTATGAATTTCAAAGGTGGTTGGGATCAACACCTACCTTTGGTGGAATTTTCTTATAATAATAGCTTTCACTCTAGTATTCAGATGGATCCTTATGAAGCTCTCTATGGAAATAAATACAGGACTCCAACTTTCTAGGATGAAGTTGGGGAAAGAAAGCTATTAGGACCTGATCTCGTTGATGAAATGGTAGAAAAGGTCAGATCTATTCAACAACACATAAGAGCAGCTCAGAGTCGACAGAAAAGTTATGCCGACAATCGAAGAAAAGACCTAGAGTTTGAAGTGGGTGTTAAAGTGTTCTTACGAATATCTCCCTGGAAGAGGGTCATGAGATTTGGAAAGAAGGGGAAGTTGAGCCCTAGATATATTGGTCCTTTCAAAATACTGGATCGTGTTGGGAAGTTAGCTTACTGATTGGTGCTTCCACCGAATCTCTCTCAATTTCACGATGTGTTCCATGTATCTCTCCTGAGAAAGTACATACCTGATCCTTCACATGTACTTAGCTCAGAAGTTGTACCGCTGGAGCAAGATCTTTCTTATGAAGAACATCCGATAGAGATTCTGGATCGTAGCGAAAAATTCATACGTAGCAAGACCACTCGATTGGTGAAAGTTATATGGAAGAACCACCAATTAGAAGAAGCTACATGGGAGCTTGAGGATATGATGAGGGAGAGGTATCATCATCTGTTTGTTACAAAGTGACAAATTTCGAGGGCGAAATTCATTTTAAGGGGGGTAGAATGTAACACCTGAGACTTTTATGAGAAATATTTTGTTTTATATAAATCATCAAAGGAATCTTTCACTACACACAACACTATCCTGGCTTGCTTTACACGCAACCGCGGCATTCCTCGATAGCTTGCGTCGTACGCAATACCGAGTTTCACTAAACAATGATATGCTAGTAAAATATTATTAAAACTAGCCGTTATGAATAGTAATAACCACTTTTTGAAATTTTGTAAATTTTATTTTTCAAAATGGACTTCATTTTTGGATTCGGAATATCGAAATTAGCCTAGGGTGGAATTTTAGTATTTTTCTGAAAACTTTCAATTTTTGATGAATAGTGAAACCACTAAGTGGTGGTTAAAATTCTGAATTTTTCATAAAACTTAATTTTACCGCTTCTATGAGTGGAATTTCAAAAATCCGAGAGACACAGTTGAGGTCAGTAAGTAAAATGTGGTTCAATGAGATGAAAATAATTTTTTGGTGAATAGTAACTTTTTACTTTTTTAAATAGGGTAATTAAGGGTAAAAATGATATTATTATTACCCTAACACATGTCCTAATTCTATTGGACAAGTGTAATTTGACCAAAAACAACCTTAGGAATAAAATATTACCATTTATGCCCACTTGGATTAGATTAGGACATTTATTATTAATTTATTTAAAGAAGGGTTAAAAATTGTTAAAATCAAAGTTTAATAAGAAAATAATTTTTAATATAGGGTTATACATAGAATAAAATCGACTATAAATCTTAATTAGAAAGCTAAAAAGATTTCATACATAATGGTATTTTATTTATAATTTTTATACATTAAATAAATTAATTTATTTATGACACAACGATGATGCAATAATTATCTTTTTAATGAAATGTTGACATAATTGATGTTATAAATACCCAAATAAATGTAATTTGAGACTTTTTATGAATTACACTAATTTTCTAGGTTAATATGACATCTTATTATTGATTTAAGTAACTTGGTTTGAACTAATCATTCTGTTATGATTTTCACAAAAATCAATTACTAAATAGTGTCAAAATTGACATAAAATAGTTTTTAAAACAAATATTATATTATTAATTGTTATTTTATTCCTAAAAATTTAAGGTTCGGTAAAATGACTTAGATAAGGTTATATATATTAATAATAAACAACTTGGGGTTCGTTTGTCTAGATATGGTAAGTTAATTAACCTTATAGTGTAAGAAAACAAGAAGACACGGTAAAAGTTAAATTATCTAACTTAAAGTTAAATCTAAATGATAAGGTTAAAATTGAAACCTAAACTTGTCTAAATTATATTTAATGAGAGGATTTAGACCCCTACCCACCTTATCTTTGAAATATATCAATTTGGAGTGATTAAAAACCGAATTTGGCTTTGTAACAAAATAATATTTTTAGTTATTCCAAAGGTTCCCCTCTCCTCCCTTATAAAAGGGCACCTCCTCCCCCTCTTCCTCACACCACTTTGTGCCTTCAAGCTCAGCCAACCCCTGCCAATTTCTCCTCTCCTCTTCGCTAGAAACATCCTAGAGGTTCTGGACTTCTTCAAAGACCTATTTTAGTTCCCTAAAATGAGGTCTCAAAGAAGCATGTCAAAGAAGAGGAGGTTCGGACACTTACGAAGCAAATCAGACCTAAGGTAAGGGAAATATCACAATCTCATTTTTATCCGGGATTGTTTATACTTCGTATTTTACTGGGGTGTATTTTATCATCCACATCCATGTTTCCTCAATATGTAATATTATTTCCATCCACCTATAGTTTTTTAAATCCAATTTTACCCTTCGGTGAGTTTTTAGTAAAAGATATGAAAGGAATCTTTTGTCTTTTTTCGTACGAGGTACTTTTTGAATTTTCTGACAAAAGTATGAGAAGAATGTTTTTTTTAACTTATACGGCATGAATGGATTTTTAAAACATTATTTTCAAGAAGCTTCCTTTACAAGTTTTTAAGTTTATTTTTAACCAACTTCTTTTAGATTAAAAATTGTATGACATGTTAAGAAAGGAAAATGCTTTTGAATTTGAAAGGATATTTTCCTCAAGAATGGAGTTCAAGTGTTTTATCAAAATTATTTTCCATATAAGATAATATAGGGTTCTGTTTATATCCCTATTATTACATTGATTTGATTATGTTGTGATGGAATTATTTTTATGAATTCCTTTATCTTATATGAATTGTTTGATGATGTCACGATGTTTAAGATTCCCATTTTTATTACATGGTTTATGCAATTATGTATGATTTATGATTTTGTGGCACACATAAGAATGGTATCATTATGAGATGGGTGGGACCTATATCTCCCTCCAATTCATTGGGTAAAGATTTTATATCTCATGAGATAGACATGGCTGGAACGGTAGGTTATACCGGTTCAGTGAAACAGGACTGAAACGAGGAGTGAACTCGGTTCAGAAATGGACTTTGTCCACTAAGATAGTCTTTTCAATGAGTCTTGACTAATAAGAAATGATTCTCTATGATTATGTGTGTATGCCACAAAGTTTCATGTTTTATGTTATGATTATTGGGATTCCATTTCACTACTATGATTTATCCCATGTTATGAAATTATGCTCTCTTTTGCAGGTTAAGATTTCCAAAAGTTATGTTCTTATGAATATAATGTGATTTATATTTCTTTTGTTTACCCCTACTGAGCATTTGAGCTCACCCTTTTGTATGTTTTCTTTCCCCAGGTCAGGAAGAAGGTTATTAAGTAAGATATGCCAAAAGGAACTATAGATATGATGAAATAAATGGGAGACAGTGTAGACGCTTTATGAACCAGTTGTTTATGTTTCCCAGTTTCTAAAGACACTATACCTATACGGTCCTTTCTTGGTTATGTTAAATGTTGTAATAAGTATGCTTCAATTCTGATGTAATAACAATTTATGTAAAGTATGGGTCGTTATACCTTGGGTGGATCACACCAACATTAATGAACCATAGCCCTTTATAAATCTAAAGGTTTTTTCTATCGATGACTCACCTATCAGAGGGTGAAGGCTGAGCACCAGTATCTTGATGGGTTTTTGTAGCCACTCCCAATACCTATGTTGAAGTGGAATGACGTCGTGGTGGACTTTGTGATGGGGTTACCCAGGACCCCAAGGAGTCATGACTAGAGAATGACCATTTAACAGTTCTCAAAAGGGGATTTAACCGTGATAAAAAATCACTATTAAAAGGGGGTCCCTTTAATGATTGCTAAAAAATCACTGATAATGGGCCCTTTTATGAGTGCTAAAGAAGCGCTGATAAATATCAAAAAAATAATTTTTTTAAGAAAAATTTCTGAAAATTGGATGGTGGACCCCCCCCCCCCCCGGCATTTTATCATCACCTGATCCCCCCTTTTAACAGCACTTGTTTAGCATCATCAACCCTTTAACAGTGCTATGTAGCCCCATCCCCCTTTGACAGCATTATACACCTGCTTCACCTACCCGTGCATGCGCCTACCTTTGTTGGGTTTCAAACCTGAGACCTCCCCTACATACTCCAACACCTCTTCCACTCCACTATATTGTTTTGTTCTATTTTTTATGGTATATCTATATATTTATATATATTTCATTACATTTTTATCGATATATTTATATATAGTTTTTTATATATACATTTAAATATATATATATAATATGTTTTTTGTGTGTGTGTGTGTTTATACATACATACATACATATATATTTACATATTTATATGTGCATATATAAATATAATTATACATTTGTATATATATTTACATATATTATATATCAATATTTATATACATATATTAGAATATATATGTGTGTGTGTTCGTCAATACACATAAAAAAATATTTACATATATATATAAACATTATATATACATTAATTATATATGTATATAAATATTCATTCATTTCTATTTTAAATAAAATGGATATTATTTTTTATTTAGATAAGGTTTATATATTTATAAATAAATTTTATAAGTAAATATGTTTACATATATTATAATTAAAATAAATTTTTATGTCTGAATATATGTAAAATATGTAAAAATTTTAATATATATTTGATAATAAATATCAATAAAATATGAAAAATGATAAAATTTGAAAACCATAATATCAATATGAACATAATCCTTGGGAATAAATTCAGTCCCAACTAAAAATGGAAACAAAACCCCTTAAACGAGGCTAGAATTCCATTGAATGTTGAAAAATTGGGGTACCCCGAATAAAAAAAACAGTTTTTGAAGCCCTCTGAGCATTTTTTTGGCCTAAAGAAACATAATAAGTGGTCCCTCTATCAATAGGGCATAAATATCATCACAGGATTTGATTTGATATGTGGTAGAGCCCAAACGGACACCTGTATCCAAAGTTATAGTCATTTGATGTTCAAGTTACATTTTCAACTTATTTTCGATATTTTATTAATTTTTTGATTTATTTTATATTCAATATTTTATTAATTGAATATTACCCAATAATAATTAAAAAATTATTAATTTAAGTAATATTTTTATTTACTTTATAAGACAGTTTCACTAATTATCATATATATTAATTTTAAATGCCTATTTAGCCTTATATAAAACATATATAAAAATATATGTTTTATATTTATATCAATATCAATATATTTATATATGAATATATTATTTTTAATGAAATATAAGTTAATTTGATATAGACTTTATCAGTTCTAGTAAAAAATCATTGATAAAGGGGGTCTTTATCAGTGCTTCTAAAAAACACTGATAAAGGGGGTCCCTTTAACGGTGGTAAAAAGGTATTGATAAAGGGGATACCTTCATCCGGGCCAAAAAAGCACTGATAATGGGGTACTTTTAACTTCATTTTTTTCACTATTAAAAGTACCATTTATCAGTGATTTTTTTACCACTGATGAAGTACCCCTTTATCAGTACTTTTTTCTAGTACTGATAAAGGGTGGCACTGCTTAAAACCAGTTTTGGGGTAATGAGTCATGACGCGGTCTGAGTGATTGTCAATTGGTGAACGAAGTTTTCTCACTTCTTACTGATTAGAGAGACTCACTTAGTATAGAAGCTAAGAAATTTATATGTCCACTACCACAGATCGGCACAAGGGTAGCATCGAGTTTTATCAGTGCTAAGAAAAATGGGCTGATAAAAGAGGGCCTTAATTACCTCTAGCTAAAAGTACTAAAAAATCTACCCTTTATCAATGCTAAAAAATCATTGATAAAGGTGTACCATTTATCAGTGCTTTTGTTAGCACTGATAAAGGGTGAATTTATCAGCGCTATTATTAGCACTAATAAAAGTTTTTAATAAATAATATTATTAATTTATATAAAATTAATATATGTGCATTCAAAATAATGTTTATTTAAATACATTAACTAAAAAACAGAATGTTTAAAATTAATACATATATTTTTATAACTCAAATATATATACAATCTTTAAAAAAATTATTTATCAGATTATAATTAAACAAATATATATTTGAATAATTATAAGAATATAATAAATTTTATTAAATGTTACATATATTTATTATATTTATAATTATATATTTATAGTTATATATTTATTATTATTTATTTATAATTATATATTTATAATTATATATGTATAATAATATATAAATACTTTTTAAATATATTTATTTATAATTATAATTATATCTATATATAAATATATTTAAATAATTATAAAATTACAATAGATATATCTATTATAATTAAATATATATAAATATATTAATAATTATATAAAAAAATTTAAAAAAATCATTATTTATACTTATAATTAAAAATAAATATTTATTTAAATAATTATAACATTATAATAAATATATTTATTATACTTACAATCTTATAAATATATATAATTAAACAATTATATTTATAAATATATAAAAATATTTATAAATAAATAAAAAAATTTATAATTATAATAGTATATATATATATATATAAATAATTATAAAATTATAATAAATATTATAATTATATAAATTTATATATTTATAAATATAAGATATACAGTCATAATAAAAATATAATTATTTAAATATATATATATATATTTATTGTTATAAATAAAAAAAATATTATTTTATAATTATTTATAATAAATTAATTATATATATTTATTACATATAATTATTAAAATATTATAATTATAAATAAATATTTATTTATTTATAATTTTTATAATTTTTTAAATATATATAATTATATAAATATATTTATTATATATATAAATATAAATATTTATTTATTTATTTATAGTTATAAATATAAATAAATATTTTTATTATATATATATATATATATTAAAATATGTGTAATAATGAAAATTAATTATTAACATTATATCTTTGTTATCACTAAAAAAGCACCGATAACGGTATGTTTTTTTGTGCTTTTTTAAAATCACTGATAAAAGTCTTATCCTGATGTTATAAAAATAACCCTATCTATCTTCTTCAATCGTGCCTTCAAAGCATTCGTGAAACTGTCTCTCTTCCACCCAGTCATCTCTCCCTACCTCGTGCATTGTCTCTTCCTACCCCGCAACCCACTCTCCATGTCCCGCCTTCTCCTTCTCTTTTTCCATAACAATCATTGTTTCTCCCTACCTTGTAGTCGTCTCTCTTACTGCCAGTTATCGATCCTTACACTGTCATCATCGCTCCATGAAAGATAAGCCCCTTTGATATTTCATGACTCACTATTACCTTAATTTTATCTTGTTTTTAGTTCGATTTTGGTTAGGTTTTCTTGATTATTTCCACTAGATCATGGATGAAATCATGCTAATTAATGATCATTTTTCTCATTTTGTGTAAAGGAGGACCTGAGATGATGTCTTCATGTTGTTGCATGTTGTTTCGAAAATGTTATGTTGTTGTTTGTTTATTTTCAAGTCTTTTATACTAAATTAAATTAAATTTATGATCAAATCATTTTTTGTTGTTAGGTATTCTGACCAAAATGGTACTGGGAGTGTGTCTTAGATCTTTTTTGGGTGTTTGGTTTTGGTTTTGATGTTCTTGGAGTGCCCGATGAGTTTTCATAATTAGGTATGTTTTGATTAATTACGAAGTTAATTAATATTGAAATTATAAAATAATGGGATGTTAAGGTTTATGTTCATGAAGCATCACCCCTATTCCCAAATCGATTGATCATAAAAAAAATTAATCCTATGCATAGCACTTTAGTGATATGAATATCCAAGGTAGATGCTCTACACATCTGTGATATCCCAATTTGGTTGTCATACTTCTTTATGATCATGCATGTCCTACACGACCACTTATTTTCCACATTATCATCTATTCTCGGAAGTAGTTTTTTAAGGTTTCCTATAAATACCACCATACACACCTCAAAATAAAAACAAGAGAGAGTGATAGGGTTATATTCCTTTTGTGTATAAAAACCATATCACCCCCACCGGGATATATTCCCTATGAAACTCCAACTCATATATTCATTGGTTCATTCCCCTATCTAACCCAACATTAAAAACTTATAAACATAATAGGTTATACTCCCCATGTGTCATACCCTTAGTTGACTATTCCTCATATGAAACTAAATTCAACTTGGATATCCATACTCTATATTCTCATATTCCTAAGAATGTGTACCTCACATTTGTCAATAATTTACATAGCTCTAACTTGGGTGGAACCAAAATTTAGAGAAGTAATTTAGTAAAGGAATCCTTGGAAAGTAGTTCCATTGTAGTGAATCTTTCTTCTTATTCCATATTCTCATGAATTTCCATAGTATTCCTTTTGTATTTTATAGTGATCAAGTAAATCATACCTTTTTTACCAATTTACTTTTTAATTCTATATAATATTAATTAGTGGTGATAAATGAATGAAAATAATAATGTTCGTCTACTTAATTCACCTCTTTTATCAAAAAAATTGGACTTTCACCACTAAAATTTAAGAAATCAACTATCCTAGATTAAAATTAATGAACAATTTTCCCAGGGATATGAAATTTCATCCAATGATTATTAGTACTTATCATTCTACCACAATTTATAGAATGATAATATAAAAGGAAATGAATAATTTCCTTACATTGAGTAAGAAATAATCTTAAAATCCAATGAAGAACTCGATGGACCGTTCCTATAGTTAAAGAATTACATCTATTTTTTTATTACTTTTCATGAAATATATATAGCTTCATGGGTCGAATAACCCCCTATAAATCAAAAAGGGAATTCTAGAAATTTCAAGCACTCATATTGTATAGAATAGAAAATATAAATGGATCATGATGTTATAATGGAATATTTCATTGAACAATAACAAATAAATCCTCTTCTAAAAAAAATTACACCTATATCTTTTAATTTATTTTTTTTATAAATGATTTCCTTAAGGAAATTGTTACTTGATGACATTTGTGATATTTCCATAGTGAATGGGATATTGATGTACTATTTCATGAAAATTTCATTTTACTTTTTATATTACTGTTAATCTATTCCATTGATCATACTATTTATAAATGGATTATATTTCATTTATATATATACTTTGGTTAGATTTTAAGTGTCCTTCTCAGTCCTAGCTACATCATCTTATTTTTACTAGCTTTCTTATATACCATGTTCCATTTCTTTTTATTTCTCCTTCATATTTTATTTATATTTAAATTTGTGTTCTTTTGTATGTTTTTCCTTGTTATAATTATCCATATATGAGTTCCCATGAAGGACAAATGGTGTTTTCCAAGTGGTTTTATCCCTTGTTATGGAATTATATTTGATGAAACGTGTTTGGGAAAATGCCCAAATTTATTTTTTAAAAGAATGATTTTGTTTCTGAAATCAGTGGTAATAACCTACTTGATGTTTTAAAAATTATTCTTGTGTTAATTGGATTTCAAACCAAAATTATGGGTGATTTAAAAGTGTAAAAATGTTGTAAAATGTTGTTTTTTTATGTTCTAAGTTAACCCTTGTGATATATATTTGAAACCACTTTTTGAGGCTTGGTTAATTTTTATATCAATGTTTTTGAGTGTTTAAAGATGTTAAGATTTCCAAATGGGAGGGATTATTTCAAAAGGGTGTGTTATCCGATGTGGATTTTATTTTGAAACTTTGTGCATCTTTGATTGTTTTTTATTAGACATTTAAAGGGTAGTTTAAATTACCATTTGAGTTTTAAAGGTGTTTGGTTAAAATTGGTCTGAAGATTAGATTGGGATGAATTTTTTAAATGATAAAATGGCTTGGAATATGAATAGTGTTTTGAAATGAGAAAACCCGTTTGAAATTTTATAATAAATGGGTTTTCATAAAGGTTATGATACCCTCTTAATCCCCTTTGATTATTGTATGGCCATTATAGTTTATGATCCCATGTGGGGATGCTTATTATTAACAACCTCATATGATGGGACGTATGGGGGTGTGGATAGGTTTAGTAGTGATGACCCAGTTTCCTTATCACTAGTTCATGTCCTTTTATTACTATAGCATAGTGATTATGTCAATGAATCTAGAATCCTTTTTAGGATCGTTTAAGGGTTTTATCTCACTACTTCTATTATATCCCCTGCTATTTATATTATTGCTTAGAATATATTTTCTTGTCATTTTCCGTATATTGTGAAACTTAACATAGTGGTGTTTGGTCTTATTCTTTCTTCCTTATTTGTATCATTTGATTTTCATATTTTTTTTGAAAAGGGATTGTGAAATGTTTTTAAACAATGAAAAAATTAAAGCGTGATTTTGAAGTGTTTTCAAACTTTTATAATAATGATATTGAAGAGTATTCTAAAATGAGAAAAGTTATAATGGTTTTTATTTGAAACTACAAGAATGTATCAGTTTTAAGAATCGGGTTTTAGGCCACTTTTCCAAGTTTTATGAAAATGGTTGGTTTTCAAACATGTTTTAGAAAAATGTATGATAGTTGGAAACCTCTTTCATTTTTGAAATATGAATTTAAAAAATGGGTTTTTATGAAATATTTTAAATTCATATTTTAAAAACATTATTTTACCAAGAGTTATTGGCCAAGGAAATATGTTTCCCAAGTGATTATTCTCATTTAATGAAAATATTAGAAATGGGGTTTTAACACACTTTTATGTGATACTACTTATCTGGTAAAATTTTATATAAAATGTTAATTTTTTTAATATATTTCAAACTAGACATTTTATGATGTAATATGGAAGTGATCTCTTATATTTTTAAAGTTATGGAGACCTAATTGAATTTTATATCACACCTATATTTTATAGGTTCGAGTTTGTTCAGGCTTGTTTCGATTCCATTGGATCTTCTAAGAGGGATATATACTTGGATGGTGACCCTATTTGAGCATATTTTGTGTATTTATTTTGTTAAATATTAGTATTACTGAATCAAAGAGGATGGAATTCATTGAATTAATATTACAGATCAGGGGTAGACCCACCATTATGTTTTTAATAACATATTAGAGGTTGCCTCATATATTGAAACCCAAAAAGAAATTCTTAGGCATTTTAATCCATAAAGGGGTTTATGATGTATATCAAATGCACATAATAAACATTTTATAATATGGTTTCAGGAACACATTTTTAAGGAGTCAGATGGAAATCCAGATTCAATTTTAGAATGACTTCAATGAATAGCTGGAGGACCAAGTGTGTATGCATTATCTTACAATGGCTATGTAATTAATGTTTATATGTTCTATAAAAATGAACATGATGAAGATAGTACCACGAAAAATAGTGTAGTTACACTTGTAGCTGAAGTGATGCATGTTTCTAGTACTAAGGAAATAAATCCAATTTATGCGAATATGTCATACTTTGGAATCATCAAACAAAAATGGGAGTTTGATTATAAAACCTTCCATGTGCCAATTTTCAATGAAAGTGGGTTGATAACAATAATAGTGTTAAAATAAATTAATTGGCATTATTGAAAGTTAATTTTAGTATGGAAGGGTAAAAATAAAAACCATTTATAATGGAATCATATAGAGTACAATTAAATTATGTTCTAGATCCCATAGACCAAAAGTGATCAATTATTCTGTTATTGAAAAAAACCACTAAAGGGTCAGATGAAAATTAAAATAAGGATGACCCTTTCATTAGGATGTCACAATCATTTCACATTAGTCCCAATGTAGATAGAATTTTTTATGTCATAGGAGACCACAATGAAGGGATTTGGATAGTTTATATAGGGGTCAAATTTGTCTATCCTTTTAAAAAAGAGTTTAATAATTAGGTTATATATTTTTTTGAAATATAAATTGTGTTACCTGATGTTATTTTTTTCATTGCTATATTTATGTAATATAAATTAAATATTAAACCAATTCTATAGATAATGACTTCTGTATATTTTGGTGCTCCCAATTCTGAGGAACAATATGTCTCCCAACCTATTGATGCTCATGGTGCAGAGGAACAATGACCTTCTACACATGATGGTGCTCGCAATCCAGAGGAACAATAGGTTTCTCTAACCGTTGTTCCTCCTAGTGTAGAGGTACAATGACCATCTGCACATGCCAATGTATTGGATCTAGAGGAACGACATATTGGTATTTTTTAATTCGAGTAAATGGTAGGCGATGAAGGACCAATGATGTAGAAAAAATAAGAGCGCCATAGTAAGACGGTGCTTGAAAAAATCATTAAGGTTAAAATCATAGTAATCAAATAAGACGTCATATCGAATGCATATGGCCAACATGTTAACGCCAACAAGGCCATGTTTTGTAGTAACATTAGAATCGTTACTCATAAACGCATACTGATTGACATAGATTTGCATCACTATGTTGTGCCTGCACTTAAGACACTGATGTGGGAAGTGATTACAATAAAATTATGATATTATTTCATTAATTTTACTAAAAAATAAAAAAAATGAAACATTGACTTTATCTCCATCATCCTTTGAAAAGTTCATTTATAGTAGATGAATCACACAATAAATATTTATTAATGCTTGCCAGAAGGATTCACATAGGCTTTCATACAATTATAATGAGGAATCATCCTAAAGATATTGAAGGGAAAATAAACTTGCACCCACCTCTTATCAATGAACACTTAATAACCTAAGAAATTTTGGATTCATTTACTATTCGTCCTGCATATGTGTATTTTTAGGTAAATTATGGATATTAATACATTGTTTGAAAATACATATATTCATCTCTTTGATTGAAAATTTTTTATTTATGAAACCAAAACTGAGAACTGAAAATAAGGGATGGGTAGCAAAACCAATTTACCCCTAAAATAAATCAGGGATGGGATATTCTTCACTTAAAAATAAATTAATACGTATTTTTTGAAGGATTCAGGCACAGTGGAAGCACTACGTTTGGTGGCACCCAACTTTTCCTCTGCCATAATCAATGACCAATCCAAGATCAATACAATGATTAATGTAGATATCCATGGATTATAATCAATGATTTATAAAAAATAAGAAAGGCACCGGATCTAAGAGAAAAAGTTCTTTCACGTCATGCATATAATTAATTTAATTAATTTCATAAAGAAAAGAATACCTGGATCTTTGGTAAATTATTGATTGATGATTTTGATTTTCTAGAATGACTGTTCTGGATTATCTCGTTTCACTTGAAAGGATCCAAACCAAAATCCCTCTAGTGGTGATCCACATGTGCTCTGATGGACTCTAATCAACACCACTCATTATCTGGGTGTTTGTGTGGAGAATGGAGTTTCTTATGTCATTTTTTCTTGATTGTATATTATTCAATATTAAAGAATGTCTCTCATTCTTGAGAGGGGAGGGAGGAGGATTCTAAGAGAGAAATTTTTTGGCTCAAAAATTCTCAATTCATCAAGCGTGCAGTTCGATACATGGAACAATAGATGTACTTGTCTATTTATTGAAATGGGGATTTTACTGCAATGTTTAATTGCATAATAGTAATTAAATACATTTATATACTTATATAAAACTCATTATCTTAATAATAATACTGCTTCATTATTTATGGTGGGCCAACTTGTGAAAAATGAAATTATAAATAAAATTATGTGTCACAAAATAATAGTAGAGTTATTGTTATTTTAACTTGTTCCAACTTGTTAAGTATTTATTTACCATCTTGAAAATAATTATTTTACTACCATACTGGCCTTGTTTCACTCTATCTCCACTTCCATTTATTGAACATCTAAATAAATAAATAAATATTTTATTCTATTAAATAAATATTTTATATATAAACTAGTCAATAAATATTTATTAAATATTCTATAAAATAACTAAATATATTTTACTCATAATCTGGTTAATATATATTTATTTAATTTATGAGATAATTTTAAGTTGAATAAAATTATTCCATGGTCTGGAGAATAATATTTATTTCATTAATTAAATTCAAGTAGAATTTAACTGAGACCACAAAAAAACACTTAGTTTGTGACCCTCGAGTATTATTTTTCATTCGAATTAGGTGGTCTTGCCTAAAGTCCAAGAGTACTATCTAGTAACGGGTCAGGCACCCAAGAGAAAGAACTTAAAGTCATAATAATGACATCCACATACAAATGATCACTGTGTAATATAATCTCATTGCCTTAATATCTCATCAAGCAGTTTTCATGATAGTGCCATCAACCTTTTTTCTTGATACTTCATTCTTTGACTACCTGAAATAAACTCATCATTACACCATGGCCATGGAATTTCATGCAACGGTTCTATTTCAATCAAAGGGAAAAGATATAAACTTCCATAAATGCATGAGAAAAATCCTTCATCGACTTATCCATTAATAACATGCTACTCATGACGCACCCAATGTACCCTACTTCCTATCAAACTATGGCATGATGGTTTTCATCAGTAAATAAAAGTGCGTGAATCATGACACGTATTAATGATAATATTAAAGTCTAAGGACCATTACACATACTCGTAGGTAGAAATATCCAACGACACCAAAACATGCCAAATTCCTACCGGTGGTTCTATTCTCATAATCTCTTATCTTGTAGATTTCCAAATGTAAACTTTATGAGAGGAAGTCTCATATTCTTACAATTACTCGCACCTGATGGTTTTTATACTTTGTGTCCCATTATAGTATGTCATCCAACTGCAGAACATTATTTAAGAAAATTGTTATAGAATTTCAAGGTTCTCATTATAGCGGGGAACTTCCATAACCTTATCAATGGAATAAATACTCTAGGACATTATTACATCATAGTCATGCTGAACATTGAACTATATTTAATAAAGTGTTTAATACTTAAATAATTTAAATATACATGTAAACAAAGTAAAAACAGTTGGTTCTAGGAAAGCAACTCTAAAAAAATACCACTTGGACTAGAGCCAACTGCCTATGACATTCAGTCTGCTTGACCTCACATGATGATCATGTTTCTATTGATTCAAGCATATAGTCAAGGGGTCTTCCATATTATCTTCTGTAGAAATACTACTCACTTCAACCTCACCTATCTGAGAAAAATCCCTCGAGAGATGATACTTCTGAAGTACATTCTTCATTCGCTGATGTGACCATGGCGCTTTTTCAAGAGCCACCTCTACATTATTATCACAATAGAGTGTGATGGGATATTTTCTTTTAGGTACCACATACAGATCCTAGACGAAGATTTGCATCCAAAAATATTATTTAGCTACCTTAGAAGTTGTGATATTCTCAGACTCCACTGTAGAATTTGTGACATCAGTCTTCTTTGAGCTCTTCCAACTCCCAACATCTCCATTCAAAGTGAATATGTATCCCATTTGTGACTTCATGTCATCCTGATCAGTTGGGAAATTAGTATCTACATATCCTCTGATGACTAGTTCCTCATATTCTCCATAAACCAGGAACATATACTTAGTACACCTCAGATACTTAATAATAGTCTTGACTACCATCCAATGGTGGCCACCTGGGTTAGCTTGATATCTTCCTACCGCACTAAACGCGTAAGCAATATCTAGCCTAGTACATAGCATGGCATACATGACTGACCCAATCTCTAATTCATATAGAGTCCTTTACATTCTCTCTCTTTCCTCATTTTTTTGATGACAAATTTTCTTAGAAATATTAATTCCATGTGATGTTAGCAACAATTCCCTCTTGGATTGTTCTATAATAAATCTATTCAATATCTTATCAATGTATGTACTTTGACTTAGGCCTAGTAATCTCTTAGATCTATCATGATGGATCTTGATCCCAGGAATATATACTTTCTTTCCCAATTCCTTCATGGAGAATCATTGATTCAACCATTCCTTAATAGATTTTAAGACAGATATCTCCTTTCCAATAAGTAATATGTCATCAACATATACTATTATGAAAAACCACCGCACTACCACTAAACTGTTTGTATACACAAGTCTCAAATTCATTCATAATAAAACCAAATTCCATTATGGATTGATAAAAACTAATTTTCTATGACCTCGATTCTTTCTTTAATCCATAAATTGATTTATGCAACTTTCATACCTTATTTCCATCCTTTGGAGTCACAAAACCTTCAGGTTGTGTCATGTAGACATCTTCCTGAAGGTTCTCGTTAAGGAATGATATTTTGACATCCATTTATCAAATCTCATAGCCACATTAAGTATCAATGGACAATAGAATTATGACATATTTTAGTATCACAACTGGTGAAATGGTTTCATCGTAGTTAATTCATTGATGTTGTTTAAACCCTTTTGAAACCAGTCGTGCCATACTGGTATTGACTTATCCTTCCTTGTCCAGTTTCATCTTGAATAAACATTTGCAACCAACAGGATTTACATCAACAAAAAGATCTACCAAAATCTAGACTTGGTTTGGGTACATGGAATCCATTTCATAATTGATGGCTTCTCGCCACTTGTCAATGTCTGTTCCATATACTGCTTCCTTATAGGTTATAGGGTCATTATTATCAACCAATAATGAGTCAATATCCTTTCTAACTAGGAAACCATACCATTTCAATTATCTAACCTCTATTATACTCTTACATAGTTCTTCTATCTCTAGAACAGATTCTTCTTCCATGGGGCTTTGTGGAATCTATTCATGTACCAACTCTTGGGTACCTTGATCCTTGACTCCATCAAAGTCTATCTCGCTCCCACTATATCTTTTAAATATGTTCTCCCTCTCAAATAATATGGTATGTCTTACCACTATAACCTTTTTTATGAGTAATTGTATAGGTAATATCCCCTTTTTTCCTCAGGGTATCCTATAAAGGTACACCTTGTGCCTCAGGGTGAAAGTTTGTTACCTAAAGAGGCCTTAACAAATGCTTTTCTACCCCACACATGTAAATCTAAAAACATGGATTTTCTTCCACTCCAAATCTCATATAGAATACCATTTATTGATTTATTTGGTTTTTCATTTAGTATGTGTTTCTCTATTTGTAATGAAAATCCCAAAAATAATAATAGAATACTTTCATGACTCATCATTGATCTCACAATGTCTAATAAGGTGTGGTTCCCCCTTTCACTTAAACCATTCCACTATAGAGTGTAGGGTGGAGTTAGTTGGGATAAGATCCCAGACTCTTGTATGTAATAAATGAAGTGTTAATTAAGATACTCTCCACCTTGATCTAAGAAGAGTTTCTTAATATTTCTACTAAGATGGTTCTCAACATAATTCTTGTATTCTTTAATCTTATCAAAAGAATCTGACTTATACCTCATTAAGTAGATATATCCATATCTAATAAATTCAATAGTAAAAGTTATGAATTATGAGTACCCACCCCTTTCTTAAATTTTAAATGGTCCACACACATAGGTATGAACCAATTCAATAAGCTCTTTGGCCCTTTTACCTTCCCGCTAAATGGGGATTTTTTCATTTTTCCTTGTAAACATGCATGACATTATCCAAGGGGTTTTAGTTTAGAAGAATCTAAATGTCTATCTTGATGTAACATGTTCAAGTGTTTCTCATTTACAATACCTTGTCGGTGATTCCATAGTTGGGTGTGTTATGAGTCATGAGAAGTATCTTTGTTATCGATTAACACTACTTGGTTTGTGTAATCCAACACATAAAGACCGTTGTATAAATGTTCCCTACCAAAACAAATGTTATCTTTGTAAAAGAAGAAACATTAAATTATGAACTTGAAGAAAAATCCATTTATATCGTGAATAGATACACAAATAATGTTTTTGGATATAGAAGGCACATCAAAACAACCCTTTAAAACCAAGATCATCCTTGTTTTCAATGTGAGGTTATAGCCCCCGATAGATATAGTAAGATTTCAAGCTCTATTGGTTGCTCGTAGATCTACCTCCCCTCGGTCAATTTTCCGGAATCTACTTGGTTCCTATATTTGAATATATATTTGATCACCATAATCTGTATCCAATAACGAATTTTTATAAACCAATAAATTTCACTCTATAACAAATGCACCTAAAGCTTCCCCTTGATTATTTGGCTAGGTGTATTTTTTCTTCTAGTGGCCCTTCTTGCCACATGTGAATCAAATATCCTCTTGTTCCATTACCACCCATTTGATCTTCTTTTTCTTGGGAAGGGTGTGAAGAATCTTTGGGATTAAATCTCTTTACCTTCCCTTTCCTACTATTCATCATAAGGACAGAAGGCTTGTCGCACTTCATATATTTTTCCACTTGGTGAATGAGCATAAGAAGACCAGATAAATATTTCTCAATGTTGTTATATTGAAATTATCGAAAAAGCTAAAGAAGATATAAGGGATTTTTGTGAAAATTATGTTGGTGCCCAGTTCTTCTGGGAGTTTAAACCCTAGAACCTATGGGTTCTCAATGTAGCCAATGAGCTTGACTGCATGAGTCCCAGCTGGGGAACCCCCTCCAAGATTACTCTGAAAGAGTGACTTGGATATTTCAAACCTTTATTGTCTTTCTCTCCTCTAGTAAATACCACGACAGTTCTTGAGCATGCTATATGCATCCATGTTTTCTTGATACTTCATGAAGTCATTAGACATTGATGATATCATCAAACATTGAATGTCGACCACATAGTTCATATGTTGATCATAGATAAGGAAATCTGGATCACTCACCTCTTGGGAAAGAGGATCAGGTAATGTTGACTCCATCATGTAAGACTTTTGATGATGTTGCGGAATAACCCGAAGGCATCTAAACCATTTCTAAAAGTTACTACCAGTGAGGATGTTGTCGCTATCCATAATTGATCATAGGGATAGTGTGGTTGACAAGATTTCCATTTTTTCTATAATTAAAATATAAGATCATTAGTACTTTCTTGATTACATTTTATGGCAAATAATAAATTAATTTTTTTAAGTCTCTCACTATTTTATCACATCCCAATGGCCCTCACCATGGAACTCAGAATATCCAGTTTCTATGAAATTCTAGTAGAAAGGATCCATATTCCCCTTTGGATAACCCCAAAAAGGGTTGTTCAAGCTTTTTGAAGGTATTTAGGTAGGTAGGTATTTTCTAACTGCGAGCTTTCAACTCCTTGATCTGTTGAGTGGGTTCCTCAGTCCTAAAATCCGGACTTAGATATCCTCAACTCTTACCTCCAATATTACACCAATTTTATAAATGGTTACTCCTCTTTATGAAATATGGTAAAGTAAACCCAAAACGTTTCATAAGGTCTTCCTATATAAAAGTAAGTGTCCCAACAAGGATTGGTTAAACACATAGTTTTATTGATTATTTCCCTTGATCAAGTAACCGAAGGCATAGTATGACTTAATGTTTTATTGCGGGATTTTTATCTCTTATGTGTAAATTTCTTATTATATTTATAACATTCTTGTTAATATTAAGTGGAACTTACTTATGTGATTATCCATGTATTGATAAAATTTACATATAAGCCTGGATTATTTTTGTTCCATATTGCATGCTTGTTAGTTCATTAATTATTTGATCGCAACAACGCATCCATGATTCAAAAACCATGAAAATGATAGGAATAAAATAAAGTAAAGGGAATGATCATGAGAATTTCTAATGGTTATTTTATCTAGTGTTTGATAAAAAACCCGATTTAAGGAAGAAACTCCTTGAACCTTTTGGCTTCGTGTTTACAACTTTCCACCTGTCCACCTTTGTTTCTCCTGGGATTGGTTTCATCTTGGATTTAGCTTGAACTGCCTCCACTTTCATGGGAGCTCCATCACTTAAATGTTATCTTTAACTCATGTGTAGGTGAGGGGTAAATAGGGTTTTACAAAAAAAGAAACCATGGGCATGCCTTCCCTGCATATTAATGAGGAGATATGTCTCACATGCCAACAATTAATTTAACAAATAAATTAAATGGGGAACGAATCACATAAAAGGTTTGTTCTAGCTCATGATCAACCACATACATTCAATGAGTTACATATTTAATAAAACTATCATTCAATTATTTAATCATTCCTATTAAGATAAATCACACTCGAATCGATTAATTATTATCTTTAATTAATAAATCCTTTTATCTTAATCCTTTTCTAAATTTTCTTAAGATTCTCATCCTTGTACATAAATTCACCTTGGAGGTAACCTGGTGAATAAATGTTCGAATCTATACAATCTTTATTATATTTTTATGATATTTTACTCTTCCAACATATGGAATACATAATGCTTCAATTCATAGAGTAACAACATGTAGTACTATTTATACATGATAAGTAGTTCTAAAAATTACAAAAATATTAAAGTTTTAACTTTGTGTAATTTGGTAAAGTACACAGTGTGTAGTTCTGAATACACGTCGTGTACTTCCTTCACCGTCTTTCCTGAAGTACATGCTTGGTGACTCGGTAAGTGAGGCGTACTTCGGAAACTTCAGAGTACACAACATGTATAGTGGGATACACACCGTGTTATCTCCACATTACACGGTTACCAGTTGGATTAATCCATGTATGGGATAGATGGATTTTCCCCTAACCCAAAGGGACTACACGTTGTTTGCAGTCGGCCACACGACGTGTAATTATATAAGTGTGTGCCTATTTTCCTAGTCAATAGGCAGTCTAAAATTAATTACACAATGTGTAATAAATGCACACGACTTGAGTAATTTCTGAATTACTCCCAAAGTGTTGAACACGACTACATGTCATACAGTTCGGATTACACAAAATGTATGATAGAGAACAAGATGTGTAGCTCCAAACACACAACGTGTACTTTCAATTCACCTCAGTAGAATCGGCGGCACCTTCTGATGAGTTCCTCATTTTAATTTTAATCCAAATTTTTTTTGTTTCTGTGAAATCTGTGAGAATCGAAGAAATGAAGAACATATCTTGAAATTTTATATTATAATAATGATTAAAACTTGAATGGAAAAACTAAATTATTAAAGAGTAAATCATCAATGATAATTAAATAATTATAAACAATGTTGATATCGCTCTGATACCATTTGAAGGATCTGGGCACAACGAAAGCATAATGTTGGGTGGGGCCCAAGTTTTCCTTTTTGTAATCGATGCCCAGTATAGGATCAATATGATGATTAATGCAAGTATACACTGATTAAAATCAATGATTTAGAAAAAATAATAAAGGCACAAGGTCCATGAGAAAAAGGATCTTTCACATCATGTTTATAATTAATTTAATTAATTTCATAAAGAAAAGTAATACTTGGATATTCATTACTTTCATCATTGATAATAGTCCAATATGACCCTTCTGGATTGTCTTGTTGCGCTTGTGAGGATCCAAACCAGAATCTCTCTAATGGTGATCCACATGGGCTCCGATGGCCTTTGATCGACACCACTCATTCTTCGGGTGCTAACGTGGGGAAGCAAGTGTATTGTGTCGGTCATTCTTGATCACTTGTTCTTCGATATTGAAGAATGTCTCTAATTCTTGAGATGGTAGGGAGGAGGATTAGAGAGAGAAATTGTTTGGCTCAACAATTCTCAATTCACTGGTCGTGTCGTTCGGTAAATAGAACAATAAATGTACTTGTCTATTTATAGACATGAGGCTTCGGTTATAATATTTAATTACATAATAGTAATTAAATGCATTCATAACCTTAGAGAAAACCCATACACTTAATAATAATACAACATCATTATTTATGGTGCGCCAAATTGTGAAAAACAGAATTATAAATAAAATTCGGCATCACAAAATAATAGCAGTGTTATTATTATTTTAACTTGTGCCAACTAGTTAGATAATTATTTACTTTCTTGTAAATAATTATTTAACTACCAGACCGACCTTGTTCCACTCGAACTCCACTTATATTTATTTAACACCTGAATAAATAAATAAATATTTTATTTTATGAAATAAATATTTTATTTACAAACTAGTAAATAAATATTTATTAAATGTTCAATAAAACAAATATATATATTTTCATCACAATCTGATGAAAAAATATTTATTTAATTTATGTGATCAATTATAACTTGAATAAAATTATTCCATGGTCTTGAGAATAATATTTATTTCATTGATTAAATTCAAAAATAATTAAATTGACACCACAAAAAACAATTGGTGTGTGAACCTCTAGGATTCATTCTCGTTGGCATTAGGTGGTCGTGCATAAAATCCAAAAGTACAGTCCAGCAACGGGTCAAGGCACCCAAGATAAAGAACTTAAAGTCATAACAACGATATCCACATACGAATGCTCCTTGTGTAATATAATCCCTTTGTCTCAATATCTAATCAATTAGTTTGCATGATAGTGTCATCACCTATTGTGCTTGATACATCATTCTTTGACTACCTGAAATAAACTTGTTATTACACCATGGCCATTGAATTTTCTGTGATCATTCTATTTCAATCAAAGGATCGAGATATCAACTTCCATAAATGGAAGGTACAAGTCCCTCCCCGACTTATCCATTAATAACATGCCACTCATGATGCACCCAATGTACCCTACTTCCCACCAACATATGACATAATGGTTTTCATCAGTAAATCAAAGTCGGTGAGTCATGACATGTATTAATGATAATATAAAAGCCTAAGGACCATTAAACTTGCTCACAGATAGAAATATCTGACGACACCAAAACATGCTGAATTCCCACTAGTGGGACTATTCTCATAATCTCCCATCATGGAGATTACCAAGTGAAAACTTCATCAGAGGATGTCCCATATTCTTATGAGTACTCTCACATTATGGTCTATATATTATTTGTCCCATCATAGTATGAAATCGAACTACAGAACTATATTTAATAATATTGTTATAGTATTTCAAGGTTAACATCATAGAAGGGACCTTCCATAACCTTATCAATGAAAAAATACTATAAAAAATTTTTACATATTAGTCATGCAGAACAATGAACAATATGTAATAATATGTTTAATATCTAAATACATTAAATATACATGTAATCAAAGTACAAATATTTGTTTCTAAGACACCAACTCTAACATTTTAAATATACAGTAATACTTTTATTTGAGTTGAAACAAAAGCATAATTACGTTCCTCTATTTATATACAGATTCATGAATCCAAATCCAAATTCCCTTCCATCCCATTTCATGTGATATGGAAGGAGGCATGTGTAAATAAATATATTATAATAATAGATGAAAACACAGAAAATGTGTGGGAAACATGTGTAAGTACGACATAATAAAAAAATTCTTTAAATTTACATTACATGGAAATAATTACATATTTTACTATATTTTCTATCTGACTTAGTCGCAGGAATCATCAAAACCTATACTTTATGAACACCCACTACCAGTGGCCTTGATGCAGCTAGAACAGTATGGTCATGTTAGAGGTGTGGGTTTTAGGGTCACACCCTTAACATATTTTGAGAAATAAAACAAGATGAGGATAAATATAAACAAATGAAATATATGATAGAAAGAATATCCACCCTTTAAGAAAAATTTAAATGGAATAGGGAGTTACTAAAAACTATTATTAGGGGAATCAAAGAGAATAAATGACTCAAGAACAACCACTACATGAAGACCCCCCTCCCCCCACCATCATTGAGGCAATCCATTCCACTCAAAGACCTGTCTTAGTCAAGGTAATTAATATTCTAATGATTTTTTCTTTGAAATATGAATCAGACAGACACTAATACCTTTCCTGTACTAATATTCTACTATGTGAAAATAACTATGATTTATATATGTCAACACTCACCCATCACCTTGTAGTGAGGGATATGGTGTTCAATATCCAAGACGAATTTTTACACAACCGACCACTTCCAATAGGTCATGAGAGAGTGATGATTTTCATATCTCACGAGTCGATCATAGAGCTACATGTTCCACTTGAGGACGATGATATTCCTATGGTCAACCGAGATATGGGAATATTCATCTCATAGTCATAAAATCTTATAAAAAACATGTCGACAATGAGGTCTTCATTTATAATTTATTTTTCAAGATAAACCTTTAACAATTAATGAAAAAATTTATGAACTGATGAATGTTATTATAGAACGACAAAGGGAAGGGGTAAAATAAAATACTGACTCAAAACCATCTAAAGGATTGACCAACTAATTGAAATGATCTTCTGAAATCACTTTTACCCTGTATGCTCCTTATCCACATTTACTAACCCTGAAGGTTCATGTGGATACAGAGTTACAAAATGGTAGTATTGATATAGTTGATTTTGAATAAAATGTGTATGAAGAGGAAGGTGAAGACTACAATTTTATTGAGAATGTAAATGAAATCCTCAGTTACGATTGGCTAGGAACCTTAGTTGTAAATGTATACATGTGGTATGTTTTAATGATTTTATTTTACAAAAGTTAATATACTATGTTAATTATGACTAAATACATTACATATTTTTGGAAGATGTATATATCAATACCAATTGAAAGGATTTATCTATGAACAAAAATTTGGACTTGTTAATCCTCATGCCACCTCTACAAAAGAAAAAAAATAGAATCCAAAAAAATGGATGAAATAGTGGAATCTCTGGTCAAATCATTTGAAAGAAAACATTCAGATGAAGAAATATTATTGATACCAATAATGCAGGGATAAAACTATGAAATTTAATAATATCCCATATATTTTAAATTATTTCATTACTTATTCCTTTTTGTGTTTTAGGAAACAATGGATGCTCATTCCGGTCAATTTAGATACTCCAAAGATTTATTTCTTGGATCCACTGCATGTATACCCAATAAACCGACCACACATGATGAAATTTGTCTATAAGTAATACACGAAATCTAATTTTTAAGAACTAAAATCAAATTTATATAATTTATATTTTCTTTTAATGAGGATTCTGTTATGATAAGGCGGTGTATCAATATCGTGAAAAACAAGGAATGAGGCCAGGGGCTAAGCTCAAGGATGCTGACAAGTTCTAAATCTAGATATGTATCAAGCTGTATATAATAAGTCTTCACTATAAAAAATAAATATAAAAAAAATTACTGATTTTTCTCAATGTATTTGTAGTGTCCAAAAAAATGGAAAATATTATGGTCACTATGTTGTTAAATTTATGAGAGAGATCAAATTACATGATCAAAATAGCATCCCTAAAGAGGTATTTTTAAAGATAATTATTATTTCATTTAAAATATTTATTAATGAGTTGGGTGGTTTCTTTGAAGCTTCTCATGCTCATGAGAGATTGTTCTTTAAGGCTACGATTGAGATAATGAAAACAATGAAATGGGTCAAGAATTTATACAAACAGAATGAAAAGTTGAATTCCTACAAATTAATTATTTATTTTTTCATAATTTTATATATTATTTGAAGTTAATTTCCTTATCATTTTTATCTAACACTTATTTATTTTTTCACATATCTTTACGCTTTCTATTGATTCTCTTTATCGAGTTTCCAACAATGCATAGAGTCGATATTTTTTAACTGAAAACCCTTTT
This sequence comes from Viscum album, assembly GCA_963277665.1. Classification (NCBI taxonomy): domain Eukaryota; kingdom Viridiplantae; phylum Streptophyta; class Magnoliopsida; order Santalales; family Viscaceae; genus Viscum; species Viscum album. The sequence continues at coordinate 994,321,518 of OY728145.1, read as the reverse complement.
TGTTGAAAACTAGAAGAGTGGAGGAAGATCATGTGCTCATTTTGGTGACTTCTCATGATATAATGGTCACATAAGCATCCTCCGCTCTCTTGGATTTCAAAAACTGGAAATTTTTTTCAGCTAAGAACATCGAGTCAATATGTAGTGTTGAAAGTTCAAAAAATAAAGGTAATTGATATAATGTTAAAGTTTAAATTTTATTTTTTAGAGAATTTTGGATGTGTAGGAATCAGTTGCACCTCAACACAACAAAAAGTGAAATAGTTATGACTCTAAGTAATTCTTTGTATTTAAATTTAACATAAATTTTAGTAAAAGATACAACTGACATACTCAAAACTGAGAAAACCTATTCTGATTGTTTTGATACTTTAATAAAATGGTCTATATGTCACTATTGACAAGTTTGAATCATCCTTACCTCAATCTAATACGTGATGTTCCTATTATGACCCAATGTGTCTCTTTTTTTAATGTTGTCATTAATTTTAGTAAAAATAACAAGTGGTATACTAAAAACCAAGAAGATAAATTTGTATTGTTTTGATAATTAGTAAAATGATCCATAAGTAATTTTTGACATTTAAGAGTCATTATTACCTCAATATGATGTGAAGTATCCCCGATATGACTAAAAGTGTGTCTATTTATTTAAAATTGATATCAATTTTAGTAAAAAGAACAAATTACATACTCTAAACTAAGAAAACACATTTGTATTGTTTTGATACTTTAAGAAAATGATCTATAATTCATTTTTGATATATTGGAATCAAACCACAATCAGATGCACAATGTGGCTACTATAACTCTAAATGTGTCTATTTATTTAAAATTGACAGTAATTATCATAAGAAGAACAAGTGGCATACTGAAAACCAAGAAAACACGTTCGAATTATTTTGATACTTTTAAAAAATTATCTATAAGTCATTTGTGACATTTATGAATCAACCACGCATCAATATGATTCATTGTGTGGCCAGTATAATATCAAATATGTCTATTTATTTTAAATAGACATTAATTTTAGGAAAAATAACAATTAACATATATAAAAAATTATAAAATGCATTCAAATTGTTTTGATACTCTAGGAAACTGATAAATAAGTCATTTTCGATGTGTAGGAGTCAACCTTACCTCGATCTGATGCATGGTCTGATTGTTATAACTCTATGGGTGTTTTTTTATTTAAAATTGACATTAATTTTAGAAAACATACAAGTAACATACTGAAAATCAAGAAAACACATTCTGATTATTTTGATACATTATAAAAATGATCCAGAAGTCATTTTTGACAAGTGAGAATAAAATTAACCTCAATATGATACATGTTGTTACAATTATAATTCCAATTGTGTCTATTTATTTAAAATTGATGTTAATTTTACTAAAAATAATAAGTGACATACTGAAAAATAAGAAACAAATTCAGATTATTCTGATACATTAGGAAAACTATTTATATGTCATTTTTGATGTGTATAAATCAACCTCAACTCAATCCGATTCACGGTGTGACCACTATAACTCTAAGAGTTTCTTTTTATTTAAAATTGACATTAATTTTAGTAAAAAGAAAAAGTAACATACTAAAACTAATAAAACACTTTAAGATTATTTTGATACTTTATTTAATTGTTCTCTAAGTAATATTTGACATCTAGGAATCAACCAAAACTCAATACGATGCATGGCATGACTGGTATCTCTCAAATTGTATTTTTATTTAAAATTGACATTAATTTTAGTATAAAGAACAAGTGACATACTGAAAACCAAGAAAACACATTAAGATTGTCTTAATAATTTATAAAAATTATCCATGAGTCAATTTCGATGTGTAAGAGTTAACCACACATCAATCTGATGCACGGTGTGAATACTATAACTCTGAGTGTGTCTTTTTATTTAAAATTGACATTAATTTAAGTAAAAAAGAACAAGTGAAATACTAAAAAGGAACAAAAGACAATAACATTGTTTTGATAATATAGGACAATAATACATGAGTCATTCTTAACGTGTATGAATCAACCACACCTCAATCTGAAAAATGGTGATACTAGTATGACTAAAATTGTTCGTTATCAGTTTAAATTCACATTTTAGTTCAAAACATCCCACTCAATGAAAACCAAGAAAACATGCTCTGATTATCTTGAAAATTTAGGAAAGTGATTGATATGTAATTTGAGATGTGTATGAAGGAGTCTCACTTCAAAACGTCACACGATGAAATCGTTATGACTCAAAATGAATCTTTTTAGATTGAAATGACATTTTAGTAAAAAAATACAACTGGCATACTGAAAACCAAGACAACTCATTCATATTGCTTTGATATGTTTGGAAAATGAATATAAATCATTTTTGATGTGTAAGAATCAAATGAACCTCAATATGATGCACAATGTGGCCGGTATAACTGAAAGTGCCTCTTTTTAAAAAAAAATTAACATTAATTTTAGTAAAATGAAAAAGTGACATACTGTAAACTAAGAAAACACATTCAGATTATTTTTATAATTTATGAAAATTATCCATGGGTCATTTGTGACATTTAGTAGTCAACCAAACCTAATTCCAATGCATGGTGTGACGGATATGACTCAATGTGTGTCTTTTTATTTAGAATTGACATTAATTTATGTAAAAAGAAATACTGACATAATGAAAACCAATAAAACACATTTATATTATTTTGATACTTTAGGAGAATGATCCATGAGTCATTTATGAAATTTATGAATCAACCACACCTCAATACAAAGCATGAAATGACCAGTATAACTAAAAGTATTCATTATTAGTTTAAAATTGACATCTTAGTTCAAAACATGTCACTCATTGAAATCCAACAAAACGCACTTGATTTTCTTTATAATTTAGGATAATTATATTAAGCCATTTTTTATATGTATGTAGTAGTATGATGTTAAAAAGACACACGATGAGACTAGTATGTCTCAAAATTCACGCGTTTAGTTTGAAATGACATTTTAGTAAAGAAACAAAACTAGCATTTTGAAAACCATGAAAATGGTTTCAGGTTATTTTGATACTTTAAGAAAATGGTCATCCGGTAATTTTTGATAGGTAGGAATCATCCTCACATCAATCTGATGCACATTATAATAGGTATAACTCCAAATGTGTCATTATATAAAATTGATAATAATTTTAGTAAAATAAAACGTGAGATACTCAAAACCAAGAAAACAAATTTGGGTAGTTTTGATAATTTAATAAAATGATCCAAAACTCATTTTTGATGTGTAAGAATCAACACCACATTAATAAGACACATGGTGTGTCTAGTATAACTCCAAATGTGTAATTTTTAATTAAAAATTGACATTTTATAATGTATTTTTTCATATTGATATTTAATTTATTTCTTTATATTATTACTAACATAATATTTGTTTTATTATATATGAGGAATATTATGTTTTGTTTGAGATTATTGTTTTGGTAACTGATACCATGTGTGACATTTTTGAGACGGGATAACGACCATCAAAAGAAAATACTTTAATTTTTTTAAATGTTTTTTGGATAATTGTAAATGTAATTATATAAAAAAATTGAAATATATATATAGTAGGTTTTTCTTGTATTCATGATGTCAAATTTATTTCAATTAAAAAATATATTTTTCGTTGATAGGTTACAGGTTTTTGTTTAGTGCATTGTTATATTGACAACACACTATAGCAAGCTAGGCCTTTATTAGTGTTATTTTGAGTGCTAATAAAGGGGTATTTTATAGCGCTTTTATAGCATGGATAAAGAACCCCCTTTATTAGTTATTTTTTATTGCTAATAAAGGGGAAGACCTTTATCATTATTGTGATTAAAAACACTTTTTAGCGCTGTTAATAGCTATTTCACATGATGTAAAAGGGAATATTTGTATTAGTGGTCTGAGAGATCATGCACTTTTATGGATTCCCTTGGAGTATTGTTTCAGATAGAGATTCATGGTTTACATCACGATTTTGGTAGGTATTAAAAAAATCCCTACAAACTCAATTGAGATTGAGCACAATATACCATCCACAAACTGAACAGCCCGGGAAGACTATATGCATATTAGAGGATATTATTTAAGCTTTCATGATAGAATTCTATAGAGTGTGGAATGATCACCTAGCATTAAATGAGTATGCTCTCAATAATATTTACCATACATTAATTCAAATTACACCTTATGAGGTTCTTTATGAGAGACCATGTTGATCACCTATTGTTGGTATGAGGTGGTTGAGGCAGCACTTGAGGGACCAGTTTGTTTTGGGAGGCCTCTAAGAGACTGTATCTAATTTTAAATAGGTTGATTACTGCTCAAATCTGACAGATGTCTTATTCAAAACATAGGAGGAGACCCATGGAGTTTTCTATGGGCGATCAAGTTTTTTTGTGAGTGAATCCTCGGTAGGGTAAAAGACGTCTAAGGAAGAGGTAAAAAATATCACTTTTTTTATGGACCATTTGATATCATTTAATAGATTGGGATAGTGTTGTATATTCTAGAACTCCCTTATCGTAATAAAGGCATTAACAACATGATACATGTGTCATAGCTTTAGAGGTACATACTGACCCTATGCATGATGTTGATTTTGAGGAAAATGAGCTGGGGACCAATGAATCTTGTGAGGAGAATCTATTGTGGATCATTTATTGAATCGAGAAAGTATTGTGAGAAATGACAGTACCACTAGTCCTGATTTGGTAGTATCATGGATAGATCCAATAGGAAATGTGGATATGTGAGTCTGATGTTTGATTATAGTGACTTAAGTTGTTTGAGAAAGACTGCTAGAGGTACTTCTTGAGGAAGATAAGTTAGAATATTGGAAGAATTGTAATATCCTAATTTTTATAAAGGTAACAAAACCCCTATTTTTGATAAATTATAATTGTTTTATATCAAAAAATGATTTATAAAAAAAATTACATAATAAATTTGTTAAAGGATTTGTGTGAGGGTAAAAATCTTGGTCAACACTTTATAATATTCAATAAAATATTTTTGGAGTCGGACACTAAGTTAGTGTGAGATTCTGAGGCCCATAAAGACTTGGTGAAGATGAAATAAAATATTAAATAAGTTATATTATGTGCACGCAAATTATTCAAAATAATTGAATAAATCCAAAATGGTGTATTGTATGATAAATTTTAGACAACTGTTTGGTCCAAGATGTTTCTTTTACCTTAGGCGGGGTATAACATTTGTAAGCATCGAACGTTTCGATGCCTGATTCCCAAAAAAGATTTATTTAATAATTTTTATTATTTATTTGTTCAAATAATTTAATATCTCCAAAATGGTGCATTATATTACAAATTCAAGACCACCATTAGGTCCAGGACTTCTTGTTTACCCTAGTCAGGGTATAACTTTAATCTGTGTCGAGTGTTTGGAAACATCACATGCCATAAAAGCCCTTTTATTTCCAAACTTTTAATTAATCTATTTTAAAAAATTAATAATAATTAATATCTCTCAAACATAGTGTCGTATGAGAAATTGGAAACCATATTTGGATTCGGAATGGGCGTTTTACCTTATGTAGGGTAAAACGTTTTTACACAATGGACATTTTGTATCATTTTAAATTTGTTTCATATATTTAAATTTATTGGTTTTTTAAAAGAAAAACCATTCATATCCTTCATCAACACTCCTCCAACAACAATTATCACACGCAGGCATATTTGAAACCTTTAAAAGCATTGTTTTTTTACTGAAAAAAATTAACAATTCCTTAATGGGATGAAATTAAACCATACGTAGTTAATTTTTTAATGAATCACCCTTTAAAATGGGCTTTTGGTTTGACGGTTTCAATGAGATGATATTTTATGGTTTGGGATCTGTTTTTAACAGATTGGTTAATATCACTTTTCTAGTTGATCCTATAGAGTATGAGTAGGTCCTGATCTCACTTTCCCTCAGTTGTTAAGATTATTCAATCCATTTTCTTTATATCAAAGCACCATACTCTCATTCTTCATCCCCACAACCAGTTTTTTTTGTTTTCGTTCATTTAATTTTCATTAATTTATCTTTTATTCAAAAATTAAAAAGAAACATTTGATTTTAAATAAAGGATTATAATACAAAAACATATTCAAATCATAATTTATCAAAAATAATAAAGGATAATTTTGAGAAAAAAAATCATCGAATGATAAATTCTCATAATTATCAAAATGTAATTAAATCAAATTTATCAAAAGATTTTTTTTTTATATGAAATGATAATCCAATTGTATCTTCAAGGATAAATTTTTAAAATTATCCAATGATATTTATTTTGGATTATAAAAGATAATTATTAAATAAATTATCCAAATAGAATTTTACATGTTTATAAAATGGTAATTTTAAATAAAACCAGCAATGGATAAATTATTTAATTTATTAAAGATAACAATAAAGAATAGTTTGTAATAAATTATCAAAAATAATTTTAAATGGATAATTTTTAATTGAATTATGAAAACACAATTATAAGGGATAATTTATAACAAATTATCAAAATATAATTATAAGGGATAACTTATAATAAATTATCAAAATATAATTATAAGGGATAATTTTTATTAAATTATAAGAAGATAATTTTAAAGGATAATTTCAGATAAAATTATCAAAAATAATTATAAAATTATAATTTATGATTAATTATCAAAGATAATTTTAAAATTATTATTTATAAGAAACTATCCAAGATAATTAAAAATGATAATGGATAAGAAATTATCAATGAGTAATTATAAAAGGGTAATTTATCATAAATTTTCAAGAAATAATTATTCTTGAGGAGAATATAGTGAGCACATGTGTTGACCTAAACTATAATTTAGAAATTATCTGGGAGAGATAAAGTATCATCACATGTGTTAATTTATTTCTATTCAAAATGAAATAATTGGTTTTTGTTTTAGGGACCCTTGGTGAAACTCGAGTGTCGACGTTTTGATAATAATGATGCAAACAAGTGTTCATGAATGGTTTATCCCAGCCTTTTTTACATCGATGACTTTTTAGGTAGGAAGTGCCTTACCTTTTTGGGATTTGTTACATATGTTTTCTTAATATGATCGATGCTTAAACATATTCGATGAATGTTCTTGATTATGATGGCATGTGGGTGAGTGTATAGCCCTAAGAACCTTATGTAACACTTGTTTCCATGAATAATTTTTATCTAATTATTCATGTTCGATGTTGATCACATGTATTATTGTGCTACCTTACTTATGATGATGTGTTATATATGTGTGTGTATCCCATGACATGGTATTATTTGATTCTATGGGATTGATGTGATATATTTATTCCATGATGATGTTTTATTCACATGTTGATGTATATGATGGTGATGTTATATTTCTCATGATATGTGTTATGGCCATTATCAAGATGTAACTTTTCAAGTTTTTCTTTGGAGGATGGGTATGTGTATACTTTGAAGGTGGTTGTCATGGTATGATTACTCCTTGTGGGGTGCACGCATGATGTGTAGCGATGACGAAGATGCAACATGATAACCTTGTAACATGGAATCTACTCAATGCCTTGTAGATTATGAGTATATGACTAACAGTTGATGCCATGTGGATTCTGAGTGTAACTCAATGCCTTGTGGATTCTGAGTAGGTTATAACTACTCGATGCCTTATAGATTCTGAGTATTACCTGATACCATGCGGATTTCAGGAAAGTTGTTTTCAATCAATTCCTTGTTGATTCTGAGTAACTCACCTATGGCTTAGTGGATAAATTTGGGTACCTATCGACAAACATTACAGCTCTGGAATGGATCCGAAGCAGGTATGGCTTAGGGTTTGTGGTAGCTTAGTTAGCGCACAACTGCTCGGTTTTGGATTGTATGTCACTATTCTTGTTACACATTTATTTTATTACAGAATACACTTGTATACATGAGCATATCATGTTAAGGAAACATTTTTTTTGTCCTACTGAGTCTTTTACTCACCCCCTACTGGGGAATTTCGATGTGCTAGTAGATTGTATGAGGTATATGGAGAAAGGACAGGTCCCTATAGTGGATAGTTGAGTAGAGGATCATGGATCAAGTAGTATACTAGGGTGAAATCCAGAGGATTCACTATTTATTTATTTATTTTATCTACTAAATTTCCTCTATACGAGCTTTCCACTTACATGAGATTCTTTATTTGTATTACGTGTATGTCATCTTTAAATTTCTTTATGATTACTATGATTATTTATTATATTTTTTATTATTGATTCTTGATCCTATGAAATGATATTGAGGGTATAGTCTCCCCACTGATGAACTCAGACCCTCACTGCTAGTTCGTAGCCTCTTCCATATGAGGAGATGCGCGTGAGGTCATTTGGCATTTTGGCTCAGACCTGGTGATTCTGGTCAGGGTGTTACATATACATTCTATTTCATAATTTTATGATCTAATATTGTGTATTACATTGTTTAGAAATGGAACCTAGTAGAAGGAATGATAATGGTATCAATTCATTCAATCCAAAGGGTAATAATGATCATTACTTTTATGGCCTTAAGACAATTTTTCAAAGGGAAATAGTCTCCCAAAAAATTTCATCACATGTGGACATAATATCATGTGATATCAAGATAGAGAAATAATTATCTATGTATTATGGATTTGAAGGAAAGAAGGAGAATAAGAGGATAATAGTTCAAAAAATGGATAAGGGGAAGAATGGAAGGAAGGATTTTTTTCCCGCATGTAATAATTGTGGAAATAATCCACTTGGTACTTGCTTTAAAGAAATCATATTTTGCTACAAGTGTGAAGATAAAGGATAAAATTCTAGTGATTTAAAGGGAAATAATGGTTTTCGTAGTTTGAAATTCTTTAATTTCAAGGAGATTCATAACTACACAAATGAATTTCCCAATCATCAATAGGATATACCTTAAAATAATCTAAGGGGTCAAGGTAAATATTATACTATTACTAAAGAAAAAGTGTAATGATCAATGTGCTTGTGTTTGATTCAAGAATTATGTTATATGATTATTTCATCAATGATAATATAGTTATAATAATTTTTAAATGATTAATAATTATACTTCAGTACTTTTTCTTTAAGGATTTGAGAGAATATGTTGAATGGTATTGAAGAATAGGAAAAGTGATTCATTGTTAGGTTGATTATTTTGTAAAACACATGATTGATGGATGATAACCCTTAATATTTTCTCTATGTTGAGATAATAATGATAACGATATATTTATGGGATAATATTAGTGATAATTAAATCAATTTTTAATTTGAGGGTTTATATATGACTCAGGTTTTTCTATGTATGACTTTGGAATATTTATAGGAATATTTCCAAAGCTAGGGGATGAGTCAGCACGGGATTCTAGGGCCTAGTGAGCCTTGGTACGATGATATTAAATTTATTAAATATATTTTATCATACGCACATGGATTCTTTGAAAACATAGTGTAAATATTATGTGGAGTCTCTAATCAGAAATCATAGGTCATAGTTAAGTTCAAAAAATGGTTTTTACCCTAAGTGGGCCAAAAAAAATTCAGTGTCGAGCACTTAGTCGGGGGCATGTGTTGGTGAGGAGTTAAATAGAAGTTATCAATCTAATTAAAAATTAAACCAATAACCCTCACCCCTTTTGTTCCCATGGGAGAGAGGAGGAACTCCTAGAGAGAAGGATGAACCAAGGAAAAACCAAGGAGAGTAGGCACTTCCAATCTTTGATCTTGACGACAATTGCTCTCGGATCGTGGTATAGCGGCTTTGGTAATGACCCAAGATTTTTTCAATGGAATTTTTTATCTTATTATAATTATGTTATATAGTATAAAAAATAAAAATAATGGATATCTGAATAAAAACATCACTTTTGTTAATTAATAATGAAATAAATAATCATTAATGAAATTAAGGAATTTATCCCGATGGAATAGTAACATGACCCTTAGAATAGTAACATGAGCATTAAGTTTCGATAAATAGAATAATAACCTCATCTATGAAATAATAAATAAAATTTAGACATCTTATAAATGATAATATGATATAATTATATCATAGAATAAGTAAATAAATGTTTTAAAAATTATCAATTAAGTGTTGGTATTTTTAGAAAACATAAAAATTTATTTACAATTTTATAATTAATATAATTATTTAAAAGAAAAATTATTTTCATAAAATAGATTAATGTATTAATATTTTTTTTCTTATGATTATAATCTAATTTTATTTATTTTTTAAAGTGTCATAAAATCACTAAAAATTTATAAATTAGTATTTCTTGATTAAATGATGATTTTAATTATAAATTAAGTTTTGCAGATCTATAAAATTATTTTCATAAAATGGATTTCATTTTTTAATTCTACACATAGAGAAATGGTTTGGGTGATTTTTTGGGTTTTTTCTAAAATAATTGAATTTTTGTGAATAGTGAAATACTGTAATTTACGGTATATAACAAATACATGAATTGTTGAGTCATATATGATTAATAGTTGATTTAATCCCATAATATCCTACTCTACTTAATTATTTAATATATTTAGTGATAAGTTTAAAAATATTCATAGTCTCGATCCAAAATAATAAACTACTTAATAAAAAAATCAAAAAAACACCCCTCTCATCCCTTATAAATACCCCCTCGCCACATCTTCTCCTCACACCTTAAAATATTTTAATATTTCCCAAATTCTACCCAATACTCTTCCCAAGCCTCTCCTACATCTCTAAGATCCTTTTGTCTCAACAAAATACCAAACCAAATTTCCCTATGTAGGCTCTCTAAGAGAAGAATTCAAGAGGTAAAACCCTCTTTCATTTTCATTTAATTTCTTTTCAATTTCTTTTTTTTCCTTATTCTCTCCTAAAATAACCTTATACAAGTGGCATGATAACTCCATTAACGTATATATACTATAATTTAATTATGTTAATGGAATAATCTATCATCAAATCTCTTCTTCTATCAATTTAATTCTAAAAATGGGAACATTGTTTGTGAGGTGTTTATTTATCACCTTCAAGGAGGAAATATTTTTATTTTCCTTTACCACCTTATATTCTTGTAAAAAAATAATTATAATGGTTTTAAAATATTTTAAAAAATATTTTATAACTTTTTTTCTATTTTGGAAAATATATATATACATAATACTAAATAATAAAACAAAACTAGTTCATGATGATTAAAAACCACTAAAATTAATCTAAATGGTTATCATTAACAATTTATCTAACGAATTGCCATAATGTATAGAAAAAATAATATTTAAGACCAATTAAACTTATGTAATTTGATTGAAAAAATATAATTTCAATTTTGGATTGTTATCCTTATTTTACATGATCTTTCATACATGTATACAAGTGAACTGATCATGTAAACCAAGAAAAGGAACACTTCCGAACAATGAAATTGAACACTGTAACTCATCAAAATGGAAATAAATGAACTTAATAAAATTTTAATGAGTCAAATAAATCTAAAATAGTTTCTATATTTCATAATTAATGAATCAAAATTTATTATCCCTAATATTGAAGTGAAGATATCATTCCAATATAAGGTACAAGGATTCGCAAACCCAATTTCCATTCTTTGGGTTATTCCTCATTCATTACAAGTTTTAGTGTGGATGTTATTTTAATATTCCTAAAATATAATTTCTTTGTTATTGTATTTTCTTTTCTGAGATATACATGTTTTCACTCTGATTTTATGAAAAATTAATATATTTTTTCAAAATAATTCTTTTTAAAAACACACCATTTACTTATCTTGAGATTGTTTCTTCTTTACTCATGATTGATGATTCTTATACCAAATATGTTATTCCCTTATTATTTTTTTTGCGAACTCCAATGTTTATTAATAAATTTATTCTTTATTAAATTCTCATGAAACCCATTTCCTTTCCATGGGTTAATTTATGTAAAGTATTGATATGCATTATATGTGGCATGGATGATTATGTAAATGTTATGATGTGATGAGTTCAATAAGAATTATATATTTCTCCAATTCATTAGTAAATGTGATATATATTATGATATAATGTGAAATATTCAAGAACATTTTGTTATCATTGTTCAAAATGATGATTTTAGGACTATGAACAAATGTTATGTGTGAACATGATTCTAGCTTTGTTCCCAAAAATGTGTGGTATTGACCACTAAGACATGATGTTTTATTTTTATGCATTTCCAAATTCCATTCCTTTAGCTAATGATTCCTAACCTAATTATTATGTTGATCTGATGCTTATGTTATGATGATGATGATTTTCCTCACCCATGTTATATTGATTCATGTTCTTATCTACACTCTAACTAGGATTTTAGCATACCCCATTATTTTATGTATATCCTCATGTGATTACTTGTACTAAAAGAGTACATGAGGGCCTAAGAAGCTAGAGAATAAGGATTTAAACATACATCTATAATGTAATATGAAAATTTTATTTGTGGTCTAAATTTTCCCAAGACACTAAACCTTTGTATCCTTGTTGTGTAACGCCTTTATATTATTTACCATTAAGATGGTGTAAGAGTAATGTAATGAATAGTGGGGTCTATATAGTTGGTATTAGTGTATGATTTAGTTAATTTGGGTATTATGACTACATAACATTAGTGAAAACCCTTATTATGAGATTATGTAAATGTAATCACCCAAGAATATTTGTATTAAAAAAATGATAAACATTGGGATCCAACAAGATATACATTTATAGTTAATTTCATAATGAAATAAATTATTTATTCAAGGCTTATTGACTTATGTTTTGTTCAAGCCTTTTCTATTTTATAAAATTGTGGGAACTAGGAGAAACCAGGCAAATAAACTATGTGAGGGACAATTCATCGAATGCTTAAACCAGCACCCAAATTCCTTGGGATGTGGAGTTCAAAATTTAATGGTGATTCTTAGCTAGATGTCTCGGGCTAGGAACAATAACCTAAATAATGTGGAACATCCTACTTCACCTAATAGGTAGGAATTGGTTGTCGAAACATTTATGCGTAAATAACCATCGATGTTTAGTGGGTCTTCTAATCCACTAATTCGGGAACTATTGGACAAAACAATGCAAAAGATCTTTTCTGTGTTGCGTTGTTCTAAGATGGAGAATTTGACTCTGGATGTTTATCATTTTGATGGAGAGGATGACCAATGGTGGGTATTTATTAATAACACAAAGTCAAAGGATGAAATATAAGAGATGTAGTGAGAAGAATTTAAGAAAATATTTATTAATAAGTATTTCCCCATAATTCTTTTTACAAATATAGAGAGAGAATTAAAAGAGTTGGACAAAATAGAAGGAGAATATATCATGGATTTTGAAGAAAATTTCATAAGGATATCAATTTATGCCTTGGTTTTTTATCAACAATCATAGAAAAAGAGAAATATTCTTTAAGTGGTTTAATACCAAATATTTGAAAGGCTCTAATAATTCAATATATTGGGAGTTATGAAGAAGTTGTTTGATGTTATATAAAAGTGGAGATAGATTTTGGAGAATGTTTCCATAGTTATGGAGATAATAAATGAAAGATGGAGTTTCAATATGAAATATCTAATGAAAAAGGTGGAATAAAAGTCAGTCACTCACTTGTCAAAAATGTGGGAAGAAGGATCATGGGAATTTCCTCAAAGGGATAGGGAAAAAATTATACTGTGGGAGGGAAGGCCACCAAGATAATGAATGTTTATGTGGCATGAGGAAGCTATACAAATAGGTGGAGGATAAGAGAGGACCACCTATGGATCAATGCTTCAATTGTAGTGATAAAGGACACTATGAAAGCTAGTGCACTAAACCTCTATTCCTCAAGGGTAATCAATGTTATCAAGAACAAAAGCCAAAGGAGTAAATGAAATCTTATTCCATCACTATTGCTAAGGTGGATCCTAACAATGATGTGGTGATAGGTATGCTAGTTATTCATTCAAGAATATCATATTTACTATTTTATTATGGTTCTATGAATTATTTCATATCTTACAAGTTTAGTAGAATTATTCAAACACAACCTCAAAATATGGAGGTTGAGTTATCTATGAGAACAATAAATGGGGAAATTATTGAATCCAAAGTATATAACTCCTCCTTGGTTAATTTTTGTGGACCGATGCACCCATAAAATCTTGTATTACTCCATTTGGTAGAGTTTGATGCTATATTGGGCATGAATTGACTATCTTTATACAAATCCAACATCAAATTTTGGTATAGGGAGATGAATCTTTACATCCTGAGGTATCCTTCAATTCAATACAATTGTAAGGAGGAGGATGAATATTCTTCAAAATTATCTTCTCAATTGTGGATATTATATCCTTATGATCAATGATATCTACCTCAAATTATTAAGACAAAGGAGAGAATCATGATTGAAGACATTCCAATTGTGAGGAACTAAATTGATGTGTTCCCTGAAGATTTTTCTGGTCTTCCACTTAACTGAGAGGTTGAGTTATCAATCGAACTTATTTCTGGATCTTTACCAATATCAAAGACTCCTTATAAAATGGACACCATTGAGTTGGAGTAAATGAAGAAGTTGTTACAAGAGAATATGGACAAGGATTTTATATGCCCGAGTGCATCACCATGGGATGCACCATTCCTCTTCGTCAAGAAGATGGATGGATTGATGCACATATACATTGATTATCATGAGATAAAAAAATTAAAATATAGAAAAATTACCCCCTTATCTGTATAGATGAATTGTTTGATCAACAATGCGATGCCAAGTATTTCTCTAAGGTGGAGATTTAGTTAGGATATCACTAATTAAAGAAAGGTAAGGATGATATTCCCAAGACTAAATTTTGAATGTGGTATGGACACTATGAGTTCAAAGTGATTCCCATTAGTCTCACTAATTCTCCATAAATATTCATGGACTTAATGAATAGTGTATTTATAGAATATATAACAACCCTGATTTTTATTACACATTTAAACCTGATTTATTACATAAAATCTTCACTTGATAAAACATAGAAGATAGAGAGATCTAGTGTCTTTGGGGATTAGGAACATTACCTAACATATCTGAACATAAAACACAAAACATATTTATTTAAAACTTCCTTTACATTACCACTACATTCCCTCGTACTTAGCATTGCATGGGATAACCTGAGGACATGCATAAAACAAGGGTGAGCTATAAAGCCCAATAATGGAATAAACAAGAAATAACATGAGAAATACAATACATTTTATACAATAGTAATATAAATGGATCACAAGAGAAACATGAACATAAAGGCATGATAAAGCATGACAATCATAACATGGGAATGTGGCAACAACACTTAACATGGAATTAGCATGAGCCAAGGCTCATTGCACATGAAACATGAGTAAACCCTCATTGCACATGAATCATGAGTAAAACCTTGTTGCATTTGAATTAGCATGAGTCAACACCCATTTAACATGACATATCATGATACTATACTTTACCCGATGCATTGGAGCGCTATTAGGGCACACCCTTCTAAAACATTTCATTTCATGCATAAGTGTGCCACATGGATCATATAGCATGGAATCAATAAAAATCATATGTTATTCCATGATTAAGTAATCTGGAATAAATTAATGAATGTACCATTTAATAGGTATATGTGCATAAATTTGAATACACTTGATAGAGACATGGGTATCTTATTCACTACACAATGATCTTGGCTTGGAAAAACGCGGTGCAATTTCGGCAGCATAACAGTGTGACATAAGGATTCATGAAAATAGTTGATGAGATAGAAAAGGGTGTCTCAGCATATGTACATGAATTGTACAGTAATGGGGTCAAATACATACATGTACCAACAAACTTAATGGAATTTATATGCATAATACAAAATAATTACTTGGATGTAAAAGAGGAGAGAGAAATCTCTCACAAAATTTCGGCATGGTAACGAGTGTACATGGAAGGATTTAATGAGAGAGAAAGAGGTATCCCATTATCCAAACATAAAGAGGAAAGTATGGGAGAGGTTATAAATCATACCCCAACATTTTTAATTGAAAAATAAGGTCATAACAACTTAAATAAAATTAGACAAAAATGAGAAAGGAAGAAATCCATTACTTGGAAGTGTGATCCCAAAGGCTTGGGAGAGGCTTGATAGAGGTTTATTGGGAGCTTGAGGAACCTTGGGAAGATTATAGAGAAAGGAGGTAAGGGGTTGTTTTAACTCCAAAGGCTTTGAGTGAAGAGGAAGTTGGAGCATGGGTGGGTTTATATTGGAAAGGTGAGGGAATTTTTTGTTATTTAGGTTTGGGACACCTCACATTAAACTAATCAATACCACAAACCAGACCATGGTTTTTGCCCATGGTCTTTGCCAAAGTGGAGTGAAAGAAAATATTTTATAAGGCCAATTTATGGTCTTCCTAAAATAATAGGGTTGCTTATGTGGAGGTGAGTCACACTCTCAAGGAAAACAATTTAAAAAGATAAAATGTTTTATAAGTCTTGGAGTGTCCACAAAATCTTTGTAAAATAAATAAAATGAATCTAAAATGACATTATTTTAATGTTAAAACATATATTTTCCGAACATAATGTTTATAGTATTTTATTACCTCACTATTGGGTTATTATGATGTCATAAAACACATTATATATTTAAACGGTATTTAATTTTTACCCAAAAATTCGACTATCTCATAAAATTATGAAAAATTCACCATTGGATAATTTTGACATCCTGAATCCAAAAATAATATTCATTTTATCTAAATAATTTTATAAATATGTGAATTTTTACTTTTAAAATAAAAAACTGATATTTATTGAAAATTCATGGGTTTTGACAAAAATAGTTTTCAAACCTTAATGAAAATTACAATTGTATTCATAAAATTATATGATAATTTATATTTAATATTAATTAAATGAATAATAATATTTTATTAAAATATTATTTAATTAAAAAATACATTAATTCATCAAAATTTATTTCTTAGTTGAATATTAACTAAAAATATTATTTTTTCTTTAAAAACTATTTACAAAGTAACAATAATAAAATTAATGCACATTATTTATACAAAAATAATGTACATTGTCATAGTGCTAGTTTATTGTTACATAACCCCTTATAACACCTATATAAGACCGAACGGTAAGGTGTTCGATGGTGACAGACTCTTGGGGTGTCTCTAATAACATCGCTCTGGTGGTAATCTCTATTAACTTCCACTTCTCCTGTAGTCGGTTCCACTAAAGCTTAATGTGTTCATGCTCGTCTTTGGCATGGTCAAGAGAGAATCCAAATTATTCCACCTCCTTTCCGAGCTCTGAAAAATGGGCTTCGTACGGGGAAAGTCTACTGGATGAGGCCATCTCTTCCTTTGTCTGGTAAATTGTATTTGTTAAAGCCCAATATTTATACTAATCATGTGATCATTGTTCAATGGCTATATTATCAATGGTCACAAATCATAATGTTATTTTAAAATCTAGAAACATAAGACCAATTATGTTCACATTTTATATAACCATAATAAGACATTTAATTATATCAAGAGGAATTTTCATTAATAAGAGTTGGGGTCGTTAAAATCTTCCACCGTTAAGAATTTTCGGCCCCAAAATTTACTTTTCCCACACTAAAATAGATGTGGGTGACTTTGCTTCATTACTTCCTTTGATTCATAGGTCACTTATTCACATTTTTGGTTTCTCCACAACACCTTGATGCGGGGAATTGTCTTATTTTGTAGAACTTTTTCTCGACAATCAAAGATCATCACTGGTTGCTCCTCATAATAAATATCATCCTCTAGCTATACTTCCTCTGAAGAGAGTACATGTGAAGGGTCTGGTATGTACTTCCTTAATAGGGATAAATGAAAGACATCGTGTACTTTGGCCATGGTAAGTGGAAGTGCTAGTCAATAGGCCAGAACCCCAACATGATCAAGAATCTTGAAGGGGATGATGTGCCTAGGACTTAACTTCCCTTTCTTTCCAAACATCATAACCTTATTCTATGGAGATATGCATAGATATACCATGTATCCAAATTTAAACTCAAGGTCTCTTCAATGGTTATCTTCATAACTCTTCTATCGACTCTGGACTTCCTTGATATGCTGCTGAATGGTTTTCAACTTCTCCACCATTTCATTGAACATTTCTTATCCTAGCAGCTTATGCTCACTGACTTCATCCCAACATGACGGTGTTTTTCACCTCTTCCCATACATGGATTCATAAAGTGCCTTTTGGATGCTCGAGTGGAAACTATTATTGTAGGATAATTCAACCAGAGGAAGATGTTGATCTCATCCTCCTTTAAAGTCCATTGAGCATGCTCTAAACATATCCTCAATTGTTTAGATATTCCAATCAGATTAGTCATCAGTTTGAGGATGATAGGCCGTACTGAAGTTTAGTTCAGTATCCAAAGCATGTTGAAGACTCTTCCAAAACTTATAGGTGAATCTTGGATCTCGATCAGATACAATAGATAGTGGTACTCCATGCAGCCTTACCACTTCCCTGATATATATTCGTGCCAGTTGATCAAATGAGAAATCCTCCCAAATTGTAATGAAGTGTGCAGACATTATAAGATGATCCACAACAACCCAGATTGCATTGTTGTCTTTGGATGTCTTTTGAAGTCCGATGACAAAGTCCATGGTGATGTTCTCCCATTTCCATGATGGTATGGGAAATGGTTGCATCATCTCCATAGACTTCTACCTCTCTGCCTTCACTTATTGATACACTAGTCACTTTTATGTATACTCAGCGATCTCCTTCTTCATATTATCCCACCAATAATGCTCTCAGATATCTTGATACATCTCTGTGTTTCTTGGGTGAATAGAGAAATTTGAACTATGTGAATCATCCAAAATTTCCTTCTTCAGCTCTGTACTTGATAAAACACATAGTATTTTCCTAAATCTCACAATTCCTTCTTCATTAACATTAAACTCTGAGGATTTTCCTTTTCTGGTAGCTTCCACTCTCTTCTGAATTCCTACATCATCATTTTTAGCATTCTTTAACCTTTCCAAAAGAGACGGTTGATCAATCATTTGGGAAAGGATTGATGATGTTCCCTTCTTTATGATTCCCATGTCCATATTTATTAAATCTAAGAATATTGGATCCCTCTCAATTCTCATCAATGATATATTGTTGGGTCCTTTCTATATAGATCACCTCCCACCTTGTTCGCTTTCCCAGGGTGGTAATGGATTGAGCAGTCATAGTCTTTGATCAGCTCTAACCATCTGTGTTGGCGCATGTTCAACTCTTTCTGTGTGAATATATACTCGAGGTATTTGTGGTCCGTATATATTTCACACTTCTCCCCAAATAGATAATGATGCCATATTTTTAAATATAAGATCACCACAGCCAACTCCAAACCATGTGTTGGATAATTGTTCTCATGAACATTCAATTTCCATGAAGCATAGTCAATGAATTTGTCATTTTTCATCAACACACATCCCAGGCCCTTCTTCAAAGCATCACAGAATACCACAAAAAGTTCTACACTTGTGGTTAAAGTGAGTACAGGCGTAGTGATATGCCTCCTTTTTAACTCCTTGAAGCTTTCTTCACATTCATCACTCCAAGAAAACTTTACTCTCTTCTTAGTTAGCTTGGTAATAGCGTTGGACAATCATGAGAACTTTCTCAAAAATGATTGATAATATCCAGCTAATCCCAAGAAGCTACTGATATCCATTACCGATGTTGGCCTCGGTCATCCCTCAATTGCATTTGTTTTGGAGGGATCCACAGATATCCCATTGCTTGTGATGATATGGCCCAAGAATGAGACCTCATTCAACCAGAACTCACACGTTTTGTACATTTCCTAGAGATTCTCATTCCACAAGGTCTCTAGTATAGTTCTTAGATGCTCCTCATGATCCTCCTTGGTTTTGGAGTATATCATAATATCATCTATAAGGACAACCACATATTTTTCAAGGTAATCCCTAAAGACTCTATTCATCAAGTCCATGAATATTGATGGAACATTCGTGAGTCCAAAAGGCATTATTATGAATTCATAGTGCTTGTATCTTGTATGAATAGTAGTCTTGGGGATATCTTCCTTCTTCACCCTTACTTGATAATATCTCGACTGAAAATCCACCTTGGAAAAGTATTGTTCTCCACGTAGATGATCAAACAAGTCATCAATTCATGGGAGAGGATACTTGTTATTTATCATGATTTTGTTAAGCTCGTGATAATTGATTCAAAGGTTCATTGACCCATCCTTCTTCTTGAGAAAGAGGACTTGTACACCCCATGCTAAAGCACTTGAGCATATAAACCCTTTATCCAGATTCTCCTATAGTGGTTTCTTCATCTCCTCAAACTCCACAACATCCATTCTATATGAAGTCTTGTATATTGTAAATTCCCCATCTATAAGATCAATTGAGAATTCAACATCCCTTCGAGGAGGAAGACCAGACAATTCCTCAGGAAACACTTCAGCAAATTCCCTCACAATAGGAATGTCTTTATGGATGGTTGCCTCCTTAGACTCAATCATCTAATCCAGATACGCATGCTCATAGGGTAGTAATATCCACTCTTGAGATGATGGAGCTAAATAATATTCATTTTACTCATTTCACTTGTATAGAATCGGGGGTCGATTCTCCATATGGAGATTGATTTCCCTCTCACAACAATTTATGTTGGATATATATAAGGAAAGTCATTCCATGCCAAGAATTGCATCAAATTCTACAAGAGGTAGTATGATGAGGTTCCCAGGGAAATTCAATCCACGAATTATGATAAGGGAGGAGTTATATTCATGGGATGTAATGATTTCCCCATTTTCCGTACTCACTGACATCTTTACTTCCATGATATGTGGTGGTGCTGGGATTGTTTTACTAAAATTTTGGGATATAAAAGAATGCGTAGAACCTAAATCAAAAAGTAAGTTTGCTATTATTGAATGAATAAATATCATACCTGTTGCCACTTCATTTTAGGGGTTCACTTCGGTAGTAGTGACCGCAAAATCTCTCCCTTAGTGCCTTGGAGTTTGTTGGTTGCCTCCGAAATTCCTTGTCTTAGGGAATTGATTTGTAAGATTCCCTGGTTCTTTGCAGTTTTAGCAATGAACAACATGTTGAGGTTATAATGGAGTGTTACTCTCCTCTTCTGTAGCCACAGGTTTTTCTTGTTTTCATTTAATAGCTAGGTTCCCTTCTCTTCCACACCTAAAGCAATTTCTCTTCCCCTACAAGCAGTTTACGGGGTACTTCTTTCTACACCTTTGGAAAGTGGGGTGTTGAATCTTCTTAGCACCATTGGATATATCCATAGAACCGCTAGCATTGAATTCCACCTTACACTTCTTATCCCCATGATACCTCTGAGATTCTCCAATCTCCATTTTGACCTTGAGGGCACATCGGACAATTTCCCCATAGTTGTCGAAGTCACGGATCGCCAGTGCTTTCCGTAGGCTAGGTTTCATCCCACCAAAGAAGCGGTTAACTTTGAATTCGAGGGTAATGACAAAGTCGGAGGCATATCGTACAAGACTTATGAAGTTTTCCTCATACGCTCTGAAAAATTCATCATCTTTTTTCTTGAGGGCAAGGAATTTCCTTTCCATATTAAGCCGAAGGGTGCTTGGAAAATATTTATCGAAAAACAACTTCTGGAAATCCTTCAATTCCAATGCCTCGATCTCTTACTCAGGATTCGTATTTTTTATCAAATTCCACCATTGATCATATTCATATTTGATACGATAAGAAGCCAGAAGAAACTTCTCTTGTTCGGAACATTGAAGGATGGAGAAGATCTTTTCAATGGAGATGATCCATTGTTCGGAAATTTAGGGGTCAGACGATCCATTAAAAGTAAGAGGCCTTTGTCTCATCAATCTCTTGATAGTGACTTGTTCTTTCTTGGGGGGGTTGAAAGTTCCTCTTGACCCATGTTTATATTCAAATCCTTAGTTAACTAAGATAGAATCATGACAAAGTTCACGATTCCCGCTTCCATCAGATTAGGCATCTCATTAGAACAGTGATCACATTGATCTTTACATCAGTTGTTAGCCCGAGTCCTCCTATTATCGTCCATTAGCTGGAATAAAAGGAAAGTTAGGGGTAACACATATAGGGTAATCCAAGGACAAAACTGATGACTTATAAATAACTTTTATTTCCTTGACTTATGAATTCATAGGCTTCAATCTATGTTATCCATGATCCACTTTATAACATATATTCTTAGGGGCCTTTTTTTAATTCCCTTAATAAGGGTTCATACTAAGCTTATGAATTTACCAAGAATATCCCCCAGGAGTATTGTAACCAAGAGTTCAGCAAGGCCCATTTTCATTCACCAGTTCTCATAAGAGTCTAGCTCAAAGCGGTGTTTTCAGGTTTTACCCCTAGGATATATCTGTGCCAGAGCTGCCTCTACCTACTCGAATTCATACAAGGATGTTTTTACTTGATAAACCACTTAATCAATACTCACCAATACTTAAAGTTGTTTTTATTATACTTTTTCTAAGTCTTCAATAGGGTTTTCTAATCCTAATCCCAAAAATAACTAATCCTATCCTCTGATACCAACTATAACAACCCTTCTTTTTATTACACATTTAAACCTGATTTATTACATAAAATCTTCACTTGATATAACATAGAAGATCAAGAGATCTAGTGTATTTGGGGCTTAGGAACATTACATAACATCTTAGAACATAAAACACACAATATCTTTATTGAAAACTTCTTTTACATGACCACTACATTCCCTTGTACTTAGCATTGCTTGGGATAACCTGAGGACATGCATAAAAAAAGGGTGAGTTATAAAGCCCGGTAAGGGAATAAACATGGAATAACATAAGGAATAAAATACATGTTAGAAAATAGACATATCCATGGATCAAAAGAGAAAATTGAACATAAATTCATGATAAATCATGATAATAATAACATGGAAATGTGGCAACAACACTTAATATGGAATTAGCATGAGTCAAGGCTCATTGCACATAGAGCATGAGTAAACCCTCATTGTACATGGAGTATGAGTAAAACCTCGTTGCACTTGAATTATCATGAGTCAAAACCCATTGCACATGACGTATCATGATACTATACTTTACCCAATGCATTGGAGTGCTATCAGGGCGCACCCTTCTTAAACATTTCATTTCATGCATAAGTGTGCCATGTGGATCATATAACATAGAATAAATCAACATAATAAGTTATTATATGATTATGTAATGTGGAATAAATACATGAATGTACCATTAAATAGGTATATGTTCATAATGGTTAATACACTTGATAGAGACATTGGTATGGTATTCACTACACAATGATCTTGGCATGGAAAAACGTAGTGCAATTTCGGCAGCATAACGGTGTCACATAAGGATTCATGAAAATAGTTGATGAGATAGAAAATGTTCTCTCATCATATGTAAATTAAATGGAAATTAAGGGGGTCATATTGATACATTTCCCAACAAATTAAATGGAATTTAGATTCATAATACAAAAAAATACTTGGATGTAAAAGAGGAGAGAGAAATACCTCACGGAATTTTGGCATGGTAACAGGTGTACATGGGAGGCTTTAATGAGAGATAAGGGGGTATACCATCATCCAAATATAAATAGGATAGTATGGTGGAGGTGAAAGATCATACCCTAATATTTTTAATTGAAAAAAAGGGCATAACAACTTAAAGAAAATTAGAAAAAAAATGAGAAAGGAAGCAATCCCTTACTTGGAAGTGTTATCCCAAAGGCTTGGGAGAGGCTTGAGAGAGGCTTCATGGGATCTTGGGGCACCTTGTGAGGATTATATATAGAGTAGTTAAGGGGTTGATCAAACTCCAAATTCTTTGAGTGAAGAGGAAGTGGGAGCTTGGGTGGGTTTATATATGAAAGGAGAGGGAATTCTTTATTATTTTGGTTTGGGACACCTCACATTAAACTAATCAATACCACAAACCAACCCATGGTTTTTTCCCATGGTTTTTGAAAAAGGGGAGTGGAAAAAAATATTTTATAAGGCCAATGTCAGAACTTCTTAAAATAATAGGGTTTCATATGTGGAGGTGAGTCGCACTCTCAAGGAAAACAATTTAAAAAGACAAAATGTTTTATAAGTCTTGGAAGGTCCACAAAAGGTTTTCAAAATAAATATAGCAAATATAAAATTACATTATTTTAATTATAAAACATATATATTAAGAAAATAATATTTATAGTATTTTATTACCTCACTATTGGGTCATTATGATCTCATAAAACATATTATAAATTTAAATGGTATTTAATTTTTATCAAAAAAATCGACTGTCTCAGAAAATTATGAAAATTTCACCATTGGATAATTTCAACGTCCTGATTCCAAAAAATAATATTCATTTTATCTATATAATTTTATAAATATGTGAATTTTTACTTTTAAAATAAAAACCAGTAATTACTGAAAATTCATGGGTTTTGACAAAAATAGTTTTCAAACCTTAATAAAAATTACAATTGCATTCATAAAATTATATGATCATTTATATTTAATGAAAATTAATTTAATAATAATATTTTATTAATATATTATTTAATTCAAAAATCCATTAATTCATCAAAATAGATTTCTTAGTTGAATGTTAACTAAAAATATTATTTTTTCTTTAAAAAGTATTTACAAAGTAAGTATAATAAAATGAATGCAAATTATTTATAGAAAAATAATGTACATTGTGATAGTGCTAGGGTCTTGTTACATAACCCCTTATAACACCCACATAAGACTGAAGGGTAAGGTGTGTGATGGTGATAACTCTCTTGGGGTGGCTTGGATAACATCGCTCGGGTGGTAATCCTTATTAACTTCTACTTCTCCCGTAGTCGGTTCCACTCAAGCTTAACGTGTTCAAGCTCGGATTGGGCTTGGTCAAGAGTGAAGCCCAATGATGATACCTCCTTTCCAAGCTCCTAAAAATGGGCTTTGTACGGGGAAAGTCTACTGGATGAGTCCATCTCTTCCTTTTTCTTAGTAAATTGGATTTGTTAAAACCCTATATTTATACTAATCATGTGATCACTATTCAACGGATATATTATCAATGGTCACAAATCATAACGGTATTTTAAAATCCAGAAACATAAAACAAATTAATTTCACATTTTATATAATAATAACAAAACATTTAATTATATCAATAGGAATATTCAATAATGAATGTTTGGGTCGTTACAGATTACGTCGACAACTTTGTTTTAGACTTTGTCAATGATATTCTGATATACTCTAAGAGAAAGTGTGAATATGGGGAGAATTCAAATAATTTTCTAAAGACCTTGTTAAGGGAGTATTTATAGTCCAAGTATAGTAAATTTGAGTTCTGGATGGAAGACATATCATTCTTGGTACATGTTATCACCAACAACGGAGTATCTATAGACCTTTCCCATACAAAGGAAATTGAAGAGTGGCTCAGGCCAACATCTATAATAGAGATCTATAGTTTCCTTGGTCTAGTTGGGTATTACTGATGATTTTTGAAGAAAATCTCATGATTTTAAAACCCACTAACAAATATGACTCAGAAGGGATAAATTTTTTTCTAGACCAGCGAATGTGAAGACTGCTTGGAAAAGATAAAAAAGAGGCTTGTCACCGTGCTAGTAATAAAACTTCTGAAAAGTGGGGAACTATTTGTGGTATAAAATGATGATTAAAATAAGGTCTTAGGTTTTTTACTAATGAAAAATGATAAATTGATATCCTATACCATAAGGAAGTTGAAAATTAATTAGAAAAACTATCCCATGTATGATCTGGAGTTGGCAGATGTGATCTTCAGGTTGAAATTATGGAGGCATTATCTCTATGGGGAGAAGTGTGAGATATATACTAATAATAAGATCTATAAATATTCTATTTGAAAGAGATACCTTGTGCTTTATAGGGTTTTAATGTCAGTGTCATCTCTGATATGGTGCATGAGCATGGTATGTAGCGTCACCAGTGTCTCTCGCATGCGTTCTTGTGCATGATGGCGGATTCGGATGGAGTAGGGGATTTGAAAAATGGGCATGGATTTGATCTCAGGAGGTGGTGGAGGCTGAATCATTGTAGATCTAGCTTCGACGATAGGTCTTGGTGAGATTATATGTGATCTTTATTGGCTATGTAGGTTTGGTTTTGGAAACAGACCTACGATGGTCGGCGGATGGAGGTGGTCCAGATCTAGTTTCAGATGGTCGGTTCTTCTTGGTGGCTCTCGAGGGTTTCAAGGAAATAGATCAGGATGTGTGGATGATGATGGATCATTTATCCTAGTTTATTATAAACATAAAGGTCACATTTTGGCTGTGGAGAGACAGCAAGTGAACCTACTACATCGGTGTGGCCACGGGTGGGAATAGATGAGCTAGGGCCAGTACAGCTCGGGATGCTTGATCTTGTGTTCGGATCTTGTTTTAATCTAGTGTTATTGGAATCATGCTTTGGAATTTTCTGGTTGTGGGTTTTGTAATGTTTTTTGTCCCATTGGTCTCCCTGGCCACTATTTATTAAGGTTATGTACATCTGGGATTGTAGGCTTGTAATGGGTTTCCCTTAACCCAGTTTAATAGGGGTTCCTTTTTTATTTTATTTATTAATTAATTTAATTGTCCCCAAAATTGTAGATAATATCCATAAATATATATTCACACAAAAAGATTATAATATGTTCCAACGAAGATGGTTATATCTCATCAAATATTATGACTGCTCAATCCACTACTATCCTAGAAAATTGAATAAAGTGGTGGATTCTCTAAGATGAAAGGATCCTCTAACATTATCAATGATGAGAATTGATAAGGATATAATATTCTTATATTTTTAAAGGATAAACATGATAATCATTAAGGAATTAATATCATCAATCCATTCTCAAATTATTTCTCAACCATCCCTCATGGAGAAAATAAATAATTCTCAAAGAAATGATGTGAAAATTTAGAAGAAGGTGGAAGCCATGATAAATGGGAAATCCCTAGATTTCAAAATATCTGAGGAATGAGTTATATGATTTGGGTCACAATTAGGTGTACCATCTAATACATAGATAAAGTAAGAGGTTCTGAGTGATGCACATAACTCAACCTTCTCTATTCAACCAGGGATCATAAATATATATCGAGATATCTGAGAGAACTATTAGTGAGACAATATGAAGAACTATATTACTAAATATACATCAAAGTGTTAGGTATTTCAAAAATTCATTGTTGAAAGGAAAAAATTATAAGTGGATGATGCAACCATTACCCATATCAACATGGAAATGAGAAAACATCACCGTAGACTTTATCACTAGACTTCTGAAGACATCTAGAGGAAACAATGTTATATAGGTTATTGAGGATCATCCTACAAATACATATCACTTTATCAAAATTCTAAAGTACTTATCCCGAGATAAAATTGAATGGATATTCATCATAGAAGTGGTAAGGCTACATGGAGTACCACTCTCGATTGTATCCGATTATATATGATATTCAACACCATGTTTTTTAAAAGTCTCCAGAATGCTCTATACACTAATCCTAACATTAGTATGGCTTATCATCCCCAAACTAATGTCCAATATGAGCATACTATTTAGATATTGGAATACATGTTGATATAATGTTCTATGAAATTTATATGAGGATGAGACCAACATCTTACAATAAAAATTTCTACTCGAGTTTCAAAATGGCTCCATATGAAGCTCTTTGTGGGAAAGATGCAGAACACCAACATATTGGGATGAATTATGTGAACCTAAGATACTAGAACCTGAAATGGTTGAAGAAATGGTGTAAAAGGTAAAAAAATATTCATCATCACATCAAGGAAACCAAAATTCAATAGAAGAGCTATGCTGAGAATCATCAAAAAGACCTAGAGTTTGAGGTTGGAGACATAGTATTCCTCTGCTTATATCCATGGAAGAGTTTCATGAGATTTGGAAATAAGGGAATTCTAAGTCCTAGGTACGTAGGCCCCCTTGATATTCTTGATCATGTCAAAGTTGTGGAATATTGAGTAGCACATCCACCAAAAATGTCTCAAGTACACGATGTATTCCATGTGTCCTTTTTGAGGAATAACAAACCAGATACTTCATAGGAACTGAATCCAAAGGTGGTACAATTGGAAAATGATTTCTCATATAAGGAGAAGCTAATGAAGATCTTGGACTGTAGAGATACACTTCTACACAACAAGACAACTCACCTGGTCAAAGTACTATGACAGAACCATACGTATGAAGAGGAAACATGGGAACTAGAGGAAGTGATGAGGGATAAATACCCTCACCTGTTTGTGTAAATTGAAATTTCTAGGGTGAAATTTCAAAGGTGGGGATGTAACGACCCAAACATTTATCAATGAAACGGTTTCCCTTCATATAATTATGTTATATAGTATAAAAAACATAAATATCATGGAAATAAAAATAAAAAAACATCATTCATAAATGAAGAATGAAAGAACTAATATATAATGAAATTAAGGAACCAATCTTGATGGAATAGTGACATGCCCCTTTGAATAGTGACTTGACAACAAGAAATAGTAATTCAGCCAATAGAATAGAAACCTCATATATAAAAGTAAAAATAAATGTTTTGGCATCTTATACATGGTAATTTGATATAATTATATCATATTATAAGTAAATAAATGTTTTAAAATTTATTAATTAAGTGTTGGTATTTTTATAAAACATAGATATTTATTTATAATTTTATAATTAAAATAATGATTTGAAAGAAAAATTATTTTCATAAAATAGGTCAATAAATTAATATTTTGTTTTCTTATTATTATAATATGATTTTATGATACCATAATTAATTTTTCTCACAAAATCATTTATAATTTTAAACTTGGTGTTTTTTGAGTAAATGTTGATTTTAATTAAAAATTAAATTTCTCATATTTTTAAAAAAAATCATAAAATGGAGCTCATTTTTTAATTCCACCCATCAAAAAATCGTTAGGGTGAATATTTGGGGATTTTTCTAAAATAGACAAAATTTTTAGGAACAGTGAAATACGTTAATTTGTGGTATTTAAAAAATGCCTGAATTATTGAGTCATAGATGATGAATGGATGATGTAAAAAAATAATCTTTAAAAATAATTCATTATTTAATATATTTAGTGATACGGTTTAAACTATTCATATTCTTTAGCTAAAATAATAAACTAATGAATAAAATAATAAAAACAACACCCCTTTCATCCCCTATAAATACCACCCCTCACTACCTCTTCTCCTTACACCTCCAAATATTTTAATCTTGTACAAATTATTCCCATTACTCTTACCAAGCCTCTCCCCCATGTATATGATCCTTTGGTCTCAAAAAAACGAATCCCAATTAAACTAAGTAGGTCCTCAAGGTGAAAAATTCGAGAGGTAAAATCCTCTTTCATTTTTTTAATTTCTTTTCAATTTTATTTATTTTATTATTCTCTCATAACTTCCCCATATCCAAGTGAAATTATAACTCTATTATATTATATAAACTAGAATTTTATTATGTTAATGGAATAATCTATCATCAAACATCTTCTTCTATCCCACTTATTCTAAAAATGGAAACATCTTTCATGAGGTGTTGATTTATCACTTTCAAGGATGACAAGTTTCCATTTTTCTTTACCACCTTCAAGTATGTTCATAAAACCATTATAATGGTTGAGATATATTGAATAATTTATTTTATAACCTTTTTATATTTTGATACTAACATATATACATAATACTAAATAATAAAACAAAACTAGTTTGTGATGATTGAGAACCACCAAATTTAATCAAAATGATTATAATTGACATTTTATCTAATGAATCATCCTCATATCTGGAAAAAAATACAAGAAAAAGTAAAATTATTTATGTTCATTAATAACATTCAATTTAAATTATGGATAATTATCTCCATTTTACATGATCTTCCAAACAAGTATACAAGTGAACCAATCATGAAAAAAAGAAAGTGAAACTCCAAAGTGATGAAATTGAACATTATAACATATCAAAATGAACATAAAATAACATTAAAAAGTTATAGTGAATCAAATATAGGTAAAAGAGTTTCTTTATTTATTAATTAATGAATATATTTTTATTATATAGGATATTAATTTTAATAAATAATTTGGACATAGAGTAGGGAGATTCTCAAACCCAATTTCCTTTATTTGAGTTATTCCACTTTTGTGCCAAATTCTAGAGTGGTGTTATTTTATTATTCCTAAAATATAATTTATTTTTTATAAACTTTTATTTTCTAGGATATATATGTTTTCAATATTATTTTATGACAAATGCCAAGTTATTTCTAAAATAACACTTCTTTCTAAAAACACACCTTTTACTTATCTTGAGATTGTTTCTTATTCACTCAATATTGATTATTCTCATACCAAGTATGTTATTCCCTTTTTATTTTTTTTGGAAGACTAAAGTTGTTTATAAGTTTATACATTATGAAGTTCTCATGAATCACATTTCCTTTACATGTGTTATTTTATGTTAAATATTGTTATATATTCCATATGTAATGCATGATTATGTAAATTTTATTATGTGACGAGTGTGCCCAGAATTTTATAGCACTCTTTTGCATCAGGTGATGTGATGTATCTCAAGATATTATATGAAATATGTGCAAACATGACGCTATATTTTTTTATAATGATGATACTATGATTATGCACATATGTTATGCATTAACATGATGCTAGATTTTTTCACAACTATGTGTGGTATTGAACACTAGACATGATGTTTCATTTTTTTTAAATTGATACATTCCATGCCTTTATCTAATGCTTCCACTCTAGATTATGATGATGATACCATGCTTATGTTATAATGATGATGACTATTCTCACCCTATGTTATATTGATTCACGTTCTTATCTATCCTTTTACGGGGCCTTTAGCTCACCCCTTTCTTTGATGTATATCCTTAGGTGATTACTTGTACTAAAGTGTAAATGAGGGCCACTGAGAAGATAAAGAAGAATGAATTAAATAAATTTTTATGTTTTTTTATGTAAAATTTACGTATGGTCCTATTTTTCCCAATACACTAAATCTTTTTATCCTAGTTTTGTATCGTGTTTGTGTTGTTTTCCAATAAAATGATATAACAGTAATATGAGAAAATGTAGGGTCGATATAGATTTGGAGCATGGATCTGACCCTGAAGCTTTGGAGTTTCACCAAAAGGTAGGTGGATTTGAGTTTTAAGTCATGATACACATTTTTATGCATTGTTTTATAATTTTTTTATCCCTTAAATAATTGTTAAGGGGCATGGGGATCAATATGTCAGTTTCTATGGAAAACAGACCTATTTGGGAAGATTTTAGGGAATTTTCATTTAGAATTACCAATCATATGGTGTGTAGTACATGGCCACGTGTCATGCATTCTTCAAGTTCTTGGAATATGACTATTGGGGACTACACTCCATGTACCAAGGTTACACACCATGTAGGGAGCTTGGGTCATGTGGTTGAGGGACATGGATAGGGTAATTGTGTCAGGGGACAGAGTCGTGTGGGAGTACACAGCTAAGAGACACGGACATGGGGTGTCGGACATGAGAATAGGATAAAGATACATCTAGGGCCTGGGTGAGGCGAGACATGTCATGTACATGACTTAAACATTGTGTAAGCTCACATGGCTCTTCAAGCTATTCAATAGAGGACACTGCCAATTGTTGGTGTAGGGTTACACACCACGTTGAATCAAGTACAAGTCATATACTTCTTTTGGATACTTATGCCCAACATATCTCTTTCTTTGAGGGTCAATTTTAGGCCTACAAGTAGCATATCCTGATAAGTTTTCTATATTGAATGTGGTGGCAGCCTTTGTGGTTGATTTTTGAGATACAGCGTGGTGTGATTCAATCATGACACTATGATTACAATTCTAAATCATGTATAATAATTAAGTTGGATATCTGGAGAGAGGTTCGGGTCAGTACACTGCCCCATTATCATTCGAAGCATTCCTCCTAGACTATTGAGGCTGGTAGAGTGGTTCTCCTCTACCATGTCAGGGCGCATGTCTCCTACCCATAACAGTGGTGTGAATGTGGCATGATAAAAATGAGGCTCCTAATAGTGATGGTTTACCAATGATTGTGATTGGGTTGGTTCATCAGATAGGTTTTGGGATCGGTACTCTCCTATCGAGTTGGCGTGCATGTATCCCATACCACTTTGAGGGGTGGAGATGAGACTCTCTCGGAATGGGTGTGGGTCCTCTAAACACGATGTATTTTTCCTGGGGGTTGTACTCCCCTATTTGATCAAGTTATGGGTTCCTCATGTTGTACGTACAATTGTAGATGTATATCCATTGTCACACTAGGGTGTGGGATCTTTCTACTCATCGAGCTGATATAGTCGGTACTCCTTTTTCATTTCAAGGTGTGGGTCCTCTATTCTTGGAGTTGGTACTCCCATGCCATATCAAGACATGGGTCCTCTATACATGATTAGATAGGAAGATTCAATAATCCCCCATCATACTAGGGTGTGGGTCCTCAACCCTTGGGTTGGTACTCCCCTATCGAGTCAGGGTGTGGGGCCCCCATAACAATTAGGTAGGTAGAGTCATTACTCCTCCATATTAACAGGGAATGGGTCCTCTAGGGGGTCAGTACTCCCCTTTCAGGGTGTAGGTCCCCCATTGTGATCATACAGGTAAAGTTGTAACTCCCCTAGATATAGGGTTTGGGTCATATATATATTGAGTATTTTTCCCTTGTCATCGAGTTCTGGTGGGTAGTGGGTCCTCCATGGGAGTTAGATCTCCCTTAGCTATGGAGTGAAATTATGAGGAGTGGGCCTCTCCAATTATTATTCACGATACCTAGTTAAGAGGTAGTGCTCCCTTGATGTGGTGAGGTGAGGGCCTCTACTTATGGGTACTATAGAGGTTTCAGAGGATGTATTAGAGGTAGTAATTCTTGGCTATGTGGAAATGATGAGGTGTGGGTCCCCATACTATCTCTATATAGAGGATGCACATAGTGCATGGTCTGGAGCAGTGCTCCCTCGACCGTGTGTAGTGGCGAGGGTCGAGCCTCTCTACTTGGTTTATTATGATGTTTTGTGTGGCTCAAGAATGTGGTGATAGGAACTCTAGTTCTAGGAACTGTATTTGGACCTATATAGTTGTTCTAGATTGAGAGTATCTCTCAGATGAGTTCTATCTAGAATGTTAGGGCTCATGGGGTGGGTTCTACTTGATGATTTTTACCTTTGAACCTCAAGTAGAATCATATGGCTTATTATGAGGTTAGAACCTCACGAGACTTAGAGTCTGAGATGAGTATATCTGGGTGATTCTTGGATTCCTTATAGTGTATTTACATATCTAGGTCAACACATAGTGTGTATTGAGCTTACTAGTCATGTATATCAAGGGAGTGGTCGATATAGAGTTTCTCTCTCACTTGGGTTCCCCCAGGTTGGGGTTGAATATATTGTTTTCTTTTTGTTTCTCCCTTTTATTTTTATTTTTTGGGGTTCCTATTGGGTATTTTTATACTCACCTCTATATGGTCTCTACCTACACATGTCATATCTTGTGCAGATGATATACCTTTCGATGAAGTCCCAGGAGAACGTGGAGTAAGTGGAGCTTAGTGAGATAGACCGACTGAGGTGTTTTCCCAAGATTTTACAAGGAGTTTTCTAGTGGTTTATTTTTACATTTATCCCCTATATGTAAGAAAGTGGGATGATTTTATAGATTTTTTTGTTGGATTTTATTTTTACCTTTTTTTAAAAAAAATTGTACTCTATTTGTGGGATAGATGTATGCATGAAATTTTTTGTTGCAATTTTTACCATTTATACATTGTTTCATGGAGATGTATGTGGGTGTGTGCATATATGTAACTTTGTCTAAGGCCTCCCATGTGTGAGATATTCCTAATCGACATTGGAAACCATCCCATGACTTATGGGCGGTAGGCTTGGGTAGTCGCAGCTTGAGCCCTATTGGGATAGGTCATGAAAATTGGTATCAAAGTGGGTTCCCCTTTAGAACTGCAATGTTTTTGTCTAGTAGTGATCTTGGTTTGGGTTCTATGTAAATTGTGTTAAGGTGGTTCGAGTTTGGATCTTAGGACAGGGACTCCAGTGTTGGTGTGGTGGCTAATGTATCCATTCACTAGGACTCTGATAACCTTCTTGTTTACTTGATACATTTAGGAACTTATCATAGGGACATGTTGGTAAATGTATTATATAAGATTTAGTTATGGGTTCCATGTCCTTATTGAGTCAGCTCCCTAGATATTCTATTGACCAAAGAATGTCTTGATTTTATTTTAGGATACATTTAGGGAAATATCTAGATATGTTTCCGCAAAGTTATTGTGACTAAGATATGGATCATGATGAGGCTTCACTGTAGGGTATTGGTCCTGAGGAAGTACTTTTAGGTTGTCTACTAGTTAATCCACCACTCATTGAGTAGTAGTTTGTGCTGGTGGTGTAATCTTAGGATGTGTGTAGGCTGAGTGTGTTTAATGAGTTCAAAATTTAGTTACCTTTCAGATATCATGGTGATCTAGACCCCCATGTAGCTGATGGCTTGCTTGAGGCAGTCATGCATGTTTTATGTTTTGTGATGACACCTCCGGATCAAATGGTAGTCCCAATAGTTAGTCTTCTATAGGGATAATCTAGGAAATGGTGGAGTCTCATGAAACATACCCGCAATTAGGTGATTCTCACTTGGGTAGAGTTTGAGAGGCTATTTAGGGAAGATTTTTATCAAGAAATGTTGAGATCAGTGCATATCCAAGAGCTTCTCCATCTTCAGCAAGGTAGCATGTCTATGGAAGTGTACTCAGTGAGGTTCATGAATATTTCACATTCCTCTATGGATATTTTACAAGAACTATTTTTTAGAGGTTTTATTTTTGATTTAGACCTCCATAGATACATATGAGCAGGTGTTGTCTCCTTGTTCCTTCCCTCTTATGAAAGGGTACTGGAGAGATCCCTCGTGATAGAGAGCTTCTAGGTAGAGGGTTGGGAAGATGTGACCAGTATTTTGGATCGTGGGGATAAGTTATCTGTAGTAGCTGGAAGATGGTAGTTAATAGGATCACAACATAGGAGGCATACTCGTTCCCAGAATAAAACACATGGGTCTGTAGCATATGAGTCATGTTGAAGATCTTGTCAGCCATAGGAGAGGTGGTGTTACGCTTATAATGGACAAGGACATCTCATGGTATATTGTCTAACCATCTATGAAACCAAGATGTAGATGGTTGATGGACCACCCTAGTAGTGGTAAAATTTGGAGCATGGACTTCCAAATTATAGAGGATGTGGTAGAGGATTGGAGAGAGAAATAGCAGGTGGCAACATGATGAGTTGTTTCCATCGCCACCCACATGTGGTCCATTCCAAGCTAAGGGTGATGGAGGATGGGGGTGGGGGAAACTGTATGATGTAGAGTCCTATGAATTAGAGGATCCATAGATGATTAAAGGTATAATCTATGTCCTTTCTATTTTTTTAGTAGTATAGTTAGACACTTTTTTGAGTTACACATTTCATTCCACTTCTTTCTTGAGGCTTATCTAGGGTGATGCGGGGCATCGGTAGAGTCATGTGGTAGTTTTTTCTTACATAGCCCTAGACTCATGAAGAATAGGGATGCTTCCCAAAACAAGACATATTTTTTACATGATTAAAACTATGAGGGTTAGTAAGTTCCATCCAAAGTAGATAGTGTCAAGTAATGGTGGGTGAGTTACTTTTACAAGTCTATTTAGGGTGTGGATACGTTTGGCATGTCAGCATTATGCATGAGAAACTATAGGTTTTCATGGTGTAGTTCATCCAGGGGTGGATGAGAACTACCAAGTTATGTTATTACCTAGGTCAGGATAGTGAGGTGGTGTACCACTAGACCCTATTACTGCAGATGGACCGGGTTATTGGTGTTTATCACCTATCACAGCTAAGGATACATGTTCCCACTTTTCGTATGGTGTCGACCTGATTTGGGCTAGACGTTGGGTGTGTTTTGAACTTTTTGGTTCCTTTAAGTGTGTTCTTTTAGGTAGTGTGGGAACCCCTTGGTGATATTTTTGGTGTTGCAGTCCCAATTGAGAGATTAGTTTTCACCTTTTTCCTAGGATTTCTATTTTTGGTCATGAAAATCATTAAGGAGGGTAGGATGTCGTGACTTGGGTTTTTCCATATAATATTTTGTAATATTTATAAGAATTTTTCTGAAAATAGGCACTAATTCATCATTATATTACAAGGGCTGGAGAGACGTGGTGTGATGATATTATAAATATTACATATATTTTATCATGCAGACATAGTTCCTATTCAAACTTGGCTCAACACTTGATAGGAGTCTCGAATTGAAAATATGAGATGATGGTTGAGTTCAAAACATGGTGTTTACCATTGGTGCAACATAATATTTTCCAGAATTAGGTGATTAGTCAGGGGAGTGTGATGGATAAGATTTAAATATAGGTTATTTATTTAATTAAAAACTAAATAAATCTCCCCCACCCTTTTAATCACAAGAAAGAGGGGAGGAATCCTACCCCATGGAGTGATAGATGAACCTAGTTTAAACTAAGGAGAGGAGGCACTGCTGATCTTTGATCTTTACACAGGTCACTCTTGGATCATGGTGTAAGCAGCTTCAGATCATGGTTCACACCCTGAAGATTTGGTGTTTTACACAATGTAGGAATATTTGAGTTTTACATCATGATACCCTATTTGATGCATTTTTTTAAGGTTTTAGAGCCCTTAGACAATGTCCATTGACACCGTGGTGCTCAATCTATGGGTTTCAGTGGAAATTGAGGCATTCCAAGCATCTCATATGGAATTAATGTTCATAATTCCCAATCACATGGTCTATAGTGCATGTTCACACACCGTGTATTCTTATCATTCATGGAAGATGAATTTTGGTGACTATATGTCATTTCCCCAGATTACACGCCATGTAGGGATCCCAGGTCATGTGGTCGAGGGACACAGCATGGGTATCCATGTCGAGGGACATGGTCATGTGTGAGTACACAACTAGGAGACAACTACAAAGGGTACTGAAAACGGGAATAGTATAAAGACACGTTTCGAGCTCGGGTTAGGTGATACATGCAGTGTGCATGACATGCACAATATATAAGTATATATGTCCCGTAAATCCATAAAAAAGAGGACACATATATGTGTTAGTGTGGGGTCACATGTTTTGTGTACCCCAGTAAACATTATGTACTTCTTTTGGAGACTTCCTCCCAATGTATCTCCTTCTACAGGGCTCAGATTTAGGCCCATAAGTAGCCTATCCTGAGTAGTGTTCCACATAAATTGCAATGGTAGCCTTCATAGTGGATTTTGAGATTCAATGTGGTGTGATTCAAGAATGAAACTATGATATTGGTGTTAAATCATGGATAGTGATCTGGGTGGATCCCTGAAGAGAGGTCGGAATCTGTACCCTTCCTTGTTACCTCAAGAAGTGGGTTCCCTAAACTCTTGAGGCTGGTAGAGTGGGTCTCCCCTACCATTTCAGGGTGTAGGTACCCTACCCCTGGCAGTGGTGTGATATGTGGAATGATGATAATGATGCTCTTAATAGTGATTCTTGACCTATATTAGTGATCATGTTGGTTAATTAGAGAGGTTTGGGGACTGGTACTCCCTTATCGAGCCATGGAGAAGGTTCCCCATACCTCTTGGATTAGTAGATATGAGACTCACCCACAGTGGAAATGGGTCCTCTACCCCTGGAGTAGTTCTCCCAGGGTCGGTAATCCCCTATTGGATTAGTGTGAAGGTCCCCTGTGTTGTTTTTATAGTTGTATATGGAGCTCCCCTATTGTACCGGAGCGCAGGTCCA
Organism: Viscum album; assembly: GCA_963277665.1. Lineage (NCBI taxonomy): Eukaryota > Viridiplantae > Streptophyta > Magnoliopsida > Santalales > Viscaceae > Viscum > Viscum album. Next base: position 994,283,406 of record OY728145.1, on the reverse strand, counting down.
TAATAATCAACAAGCAGATATAGTCATTACTTCACTATCATTCTAGGGTGTGAGTCCTCTATTCTTGGATTTGGTACTCCCCTACCGTAGCAGGGTATGGGTCCTCCATGTGAGATCAGATAGGAATATTTGTTACTCCCTCATCTTACTGGTGTACGGGTCCTCTATCCAGGGGTCGACATTCCCCTTTTAATTTAGGGTATAGGTCCACCTTAACAATAAGGTAGGTAGAGTTCGTACTCTCACATCGTACTATGAAACAGGTCCTCTGTGGGGTCGATACTCCCTAGTCATATATGGGTGTAGGTCCCCCATTATGAGCATACATATAGAATCATAACTCCCCTACACATAGGGTGCGGTTCATCAATCTACTGAGTAGTACTCCCCTGTCATCTAGTTATGGTGGAGAGGGGTCCCCCATGTGATTTGATGCTCCCTAGGCTATGGAGTGTAGTTATTGGGAGAAATACACTCCACATTTTATTTATGATACCTGGTAAGAATTTAGTGATCCCTTGATGAAATGAGGTGCAGTCCTCTCATTACGGGTACTATAGAGGTTTCATGGCATGGTTAAGAGATAGTACCCCCTTGGAAGTAGGGAGGGGGTGAGGCGTGGGTTCCTCAACTATCTCTTTAGATAGGATTTATGTTGTGTAATTTTTAGAGAAGTGCTCCTTCAAATGTGTTTAGTTGGAGATGGTAGGGCCTCTCTACTTGGTTTCTTATGAGCTTGTACATGGCGCAAGACTACAGTGATAAGAACTCATGTGTTGGGAACTAGAATTGGACATAGAGAGTTATTACTAATGGATTGTATCTCTTAGATGAGTTCCATATGGGATAGAATGGCTCAAGGGGTGTGTTCTTCTTAATGAGTGTTACCATTGATCCTCGAGTAGAATCTTATGGTTGGTTATTAGGTTAGAACCTCATGATACATGGAGTCTGATATGAGTATATGTGGGAAATTTTGGGATTCCCTATGGTATTTTCACATACTGGGTTGACTCACCGTGTGTATTGAGCTGACTGTCCATGTATAGAAGAGGAGTTATTGAGATGGTGTTTCTCTCTCGCTTGGGTTCCCTTAGGCTGGGGTTAAGTGGATTGTTTCCTTTCAGTTGCTCTATTTTATTTTGGGTTTTTGGGGAATGTACTAGGTATTTTTATACTCGCCTATACATTGGATTTCACCACAAAAGTCATGTCTTGTACATATAATAATACTTTTGATGTAGCCTCACGAGAACATAGATTAGGAAAAGACTAGTGATCTAGACAGACCGAGGTGTTTTCTAGATCTTGACCAATGATTTTTTTGGCAGTTTCATTTTAAACTAATCCCCTCTATCTAAGAAGGTTGTAGACTTTTAATGATTTTTGGTGGGATTTTACTTTCCCTTTTTTCTACTTCTATTGTATCATTTATGTGGGATAGATGTATGCATATTTTTTTGTTCCATTTTTTACTATATATGCACTATTACATGGAGATGTATTCAGGTGCATGCATACAAGTACCATAGGTAAATGCCTTCCATATATGAGATATTCCTACTAGACATTGGATTCCAACCCCTTAACTATTATAGGTAGTCTTGGGGAGTCATGGATCAGGCCCCGTTGGGATGGGTCATGACAGTTTGGGCTAGAGTTTACTGCATGTTTGGATTTATGGAATATTTTCAAAAAAATAATTTTTTTTGGAAGCGTGAATTTTTTCATTATGGTTTTATGGTGATAATGGTATTCACATATTTATAATGTGACATTAAGAGCCACTTTATATTTTATAGGTAATATAATGTTTATTTAGTGACCTTCCTTCTAATGTTTTGGACGTTGAATTTTGTTTGAAATATTTTGGATGAGTATTAACGTTTAATTTGTATAGAATGGATTAAGATGAACTTTGGGTGATATTGGATAACTAGAGCTAACCATTTCAATTTTAGAAAATATTTATAGAGAGGAGGAATGACTTGTCGTTATTTTATTAGTCAATTGGTCTTTTAAATGTAAATTATCATGCTTAAGGAATGAAAAAATTCTTATTTGATATTAATTTCTTTGAGTAAGAGATTAAGTAGGAATTTATTGAAGCACAACCAAAGGATTAAATCAAAATCATATTTTTCTGGTGGTATCTATTATAATGGTAATAGAATTCCTCAACTCTAGAAAAATAATATTGAAACAAAAATGTAATCCTACTATATTTATATCTAATGAAACAAATGGTCTTTTAACTCAACACATAATTAGGGTTTTCTAGTTGTTAACTTTCTTATGATTATTCACTTTCTTATAATCAATGAACTCTATCATCCTCCATAATTATTTGGGAATTACTCTTTTATTCTATGTCCATATCTTCATGTCTCGCCTATGTTCTCATACTTGGGAACCTAGTTATGTGTTATTCTAGATGACATTTTTATTTCCCTTTCCCTCTTATTGCGATTATGTTTTTTTAACCCTTTAGGCACTGCGAGTTTAAAAAAATGGTATTTTTAAATTTAAAATCCTTGATTATTGAGATCATGATTAAATTTATAGGACACATTTATTTAAGGGGGTTAGAATGTAACACCCCTGTATTTTAAAAGAAGAAAATTTGGTTCGATAGCATATGTGACATGCAACATCGATAGTTGAAGCAAAAGGTAAAACCCTGAGACTTTATGATATATTTATTTTTAAATAGATTAAATCTCTTTGATAGCTTATTATGCATGGAATGTTGGGTTTAAATGAAATTTACTACTCTATTAAAATATTATTATTTAAACATTCCATTAAAAACTATCCATTAAGTTGGCGGGTATGAATAGTAATAACTAAATTATGAAAATTATATGGTTTACACATGTAGAAAATGAATTCAATGAATATATATTGATTAGGGATAAAATAACAATCGTTTTAAATAAAAAAATAATGTTTATTTTGAAAAACTATATTTTTCAAAAAGGTAGTTTAGTCATGCTTTGCGTATATAGTTTAAAATTAATTTTTACCACTTTTAGAAAATGTACATAACAATGATATTTATTTTTTAATTATTTTACCACCTTCAATTATATCCAAAAAAATCCAAAATAATTACAATAGTATATCCCATATAATAATAATTTATTACGTAATAATATTTATCAATCTCTTTCATTATCAAATGGGAAAAAAACCATCTCTCATGTGTATGGTAGACTACTGCCTCATGAACCAATGTGGTTTTTTTCATCACCATCTCATATGGAATGTCATAAGGGTGGAAGTAATGAATACATATGATAATTATGGAATAATATTGATTTTTTTAATTTAATATTTTATCTACTTCCTTATACTTTCATCCATTAAAAAATGATAACATCGCTTGTGCGACTTACCATCTTCATGAAGCAATGTGATTCATTATCCATGTACACCTTTTAAAAATGATTATAAAAATTATATAATGAATAAATATTTTATTTATGACATTAATATAAATCTATATATGATGAAACTATAACATGTGCATAAGAACTAAATAATCCACATTAAAATGTTCATGAGAAAACTAAGCAGTTAACACCCAAAACAATGATAATTATGAAGTTTTGTTGACAGACGAGAGATAAGATGTCATAAGTGGGTCATATATGATGTTATAAATATAAAAATGATTATATTATAAATTAATAACATGTTTAAAACAACTGTACTATAGGTTAAATCATTTTTAACAAAGTATAAGTCTATGGTAAGGGGTTTCATAACTCAAATTCTTTTTATTGGGTTATATTTCTTCTCCATTATCTATGTTATGAAAATATTATGTGTGTAAGGACCTATAATTATTTTATATTTTATTTCCATTTTATTTATGTGGATTAAAAATTTGTTACACATAATAATATGATTGATTAATTCTCAATTCAATGATATGATCTTTGTAATGGATTTTTTCTCAATTTCCATTCCCTAGAGATATATTTGGTATTATGCACCTATATTATTTTATGTGGTGCATATACTAATCATATGATGTATTTATCAAGAATATATATTTATTCATGTTTATTAATGTTTTAATAATAGTTTAATCTTTCAATGGGATACAATTTAAATGTCACTAAAGTGGTAAAAAATTATTTTACAATCTCATTTCTTTTAAGATTTATTATATTTTCATTGAAGGACTCTTATAATCTGTCCTTCATAAACATCATCAATTTTCATATCCTCAATATTTTTAAGGATGTTCCATGTATTATTAAAACCTTTTCTATATTTTAAACTTGAATTAAACAAATAATCTTTTAAAACAAAAGATGATCTTATTTCACTTTTTGATCAAGTATATTTTTCTTCCATGTCCATATTTTAAAAAATTATTTTTAAAAAATACTTTTTATTTACCAAAATTTTTTATTAAGGATATTTTATCTTATAGTTGAATTTTAACATGGTTTGAGAAGAATATATATAATGTTTTTTGAAATTTTAATTTTCTACTTTATAAATTTTATAAGGAATGTTTTCTTTTTAATGTATACAGTGTTATTAGACTTTCCCGCCTCCATAACTATTTTATGAACGTTAGATTATTATATAATATTTGAAGAATTTTATAAAGAAAAATATTTTATGAAAACATATTATAAATTTTTTGGCTCCATTTTATTCTACTATTTAAAATATTTTATTTTAATACAACATATACTTTTCTGATGAATTGATGGTCATATCTCATCTCTTCATTAATTTTGTGGTCATTAAATTTATCATGAAACATTCACCTAATTATGATAATATTTAGTTGTACATTAAATTTCTCTTAAATATATATATTCTTTATATCATGGATATGGTTATTTCTTAAATTGTAAACTATTTCTACATACGATGCTTTACTATGAAAGTTAATTGACTGATTGGGTAAAATCATGATATTCTATATTCTTTACTCAATACAAATATTTTTTTATTATGTAATATTGTTTTTTAATTAAATTGATCATTCAATATATGTTGAATGCATTAGACATGCAGTGATGGGTGGGGCCTGAATTACATAGCCCATCAATATATTGACTAGTCTCATGAGACAAACTAGTTTTCCAAACATATTTAATGTTTTTTTAGTGTATAAAAACTGATAGTTTAAATTGTATTAGAGCAAGGCACTACAACATATATTCCTTTTAACAGCATGCAAAAAGGCCTTTAACAGTGCAAAACAAGCATTGTTGTCCTCAACACGGTTAAAACGGGGGTCACCTTTATCAGTGTTAAACAAATCACTGATAAAGACCCCCTTTATTAGTTCTTTAATTAGTAGTGATAAAGGCCACCCTTTATCAGTGCTAGAAATAATGAATATAAATACCCAACTTGCTGTAGTGTGCTATTTGTATAACAGCACACTACAGCAACTAGTAAACTATATGAAAAATATATAATTTAATTAAAATAAATTTTATATCATGAATACAAAAAAAGTACTATGTATATTTCAAAAAATATTTTGTATAATTTCATTTACAATTACTATCCAAAAATATTTAAAAACATTAATGTTTCATCATCTTCATCTCCCATGATCCACTCTCAAAAAAATCTTCCCATGGTATCATTTTTCAAACAAATCACCTCAACCCAATAAAAATAATCCACCTATATTACAAAAAAAATCTTATGTTAGTAATACTATAAAGAAATATATTAAAAATTAATATAAATGAATACAGTAATAAAATATTGATTTTAAATATAAGGACACAGTTGGATTTGTATCGTTCACACCGTGTGTCTTATTGAGATGGAGACAATTCTTACATGTCATAAATGATTTATGTATCATTTTCTGAAAATATCAAAACATTCCAAATTATTTTTTTGGGTTTTTAGGATTTCACTTGTTCTTTTTACTAAAATTAATGTCAATTCTAAATTAATACACACTTAGAGTTATACTGGTCACACCGTGCTTCAGATTGAGGTTTCAATGATTCCTTCACATCAAAAATTACTTATGGATCGTTTTATTAAAGTATAAAATATATATGAATTATTTTTATTAGTTTTTAGTATGTCACTTTTGTTTTTTTACTAAAATGTCATTTCAAACTGGAAAAATATATTTTGAGTCATATTGATCACATCATTTGTCGGTTTGATGTGAGACTGCTTCTTACACATCAAAAATGAATTATGAATAAATGTAATAAAATATCAAGTTAAAAAGAGGTAGTTTTCTTGGTTTTCATTGAATGGTATATGTTTTGAACTAAAATTTCAATTTTAAACTGATAACGGACACCTTGATTCATACTAGTCACACCATGCATCATATTGAGCTGGTATTGATTCTTACACATCAAAAATGACCCATGGATCATTTTCTTGATGCATCAATACAATCTAAATTAATTTTATTGGTTTTTAGTATGTCACTTATTTCTTTTACTAAAATTAATGTCAATTATAAATAAAAATACACACTTGGAGTCGTACCAATAACACCATTCATTAGATTGAGGTGAGGTTGATTTCTAAACACCAAAAATGACTTATAGAAAATTTTTCTAAAGTATCAAAATAATAATAATATGTTTTATTATTTTTCAGTATGTCACTTGTGATTTTTACAAAAATTAATTTCAATTTTAAATAAAAAGACACACTTTAAGTTATATCGGTCACATTGTACGTCATATTGAGGTTCAGTTGATTCCTAAATGTTAGAAATGAATTATGATTAATTTTAATAAAGTATCAAAATAATACTAATGCGTTCTCTTGATTTCATTATGTCACTTTTTCTTTTAACGAAAATTAATGTTAATTTTAAATAAATAGACACACTTGAATTATACTGGTCACACCGTGCATCATATTGAGGTGAGGTTGTCTCCTAAAAATAAAAAAATAATTATGGATCATTTTCCTAGAGTATCAATAAAATAAAAATGTATTTTATTGGTTTTCACTATGTCACTTGTTATTTTTACTAATATTAATGTCAATTTTTAATAAAAAGGCACACATCCAATTATACTGGTCACACCATGCATTGGATTGAGGTGTGGCTGAATTATACACATTATAAATGACTTATGAATATTTTAATTAACGTATCAAATAAATATAAATGAATTTTATGGGTTTTTAGTTTGTCACTTGTTCTTTTTAGTAAAATTAATGTTAATTTTAAATAAATAGACACATGTGGAATTATATCAGTGACATCATACATTGGATTGAGGTGAGGTTGATTCTTAAACATCACAAATGAATTATAGATCATTTTACTAAAGTATCAAAACAATAAAAAAATCTTAGATTTAAAAATGTCACTTGTTTTTTATTAAAATGACATTTAAAACAGGAAACATGCACTTTGAGTCATACCAGTCACATCATGTGTCAGTTTAACATGATAGTACTTACTAAATGTCACAAATAACTTATTAATTGTTTTTCATAAGTTATCATAACAATCAGAGTGTGTTGTCTTGGTTTTCAGGTAGTGACCCATTTTGAACTAAAATGTCAATTTTAAACTGATAATGGACAATTTGAGTCATACTAGTCACATCATGCATCATATTGAGGTGTGGTTGATTCCTACATGTCCCAAATGACTTATGGATAATTTTCCTAGAGTATAAAAATAATAAAAATGTGTTTTCTTTATTTTCATTATGACACTTCATTTTTTTAATAAAATTAATGTCAATTTTAAATGAAAAGATGCACTAAGATTCACACAGGTCACATCGTGCATCGGATTGAGGTGCAGTTTATTTATACATGCTATAAATGACTTATGAATTTTTTTTCTAATGTATTAAAATAGTCTAAATTTTTTTGATTAGTTTTCAGAATGTCAATTTTTATTTTTACTAAAATCAATGTCAATTTTAAATAAAAAGACACACCTAGAGTTATAAAGGTGACACTTTACATCATATTAATGGGTGGTTGATTTCTACATATCAAAAATGACTTATGTATCATTGTTCTAAATTATCGAAAAATATGAATTTTTTTCTTGGTTTTCAGTGTTTCACTTATTTTTTACTAAAATTAATGTTAATTTTAAATAAATAGTCACACTTGGAATTATACTGGTCACACCATGTGTCTTATTGAGGTAAAGTTTATCCCTACACAACAAAAATAACATATGGATCATTTTCCTAAAATATAAAAACAACATGAATGTGTTTTCTCAATTTTTAGTATGTCATTAGTATTTTTTTACTAAAATTAATGTAAAATTTAAATAAGAACATACACCTGGAGTCATACTGGTCACACCATTCCATTTTATTTCTTTTATGAACTTCTAAAAATTCATATTGATTTGATGTTCTTATCCGAAAAAACCTCTTATGCTCTTCTAGTTTTCAATAATGAAAAAGGTTTTTCGGCTATTAACATCAACTCAATATGCAGTATTGGAAACTCGACAAAGAAAGGAAATTTAATTTGTGGTAACATTGGAAGAATGGAACATTTTATATCCTTTTTTTATTGTTATAGATAGTTGAAAGTAAAATATGATTTCTCAAATGATTTTTGAAAAAAAAAATAAATATTAGATAAAAATGATAAGGAAATTAAGTTATAAATAGTAGATAAAATGAGGAAAAAAATTAATCAAATAAGTAGTATGAATTGACCATTTCATGATTGTTTTATACATTCTTGTCCAATTTCCTTGTTTTAATTATCTCAGTTTCATCCTTAAATTCCAATAACTCATGAGCATGAGAGCTTCAAACAAACCACCCCAACTTGATCAAAGTAATCTACCTATATAAGATAATAATTATTATGTGATTAACTCTAAAAAGAAATAAATTAAGCATAAATATGAAATAATCTGTTACTTATATGGATAATGATTTTACTATGAAAAATTCAAGATTGGATCTAGGATTGAGAAAAGGAAGTGTTGTTACTCTTCTTGTAAAGGCAGTGGAGGGAACTTGATGGAATGTGATAAATTTCAACACTACAGGGGTAAAAATGTTTTGAGGGAGAATAATTATATGGATGTTTTCATTAGAACGGTGTAAAATATAGACAAAAATATTAAAAAATAAAAAAAATGAAGAATAATGAAAATTAAATGAATGTTTCATTTTATATTTTTTACGTAAAATAGAGAAAGTATATTATAACATTACCTTTACATATTCCCAAAGGGTCTCCTTAATTATAGTCTATTCTTCTATGGGATTGGTAACACCGTCATGTGCAGAAGACATTGCCTTCAAGAGTAGTCAAATATATAATTTATATTATGTTAATGTAGTAGAGAATTAGTAATATTATGAGGAAAAACATGGTATATTAAAAAAATACTTTAACCTTATCATTGAAATCACTTTGTTTTTTTAAAAGTTGGTAGGAATTCACCGTATCATGATTGTTATATACATTATTGAACCATTTCATAATTTTAATTATTTCAATTCTAACCTCAAAGTCAAATATTTTATGAGTTCATTTTTTTATGATATCAATTAAAATTAACAAAATAAGTATCAGATATAAATGATGAGGATAATAACTAGAAAAATTAGATACAATGATGAAAAAATAAAGTCAATAAAAATTAGGAAGTCACATCTTCAGGATATATGTGTACATTCTATGATCAGGTATATTACACATTCATTTCTAAACATATCTATGTCGTATTTTGAATAAGATAATTTTCTATTGTCATAACAGTACTGGAAATCTATAAATAAACAATTGATTAATTAATATTTTAAATGAAATACTAATTAACTTTAAAAAATACCTCTTTAGGGATGTTAGTTTGTTAATGGAATATGATCTCTATTGTAAATATACAAACATAATAACCATATAATTTTCTATTTGTTTCTTTTGGACACTATAGAAACAATTAGAAAAATATTTAATTTGTTTTGATTTATGTTTGGACAGTGAGATTTTATTATATATACCCTAATACTTGTCCACTTATAGAATTGTTCATGATCCTTATGTTCATGGGTTGTCCTCATGCCATGAATTTCATGATATTTATACACCACCCTAACATAAAATAATTCTCAATAAAATATAAAAAAAATATATAACTTTATGTTTAGTTATAAAATGTGTGATGTAGTGTATTAAAAATTGACAAACATCATCATGTGTGGTCAGCTTGTTGGCTATCCATGTAGTGAATCTAGGAAATAAGTCTGTAGATTATCCAAATTGATCATAATGAGCATCCAATATTTCCTAAATAAACAAAAAGTAATAAGTAATGGAAGAAATGAAAATGTATTTGATATGATTAAATTGAATAGTTTTACCTATGAAATGTTGTTATTAAGAAGAGTCTACCATCCTTAATTTTTTTTAAATTATTTTTCTAGTTTTGGAACTATTTTATTATTATTTTAATCTATTTTTGTTTGTTATTATGGATTGATGTGAGGAATAATGAGTCCCAATTTATGTTCATGGAATAATCCCTTAAATTGGAATTGATATATACTCCTATAAAAAATATGAAATTTATTTAGTCAAAATTAACATAGTATATTATCTTTTGGAAAAAAAATTAATGAAAACATACCTCATGTATACATTTAAACTGAGCCTCCTAGCCATTCATAGTTCAGGATTTAATTTACTTTCTCAAGATAAATTTAATCCATAACATCCTCTCCATGCATTTTTTATTCAAAAGAAATAATGTGATTACTACCATTTGGTAGCTTTGTATCCTCATTAACCTTCAATGTTAGTAAATAGAAATATTGAATGGGTGGTGTAAAGGTGATTTCAGAAGAACTTTTTGATTTGTTGGTTGACCATTTATATGATTTTGAGTTGATATTTTGTTTCACCCCATTCCCTTTTTCCTTATTCAATAACATTCATCAGTTTAGAACTTTTTTCATCAATTTTTACAGATTTATCATGAAAATTAAATTAGAAATGAATACCTTCTTGTTGGCATTTTTTTACAAGATGTGGAAACCATGACAAGAATGTTCCAACAGCTTGGTTGATCGTATGGATATAGGTGTCATCAAGTGGGGCAGGTAGCTCAGTGCCCATATCATGAGCTATGGTAATCTCCACTCTCATAAGAGCTTTTGGAAGTGGTCTATTTTGTAGACTGTATTCCTGGATATTGAATATAGTATCCCATGAAATAAGGCAATGGGTGCATGTTTATAGATATAAATCATAGTAATTTTTAACCTGTATAATAAGAGTATAGGAATGGAATCAATATATATCTAATTCAAATTTCATAGAAACAATTATTAGAATAATTATTACCTAATCTAAGATATCTCTTTGAGGGAAATGGGTTGTCTTAAAGATGGTGGGGGTGGGAAGGATCTTTTTGTAGTGGTTGTTCTTGAGTTTTTTCTTCTCTTTTTTTCCCCCAACCCCTGTAACGTTTTCTAGAAACTCAGTCTACCAAATGAATTTGTATTCATGTTCAACTAATCTTGATTTCATCTATTACATTTCTTTATCTTTATCTGTTACGCAAAAATCCCTCAAGGTGTCATTGAATAATTTTTTAGGTGATTATTTTTGTTGAAAAAGTGGACTTCTGTGTTGTGATTGTTGACAAAGAAAACAATGACATACAAATTTTTTGAAAAAGGGGATTTCATGGTGTAATTTTGAGTTCAAGGGTTTTTGTTAACGATCCATATTTGGTTCAAGAACTTCGACAAAGAAATGGATGATCTGGAGGCGGTACAAAAAGAGCAGATACAAGGTGGCGCCATTTTCTAGTGTTTGCCAAATTTTTGGGCCTGAAAATCGACAAAAGGAGAAAAGTGTTTTTGTAAAAGGGACTTTCACGCAGTGGTCTTGGAGGCTTGGAAACTTGTGTGCCATATTGTTTTCAGGATCAGAACATCCAAATATGTCAAAGGGATAAGGTTCACACAAGTTTTGGGTTTTCTCGCGCAAGTGACTAGCGCGGCAGAGACAAGGGTGGCGGGACTAGGGTGGCAAGACATGGGCGCTGAGGGGAGACTTGCGCACCATCGCGCAGGGTGTCCAAATGCCTATAAATACATGTCAACCCCTCTTCATTCTTCACGAGCTCAACACTTATAGAAAATCAGATCTCCCTTCGTGCAAGTGGTGTGTGGTCGCGCAAGTAGAAGTTGCGCGCCAGGTGATAGTTGCGCGCCTAAGGTGGTTTGGGTGAGGAAGGAAGTGAGTCACCCAAGTTTTGAGTTGAAGAAGGAGGTTTCGTGAAAGTGGTTGAGGTGGACTTGTACGCCAGATTTTGAAGAAGCTCGAAAGTTGTTGGTTGCACGCCAAAATTGGTTTGGGTGTAAAAGGGGTTGAGTCGCACAAGTTTGGAGTTGCAGAATCTTGTGTCGCACAAGTGGTTGAGGTGGACTTGCACACCAGTTATAACTTGCACACTGATACTTGCACGTTATCTTAGAGAAGGGTGCCAAGTAAGGTTGAAGGCCGACAGTGATTCAGGGCTGCGTGAAAGCTGGGATATGCTCGATACCTTCGGTGCAAAAAGAAATTCCTCTACAGGTGAAAGCTGGACTTCAACAGATCATCCACATACAACAGAGGATGTATTCATTAGTGATAATGAAGAGATCTATAAGTATATAAACTGTGAGTGGATCCTTTACAGATTAGTGATCAAAGAAAGAGGAAGAAGGTGATCCTCTCCATCGGCAGTAAGCCAGAGAGAGAGAGACAGGGAATGACGTTTGAGAAAGTATTGATCTGACCCTAAACCTTTTAAAGGCAGTGATCCTAGGAATAGAAGTGATCTATCTAAAACTTTGTAAATAGCAGTGCGCTTTTAGTGGATTTGGTACATCAGCACATCACCGGTGTATGATTTTTGGGCGTAGCCCAGTGAGGGTGAACCACATAAAAATTGATGTGTCCTGTGCATGTTTTAGTTTTTGTCTATACTTTGCTGCAGGAAAAAGAGAGAACATAGTCTTTCTTAATAGTGAGACAAGATCAATAGGGGCAGTTGTTTTAATCTATCATACCCTGATTCACCCCCCCCCCCCTGTCAGAGTATCTAACCTAGTGGACCTAACAAGTGGTATCTGAGGGAAAGGTTAATATCTATGATTATATCTCAAATGGAGGTTACCAATCATAAAGGAATTCCAATCTTCAAAGAGAACAATTTTCAGCTATGGAAGAAGTGGATGCAACCCTACTTCCGATCTCTGGGAATGGATGTGTTTACAGTAGTAATGCATGGTATAACAGCCGATATTAACAATGGTGAATTATCAAAAGCTGAACGAAGAGAATTGGATGCTGACGCCAAGGGAATCAATGCATTAGGAGGAGCCCTATCCAATCCAATCTATACAAAGGTGATGTAATGAAAAACGTCACATGCCATGTGGGAAAAGCTATTGAATATATATGAAGGGGATACAAAGGTCAGAGAGGCAAAGATGCAAGTGTTGTGGAACAAGTATGAAGATCTGAGAATGAACCCGAATGAGTATGTTGATGCATTCTTTGACATGGTAAATATTGTTGTGGAAGATATGTGAGGTCTTGATGAAGTCATTGAATACATAAAGATCGTAAAGCGCATCTTGAGGAAACTTCCACCTCGGTTCAATCTAAAAGTTTCAGTGCTAGAAGATAAAGATCTAAAAGTGCTGACACTGGACAATTTTCACAGTACTCTGGTTACATATGAAATGAGGAATGTTGATAATGAGGCTGTGGAAAAGGGGAAATCCAAAGAGGTGGAATTCAAGGCCATGAAGAAGCTCACCATTGAAGACTCTCAGGAAAAAGAAGAGAAAGATGAGGTGATTTCATTCCTCTTCTCAAACCTTCAAAGAGGAAAAGGAACATTTAAAGGGAAGCTTCCACTTGTTTTCTTTAGATGTGGAAAATTTGGTCATCTTTCTGCAAGGTGCCCCCAAAAAGTTTCAAGAATAAAATGATTAAGATAAAGTTTAAATTCCCAAGAAGAAATATTCAACCTATGTGAAAAGGGAAGAAGAAGTTCAAGAGAAATTTCTTCAAGAAGAAGAATCTTCTTTCCCAAGAAATAGACATTTCAGATGAGTCTGAGGTTGAAGAGGTTGAGGATATTGAAAATTTAAAAGACCGTGGAGAAAATGCTATGGTGGCAGTCGTCAGTATTTCTCAGGAGAAAACGGAAGGTGATGATGGAGAAGAAGAAATTGAAGGGAGAATTTACATGGAAGCTAAATTAGAAGCATCTCTCGAAGAGATATATTTTTAGAGAGAAAAAACAAAGAAATCTAACAAGGTGGTACATGATTCCAAACTCTACATGCAACAGCAGGGAGAAGAGAAGTCTAAGCTAGTGAAATAAATCGAAAACTTTTAAGTATTCCAGGACAGAGAGCACAGAAAAGGTTGATGAGTGTAAGATCAAGATTAAAGAATAGAAAAGCGATATCGATGGATTGAATAGAAAAGTTAAATATCAAATCAAGCGTATTAAAGAGCTTGAAGAGGAAGTTGTCGGTCTGAGGAGAAAAGTTAAAGACCCGGAAAAACCCTTGATTCCCAACACATTCTTGGGAAAGAAAGTCATTCTGAAGACTGAAAAGATGAAAGAGGAGCCTCGTAATTCAGCAGGAAAGAAGTAGCAATTGAGCTCAGACATTAATTTTGATTCAGGGATTGATCAGAAGCAAAAATCTGTGGCAATTGAAGTCAGAACGCAAGCACCCTCCCCGAAATTGAAGGTTGATTTGGGCACAAAGCACAATCAGAATATTCAAAGATCCCAAGGGGAAACTCGTAGTGTTGAAGTAACATGAAGGAATGCACCTTATATCAGGTGTTATTATTGTGTAAAGATGGGACATTCACAGTATGTGTGTTCCATATCCAAGAGATATTGAAGGGAACAAGAACCTAGGTGGCAGCCAAACAAAGAATGGTTTTCCAGAACATATTTTGAAGGACACTATTTTTGGTGCTGAGGATTTGGGCATGTGGCTAGGTACTGCACTTCAACCATACAGAGAAATTTTCCAAAGAAGAATCAAAACATTCACAAGAAGTAGATCAATAAACCAACAGGTGAGTTAAAGATGCAGAATAGATTTTCGGATTTGCAAGATGAAGTTGGTCCATCATACTCCGATAAAGAACAGAAGTCTCAATCCATGCCGAGTGTTAAGGAAAAAGTATGGACCAAGAAGAAGAAAAATGAGGAGGCTGTTGTGGCAGAAATTTCCCTTAATGCATTAGATCGCTCTGGTGTGTGGATCCTTGAAAGTAGTTTCACATCTCACATGACAGGTAATAAGGATCTTGTTATAGGCATAAAATATGACAAAGAAGGAGTTGTCAAATTTAGAAACGATGAAGGCCTGAAGATTGTTGGCTCAGAAAATGCAAAGTTTGGGGGAAAAGAAATGAGACGTGCTAATGTCTTGGTAGTAGAGTGTTTTAGTCATAACTTGCTCAGTTTTAGTCAACTATGTGACTCTAGGCACTCTATCCTATTTACCAAGAATATTTGTGTTGTGAAAAGAAAATATGGAGCAGTTGTTCTATAGGTAAAATGGACAAAGGGAAATATTTACCTTTTAAGTGGGGAATAAGATATGTGTCTCTTATCCAAAGAGGAATAGAACAAGTTGTGGCATAAGCGACTTGGTCATCTATGTTAACTATCTATGGAAGATCTTGTAAAGTGTGATGCCGCTAGAGACCTTCCAAAATTATCACGTGATTGCACTCATACGTGCGATGCTTGCCAACAAGGGAATATCATTAGAAAGACATACAATCCAAAGGAACAGAAATCAACCAAAGTGCTTGAATTGGTGCATGCTGATGTTTTTGGACCTATCTCACCACGATCCATAAATGGGAAAAGGTACTACGTCCTTTTCTTTGATGATTAAAGCATAATGGCTTGGGTATTTGTGATTACCCATAAGACAGAAGTGTTTGGTTGTATCAACCAGTATAGAAGGGAATCAGAAATAATGCTTGGGTAGAAAGTTCTGAAGTTTCATACTGATAATGGTACCGAATTCACAAACAGTCAAGTAGAAGACTATCTCGAGAAACATAGGATATAGCATCAAGTTTCATTAGTGAGAACTCCCCAACAGAATGGAGTGGTTGAAAAGAAAAATTGGAACATCAAAAACATGGTCAGAACGATGCTTATTGAAAAGGACCTACCAGAGAAATTTTGGAAGGAAGCAGTTTTGACATCGGTCTATATTTCGAACAGGTCACTGTTGTGTCCAAAGGAAGGGAAGACTCTCTATAAAATGTGGTACAGAAAAAATCCAACGTTAAAATACATTCAAATATTTGGAAGTAAGTGTTTCATAATCAACAAAGAAAATCATAGGAAGTTTGAGTCACTGGGAGATGAGGGGATATTACTTGGCTACTCAGGGAAAAGCAAAGCATATAAATGATTCAACAAAAGGCTGGTAAAAATTGTTGAGATAAATGACGTCACTATTATAGAAAATGAAGAGAATATTCAACAGCACAGTGAATTGTTTCTTTATGAAAGTGATGAAGAGGAAAGTAACACTGGAGGAGAAGAAGTGGACTATGCTGACTCAGAAGAAGACACTAATGATGAACAAGAAAGTGTCAAGTCTGTGTCTACAAGGAAGCCAAAGAGTTGAGCTAAAATTGATAGGCAGAATATCATCGGTGATCAGACATCTCATGTTTAGAAAAGAAGAATAAATTCACTACAGCAGACATCTTTCTTATCTCAGGTAGAGCTGAAATGTTTTGCTAATGCAGCTGAAGATGAAAACTGGGTTCAGGCTATGAATGAATAGCTTGATCAGATTGAGAAGAACCAGACATGGGAGATTGTTTCGAGACCAGCAGATAAGAATTTCATCGGGACTTAATGGGTCTATCGCAACAAGATGAATGAATATGGTGCAGTGGTTTGAAACAAATCATGACTAGTGTGAGAAGGATACTCCCATATAGAGGGAATAGATGTTGATGAGACATTTTCACCAGTTGCAAGGCTGGAGACAATCAGATTATTCCAATCCATTACAGTGCAACGGATGTTCAAAGTGTTCCAGATGGATGTAAAATATGCATTCTTGAATGGGGTTTTGGAAGAGGAAGTATATATTGAGAATCCAAATGTTTTTCCCATTCATGAGGATGAGAACAAATTTTTCAGACTGAAGAAGGTGTTGTATGGGCTGAAACAAGCACTAAGAGCTTGGTACTCAAGGCTTGATCAGTACTTGAAGAAGCTTGGTTTCCAGCGTGGGGGAGTTGATTACAATCTCTATTTCACCAATGACAGTAATCAAAGGATGATGTTGTTGGTTTATGTTGATGACATAATATTTGGCGGATCAGATGAATCTCAGTGCAGACAGTTTTCTGAATTCATGAAAAATAAGTTTGAAATGTCAATGATTGGAGAGCTAACGTTTTCCCTTGGTCTACAGGTGACACAAGGAAGGAATGGAATATTAATTTCTCAATCACAATATTCCAAGGAGGTTTTAAGAAGGTTTGGAATGGAAAATTACAAGGATATGAAAACTCCGGTTGCTACCCATATGAAATTATCAAAAGATGACAGTGGCGGGGCAGTTAATATCACTGAATACAAGAAAATTATTGGCAGTTTACTATAACTAACAGCAACAAGACCTGATATTGTTTTTGCCACATGCCAAGCAGCACATTAACAAAGCAATCCAAAAGAAAGCCACATGCTCTCAGTGAAAATAATACTTCGGTATATGAAATGCACTATGGATTTCGGTCTGATATATAATGACAGATCTCAATTAGTGTTATTGGGTTACACATATGCAGATTGGGATGGATCAGCAGATGATATAAATTCAACGTCAAGAGGTACATTCTATCTTGGTGGATTCTATATTTCTTGGCTAATCAAGAAGCAATATTTCATTTCATTGTGCACCATGAAGGCTTAGTATATTGAGGCCACTAAAGCATGCACACAATTATTGTGGATGAAGCAGCAGCTTGAAGATTTGGGAGTTGAAGTGAAATCTCCAATCGGAATCCAATGTGCTAACTCAAGTTCTATCAATATTAGAAAAAATATCATCCATCACTCAAGGACAAAGCACATTGAGATAATATATCATTTTATCAAGGAGAAAGTTGAACAGGGAATCGTGAAGTTGGAGTATATGCCTATAGAGCTACAGGTTGCAGACATTCTGACATAGTCCTTACCCAAGGAAGTTTTTGAGAGACATCGACTGGATCTGGGAGTTCAGTTGACTCCCTTCACTTATAAGAGTGTGGATGTGGAACCACCCCCCTCTCCCCAAGGTATGATTTGTTTTTTCTCTAATGTGATGATATGTGTTCTCTACTCTGTTACAGACTGCAAAGGAGTGACATTTGGGTTCGTTGACAAAGGGGGAGAAAATAGTGATTGTTCAAGGGGGAGACAGTGTGGAAATTTGATAAATCATGATTGATATGGGGAGAAGCTGACAGGTGGAGCAGTGAGATAGGGGGAGTGAAATGAGATAGGGGAGACTATTAAATATGACGATGCTAGAAGTGGTCGATCAAAGAATAGATATCACAACAGATGAGGATCGTGATAAAATCAGAAGAGTTGTGTTGGAATGTGGTAAGAATATTTCCAAATATTGGTATCAGTTTGGTTTCAACAGTGGGTGTCATAGTTGAAGTGATTCATTGATGAACTTTTCATTTACTCTTGTTTCTCACATCAAGCATTGCTCATGTGGGCTTATAGTATGTGTTGAGTAAATCCTTGATCGCTATCAGAATCACAATGAGGCGAATGGTGGATGAAGAATTAACAAAGTATATTTTTATGAAAGAGTTTTCAAAAAACCCAAAGGGGGATATTGTTGGGCAAAAATCCCTCAAGGTATCATTGAATCATTTTTGAGGTTATTGTGTTTGTTGACAAAGTGGACTTATGTGTTGTGATTGTTGACAAAGCAAAAAATTACATACATATTTGTTGACAAAGGGGATTTCATGGTGGCATGTCGAGTTCAAGGGTTGTGGTTAACAATCCATATTTGGTTCAAGAACGTCGACAAAGAAATGGATGATCTGGAGGCGGTACAAAAAGAGCAGATACAAGGTGGCGTCGTTTTCCAGTGTTTGCCAAATTTTTTAGCCTAAAAATCGACAAAAGGAGAAAAGTGTTTTTGGCAAAGGAAATTGAGAATCGTGGTCTTGGAGGATTGTAAACTTGCGTGCCATATGTTTTTCAAGATCAAAACATCAAAATATGGAAAAGGGATAAGGGTCACGCAAGTTTTGGGTTTGGTCGCGCAAGTGACTAGCGGGGCAGAGACAAGGGAGGCAGGACTAGGGTGACGAGACTTGCGCGCCAAGGGGAGACTTGCGCACCGTCGCGCAGGGTGTCCAAATGTCTATAAATATAGGTCGACCCCTCCTCATTCTGCATGAGCTCAACACTTAGAGAAAATCAGATCTCATGTCGCGCAGGTGTGGTTGTCGCGCAAGTGGTGTGTGATCACGCAAGTAGAATTTGTGTGCCAGGTGATAGTTTCACACCTAAGGTGGTTTGGGTGAGAAAGGAATTGGTTCGCCCAAGTTTTGAGTTGAAGAAGGAGGTGTTGCATAAGTGGTTGAGGTGTACTTGTGCGCTATATTTTTGAGAAGCGTGAAAGTTGTTGGTTGTGCACCGAAATTGGTTTGGGTGTAAAAGGGTTTGAGTCGCACAAGTTTGGAGTTGCAGAAGCTTGTGTCACGCAAGTGGTTGAGGTGGACCTGTGCACCAGTTATAACTTGCACACTAATACTTTAGTGTCATCTTAGAGAAGGCCTCTAAGTAAGGTTGAAGACTGGCAGTGATTCAGGTCTACGTGAAAGCTGGTAGATTGCCGGATACCTTCGGTGCAAAAAGAGATTCATCTACGGGTGAAAGTTGGACTTCAATAGTGTGTCCACATACAACAGAGGATGTATTAATTATTGATAATGAAGAGACCTAGAATTCTATAAACTGTGATTGGATCCTTTCCAGAGCAGTGGGAAAAGGAAGAGGAAGAAGGTGATCCTCTCCACCGGCAGTGAGCCAAAGAGAGAGACAGGGAGTGGCCCTTGGGAAAGCAGTGAGCTGAACTTAAACCTTGTAAATGTAGTGGGCCTGGGAATAGAAGTGATCTATCCCAAAATTTGTAAACAGCAGTGTGCTTTTAGTGGATTTGGTACATCGGCACATCACTGATGTATGCTTTTTGGGCATAGCCCAGTGAGGGTGAACCACATAAAATTTGATGTGTCCTGTGCATGTTTTAGTTTCTGTCTATACTTTGCTGCATGAAAAAGATAGAAGAGAGTCTTTCTTAATAGTGAGACAAGATCAATAGGGGTAGTTGTTTTAATCTGTCATACCCTAATTCACCCCCCCCCCCTCTCAGGGTATCTAACCTATTGGACCTAACATTATCATCATCTTTTTTTAAAAAAAATATGTTTGGGGTATCACCCCAAAACCCGCACCTCTGATGAGACCATACTGTTCTAACTGCTTCAAGGACATAAATGGTAGGTGTTAATCTGATACTGGTGTTGATGATTCTTATGTCTAATTCAGATATAAAATATAGAAAAATAAGTAATTGTTTTTATATAATATCAATTTAATGCAATTTTTTATTTCATACATACACATGTTTCCCACAATTTTTGGGTATTTTCTTCTACTAGTATCCCATATTTACATACACATTCTTCCTTCCATAGCACATGACATGGGATGTAAGTGTCTTTTGATTTGGAATCATCAATATTCATATAAATAGAGGAACATAATTAAGTTTTTGTTTCATGTCTCATAAAATTATTACAGTAGAATTAAAATATGTACCATTTTTTCATATGAATCTTACCCCATCCTTTCTTTATGGTAGGGGTATGTTGGTTTTGCTTCCCATTCCTTATTTTTCAACACTTAGTTGATGTTTCATAACTAAAAATTCTCAATCAAAGTGATGAATACGCATATTGTCAAACAATGGATTGCCCACCATAATGTACCAGAAAAAATATCTCTATATGATGGCCAGTAAAAGCATCCCATGATTCTTGGGTTATTATGTGTTCATACATAAGTGGTGGGTGTAGGTTTAATTCTCCTTTAGCATCTTTAAGATAAAATATCGTTAGAATTGTGTGAAAGCCTCTATGAATCCTTATAATAAGCATTAATACATATTTATTTTGGGATTAATATATTATAAATTTACTCTTCAATTGATGATGAAGAGTAAGTCAATGTTTTATTATTTTATTTTTTTAGTAAAATAAAGAAAGGATATCATAATGTTACTATAATGGCTTCCCAAATTAGTGCCTTAAGCTTGGAAACCACATGGTACCACTAATATACATAAATCAGGATGTGTTGTAGAGTGATGATCCCAATTTAACAACTAAACATGGACTTCTTGGGGTTAACAGGTTGGCCTCACACATTCCATTTGACCTCAAATTTAATGCCTTTTATTTTTGCCTTAATAATTTTTTATAACACCATCACGCTATAATGCTTCTTTTTTTTTTTGCATCATTGGTTCTTCATTGTACACCATTTCCTCATATTCAACATCAACAATATTTTGTTCATATGGATTGGTAGCATCAACATGTGTAGAAGGTCAGTGTTCTTATGCACTAAGAGTAGCAGTGGGTTAAGAAACCAGTTGTTCCTCAGTATTTAGAAGATCAGCATGTGCAGAATTCATTATCTATATAAGTGGTTTGACATTTAATTTAGATTACATAAATGCAGCAGTGAATAGATTATAACATGAGGTAACACAATGTATATTAAAAAAATGTTTTCTAATTATTTAACTCTCTTTTTTATGGTTGAAGGGATATTCCCCTATATCTAGTATCCAAATCCCTTCATTATGGTATCATCTAATGTTAAAACCCTCATCTACATTGGGACTGTTGAAAAATGATTTCAACATCCAAATGAAAGGGTCATCCACAGTTGAATTTTCATCTGACCCTTCACTGGTTTTGGTCGATAACAGAATAATTGACCACTTTTGGTTTGCAGGATCTGGAACATAAAATACTTATACTGCCTATGATTTCATTATTAACAGTTTATGTTTTTACCCTTCCTCACTGAAATCTAATTTCATGAATAACAATTCATATATTTTTTTAGTACTCCTATTATCAACTTTCTTTCATTGAAAAATCAGAACTTGGAATGTTGTATAATCAAACTCACAAATTTGTTTAACGATTCCAAAGTATAACACAATCACATCAATTGGATTTCTTTTCTTAGTACTAGAAACATGCATCACTTCATCCACATGTTTAACTCCACTATTTTTCCTGGTACTGCCTCCATAATGTTCATTTTTATAGAATGTATAACCATTAATTACATAACCATTTTAATATAATACACACACAATTGATCCTATGGCTAGCCATAAAAGTTAATCTGAAATGGAATCTTAATTTTCATCTAAATCCTTAATTATATGGTCTGAAAACCATCCTATAAACTATTTATTATGTGTATTCGATATCCATATTTCAACCCAAGATAGATTCAAATGGCTAATAATTTTTTTGTTTGTTTCAACATATGGGGATTCCTCTAAACTATTATACAAAATGTAATGGTGGGCCTACTTATGATCTATAATATTGATTGTGAAAACATATATTTCAAAAATTACATTACCCAAAATCCTCCCAGTGTGATGATATTTCATTAGACTAATTATTTCCACACCAAATAGGCAGTCAGTATAGTATTCAGCCACTTCCTCTAAATTCAGGATACTCATGGTCAATTATCTTCCACTAAGGAGAGTTTTTCGGGTGATGATGTTTCTCAAATTTATTTCTTGTATATGCATGCCATGTCAATTTCCTTGTAGTCTCTTCACTTCGATATAGGTTCCTAAACCCTGTAATGATGGTAAATAACCATTAAAATTTCATAGGACCTGATTCATCATTCTTTTATCAAGATGCACCACACTTTGGAAATTATTTTAGTGATTTATGGTCCTTGTGAAACCGTATATAGTATACAGTAATTTGGGAAGGCATGTTTTCATTCAAAGATCATACCCATCAAACATAGAATTACTTTAGTTTCATATGTATGGCTAGGGATATCATTATTTTCTAGGATCATGTCATTTAAGATAGAAATTATTTCAGTAAAAATAGTGTCACTTCATTTGTTTCCATATTTTCAATTATACATCTTTAATATGGCTGAAAATGTTGTATATTTAGTGCAACCAATTACAATGGTGTCTTTACACACTCTATAACTTCTCAAAATAAGTTTGTAAAATCATTAAGTTCATCTTAAAATTTTATTCTCATTTTTTCAATACAATATCAATCATCATTTACACCTGTAATCACATCTTCGATATGGTCTTCTTCCTTGTACACACATGTAATCATATTAGATGATCCATAAAACAGAGTGATATCCCAACCAATAGCTATGTTTTCTTTTCCCCATTTTTATTGCAACATTTATAACTTCGATCAATTCTATGATAGATCAATTGTTCTTCCAACTCCTCTAGAGTTATTAGTCTAGAATAAATAGTGTAAACAAGGAAAAAGGACTTGAGAAGTGTCATATACATTATCTTATTCAAACTTGATGAAATATTTCACCCCATATTCATACTTTTTTTTCATAATATTGGAATCCATCCATTCTCTATTCCTATCCATCCAGTTTGATTTTGTAATATTAAAATTTAGAAAAATAAATACACAAAATATGTTCAATTGAAGATGGACCTCATGAATTTCTTGAAAGAAAATGGAAAAGATCTAAAAATGGTTTATCACCCCACATGATCAAAAATAAAAACTTATTGAAGGAGATTTAAAAATATAATGGAGGATATTTAACTTTTAAATACCATTTTCACATCAATTGAATAGCATAGGAACCACTAAAATTATAGTGAAGAGTTTTGGATCTAATTATGTTCACTTTGTCGATGGATTTAAGAACAATGCATGAGTATTTCTTAACTTTTTAAAAATGGGAATGAAAATATTTCAAGGTAGAATAAATGAGTCATTAGAAGATTCAATGATATAACTATCATCATAAATGATTAGCAATAAATCGATAATTTATTTCATATTTTTAATGATCAAAACCCTTTTCGTATGAGTATAAATGTAGTATAAAATCACATTTACATTATAAAAACTGATGAAGTATGACTATAAAATGTAATAGCAACAAAATATATATATATATATTATTTGAAAACCTTTTTCATATCGAAAATAACACTATTAAATATATTAATGGTTTCACAAATAAAAAAATAAGTTATTACATTTTTAAAAATATTTTCAAAATCGGCATTAAATTTATGAAAGAATAAAAGCATTAAACTATTGATAATTTGAAAATTGAATTTGGGTATAAAATTATATCATACAAATGTATTTATATTTATATTAGCATATAAAATTATAGATGTATATAAAAGTATAAAATTATATGTAACTTATAAAATAATATATATTTTAAATAAGTATACCTAATTTATAAATGTATATAAATTTAAAAAACTATATAAAAGTACATATATGTTATAAAAGTATAAATAATTTATAGAAGTTTATAGTTTTACAAATTTATAAAAGTATAAAATTATAATATATAAAATTATAATTTATAAAAGTATAAATTATAAAATTATTCGATTTTAGTCTATTGATGAAATGATCAATCTTGATTTTATTGTTAATAGAAAAACTCTAGGTGTATCTTGCAAGCCTTATAAGGTTTCATTTATAGGTACCAATGGATTGAAACTAATTTTTTGGAAAAAAACTATATATCTATTTTGTTGGGAGTAGTTCGGGGAAAATATTTGGGGAAGAATATTTCCTTAAACATCTCTCATTTCATACTATAAACTTCTTCATTTTTCCACATATTCATAATAAGTACCTACCATCAATCTACTTCACCATCCAAATTCTAAGTGGCTATCCATTTCTTCAAAACTAGATGATCAGAGGAACCCAAATGGTTATAGGGAATTTTCATATGAATAAATCCATGGTGTGTTGTTTCATACATAATTTTAATGTTTAGGATTTTAAAATGGTTCATATTATTATTCATTTATTGAGAATTTTGTTTAAGTATTATCATGATATTTTTCACTCCAACTCTCTTCCTATTTGGTTTTCTATTGGGATAGTCACCTAATTTTCCACCACAGTCATTGTTATATTGGTTCCTCCTCGATCTAGACCTTACTAAAACCAAATGTGTGGATCATGTGTAATAAAAAATAATATCATAAAATAAAAACTACATGAAAATTTAAACTCATGATGTCTTAATATTGGACATGTTCATTTTATCCTATAATACTTTTGGTTCACTATAACTCATTTACTATGGTGGGTCGGGCCTCAAAACTTCTTTCTCATAGTCGATCAAGCATTACAACTAATTTACCATTTTGGATATAGCATCACAATTTGTTTCGCATAGGAGTATGAGGAGATATTATACTTTAAAATATGAAAATAATGATTTTACCCAAACACAGATCTTAAAAAAAGATAAATATTGAATAAAAGAAAATGTGCAATCCATTTTTTACTAAACACTATTAACAAAATAAATTCTCATGAGTAAATGAAAGAAATATATTGATATATATAAAATAAAGAATCACAATAATCTGAAAGCATATCATAATCCTTTAACCAAATATGTCACCATTATAGCTAACCATTTAACATATGTTATATTCTTGTTAAACGACATTTAAATTATCATTTGGTTTTTCAAATATTAAAATATCCTAAAAACTAAACAATGCATAGTAAAAAAACACCCCTCACAATTAATATATACTTCTAATAAAGAATAATATATAAACATACTAGTCATCCACTAACATAAATAAAATCATAAAAATACACCTATGGAATTTAAGATCAATTCAAGAACATTGAGACATGAAACAAATGAATGTATTCATAGTTAATTTATATTAAATAGAATTATAAAATATTTATATTTTCCTATGAAAAATACATAACACATTATCACTATTTTAAAATAAACCCAAAAAATCATATACGAATTCAAATCAATAAAAATTCAACCTTACACCTTTCAAGTCCATTTACAACATGATAATGTTTAATCGTTCAATTTAAATTCGTAAAAACTTATTTAATTTATGATTCTTGTATCTTTTTAAGAGTTAAATCATGAACAGTTTAAAATATAAACATATAGAAAACCAAAATAAATTCATAATAAATTGAATCGTTACATTGAAAAATGATTATTTAACACATCTTGAAAAAAAATCATATCACAACAAACACTATTAAAATAATGCATTATAACATGGGAGTATTTATGAATAACTATAATTTTGAGAAAATATAATCATTGAAAACAAAAAAAATACATTAAAAGGACTCCATGGCCATAATATACACGTATCCACTAAAACTAAATTTAAAACATATAATTATCACCACTTGACACACAATACTTATGTGCATGACATCTATTCAAAAGAATCCTTGATGAACCTATATTCAAATCCCCATCAAAGGGAAATTCTTCCAATAATAGAAATGTAGATTAATAATAAATCATCCTATACACTATTAGTGCACATGTATGGAGTGGATAGATAACTAAGGGGTGAATCTGGTCAGAACAACATGCATCAAGGTTGGAGGGAGTAAAGACCTAGATGGAAGAAGTGATTAAAGAGGAAAATAAATAATCTCATACCTTAGAGTGGTGACCATTCATTGATGAAGAGCGATGAAGTTTTGGTTGGTAGTGACAGTGGTAGGGAGGACAATGAGGGTTAGGTTGGGAGCAACGATGATGATAGGGAGTGACAATGACTACATTGATAACGATGAGGGCAGGGAGCAACGTCAGGGAGAGGGGTGGTGATAACACCACGGTTCCAAAAAAGTTTAAAGGTGTGAGGAGATGGAAAATTTATTAGGGTTCATTCTATAAGTGTGTGTTTGTTTTTTATTAGTGCTTTCAAAAAAGCGCTAATAAAGAGTAGTTTTATCGGTGTTAATATAGAAAACTCTAATAAAAATACTATTTATCAACGTTTTTTGTCACTAGTAAAGATACGCATTTATCAATGCTAAAAAATCACCAATAAAGAGAAGTTTTATCAGCGTTAATATTAAAAGAACAGATAAAACTACTCTTAATAAATATTTTTTTAGCACTGATAAAGATACCCCTTTATCACTGCTAAAAAAGCGCTGATAAAACGAGTCTTTATCGGCACTAAAATTCTAGCACTGATAAAGACTGCTTTTATCAGCATTTGTTTACGTTGATAAGGTGGAATCATTATCAGTGCTAAAAGAGCACTGATAATGATCCAAATAAATAAATATATTTATTATTTAAATATATTTATTATAATTTTATAAATATATTTATATAATTATATATTTGTATATTATTATATATATTTATAAAATTATAAATATATGTATTATTTGAATATATTTATTATTATTTTATATATATTTGTAAATAATTATAAATATATTTATATATTTATATGATTATATATAAAATTATTAATATATAAATATGTATATGTTAATTTATTAATATATAAATATAAATTTATAAATTTATAGTAAATATATCTATTATTTAAAAATATTTATTGTAATTTTATCAGGGATGTGGCGATGAGTATGGTTTCTTTGATATGTAGTTGTCTTTTTTGGCTTGTGGTACTTGTTTACTGTCCTTTTATTTTAATTTAATAAATGGTCAGGGGGTCATCCTCTGACAACATTTCTGGTATAAATAAATATATTTAAAAATGTTTCTATATAATTATAAATATATTTATACGATTATATCTCATGGCCCACCCAACTTTGGTATATTTATATAATTACATATTCTTATATCAATATATAAATAGATCTAATTAAAAATATAATAATTATATTTATTAGGGTGTCAATGTATAAATAAGTATTCATGAGTCATGAATACATAACATATGCATGCATCATCATAATATAAGTAATCTTAACATTTGGAACATAGAAACCTACAATTATGTCAACAAATAAACTTATGATCATATAGCGTCAATTATACTCATATGCCAATATAGGATCATAAATGACATCAATCATGTCCCTAAATACCATCATTATCTCACGAGATACACATACACATATTTATTGACCAATTTCCTTGAGGAAATATATTTATTTATTTATAATTATTATTATAAATAAATATATTTAAAAATTATTTATATATAATCATAAATATATAATTATAAATATATAATTATAAACATAATAAATATATTTATTATTTAAATCAATTATTATAATTTTATAATTATTTGAATATAAATTTATTTATTTATAATCTTATAAAATTTTTTTAAAACATTAAATATATATTTGAATTATTATAAAATATATATTAATATATCATATTTATATTAATTATAAACATGCTTTTTTAATTAATGTATATAAAAAACATTATTTTTGAATATATTATAATAATTTTATATATATTAAAAATATTTCCATTAAAAAACTTTTGTTAGTGCTAAGAATAGCACTGATAAATATATCCTTTATCAGATCTAAAAATGTTCATAAAAGATACACCTTTATCTACATTTTTTAGCGCTAATAAATATTACCATTATCAACCCTTTTTATCTAGAATAGATAAATGTGGGGCTTTTATCAGTACTTTCTGGTTAGTACTGATAAAATCAGACGCTTCCCTTTCCCCGATCAGTGGTAGCGAGACCTTGGTGGTAAATATATAACTTTGTCTAAGGTTAAGATGTCCAACATTATTCATTTCCATCATTTATAATTCAATTATTATTTTCCATGATATTATTGCATTGATATTTTCCATTGGTGCGTTTTTTGCTCAAGTTATTGATTAAATGACATGTGTTTTCATTTATTTACCTTTTAAAATTGATTATTCCTTATTTACTCATGATAGTTATGGTTGTACATAACCCTTAACGTATTTTTGAGCTCACACTTATTTTTTTCTTACCTTAGGAAGTGAAGAAGTAAATAATAATAAGTTCAAGGATACAAAATATTTACTTTCACTGTGTTTATATTTTATTTCCAATGTAAAATGGGAAGAATGTTTGTATATAATCCTCCAAGACTAATAAATTGACTGGTCCTTTGAGGTGAGATCCCTTGTATCTTATAAAAATGTAATAAAGTATACTCTGACTCAAAGTTACTAGACTGGGGTTGAAACATGGGTTAAAACCCAAGGCGCATGCACCGCCACTCACCCAGGTATCATCTTCCGTGGAAATCTTCTCTTGGTTTTCCTCAAAAATCAAAGTTGTATTTCCCTGGTAAGGATTCCTCCTCATTATATTTTTTATTTTATCTCAATTTCATCCTTTCCTATCATCGTGATTTTGTTTATTTGAACCCTAGTTCTAAGGGATAACCAGATTTTTGTTGTTTTCTTTGCTTATATAGTTTGTATTAGTTCATTATAATCTGTTTGGGTGTCCTCTATTGAAGGAGACACATTCCAGCTCTCTTTGGATTGGTTTCACTTGATTTAAGATAGTACCCCATGTCCAAGCATTAAATTTAAGAGTTGTAGGTTCCTTGATGTTTCAAAATATTTTATTTATTCTTATATATGGTATTCGAAATTAATTTTATGAAATTTTAAAGGGGGTATCCTTGGGAATAATTTCTTTACATGGAATTTCAGGTTGAACATGAAATTCCAAGTATTTAATAAGTGTGAAATATTTATTTAAATTTAAATTTAACATTTTGAAGTTGTTTTGACACAGTTTGGGTCTAGAATCAAATTAAAAAGTTTGGTTTGGTCTTTTTGAAAGTCTTTAATAAAAATTTTAAATTGATTTTTTCAAAGAGGTTTTGAAATAAACCTTTTTATATATATTTTTGAAATAAATACATAGATTCCGAAATGGAATTTTAAATGGATTTATAAATTCCATGTTTGGATAATTTTTTAAAAATTGTTTTAATTAAAATAGCATGGTTTTAAATGGATTTGACCTCATTTGGTTCATGTTGAGATTTAAAAATGGAGTTGATTTCTTAAATTAAATTTTAAAGATGATTCCAAGAATAATGTTTTGAGAAATAATTTTTATATATTTTTTGAAATGCTTAAATGTACTCGATATCCCAAGTGCTTTTTGGAAAGGCTTGGTAGGAACTTTTAATTGATTTGTAATTAGGTGTGTATGTGTGCACCTCTCGTGAATCCCATTGGTTTTGATTTATGTTTATGGTTGATGGGAATTTTGGGATTTTCCATGAGATGGAGATAAAGAAGAACTTGATTTCTGTGTTATTTACCACTATTTATTATCTCTACTAATTGTTTGGTATGCTCCTTTCTTATTGGATCACCCTTTGTTTGAGTTTTTTCATTGGAACCCAGGTAGCTAAGTGAGAGTATATACTAATGCTACCCTAGATAGAAGAACACCACTAGTGTCCCCCTATTTAGTGATAGGGAAGGATGAGCTATTACATTATGATGAGATTGGGTGAAGGCTCATCGAGTGGTTTGTGATAGGATAAAATGTATGTTGGCATGATGGTCCATTGAGTAAAGTCTTGATTATCTCACTTTAGGACCTAGGACAGATTCCATGACATCTATTCCTTTAGTTGGTGGATTCACTTTGGGGGAATCCTTGGATTATTTGATATCTCGTGAGTTCTTGATGTGTGTGACACCTGTGATTAGTTACTTTTATTTTATTGTTTCATCTACGTCATGGTTCCTCTTTTATTTATCTCTTACTTCAAGTGGCGTGTGTTGGTTTTTTTGAAGCATTTTATGAAATTGTTTAATAATTTAACAAGAAGTTATTTTATATAGTCTGTGTGATTTCTAAATAAATTTTTTATTGTGATTGTTTTCCTTTAATAAAAATATAAAGGAAAGTTTGGATGACCACTTTGAGGTGATTTTGGTTTCAAAATATAATTAAGCCTGAAAAATTCATAATTTATTAATTTATTTCAAACTAACACTAAAAGGATATTTCTTTTAAAATTTATACGTGGGGTGTGGTTTATCATTATCATGCTTACTATGCTTTTCCTTACATCAATCTACTAGTTCAATTTCGGGTTTTCATCCAGCTTTTGGCCCATCTTGATAACGTTGATTTATCTGAGGTTAGTAGTTTATTTTATTGCATTCAGCCTATGGTGACTATTACCTGATTACATGGGACTAAATTTTATTTTTCTAGAATGTCTAGAATGTGGCCCTTTATATAATTTTCATGGTCCAATTATGATTTTATAACTTTCTACAAATGGAGGGTACTTATATCCACTCGTGGGTAAAGAAAAGACATCTAGCGATGGATTTTTGTGCGTCTGTACATTAAAGGGGATGGAGGTATGGGGGATTGGAATGTTTTTTTATTTAATTTTCTATACTACTATATAGTTTATTTTTTTCATATTTGATTTGGCCTGGATTTCTGATCTACGGATGGGTCATTATGACTTTCCATTAGTTTTTTGATTTTTTTTTTAAGGTTGGGGTCGAAGCCTCAATTTATTATTTAAAGAAAAGACCTATTTAGTGTGGGTAGAGGGAGACACATTACATATCCCAAAGGCCCAAGGCCAAGTGGCCTGAATACAAGGCTTGAAAGCCCATTTTTTGGCCCAAAGGACCCCTCGGTGAACAGTGCTGCTACAATGCCACACTGCTACAGCCCCTGCTACATTACCGCCACCGCTACATCCCTTGCTATAGTACTTCCACCGATACAGTGTTGCCGCTTCTACAGTACCCCAGAATTTTGTCCCTACCCGGATTTGATCCTGGGTCTTTTGGTTGCCAAGCAGTAGCCCGTACCACTTGGGTACAGGCTCGTTGGCGTTAGTTTTCTTTTGGTGTTTTTACTCTGATTCAAATGAGAAATTTCTCAAATTGTTTGTATCTAATGCCCTGTTACTTTTTTTAGCCCATGGTGATTTGTAATTCCCCTTAGGTATGTCACGGGTTAGCTCGGGCATCTGATGGATGGGTGATTAGGTGGGTTCATGACCTGACGGTTGATGCGGTACCAACCAGATTGCTTTCAAATTGAGTTTGTTGGATGATATCACTTTGTTTTGTGGGCTATAGGGGAAGATTGATAGGGTTTATTCCATCTAAATTTTTTACTAGATTTATTTTTTAAATGGGTATATGGTTTTATTTGGGTACATGCATGAGTTTTGGGGAGATATATTTTAATATATCTATATGGATGAGATGAGATTTTTTTTAAACGCTCACGTGAAAGATACACGGTGTTTTGAAGTTTAAGATATAATTCCTTTATATCTTTTTTCATTTGAAAGGGAAGCTATGAAAGCATTAAAAGGGGGTAGCCAATACGTGGGTGGGGACGTCTACTTGTAGGGAGGTGATTTGCGAACAATGTTGGGATTTTTACAAGATGTATTCCACTGAGAGGAGGAATATAGTTACCTCATTTTTAGTAGCATGTGCAACACATCTATAAGGAGTGGCAGTAGATGGGGATTGAAGCGGTGTCAACAATGACATGTTGGTGATCCAAATGGTAGGGGTATGTTGGTTTTTCTTCCCATTCCTTATTTCATGTCGCATAAAATTATTACAGTAGATTTAAAATATGTACCATTTTTTCATAAGAATATTACCCCATCCTTTCCTTATGGTAGGGGTATGTTGGTTTTGCTTCCCATTCCTTATTTTTCGACACTTAGTTGATGTTTCATATATAAAAAATTCTTAATCAAAGTGATGAATACACATATTGTCAAACAATATATTACCCACCATAAAGTACCTGAAAACATATCTCCATATAATGGCCAGTAAAAGCATCCTGTGATTCTTGGGTTATTAGGTGTTCATACTAAGCAGTGGGTGTGGGTTTACTTTTCCTTTAGTATCTTTAAGACAAAATATCTTTAGAATTGTGTGAAAGTCTCTATGAATCCTTATAGGAAGCATTAATACATATTTATTTTGGGATTAATATATTATAAATTTACTCTTAAAGTGATGATGAATAGTAATTCAATGTTTCTTTATTTTATTTTTTAGTAAAATAAATAAAGGATATCATAATGTTACTATAATAGCTTCTCAAATCAGTGCCTTAAGCATGGGAACAACATGGTACCAATAATCTACATAAATCAAGATGTGTTGTAGAGCGATGATCCCAATTTAACAACTGAACATGGACTTGTTGGGGTTAACAGGTTGTCCTCACACATTCCATTCGACCTCAAATTTTATGCCTTTTATTTTTGCCTTAATAATCTTTTCTAACACCATCATGCTACAATGCTTTTTTTTCAGCATTGGTTCTTTATTGTATATCATTTACTCATATTAAACATAAAAAATATATTGTTCCTATGGATTGGTAGCATCAGCATGCGCATACGGTCAGTATTCCTATACACTAAGAGTAGCAGCAAGTTGAGAAACCAGTTGTTCCTCAGTATTTAGAGCATCAGCATGTGCAGAAGTCATTATCTACACAAGTGTTTTAACATTGAATTTAGATTACATAAATTTACAATGAATAGATTATAAAATGAGGTAACACAATGTATATTAAAAAATGTAATCTAATTATTGAACTCTCTTTTTAATGGTTGAAGGGATATTCCCCTATATCGAGTATCCAAATCCCTTAATTATGGTATCCTATAATGTAAAAAACCCCATCTACATTGGGACTATTGAAAAATGATTTCAACGTCCAAATGAAAGGGTCATCCTCAGTTTAATTTTCATATGACCCTTCAGTGGTTTTGGTCGATAACAGAATAATTGACCACTTTTGGTTTGTTGGATCTGGAACATAAAAAACTTATACTACCCATGATTCCATTATTAATAGTTCATGTTTTTACCCTTCCTCACTAAAATCTAATTTAACCAATAACAATTCATATATTTTTACATTACTCCTGTTATCAAATTTCTATCATTGAAAAATCAGAACATGGAATGTTGTATAATCAAACTCACAAATTTGTTTAATGATGCCAAAGTATGACATATTCACATCAATTGGATTTCTTTCCTTAGTACTAGAAACATGCATCACTTCATCCACATTTTTAACTCCACTATTTTTCCTGGTACTGACTCCATCATGTTCATTTGTATAGAATGTATAACCATTAATTACATAACCATTTTAATATAATACATACACAATTGATCCTATGGCTAGCCATCGAAGTTGTTCTAAAATTGAATCTTAATTTTCATCTAACTCCTTAAATATATGGTCTCAAAACCATCCTATAAACTATTTATTATGTGTATTTTATATCCAGATTTCAACCCTTGATAGATTCAAATGGATAATAATTTTTTTATAGGTTTCAACATATGGGGAATCCTCTAAACTATTATAAAAAATTTAAAGGTGGTCCTACTTATGAACTATAATATTGATTGTGAAAAAATATATTTCACAAATTAATTTACCCAAAAGCCTCCCAGTGTGATGATATTTCAGTAGACTAATTATTTCCACACCAGATAGGTAATCGGTATAGTATTTTGTCGCTTCCTCGACAATATATCATTCCACAATAAAACCCTCTAGATGACTTATATTTTTGACATACTCCTTATAAATCTTCATATACTATTCAATGGGGTATATTCATCTATAATGTATAGGTCCACATAGTCAAATCTCTCTCACTAAGTGAACCATCAAGTGAATCATCATATCAAAGAATGTTGGGGGAAGAACATTTCTAATTCACATGAAATGACAAAAAAAATCCTTTTCCATACTTGGTAATTTTTATAGGTCTATAACTTTTATTCATATATATTTGAATAAGAAACAAATATTGGTTAATGTATGATGTACATTCTTGGTCAAAATGAAATGTAAAGCTACAGGAATTAGATCTTCCATCAAAACATGACAGTCATGTGATTTCAGAACCTTTAACTTTAAATCATTCATTGACATGATATTATTGACATTCGATGAATATCCATATGGAACCTTTACATCATTCATAAAGTTTCAAAACCAATATCTCTCCTTTGTGGAAAGAGTTTAAAAAGCTGGAAGAAGAAATGTTCATTTTTTACCTTATATTAATGCCAAATCTTCCCCTATTCCCATGCCAACCATGTCCAACCTATCTTTAATTCCATCCTTTTTTCATGTGAATTTAGTAATATGTTGATTACAATATCACGTACATTTTTTCAATATGCATAACATTAATAAAATGTTTGATGTGGATCCAATTATTGTATGGTAATTCAAAAAAAACTGATCTTTTTCAACTTGTTTTCGTAAGTTTTTTCAAAAACATTTTACCTATAGTAGTTTCCACATATTTTACTTTCTCAAATAGTTGATCACCTGTTAGTGGAGACAGTGTTGTACATTCTTATATAATTCTATCGAATGATGTCATCCAAGATCATGACTTATGTCGTCAGGGTAGAAATCTATGATGTCCTAGAAACACGGTCTTTGATGAATGTTTCAAACTAATTGATTGTGTACCCCATTCGTAAATGGGACACCCTTGAGTTCCTTTAATTCTATGTCCTGATAATTTTTTATAATCCAGAAAGTCATTTATCATCCCATACAATATTTCTCTCATAATGAAATCTTCATTTCTATAAGCATCATACAATGTAACACCTGAATCCCACAATAATTTCAAATCTTCAATCAATGGATAAAAATATACATCCACAACATTACCCGGTTGTTTTGGTACATATATAAGCATAGATAATATAAGATATTTTCATTTCATTCATAACCAGAGTGGCAAGTTATAATTTTCCAATAAAATCAGCCATGTACTATGAGTCTTTCTTTGAAAACTAAAAGGATTCACTTCATCTATAGATAAATAAAGATGAAGGTTTCTTAGATCATTTCTAAATTCAGGATACTCATGGTCAATTATCTTTCACTAAGGAGAGTTTTTCAGGTAATGATGTTTCTCATATTTATTTCTTGTATATGACTTCCATGTCAATTTCCTTGAAATATCTTCACTTCCATATAGGTGCCTAAACCCTGGAATGATGGTAAATTACCATAAAAATTTCATATGACATGATTCATCTTTCTTTTATCGAGATGAACCACACTTTGGAAATTATTTTAGTGATTTATGGTCCTTACGAAACAGTATATAGTATACAGTCATTTGGGAAGGCAAGTTTTCATTTAGAGATCATACCCATCAGAGATAGAATTTCTTTAGTGTCATATGTTTGGCTAGGGAGATCATTATTTTCTAGGAGCATGTCATTCAAGATACAAATTCGTTCAGTAAAACTAGTGTCACTACATCTGCTCCCATATTTTAAATTATACGTCATTAATATGGCTCACAATGTTGTATATTTAGTCAACAAGTTACAATGGTGTCTTTACACACTCTATAACTTCTCAAAATAATTTTTTAAAATCATGAAGTTCATCTTCAAATTTTATTTTCATTTCATCAATACAATATCCATCATCATTTACACCTGTAATCATATCTTCGATATGGTCTTCTTCCTTGTACACACATGTAATCATATCAGATGATCCATAAAACATAGTGATATCCCAACCACTATCTACATTGTATTTCCCCTGTTTTTATTCCAACATTTATAACTTCAATCAATTCTATGATAGATCAAGTGTTTTTACAACTCCTCTAGACTTATCAGTCTTGATTAAATAGTGTAAACATGGAAAAAGGACTTGAGAAGTGTCATATGCATTATCTTATTCAAACTTGATGAAATATTTCACCCCATATTCATACACTTTTTTCATATGATTAGAATCCATCCATTCTCTATTCATATCCATCCTATTTGATTTATTAATATTAATATTTAACAAAATAAATACACAAAATATGTTCAATTGAAGATGGATCTCATTAATTTCATGAAAGAAAATGAAAAAGATTGAAAAATGGTTTATCACCCAACATGATCAAAAATAAAAACTTATTGAAGGAGATTTAAAAATATATTGGAGGAGATTTAACTTTTAAATACTATTTTCACATCAATTGAATAGCGTAAGAACCACTAAAATTAAAGTGAAGAGTTTTGGATCTAATTATATTCACTTTGTTGATGGATTAAAGCACAATCCCTTGAGTATTTCTTAACATTTTAAAAATGGGAATGAAAATATTTCAAGGTAGAATAAATGAGTCATTAGAAGATTAAATGATAGAACTATCATCATGAAGGATTAGTGATAAATCGATAATTTATTTCATATTGTTAATGATCAAAACCCTTTTTGTATGAGTATAAATTAAGTATAAAATCACATTTACGTTATAAAAACTGATGAAGTATGACTATTGGATGTAATAACAGGAAAAAATATATATATTATTTGAAAACCCTTTTCATAATAGAAAATAAGACTATTGAATAAAATAATGGTTTCACAAATAAAAAAAATAAGTTAATATATTTTAAGAAAAATTCAACATCGGCATTAAATTAATGAAAGAACAAAAGTAGTAAACTATTGATAAATTAAAAAATGAATTCAGGTATAAAAGTATAAAATAGAAATGTATTTATATTATATTAGTATATAAAATTATAGATGTATATAAAAGTATAAAATTATATATAATTTATAAAATAATATATTTTTTAAAGAAGTATACCTAATTTATAAATGTATATAAATTTATAAAACTATATAAAAGTACATATATGTTATAAAAGTATAAATAATTTATAGAAGTTTATAGTTTTTCAAATTTATAAAAGTATAAAATTATAATATATAAAAGTAAAATTTAAAAAAGTATAAATTATAAAATTATTCGATTTTAGTCCATTGATGAAATGATCAATCTTGATTTTATGGTTAATAGAAAAACTCTAGGTGTACCTTGCAAGTCTCATGAGGTTTCATTCATAGGTACTAATGGATTGAAACTAATTTTTTAAAAAGAACTCTATCTCTATTTTGTTGTGAGTAGTTCGAGGAAAATATTTGGAGAAGAATATTTCCTTAAAAAACTCTCATTTCATACAATAAACTTCTTCATTTTTTTCACATATTCATAATCAGCACCTGCCATCTATCTACTTCACCTTCCAAATTCTAAGTGGCTATCCATTTCTTCAAAACTAGTTGATCAGAGGAACCCAAATGGTTATAAGAAATTTTCATATGAATATATCCATGGTGTGTTGTTTCATACATAATTAGCATTTTTAGGATTTTGAAATGGTTCGTATTATTATTCATTTATTTAGAATTTTGTTTAAGTATTATCATGATATTTTTCACTCCAACTCTCTTCCTATTTGGTTTCCTATTGGGATAGTCACCTAATTTTCCATCTCACTCATTGTTATATTGGTTCCTCCTCAATCTAGACCTTACTAAAACTAAATGTTTGAATCATGTGTAATAAATAATAATATCATAAAATAAAAACTACATAAAAATTCAAACTTGTGATGACTTAATATTGGACAGGTTCATTTTATCCTATAATACTTTCGGTTCACTATAACTCATTTACTATGGTGGATCAGGCATCAAAACTCCTTTCTCATAGTCGATCAAGAATTAAAACTAATTTCCCATTGTGTATAGAGAATCACAACTTGATTCTCATAAGAATATGAGGAGATATTATAATTTAAAATATGAAAATAATGATTTTACTCAAACACAGATCTTAAAAAAAGATAAATATTGAAAAAAATAAAATATGCAATCCATTTTTTACTAAACACTATTAACAAAATATATTCTCATGACTAAATGAAAGAAATATATTGATATATGTAAAATAAATAATCACAATAATCTGAGAGCATATCATAATCCTTTAACCAAATATGTCACCATTATAGCTAACCATTTAACATATGTTATATTCTTGTTAAACGAAATTTAAATTATCATTGGGTTTTTTAAATATTATAATATCCTAATAACTAAACAATTCATAGTAAAAAAACACCCCTCACAATTAATATATACTTCTAATAGAGGAAAATTATATAAAAATACTAGTCATCCACCAACACAAATAAAATCATAAAAATACACCTATGGAATTTAAGATCAATTCATGAACACTGAGACATGAAACAAATGAACATATTCATAGTTAATTTATATTAATTGGAATTGTAAAATATTTAAATTTTCCTATGAAAAATACATAACACATTATCACCATTTTAAAATAAACCCAAAAAATCATATACTCATTCAAATCAATAAAAATTCAACCTTACACCTTTCAAATAAATTTACAACATGATAATGTTTAATCGTTCAATTTAAATTCTTAAAAACATCTTTAATTTATAATTCTTGTATCTTTTTAAGAGTTAAATCATGAACAGTTTAAAATATAAACATATAAAAAAATCATAATAAATTTAATCATTACATTGGAAACATGATTATTTAACACATCTTGAAAAAAATCATATCACAAAAAACACAATTTAAAGAATGCATTATAACATGGGAGTATTTATGAATAACTATAATTTTGAGAAAATATAATCATTGAAAACAGAAACAATAAATACATTAAAAGGACTCCATGTCCATAAAATACCCGCCGCCACTAAAACTAAATTTAAAACATATAATTATCACCAATTGACACTAAGTAATTATGTGCATGACACCTATTCAAAAGAATACTTGATGAACCTATATTCAAAGCCCCATAAAAATAAAATTCTTCCAATATAAGAAATGTAGATTAATAATAAATCATCTTATACACTATTAGTGCACATCTATGGTGTGGGTAGATAACTAAGGGGGTAAATCTGGTCAGAACAACATGCATCAAGGTTGGAGGGATTAAAGACCTAGATGGAAGAAGTTATTCAAGAGGAGAATAAATAATATCATTCCTTAGAGTGGTGACCATTCATTAATGAAGAGCGATGAAGTTTCGGTTGGGAGTGACGGTGGTAGGGAGGAAAATGAGGGTTAGGTTGGGAGTAATGATGATGACAGGAAGTGACAACGACTACAACGATAATGATGAGGGCAGGGAGCGGCGTCGGGGAGAGCGGTGGTGATAACACTATGGTTCCAAAAAAAATTAAAGGTGTGAGGAGATGGAAAATCTATTATGGTTCCTTCTATAAGAGTGTGCATGTTTTTTGTTAGTGCTTTCAAAAAAGCGCTAATAAAGAGTAGTTTTATCAGTGTTAATATAGAAAGCTTTGATAAAACTAATATTTATCAATGTTTTTAGCGCTAGTTAAGATACTGATTTATCAATGCTAAAAAAGCGCTGATAAAGAGAAGTTTTATCAGTGTTAATATAAAAAGCACCGATAAAACTACTCTTTATCAATACCTTTTTAGCACTGATAAAAATACCCCTTTATCACTGCTAAAAAAGAATTGATAAAACGAGTCTTTACTGGCACTAAAACTCTAGCGCTGATAAAGACTGGTTTTATCAGTGTTTGTTGACGATGGAGAGAATAACTCTCTCATATGGAGAGCTTCTCTCTCTATCCATTTATGGTGATCGTTTCAACGATTACACAAAATTTATTAGAGGTGATGATGATCAATCTCATGGTGTTGATGGGCATAAGGATTTATTTTCCTTGTGTTGTCCTAAAAGTAGGATTAACCTACTTATGTTTGGTTCAGATTCAGAGGGGAATCGCGATTTTTCTGGGGATTTTAAGTCCTTTACTTCTGAAAAATCTCTTACTGCAGAGATTTTGAAACTTTCTCGGAGTTCCAATCATGGTCGACGGCTTTGGGATGGCACGATAGGCATGGGCCACTTTTCTGATGCCAGGAGCTGTGGGTCAGCCGTTAATCAGTGTCGGCAATTTTTTTGGGCGGCGAGTTCTTCGCGTCGTCCTGATGATATCCATGGTTTTCATTATTTATGTTTGGTTTTCTTTGGCCAGAGAGGTTTTTTGGCGATGGTGACATTGTGTGGCAAGGCTGGACCCCGGTTGAGGCGACGACGGAGGCCAAACGGTGGGGAGCGGCGGTCTTGGGATCCCAAAGGATCTGGTGCATGGGCGGCGTGTGAGATATGATCGGCGACGAAGTGTGGGATGGTGGGGAGGAGATCTCGTTGTCCGACGGTTTCTTTTACAGCGTGCTTTGGCTGGTGTGATTGGCAGGGACCTTGGTCCAGGGGACGGGGCGTTGCTAGGGTGACCTCGGTATGCAGGGATTACCACGACGGGACGTGGTGGCTTTGAGGATGGTGATGTGGCCCACGGCCTGGCGATGGCCAGAGGCTGAGGGTTGCGTTCAGTTGACGGGGTGAATGAGCACTTTGGGTTGTGTTTCTTGCTCCGGTGAGGAGCATGGCGACGACGAATGGGATTTGGCGTCGGAAGAAGGGATCTCAACATATCTGGGTTTTAGGTGCTTCGGTGTTGGGACGAAGAACGATTCTGGTGCATCGTTGGGGTGTCACAGGAGCGATCGCGGGAAAGCGACATCCACAAGAGGAGTAGGTGGTCGACTTCACATGGGGTGTTTGTTGAGTCAATAAGGTTTTCCTTATGACTTTTCCATTCCTTCTTGTTTTGAAAATCACAAACACCTTATCTTAAGAAAAGTTGCTTTTATAAGGAAAGTTGCTTGTATATGAAAAATTACTTTCCCAAAAAAAAATTCTTTATTAAGGAAAATCGCTTTTATAAGGAAAATTGCTTTTATAAGAAAAATTATCCTTATCATATTTTCATCCATATTTTTCTTAAGTATGAGATTCAGATTCATTTCTCTCTTCATGGATTCGTTGAAACTTTGATATGAAGCATTCTGTTTTTAGGATCCGATTTCTGGATAATAACTGTAAGGAAGTTTCATTCCGAATTCCGGATATGAACTCTGACTAAGTTCTATACTCAGGATATGAATTCTTATGAAGTTTGATAATGAATTCTCAATACGAATTCTAATGATCAATTCTCATTACGAATTCTGATGACGAATACTCATTTCGAATTCTGATGAGGAATTCTCATTACAAATTCTGAAGAAGAATTCTCATTACGAATTC
Source organism: Viscum album (assembly GCA_963277665.1). Classification (NCBI taxonomy): domain Eukaryota; kingdom Viridiplantae; phylum Streptophyta; class Magnoliopsida; order Santalales; family Viscaceae; genus Viscum; species Viscum album. Next base: position 994,241,154 of record OY728145.1, on the reverse strand, counting down.
TGATGAAGAATTCTCATTACGAATTCTGATGACGAATACTCATTCTGAATTCTGATGAGGAATTCTCATTAAAAATTCTGAAGAAGAATTCTCATTACGAATTCTGATGAAGAATTCTCATTACGAATTCTGATGACGAATTCTCATTCCGAATTCCCATTCCGAATTCACCTATTAAACAGAATCTGATCATCTTTGTTTTATACACTCTGAATTAATTCGGACTCCGAAAAATTATTTTTTGGTTAGACTCCGAACTTTCATTTTGCTTATGCCTTTATATTTTGACTAATCTTTATTATTGTTCCTTACACTCTGAACCTTCACTCCAAAGTTTTTCTTTCCGAACTTTTGAGTTAGATTTAAAACGATGTTGTACATTCTGTTACACTTGTTTTGTTATAAAACGATGTCGTCTATTTTGTTATAAACTAACTGTTGTCTAAGTGACACGTGTACAGGTCCCTCCGATCTTTAAGGAAAATATGACTGTTGGGAAGGAGGTCGACCTTACCTATAAATAGGAGATCATTTGAAAAGAGCTCACAATGGATGGATGAACAACTTGATTTTGTGCATACATGTTGTTGAATTGATTTCTAGAGAGAGAGGCTCTTATTAACTCTCAAAGCTTCGTGCGACTCCGAATGTTGGTGATTACATTCGAGGGCTTCCGGGGATAGGAAGACAGAGGTGCCGACTACCTTGAAGATCGAGGGCTTCCTTGCTGAGGAAGACAGAGGTTGCCAACTACCTTGAAGTTGAGGGCTTGCGGGGAATGCAAGACAGAGACTCCGATCTTCGTATCGAGGGCTTACCTTGGTGTGGGTAAGACAGACTTGCTTGAAAGTATAAATCAAGGGACCTTTATCCAAGGTTGTTGGATACCCTTCTCTTTGGGTTAAAAGACTTATATCTTGTTACTAATAGTTCTACTACTTGTTTTTTATTCCGCTGCATTTTGTATTATAAGGAAAGTATAACTTTCTTATACTTCCTTACTTGTACTCTTGTTCATTTAGATTCTATACGCTTTAAGGTAGAATCTCATATTGTAATCTTTTGTTAAGTTTCAATTTCCGGAACCATATTTCCGGAACCTACTTTCGGAATCTCTTTCCAAGTTTGCATTCGGTGTTAGAGGTGTTGTGAATTTGCTTAGTTTAACTTTGTTAAACTTAGCCCTTTCCTTTGCTTAAGGAAAACATAGTTATTCTTAACCAACTTTAAAGGTTCCAAAGGAATTTTTAAAGTATACAATTCACCCCCCCTCTTGTATATTAAGCATCTACATCACTATTTCGATCATACAGTGTTGGCATGACAGGCTGTTATTACACTAAGCAGAGATGGAAAACTCTCTCGGAATGCAGGTTGACGCGGTTTTGGCTGGTGTTGCGCGGACTTATTCTCGCATGAAAGTAGTGGCTGGCACATGGGGTTGGCTTTGCATATTTCAGTTTTAATTTTTGTGTTCACTTTGATTTTTGTGGGTTCGGTGACCTCTTATTTTCTGGCTGGGTTTTCGCTGCTTTGGGTGGTATTGGTTTCACCACATCACGTTTTTGGTGACCTTTGTGTCACATTCTTTGTTCTTGGTGTACTTTAATTTTTGTTAATAAATTTTTAGGACCGAGTACGCTCGGCTCTTGAACTTTCCCGGTATCAGTGTTTGTTTACGTTGATAAGGTGGAATCTTTATCAGCGCTAAAAAAGCACTGATAAAGATCCAAATAAATAAATATATTATTTATTTAAATATATTTATTATAATTTTATAAATATATTTATATAATTATATATTTGTATATTATTATATATATTTGTAAAATTATTAATATTATAAATATATTTATTATTTAAATGTATTTATTATTATTTTATATATTTTTGTACATAATTATAAATATATTTATATATTTATATGATTATATATATAATTATTAATATATAAACAAGTATTTATTAATTTATTAATATATAAATATATATTTATAAAATTATAGTAAATATATCTATTATTTAAAAATATTTATTGCAATTTTATCAGGGATGTGGCGATGAGTATGGTTTCATTGTTATGTAGCTGCCTTTTTTGGCTTGTGGTACTTGTTTACTGTCCTTTTCTTTTAATTTAATAAATGGTCAGGGGGTCATCCTCTAACGGCGTTTCTGGTATAAATAAATATATTTAAAAATATTTCTATATAATTATAAATATATTTATATGATAATATATCATGGCCCACACAACTTTGGTATATTTATATAATTACATATTCTTATATAAATATATAAATACATTTAATTAAAAATATAATAATTATATTTATTAGGGTGTCAATGTTTAAATAAACATTCATGAGTCAAGAATACATAGCATATGCATGCATCATCATAATATAATTAATCTTAACATTTGGAACATAACAACCTACAATCATGTCAACATATAAACTTATGATCATATAGTGTCAATTATACTCACACGTCGATATATGAGCATAAATGACATCAATCATGTCCATGAATATCTTCATTATCTCATGATATATATATATATACACACACACACATATTTATTGACCAAATTCATTGGGAACATATGTTTATTTATTTCTAATTATAATTATAAATAAATATATTTAAAAATTATTTATATATAATCATAAATATATTATTATAAATATATAATTATAAACATAATAAATATATTTATTATTTAAAACAATTATTATAATTTCATAATTACTTAAATATATATATATATATTTATATATTTATAATCTTATAAACATGCTTTTTTAATTAATGTATATAAACAAACATTATTTTTGAATATAAATATAATAATTTTATATTTATTAAAAATATTTTTCATTAAAAAACTTTTATTAGTGCTAAAAATAGCACTGATAAATATATCCTTTATCGGCTCTAAAAATGTTGATAAAAGATACACATTTATCAGCATTTTTTAGCGCTGATAAATATTACATTTATCAGCACTTTTTATCTAGCACTGATAAATGTGGTGCTTTTATCAGCACTTTCTACTTAGTGTTGATAAAAGCAGATGCTTCCCTTTCCCCGATCAGTGGTAAATATATAACTATGTCTGAGATCAAGATGTCCTACATTATTCATTTCCATCATTGATAATTCAATTATTATTATCCATGATATTATTGCAGTGATATTTTCCATTGATGAGTTTTGTGCTCAAGTTATTGATTAAATGGCTTGTGTTTTCATTTATTTACCTTTCCAAATTGATTATGCCTTATTTACTCATGATAGTTACAGTTGTACATAACCCTTAACGAGTTTTGAGCTCACCCTTATTTTTATCTTACCTTAGGAAGTGAAGAAGTAAATATTAATGAGTTCAAGGATACAAAATATTTACTTTCACTATGATTATATTTTATTTCCAATGTAAAATGGGAAGAATGTTTGTATATAATATTCCAAGACTAATAAATTGATTGGTCCTTTTAGGTGAGATCCCTTGTATCTTATAAAAATGTAGTAAAGTAGACTCTGACTCGAAGTTACTAGAGTTGGGGTTGAAACATGGGTTGAAACCCAAGGTGCATGCACCACCACTCACCTAGGTATCCTCTTCCGTGGAAATATCCTCTAGGTTTTCCTCCCAAATCACAGTTGTATCTCCATGTTAAGGATTCCTCCTCATTCTATTTTTTATTTTATCTCGATTTCATCCTCCCCTATCATCGTGATTTAGTTTATTTGAACCCTAGTTCTAAGGGATAACCTGATTTTTGTTGTTATCTTTGCTTCTATAGTTTGTATTAGTTCATTATAATCTGTTTGGGTGTCCTCTATTAAAGGAGACACATTCCAACTCTCTGTGGATTGGTTTCACTTGATTTAATATAGTACCCCATCTCCAAGAATTAAATTTAAGAGTTGTTGGTTGCTTGATGTTTCTAAATATTTTATTTATTCTTGCGTATGGTATTTGAAATTAATTTTATGAAATATTAAAGGGGGTATCCTTGGGAATAATTTCATTACATGGAATTTCAGGTTGAACTTGAAATTCCAAGTATTTAATAAGTGTAAAATATTTATTTAAATTTAAATTTAAAATTTTGAAGTGGTTTTGACACAGTTTGGGTCGAGAATTAAATTAAAAGGTTTGGTTTGGCCTTTTTGAAAGTTTTTAATAAAAAATTTAAATTTGTTTTTTGCAAGGGGTTTTGAAATGGACCTTTTAATATATTTTTTAAAATATATACATAGATTCAGAAATGGAATTTTAAATAGATATAGAATTTCATGATTGGATAATTTTTTAAGAATTGTTTTAATTAAAATAGCGTGGTTTTAAATGGATTTGACCTCGTTTGGTTCATGTTGAGATTTAAAAAGGGAGTTGATTTCTTAAATTAAATTTTAAAGGTGATTCCAAGAATAATGTTTTGAGAAATAATTTTTATATATTTTTTAAAATGCTTAAATGTACTCGATATCCCAAGTGCTTTTTGGAAAGGCTTGGTAGGCACTTTTAATTGATTTGTAATTAGGTGTGTATGTGTGCAGCTCTCTTGAATCCTATTGGTTTTGATTGATGTTGATGGTTGATGGGAATTTAGGGATTTTCCATGTGATGGAGATAAAGGAGAATGTGATTTCTATGTTAGTTACCACTGTTTATTATCTCTCCTAATTGTTTGGTACGCTCCTTTCTTATGGATCACCCTTTGTTTGAGTTTTTTCATTGGAACCCGGGTAGCTAAGCGGGAGTATATACTAATGCTACCCTAGATAGAAGAAGACCACTAGTGTCCCCCTATTTAGTGATAGGGAAGGATGAGATGTTCCATTATGATGAGATTGGGTGAAGGCTGGTCGAGTGGTTTGTGATAGGATAAAATGTATGTCGGTGTGATGGTCCATTGAGTAAAGTCTTGATTATCTAACTTTAGGACCTAGGGTAGATTCCATGACATTTATTCCTTCGGTTGCTGGATTCACTTTGGGGGACTCCCTTGGATTATTTGATATCTCACGAGTTCTTGATGTGTGTGACACCTGTGATTAGTTACTTTTATTTTCTTGTTTCATCTACGACTTGGTTCCTCTTTTATTTATCTCTTACTTCATGTGGCGTGTGTTGGTTTTTTTGAAGAATTTTATGAAATTGTTTAATAATTGAGTAAGAGGTTATTTTATATAGTCTGTGTGATTTCTAAATAAATGTTTTATTGTGATTTTTTTTCTTTAATAAAAATATAGATGAAAGTTTGTATGACCACTTTGGGGTTCTTTTGGTTTCAAAATATAATTAAGCCTAAAAAATTCATAATTTATTAATTTATTTCAAACTAACACTAAAAGAATATTTCTTTTAAATTTTATACGTGGGGTGTGGTTTCTCTTTATCAATCTTACTGTGTTTTTCCTTACATCTATCTACTTGTTCAGTTTCAGGTTTTCATCCAGCTTTTGGCCAATCTTGATAACGTTGATTTATCTGAGGTCAGTAGTTTATTTTATTGCATTCGGCCTATGGTGCCTATTACCTGATTTCATGGGACTGAATTTTCTTTTGTTTAGAATGTCTAGCATGTGGCCCTTTATATAATTTTCTTTGTCCAATTATGATTTTATAACTTTCTACGTATGGAGGGTACTTATATCCACTCGTGGGTGAAGAAAAGGCATCTAGTAGTGTATGTACATTAAAGGGGAGGGAGGTATGGGGAGTGCAATGGTTTTTTATTTAATTTTCGATACTACTCTATAGTTTTTTTTCATATTTGATTTGGCCTGGATTTCTGATCTATGGACGGGTCATTTTGATTTTCCATTAGTTTTCTGATAGTGTTTTTACTCTGATTCAAATGAGAAATTGTTCACATTATTTGTATCTAATGCCCTGGTACTTGTTGTTAGCCCATGGTGATCGAGAATTCCCCTTAGATATGTCACGGGTTAGCTCGGGCGTCTGATGGATTGGTGATTGGGTGGGATCGTGACATGACGGTTGATGCGGTACCAACCATATTGCTTTCAATTTGAGTTTGTTGGATGATATCACTTTGTTTGGTGGGATAAAGGGGGAGATTGATAGGGTTTAGTCCATTTGAATTTTTTACTGGAGATATTTTTGACATGGGGATAAGGTTTTCATTGGCTACAGTTTTTGGGAGGTGTATTTTAATATATCTATATGGATGAGATGAGAGTTTTTTTAAATCTCTCGCGTGAAAGATAAACGGTGTTTTGAAGTTTAGGATACAATTTCTTTATATCTCTTTTGCATTTGAAAGGGAAGCTATGAAAGCATTAAAAGGGGAGAGCCAATATGTGGGTGGTGACTTGAGGTGATTTGCGAACAATGTTGGGATTTTTCCAAGATGTAGTCCACTGAGAGGAGGAATAGAGTTACCGCATTTGTAGTAGCATGTGCAACACATCTATAAGGAGTTGCGGTAGATGGGCATTGAAGCGGTGTCGACAACGGCATGCTGGCGAGCCAAATGGATGTTGAAGTAGTGCAAGTGATGATGACTGTTTGAAAATGAATATTTATGTAGTGTGATGTCTTGTCACAATGGATCTCCGATGTAGTGACGCTAGTCACAGAAAGGGGACGTTTTGTCATAGTGGATCTTCGAGGAAGTGACATTTGTCACACGATGGGGGTGTTTCACCCAGAGAGGTGATAGAGGTGTGTTGGGGTGTGGTTTTCACATAGGTTTTTTGTACGTTATCATTGTAATTAAAGTTTGCACATTTAATTGGATTTTGTACTATCTTATTCCTGGTGGAGTTTTGGGAGTTTCCTTGTGGTCTTTCAATCCTCTACATTGAAGGATTTTTCCACCTTAAAAAAGTCCTGAATGCCTCTGCTTAAATTTTTTTATTCCATTTTTTTTTGGGATTTCAAACAAATATTTCACAATCAATTTTTAAGGTGGGATCAGGATCTCCTCAACAGCGGCCAACAGAGTACCACACATGCCCCGGATAGGTATGTCAGCGCAAGTAGATAAGATCAAACAAATATGAATCATTCAAATATTTGATGGCTTTTAGGGTTCATCCATTGTGAAATGATTCTTCTTATTATCACGCATTAAAACTTGTTTAAAATTAAATTGTTAAATAATCTCCAACCCCCACCATCATCTTTATAAGTTTCCAGAAGCCATGATTGAAGGAAGGGTTGCTGTTACTTACACTCATTCAAGGCATGGGCGTGCATAGTGGATCAGAAAGTGGGATGGCAGCCGATGGATAATGATAATGTAGGCAGAGATGGCGACAGTGTAACCCCAAAAATGAAAAACATATTCAGAAAATATAAAGTTAAAAAGGAGCAAAAGGTGTCGCTGCATGTGGGTGGCCTGAGGGAAAGCAGATCCAGGAAATCGTAAAGCTGTCCCCCTATATAATTCATCATCGAATCCATATATCACAAACATGATGGCTGATGATACATAGCTTTCATGACAGGCAGACACCGAAAGTGACTTCACTGCCTTGATTGCAAACTATAATGATTTCAATCATTTATCTTTTAAATATACATAAACTAAATGTTAAAAATTAATTATTATTGGTTCATTTTTGCATGGATATAATTTTTTTTTCCTGCATGGTTCGTTTTTGCAAAGTTTTCTGTCAGTAAAATGGCCAAAATGTGGCCATTCGTTGTATATAAAAAGAAGAAACACATTCAAATCAATAAACCATGCAGAGATCACGTGGGTATAACAGTAACGGAGGCTGCGAGGATCATCATGGGTTATGAACGGGTGAATTATTCAAAGAGACTATTCAAACAATTGAATAGCTTCTTGTAAGGATACTGATGAGTGCTTTAACCATGATCACATTCGATGGTCGTCAAAACATGCCTAAAAAAAAGTGAGAAAAAATCGAAAACACCAAGGGGATGGGATGGTAAAGTGGGTTAATATAATGGTTACCCCAAAATCATAAACAATAATAAACAAGAATATCCATCTCCATGTGACAAGCAAGTATACACCAAACAACCTATCATTCATCCCCTATATCAAAGTGGAACATTTCCTTAACCTACATAATAACAAATCATGTCTATAAACACACCAGAGTGTTTGTAGGGTGTGAGCATGAAGCCCAATAGAATACCACCAATGATTCGATATGGATATTTTTATAAAAAAACATACAATGCAAGTTTGAAAATACTTATATACCTATATAAAAATACCTTCTAATTCCATGAAATTGAGCAATTAAGTAACAACTTTTGTTAATTTCTGTAAAGACCCGTAAATTTCAAAGAATTTTTTTTTTTCTTAATTTTTTTTGGAATTTTACAAGAACGCAGTTTCTGACGGCACCTGATTCTGAGGCCCGGTGTGCCCGGAATCATTTTCCGAAATTTGGCTCGGGTACGTTCAGTGAACGAACGAGCGGGTTTTTCTAACTTTTGAACCGGTGCTCGGAATCAAATTCCGAGGGCACCGATGGAATCGCAGCACCGATATTTGCTTAGAAACGCACCTTCCGGAGTTACGTTTGCTCGGGTGTGGTTTTTAAATTTTTGGGGTTAAGTTAAAAAATAAAATAAAGTGTGCGACAACTTTATTTTTATTTCACTTAAAGCCACTTGAAAGGCACTTAAAGCTGCTTAAGCTGAGTTGATGCGGATATGGTGCTATTCAAAAATATCATACCCTCTTGGTAGGATATTTGTGAGGTGGGACCCGCACGAGCCCCACCGTTTCTTTTCCGCTAAGTAACGCCCCCGCGAAAACCCGTCATTATGAAAGTCAACTGACGCGTTTTCTTAAATTCTTAACGCACCAATTAATTGGTCGGTTAACTTCGTTAAATTAATTCTATGAATTAATTTAATTGTTTATTAACCTATTTACAATCCGTTAGCGTAATAATAAAATAAGACCAACGCACGACTTCTTGAGGATTGCTCGTTGAGAGGCTTTTGACAGAAATTTTATGCCTTCATCCTCCTTCGCGAAGAACGCGAAGAACGCCGTTACCCTCGGAGATTGACGACGCTTCTTCCGAGACGTTCTTCCCCGCAACGATCTCCGATCACCAACTGCTTGAGGTAGGAGATTTCGGGTTTCTACTTTTAAATCTCTTTGTGGGTTATAACAACATCATGGATTTAATTAATATAATTAAATCTACATGTTCTTGAACCTCGGAATTCGTCGACGCGACACCGTATTCCGCGACGACGCGACGCCCTTCCGCGACGAAGCGACGCCCTTCCGCGACGCGACGATCGCCTCCTTCCGCGACGATCAATTCCGCGAAGAACGCACGCTCGACGACTATGGCGAGGTAGGGGTTTGTTTGTGAAATAATTTATACTTCCGTGGATGTTCCTCCTAAAACAAAGAACCTGGATCAAGTGCAATTTTAATTTATTAAATTGTATCTTGTTACGTTTTCATATGATAATTTATTCTTCCCGATTGTTATCACCTAACGCGGAGGGTGCGGGCCAAACAAACACGGCCTGACAACCCTCCGCAGTTCTTCGTTGATGTGCGGATTGGCGGGTGGCGACAAAACATGCCGCAGAGGTGATCCGTTGTTTCCGCAGTGAAGTACGGGACCCGGGAGGAGCTACGGCGCAGACGGAAACGAAATCGGACCACCGGAGCAACTCCGGTGGCCCGCGGAACCCACCGGCGGCGCGGGTCGCCGGCGCCCTGGCGCACCGCCAGACAGCGCCGTCGCGGCTGAAGCCGCAGCGGCGACGGCCAGCGGACCCGCGACCGCGCGGGTCCGGCCCACACGGGACGCGGCAATGTCGCGTCCGCTGACCAAGGGCGGCCCTCGCGGTGGGGGGGCCGCGGTGTTGACACGCGGGGGCAGCGCGCCCCCGCCCCGGACTCCGCCCGCTCGGCCGAGCCGAGCCGGGCCGACCCGCCGGCCGGGTCGCACCCAGGCCGGACCGGGTCACGCCCTACCGGGTCGGGCCGACCCGGGGGGGGGGGGGGGTTGGGCCGGGTCGGTCCGGGCCCAGACCCTCCGTTTCCGGACCTTTTCGGTCTTTTGCTCATAACTTGAGCTACGGGCCTCCGAACGACCCGCCGTTAGTGGAGATGCGATCCTTGGATCGAGACGGCCGTTTCGGTATATCGCACTCAAGGTTTTGGAATACTTGGGGTTCGGCCGGGTTGGTTCGTACACGAAACCAATCGGGCCCTTGGAGCGAAAACGCTCATATCTTGAGGTCCAGACGTCCGATTGACGTGCCGTCGACTTTGGTGGATTCCTCTAAGTGAGACGGATCTTTTGGCATACTCCGCCTGAGGTTTGGATGCAGGTGGAGTAAGGTCGGGTTGGTTTTGCCTTAAAAACCAACCGGGCCCCTCGGACGAAAAAGCCAATAACTCTCAGACCGGGCATCCGATTGATGCGCCGTCTGCGATGTTGAGTTCCTATTGACGATACGTAACTTTTGGATACATCAACTCTGGACTTTGTGTCAGTGGATGTATCAGCCTCTCGACTCGTGGAGCGAACCCTCCCGAACGAGCTTACTGTGTGCGGGAACCCTAGAGCTGGCTGCAACTGCTACTGTGATGAAGACTATCGTACTAGAATCCTATGTGGGTTCGACGATGAAGAGTGTCGTACTGGAATCCTATGTGGGTTCGACGATGAAGACTGTCGTACTGGAATCCTATGTGGTTCGACGATGAAGACTGTGGTACTGGAATCCTATGTGGGTTCGACGATGAAGACTGTCGTACAGGAATCCTATGTGGGTTCGACGATGAAGACAGTCGTACTGGAATCCTATGTGGGTTCGACGATGAAGACTGTCGTACTGGAATCCTATGTGGGTTTGACGATGAAGACTGTCGTACTGGAATCCTATGTCGGTTCGACAATGAATGCTGTCGTACTGGAATCCTATGTGGGTTCGACGATGAAGATTGTCGTACTGGAATCCTATGTCAGTTCGACGATGAAGACTGTCGTACTGGAATCCTATGTGGGTTCGCCGATGAAGACAATTGTTCTGGAATCCTCTGTGGGTTCGACGACGATGACTACAATGCTTGTATCCTACATGGGTCCTAGAAGATGAATCGGTGATTACATCTGATCATCTCTCTTACTTTACGAAGAAGTATACCTGTGTGAGCTGAAACCCTGTTTTGCTTTCCTTTGTGGATTGTGTTGTGCTATCCTGTGTGGGTTTACGTTTTTCTTTCCTTTGTGGATTGTGTTGTGCTATCCTGTGTGGATTTACGTTTTGCTTTCTTGTGTGGACTGGGTTGTACTTGAGCTCAGATGTTGGAGCCAAGCGAGAATTGATGACTTAGGTATATGTATGGGCATATACCTAAGCCGTGTCGGATGTTACTTCGTGATTGTATCTTTCCTTTGTGGATTATCCTTTGTGGATTCTGGGAGACCTTCGGGGGTCTCGGGGTCCCTACTGAGTAGCTTATACTCACCCCTGCACGGGATATGCCCGCACTACGTTGTGTTGGTTGCAGACGACGGACAATGCTGATCGCGGTGGAGGCTTGCGGAGCAGGACGGTACCTGGAGGTGGACCACTGGGCAGGGTGTACTCGGAGCGGACGGCTGGACCGAGGAGCTGTGGAGGCTATCTGTACTCACCCTTCAGATGGGACTCCCAGAGGACGTCTTGACGCCGCGACTTTACTTTTCAGTTGCTGTTTTCCCCCTTTTAGTTTCACTTTACAATTCGGCTTGTATTTCCGGCCCCCCTTTACTTTTCCGCACTTACTGTTGTACCAACTTTTACTTAGTGTTTACTTTTTTCTGCTTGCTTACTCTGTGGTGCTTGTTTACTTTACAAAGGCAATGCCTTCCCTTTTTACCGGGATTTACGCCTTGGTGCTAGTCGCCAGCCCCTGGCCTATAGAAGGCGGGCTTGGGGTAGTCATGGCACGGGCCCCGAGGACGGGTCGTGACAAATTGGTATCAAAGGAGGAACCCAACCTTAAGTGCGGTGCACTGCCTGGGTTGATATGTAGGGCCCACAACGAGGGCGTTGTTCTCTAAAGGGGGTGATTGTAACACCCCAGAATGATAAATGGGTTAAATGACTAAATGATATGACTCATGTCAATAAGGTGCACCTTCCTTTCCGGGAGTTTACCTGATTAGAACTCCGTAGTTAAGCATGCGTGACCTGGAGTAGTGATCAGGATGGGTGACCTCTTGGAATGTTTCTTAGGGTGTGTGTGAGTGAGGACAAAACACACTAGAAAGGACATGTGTTGGCCTGTGGGGACTGTCATTAGTCAGATGACCTGTTCAAGCATGTGGGTGGACCCTGGGGTGGGCCCCATGTATCTGCGGGACAATTGGTGGTACCTGGTGGGCGAGGACCCGACGGCCTTGTTAAGGCAGGGTGGTTGTGCTGTCCCCGGGACCCAGTTGTGAAGCAATAGTGTTAAGCGTATTGGGTCTGATTATCAGTCCAGGGAGTCCAGTGTTGGTGTGACGGCCGACGTATCCGTACACCAGGACCCTGACTTCTGATTTCCGACTTAATGCACGAAAACATTGATTGAATGAGTGTTTCAAGTTTTCTTTGTGATTACTTTGTGTCGGCTCACCAGGTACACTGTTCTGACCGTGGCACACCTGTCTTTTTTTAGGATGGCCCCACGATGGCAGTCAGCTAGGGTTCTGAGCATTGTGCGTGGCGAGAGCCCACTGAGCGACGAGGACTCGGTACAGGTCCCTTTGACAGCTGAGGCACAGGCGGTACCTATACCCGCCGAGCCACCGATGCTACCAGCCCCAGCCGCTGACGATGCACGTCGCCTTAGTGCACTGCATGAGTTCCAGCGCCAGCGATCGCCCAGGTTCCGCGGGGAGACGAACCCCCAGGCAGCCGAGGACTGGCTGGAGGCAGTTGTACTGGTTTTCAGGTTAGTGAGGACACCAGCAGACCTCATGGTGATCCTCGCAGCGAGCCTCCTGCACGCGGCGACAGGCAGATGGTGGAGCTTGATGCTCCAGGTGCACGATGAGGCATCTCTCCTCTGGACGGACTTTGAGAGCATATTCTGCTTGGAGTTCGTCCCAGCCACCCTCCGTGCGGTGCGCATCCAGGAGCTACTACAGCTGCGGCAGAGCAGCATGACAGTTGCCCAGTACTCGGCGAGATTCACTGATCTCTCTCGCTACTCCACCGATATGGTACGAGATCCGTTCTTCCGGGCCTGGACCTTCGAGCAGGGACTGAGGCATGAGATTAGGGCCTCGATGATCTCCCTCAACATTCCGACGCAGGCAGTGGTGTTGGAGAGATCCCTTTTAGTAGAGAGTTTCCTTGTCGAGCAGGCACCTACGGCAGGACCCTCCGCAGGACGACCCGTAGAAGAGTCTTTTGCAGCTGGCAGTCGACAGGTGACGCAGATGTCCAAGCGGGCCAGACCTTCAGATGGGAAATCTCAAGGTGATGATTCGGTTGTGCGGGGCACACGAAGGAGATCCAGCTACTCGAGGAGAAGGCAATGCTACACATGCGGCGGGCAAGGTCACATGGCTCGAGACTGCCCGACTCGTCCTGCTGATGAACAACAGGCGGTAGAGGGACCTCCCAGGCAGAAGTTCGACCATGACGGTCCGCAAGGAGCAGGCGGGTGAGGCAGAGGAGCTGGCCATGCAGCTGGAGGTGGACGACGCTTCGGGGTGTTGCCACCACCACCACCAGGAGGTCCACCCTGACCGTAGGGGACAGGAGGACATGGGAGAGCTCAGCTTCAGGCAGCTGAGGCCTACGATCATGGAGCTCCGGGAGCAGGTGGACAGGAGCGGGACTAGCTCCAGACCTGGAGACTTTTGTTCATGTTGCTTTTAGTTTTGTTGTTGTATGTTTGTAGATGCTTTGTGTCTTTGTACTTGAGCTGCAGTAATAAAAGACACCCTTTTTTGTGGCATTTACTTTCCTGTCCTCTCTTGTGTTGTTACTAAGACGTTCCAGTTTAGACTGTTTACTTGACCCTTACTTGAGAGATACCTACTGGAGGAGACCCAGTTACCACACACTGATGCCGACAGTGTGACTCAACCCTTGGAGGCGAGAGTAACGGTTGGATCTCTTGGTAGTAGCATCGAGGCCTTACGACGTCATCCTTGGTGTGGGTTAGTATCATCCATGTCGGGATTGACTGTATTATGCAAAGAAAGTGGTTCATCCATGGGATGAGACCAGATTTCTCTTATCGGCAAAGGAGAAATCACAGCAGCTCTTGTAGGACCAGAAAGGTCCAAGTCATCCAAGAGCGGAAGAGAACAGCTCAGAGCCGGCAGAAGTCTTATGCTGACAGAAGGCGGAGGCCACTAGAGTTTGAGGATGGCGACCACGTCAACTTGCGTGTCTCACCTTGACGTGGAATATTGAGATTTCGCCGAGGCGGCAAGTTGTCTCCACGCTTCATCGGACCATTCCAGGTCCTCAGCAGGATTGGCAAGGTGGCTTATCGTCTGGCTTTATCACCTCAGTTGCACCGGGTGCACGACGTCTTCCATGTATCTCAGCTGAGGAGATACATTCACGACCCGACACACATCATTGACCATGGGGAGCTAGACGTTAATGATGGGGCGACTTTTGCGGAGGTCCTGGTGGAGATCGAGGATCGACAGGAGCGGGTCCTACGTGGACGGTCGATTCCTCTAGTGCGCATCAGATGGCAGCACGGGAACCTCCAGGAGAGCACTTGGGAGCAGGAGGCTCAGATGCGTGCTCAGTACCCACACTTGTTCCCCTAGATTATGATGTATCTTTACGAGGACATAAAGCCCTGATGTGGGAGTGATGTAAAGACCCGTAAATTTCAAGGAAATTTTTTTTTCTTAATTTTCTTTGGAATTTTACAAGAACACAGTTTCTGACGGCACCTGATTCCGAGGCCCGGTGTGCCCGGAATCATTTTCCGAAGTTTGGCTCAGGTACGTTCAGTGAACGAACGATCGAGTTTTTCTAACTTTTGAATCGGTGCTCGGAATCAAATTCCAAGGGCACCGATGGAATCACAGCGCCGTTATTTGCTTAGAAACGCCTCTTCCGGAGTTGCCTTTGCTCGGGTGTGGTTTTTAAATTTTTGGGGTTAAGTTAAGAAACAAAAGAAAGTGTGCGACAACTTTATTTTTATTTCAATTAAAGCCACTTGAAAGCCACTTAAAGCTTCTTAAGCTGAGTTGATGCAGATAGGGTTCTATCCAAAAATATCCTACCCTCTTGGTAGGATATTTGTGAGGTGGGTCCCGCACGAGCCCCACCGTTTCTTTTCCACTAAGTAACGCCCCCGCGAAAACCCGTCATTATGAAAGTCAACTGACGCATTTTCTTAAATTCTTAACGCACCAATTAATTGGGCGGTTAACTTCGTTAAATTAATTATATGAATTAATTTAATCGTTTCTTAACCTGTTTACAATCCGTTGGCGTAATAATAAAATAAGACCAACACACGACTTCTTGAGGATTGCTCGTTGAGAGGCTTTTGACAGAAATTTTGTGCCTTCATCCTCCTTTGCGAAGAACGCGAAGAACGCCGTTACCCTCGAAGATTGACGACGCTTCTTCCGAGACGTTCTTCCCCGCAACGATCTCCGATCACCAATTGCTTGAGGTAGGAGATCTTGGGTTTCTACTTTTAAATCTCTTTGTGGGTTATAACAACATCATGGATTTAATTAATATAATTAAATCTACATGTTCTTGAACCTCGGAGTTCGTCGACGCGACACCGTATTCCGCAACGACACGACGTCCTTCCGCGACGATGTGACGCCCTTCCGCGACGCGACGATCGCCTCCTTCCGTGACGATCAATTCCGCGAAGAACGCACTCTCGACGACTACGACGAGGTAGGGGTTTGTTCGTGAAATAATTTATACTTCCGTGGATGTTCCTCCTAAAACAAAGAACTTGGATCAAATGCAATTTTAATTTATTAAATTGTATCTTGTTACGTTTTCATATGATAATTTATTCTTATCGATTGTTATCACCTAACGCGGAGGGTGCAGGCCAAACAAACACGGTCCGACAACCCTCCGCAGTTCTTCGTTGATGTGCGGATTGGCGGGCAGCGACAAAACATGCTGCAGAGGTGATCCGTTGTTTCCGCAGTGAAGTACGGGACCCGGGAGGAGCTACGGAGCAGACAGAAACGAAATTGGACCACCGGAGCAACTCTGGTGGCCCGCGGAACCCACCGGAGGCGCGGGTCGCCGGCGCGGCGGCGCCGGCGGCCGAAGGTGGTGGCGGCCGGAGGCGGCGGCGCCCCGGCGCGCCGCCAGACAGGGCCACCGCGGCGGCGGCGGCCAGAGGACCCGCGGCCGCGCGGGTCCGGCACACACGGGACGCGGCAATGCCGTGTCCGCTGACCAAGGGCGGCCCCCGCGGTGGGGTGGGGGGGGGGGGCGTGGTGTTGACACGCGGGGGCAGCGCACCCAGGCCGGGCCGGGCCGCCCCGGCCGGATCGGGTCGCGTCCAACCGGGTTGGATCCGGACTTGGGTCGGGTCGACCCGGTTCGGTCCGACCCGGGGGGGGGGGGGGGTTGGTCTGGGTCGGTCCGGGCCCAGACCCCCCGTTTCCGCACATTTTCGGTCTTTTTCACATAACTTGAGCTACAGGCCTCTGAACGACCTGCCGTCAGCGGCGATACGATCCTTGGATCGAGACGGTCGTTTCGGTATATCGCATTCAAGGTTTTGGAATACTTGGGGTTCGGCCGGGTTTGTTCGTACACGAAACCAACCGGGCCCTCGGAGCGGAAACGCTCATATTTTGAGCTTCGGACGTCCGATTGACGTGCCGTCGACTTTGGTGGATTCCTATAAGTGAGACGGATCTTTTGGCATACTCCGCATGAGGTTTGGACGGATGTGGAGTACGGTCGGGTTGGTTTTTCCTTAAAAACCAACCGGGCCCCTGGGATGAAAAAGCCAATAAGTCTCAGACCGGGCGTCCAATTGACGCGCCGTCTGCGACGTTGAGTTCCTGTTGACGATACGTAACTTTTGGATACATCAACTCTGGACTTTGTGTCAGTGGATGTATCAGCCTCTCGACTCGTGGAGCGAACCCTCCCGAACGAGCTTGCTGTGTGCGGGAAACCTAGAGCTGACTGCAACTGCTACTGTGATGAAGACTATCGTACTGGAATCCTATGTGGGTTCGACGATGAAGACTGTCGTACTGGAATCCTATGTGGGTTCGACGATGAAGACCGTCGTACTGGAATCCTATGTGGTTCGATGATGAAGACTGTCGTACTGGAATCCTATGTGGGTTCGACGATGAAGACTGTCGTACTGGAATCCTATATGGGTTCAACGATGAAGACTGTCGTACTGGAATCCTATGTGGGTTCGACAATGAAGACTCTCATACTGGAATCCTATGTGGGTTCGACAATGAAGACTGTCGTACTGGAATCCTATGTGGGTTCGACGATGAAGACTGTCGTACTGGAATCCTATGTGGGTTCGACGATGAAGACTGTCGTACTGGAATCCTATGTGGGTTCGACAATGAAGACAATTGTTCCAGAATCCTCTGTGGGTTCGACGACGATGACTACAGTGCTTGTATCCTACGTGGGTCCTAGAAGATGAATCAGTGATTACATCTGATCATCTCTCTTACTTTACGAAGAAGTATATCTGTGTGAGCTGAAACCATGTTTTGATTTCCTTTGTGGATTGTGTTGTGCTATCCTGTGTGGATTTACGTTTTTCTTTCTTGTGTGTACTGGGTTGTACTTGAGCTCGGATGTTGGAGCCGAGCGAGAATTGATGACTTAGGTATATGTATGGGCATATACCTATGCCGTGTCGGATGTTACTTCGTGATTGTATCTTTCCTTTGTGGATTATCCTTTTTGGATTATGGGAGACCTTCGGGGGTCTCGGGGTCCCTACTGAGTAGCTTATACTCACCCCTGCACGGGCTATGCCCGCACTAAGTTGTGTTGGTTGCAGACGACGGACAACGCTGATCGCGGTGGAGGCTTGCGGAGCAGGACGATACCTGGAGGTGGACCACTGGGCAGGGTGTACTCGGAGTGGACGGCTGGACCGAGGAGCTGTGGAGGCTATCTGTACTCACCCTTCAGGTGGGACTCCCAGAGGACAGCTCGACGCTGCGGATTTACTTTTCAGTTGCTGTTTTTCCCCTTTTAGTTGTACTTTACAGTTCGGCTTGTATTTCCGGCCCCCCTTTACTTTTCCGCACTTACTGTTGTACCATCTTTTACTTAGTGTTTACTTTTTTCTGCTTGCTTACTCTGTGGTGCTTGTTTACTTTACAAAGGCAATGCCTTCCCTTTTTACCAGGATTTACGCCTTGGTGCTAGTCGCCAGCCCCTGGCCTATGGAAGGCGGGCTTGGGGTAGTCACGGCACGGGCCCTGAGGACGTGTCTTGACAATTTATATTTAACTCAAGTATGAGTTTCCAAAAAATAACAAAAACAAACCTTGAATATAGAAAACCACAAAACTAAACAATCTCCCTCAAGTATCTCACAAAATCAAGTATCTCCCCTTATGAGATGACTTCCTATGTGTTTTAGGCGACATTACCCACAGAACTGTCATATTAGTGTACCGATGCGAACCTAACAACCGATTAACCCAAATAAGATCTGGCTCATTGAGAGGGTAATCGCCTAGCTAGCATGTAATTTAAGCTCTTGGAACTATCATTGTGCAATCTTACAAGTGTAGCACTCATCCACTATTTCCCACTCAAATACCCAATGTTCCCCATGATGTTTTCTAAATCCAAGATCCAGTCAATAAAGTATGACAATACAAGCACTTAAATAAATCACACATCTTGCACCCTAACTCAATTTAGAAAAAACCGCCCCTCTAACTTTGATAAACAACACTTCAAAAAATTCCCTCCCTCCAAAGGTACTCCTCATGTGCTAGCAATAAAGAAAAATACAAATTATATCATGCACATCAATACTAAGGGAAACTATCTAGCATTACACTCATCTGTCGATATGATCACACAAGTCACCATGTTGTCACTACAAAGGTCTAAATCTCAACATGCATACAAGCATCAATACTACAAAATTGGCCTTTAATAGAGAACAATAAAGGCTTTAACAACGCTAAAAATCGTTGTTGTCCTAAGATCCCTTAGAAAGGTGTCCCTTTTATCAGCACTGATAAATGCCCCCTTTATCAGTGCTAAAAACGCCAATAAAATTGGTCTTTTATCAGTGCTATGAAAAAACGTTGCTTATAGTAAAAAAAATTAAGATGGCATTTTTTTAGGGTTCGACCCCCCAATAGCGCTAGACCCCCCCTTTTATCAGCGCTCAAAAGCCACCACCTCATTAAATGCGCTCGAAGCCCCACCCCCTTTAATAGTGCTAAGCCCTTTTGTGTGTGCCCCTGCCTCTAGCTATTTTCGAACATTAGACCTCCTCCTCATCCACACGCACCGTTTCCACTCTCCTATATTGTTTTGGTCTATATTTTATTATATATCTATATATTCATATATATTTCATTTCATTTTTAACCATATATTTTTATATATATATATATATATTTTAAAAAATACATATATAAAATATGTTTTGTGTGTGTATATATGTTTGTGTGTGTGTGTGTGTGTTTGTGTCTATAAATATAATTACACATTTATATTTATTTTCATATATTATATATTAATATTTTTATACATATATTAGAATATATAGATAAATATATATTTGTTTGTCAATACACACACAAATATATATATATATATATATAAACAATATATATACATTAATTTTATTGGTATATAAATATTTATACATTTTTATTTTAAATAAAGTGGATAATATTATTATTTTGATATAGTATATATATATATATAATGAAATTTTATATGTAAATATGTTTACTTATTTATTTATAAAATTAAATTTTTATGTGTGAATATATACAAATATGTATACGTGTGTATATATTTAATTATAAATA
The DNA here is from genome assembly GCA_963277665.1 of Viscum album. Lineage (NCBI taxonomy): Eukaryota > Viridiplantae > Streptophyta > Magnoliopsida > Santalales > Viscaceae > Viscum > Viscum album. The sequence continues at coordinate 994,221,135 of OY728145.1, read as the reverse complement.
ACAGTACAATATGAAAAATGATAAAATGTGAGCATAATAATATCCATATACGTGTAATCCTTTAGAATAAATTTAGCCTCCACCAATAAGATATAAGAAGACTCCCTTAAACTAGGATGAAATTCCGTCAAATGTTAAAAAATGGGGGTACCTCGACAAAAAACTCAGTTTTGGATGCCTTTTGAGCCTTTTTTGACATCAAAAAAATGATGACTGTGTAAATACTCGTAAATTTCAAGGAAATTTTTTTTCTTAATTTCTTTGGGATTTTACGAGTACACAGTTTCTAACAGAACCTCATTCTGAGGCCCGGTGTGCCCGGAATCAATTTCCGAAGTTTAGCTCGGGTACGTTCAGTGAACGAACGAGCGGGGTTTCCTAACTTCTGAACCAATGCTCGGAATCGAAATCTGATGGTACCGATGAAACCGCAGCACCAGTAATTTCTTAGGAACACCTTTTCCAAAGGTTCATTTGCTCGGGAGGAGATGTTAAAAATGTGAGGAATAAAAATATAATTATTTTACAATTTTGTTTTTATTTCTTTACTAAGTGGTTTAAGTGTTAAGTGAAATTAAGTTGTGTCACAACTTTATTTCTCTCTACTTAATCCTAACTCCTCTGTTAGGATATTAGTGAGGTGGGTCCCACACGAGCCCCCACCTTTTCACTTTCCCATAATCCCCTTTAAACTCCTTTTAAAACCTCTTTTGTAATTATTGTTGTGACTTTCCCTCTCCTCTCAATTAATCAAGCCAACACATTAATTAAATTAATGGATTTGAGTTTTTTAAATTTTGAACTCATGGCATGACTTAATAAAATAAGTGGAGCTTATTTTATTTTTGGGGTTAGATTGGTTGTGTTAAGGATTGGAGAAAAAGCTCTAGTCTTGAAGAACATCATCTTCCTTATTGAAGAACGCGAAGAACGCCGGAGCACCAAGGAGAGACGGCGTGCCGATCTTTCCCTTCTCTGCATCCAGTGTGAGACGTCATCCTATTCTTTGACGCTCGCCAACACCATCATCGAAACCACCCCCGCGACGCTGTTTTCCCACGACGATCAACATTCGACAACTTCTTTGATGCAGGGGTTTGTTTTACGTTCTTGATTATTTTGGCGTTCATCATTCAATAATTGGACACCTATTATCAATTTAACGGGAGGAGGTCGGACTGCACGAACACGGCCGATCCTTCTCCCCTTTGTTGATGTTCACCGTCGTGGTTTGGAACGAAGGCGGCGCAGTGCAACGACACCGTGCGGGAATGAGGAAAAAAACACGGCGAGGGAGCGCAGCGCCGTTGAGGCCGAAAGACATTACGGCAGGAGTCGGACCGTGGTGGAGGGGCGTCGCGTCGCGCCGGAGTACCATGGAGGGCCGCGGTCCGGGCACAGCGGTGCAGGGGAGGGCGGCCGGATCCGCCGACCACCGGCGCTCCAGGAAGGCCGGACCGCAGGGGTCCCGTGGCAGCACCGACCGACCAACAGGGCCGGCCGATCGGAAATTCCGGGGGTCGTAACCCCTGGAGGCAGACAAGGCGGGTCCCCTCCACGTGGGGGGCCACTGTTTCAAAGCAAGGGGGCAGTGCACCCCCCCTTTCCACATCCGCTTGAGCGGACACCCACACCAGATCGGACCGGCTACGCCGGGCCGGAACGCCCGCGTCGGGCCGGGCCGCCCGCGCTGGGACGGATCCCCGCGCCGGGCCGGGCGGCGCCCAAACGGGCCGGACCCGGGTTGGGTCGACCCGGTTCGGGCCGACCCAGGGGGTACTGGGCCGGGTCAGACTGGGCCCAAACCCCCTGTTTCCGGACAGATCCATTCAAAAACCCATAACTTGGGCTACGAACCTCCGATCGATGCACCGTCAGTTGCGTAGAAATCCTTGGATCGAGATGGTCGTTTAGGTATATTACACTCAAGGTTTCGGAGAAATTTGTGTACGTCCAAGTTGGTTAGAACACGAAACCAACCGGGCCCTCAAAGCAGAAACGCTTATAACTTGAGCTCCGGACGTCCGATTGACGTGCCGTCTACTTTTTTGGATTACTCTTAGTGAGACGGTTATTTTGGCTTACTCCGCTCGAGGTTTGGACGCAGTTGGAGTATGGTTGGGTTGGTTTTGACTTAAAAACCAACCGGGCCCCTGGGACGAAAAAGCCAATAACTTTCAGACAGGGCGTCCGATTGACGCGCCGTCTGTCTCGTTGAGTTCCTTTTGATGAGACTAAACTTTGGGATACATCAACTCCAGACTACGTGTCAGTTGACGTATCGACCCCCTTGGCTCGTGGAGCGGACCCTCCCGGAATCGAGCATGCTGTGTGTGGGAACCCTAGAGCTGGCTGCGACTGCGACGACAATGACGGCTGTACTGGGATCCTCTGTGGGTTTGACAACGACGACGACCGTACTGGAATCCTTAGTGGGTTCGACGATGATGACTACTGTTCTTGTATCCTATGTGGGTCCGGCAGTACGTGACTATTGTTCTTGTATCCTATGTGGGTCCGACAATATTTGACTATGTATTTGTATCCTATGTGGGTCCGGCAGAGTAGCCGGTCTTGTATCCTTTGTGGGTCCAACAACTTAGCTGGTCTTGTATCCTATGTGGGTCCGAAAGCTTAGATGAATTAGTGGCTACATATGATCTTCTTTATCGCCTTACGAAGAGTATACCTGTGTGAGCTGAGTCTTGACTTTCAATCATTATCTTCGTTATGATTGACTTGCTTTCCTATGTGGATTGGGTTGTGCTTTCCTGTGTAGACTGGGTTGTACTATCCTGTGTGGACTTGATCGAACATGGGCTCGAATGTTGGAGCCGAACATGAATTGATGACTTATGTATATGTATGGGCATATACCTAAGTAGGGTTGGTTGTTACTTCATGATTGTAACTCTCCTTTTTGGTTTATCCTTCGTGGATTCTGGGAGACCTTCGGGGGTCTCGGGGTCCCTACTGTGTAGCGTATACTCACCCCTGCACGGGCTATGCCCGCACTACGTTGTGTTGGATGCAGACGACAGACAGCACTGACCGAGGTAGGAGCTCATGGAGTTGGACGGTACCTGGAGGTGTATCACTGGACGGGACGTACACGGAGTGCACGGCTGCAGCCGAAGAGCAGAGGAGACTATCTGTACCCACCCTTCAGGTGGGAATTCCAGATGAAGGCTGGGTGTTGCTGCTTTACTTTTCTTCCGCTATACTCTCTTTTTAGTTGTACTTTACTTTCAGCTGGTTTTGTATTCTGGACCATTTACTTTCCAGCACTTACTATTGTACTCAGTTTACTTAGTGTTTACTTCTGCTTGCATACTCAGTGGTGTTTGTTTTCTTACTTAAAGGAAATGCCTTCCCTGATATCATGATTTATGCCTTTGGTGCTAGTCGCCAGCCCCTGGCCTATGGAAGGCGGGCTTGGGGTAGTCACGACATGGGTTCTGAGGACGGGTTGTGACAAATTGGTATCAGAGGGGTTCAGTTCTACCGCAGAACTCAGGACTCTGATCTTCTTCTATGTGAAGCAGTAATGTTAAGGGTATTGAGTGTGGTTATCTGTCCAGGGAGTCCAGTGTTGGTGCGGCGGCCGATGTATCCATACACCAGGACCCTGACTTCTGATTTCTGACTCAGTGCACGAAAACATTGATTACGTGTATGTTTCAAAAGTTTTCTTCGTGATTACTTGTGTCAGCTCACTAGTTATATTGTACTGACCGTGGTGCACCTGTCTCTTTTCAAGATGGCCCCACGACGATAGCCAGCTAGGGTTCCGAGATTTTTGCGAGACGACTGCCCACCGAGCGACGAGGCCTCGGTGCAGGACCCTATTACAGTGGAGGCACTGACGATACCTCTACCCACCAAGCCACCGATGCCACCAGCCCCAGCTGTAAGAACCCGGTTTTTAGTTTTGAGGTACGAGCTTCTTTTTTTCATTTTCCTTAAGTGTTTTTGAGAAAATGGGGAAAATGGGGAAAAATCTTAAATTTTGGAACTACACACCGTGTACTTTTGGCCGTGTTGGGATGAGTACACGGGGCATGTAGCCATGCCGGCGACGAGGGGTGTAGGAACCGACTACACGCCGTGTAGTCAGTCGACAGACTTAAACAGTAAGGCGGTGGAGTCACCGCCAGCTGGGCGACAGTACATGACGTGTACTCGAGAGTACATGCCGTGTACTTATGTCGACGGATGAACAGTGTGGTGGTGCCGCCAGAGGAACAATTAAATGAAAGAAGTACACGCCATGTACTCAGAAGTACACGCCCTGTACTTTGTTTTTTCAGTTTAAAATAGGCAGTAGCCTCCTCATTTGGCAGAGGAGGAGTTTGATCCATTTTGGATCCAAGGAGGAGGCCAGACCTTTGAAGATCCGCCGGGTGTTCATCTGGGATCCGATTCGGCTTCGGACGATCCCGTTGGAACCGCACGGGTAAGACCTATCCTCTCCTGGTACCGTTCTTACCAATTCTTTCTCGAGGGAAAGTTATTTACGTTTTAATGGGTTTTGTTCTTCGTCAGATCTACGCCATTCTTGGGCGTTTCTGGAGTCGGTGTTTAGGTATAACGTTTGTTGGCGTATAAGGTAGGTGGCTTTGTGTTTATTTTCCAACTGTCATGCGTTTTTGTGCGTTTTCGTGCCACGAACCCATGTTGGGGTGTCGTGTGGCTGAGGCTGTTGCTATATTTAATGCCTAGAATTGCATAGGTGATTAAATTGTGATAATAAAATGCTGGTTGGGATTGTTTCTTAGATCCGGAACCACTCTGGGGGTGTGTTCCACTATTTAGCCATTTGGCCAAGATACCCGAGGGTATGCCTTAAATATAGTAATTGTAGAATTTCCTTGAGAGGAATTTCTTGTTTATTGCATTTTGATATGTTGGAAGTGGCCTGATTACCTGTTTAGCCTGAGATCGTTGTTGTGATTAGCCTGTGGGAACTGTACTATTTAGCCTGTGGGTAGTAGTTATTTCGGCCTGAGGGAAACTTCTTCCGTGCCTGTGGGCAGCTGATTCTGTGCCTTTGGGCGACACTACCTACGCCTGAGGGAAAAACTCTATTATGCCTGAGGGTAGATTCTTGTGTTGGATACTCGTTACCTGAGGGTAGGAGTTTACGCGTCTGAGGGAACTAGTTGTTTACTAGAAATGCATTGTGGTGATTTCTTATATCTAATGGTTTAAATGAATAATAAAATGGCAATATAACTGGTAATTAGTGACTTTTGAGTACTGCTTACTTTATTGCATTTTACCATTGCACACTATTGTTGCATGTTAGCACGCAGTTGGGCACTAGCCTTTGGTGGGTGCCTACTGAGATATCTTTCTTACACCCTATTTGGGTCATGCTTTTCGGCCCAAACAGATTACGTTTCTGCAGGTATAGATAGGGGGAAAGAGTCCCTATACAGGTACTTGACTGTTGCTCAGGAGTAGGAGGGCATGGGACCGAGCCTAGGCTCGCGATGCAGTTGCCAGCTGTTTGCTTTGCTTTGTTGTACTCTCCTTTCTACTGTACTGTATTGATGTATAACATGTTCTGGACATTTTCTTAGAACTTGAAACATGTAGAATCATCATTTATATACTTTTGGTTGTATCCACTGCTGTAGTTTATTTCTGTTGTGTATGTTTACTGTTTCCGCTGTCTTTGTATGTTTTATTTAAATTCTGCTGCGCTACACTTTGAAAAATGAGGGCATAGTTTCCCCACTATCAGACCTGGGCCCTTGCTGCTAGTCAGCAGGCTCTGGCGTTTGGGGAAATGCACTTGAGGTCTTGTGGAGAACCGACTTCGGGGCACCCATTGAGTGGCACCCGAGACCGGGATGTTACAAAGTGGTATCAGAGGGATTTCTTTTCTTTGACTTACTATTTGGAGCCATAGTTAGGGATAGGACGGAACGGTAGTTGGTAATAAGCTGTGTCCGGGCGTAGCTAACCTGTGTATAGGGAAAAGCTAGTCTACCTCGTATTTTTCATTCTATTGATTTTACAATTTTACAGTTGATATGTTTTCACCGTTGGGTTATACACTTTGAGATTGTGCAGTTTATATTTTATCTGTGGATTCTATTTAGTTGAAACCCGATGAGATGAGGGTATGCCGTCTCATGCATCATATAGGCACATGCTAGAAATCACATGCCATACATAGTTTCCATGCCATGTAGGTGCATTATAAATTGCATGTTTTTTTGATAGTTGTTGTGCTAATAAAGCATGTTGTTGTGATAGCTACTTGATAAATATCTACCTTGTAATATGGTATTTTTGTTTGAGTTTGTTTATGGAATGGACGCCAAAATTCAGTTTTTGGGGAGTATGGGCCCCCATTGACAGGAATTTGTTGGATCATTGACTGTTTGTTGGTTATAACACATATAATATGGAAAACATTGATTCGTGGGGAGTATGGGCCCCCACGAGTCAGAATTTGACACTTAGGTGTTAGTTTTAGTATTTTCTGGGTTCCGGGGAAGTTTCTGAGGCGTACTGTTCGGAAACCCAGTATACATGCCGTGTAGTATTTTTATACACGCCGTATATGTTCTTCTGTTCAGGAAGAAAAATGAACTTTTTGAGTACACGCCGTATACCCTGAGTACACGCTGTGTAGTATCTTCTCGTGTCACAAACCGTGTGGGCGTCGACACGGGGTAGGGAAGGGATTGGGTAAAACATGCCGTGTAGTTTTTGTACACGCCGTGTAGTGTTGACCCGGAGTCCAGCCGTGTAACTAACAACACGGGTCGGTGAACTCCTGTACAGAACACACCGTGTCAATGATGAACACGCCGTATAGTGTGACCTGGGGACTCGTCCATGTAACTAACAACACGGTCCAGTGTCACCTCTCCCTGAACACGCTGTGTACCTTTGGGACACGCCGTGTGGCTGGGAAACAAGGTGGTGTACACGCCGTGTGCGGGTGTAACACGCTGGGTGGTGTTAAGCCGAGTAGTCGGCCGTGTCACAAATGACATGGGCAGTTGGAAAATAACATCGTACATGCCGTGTAGATATTATACACGCCGTGTAGTTTTGTTCGACGGAAGCCGTGTGGCTTAGCCATGTAGAAGGACCCGGGCAGGGGAAGGGAAGTCAAGTACATGCCGTATAGTCATTGTACACGCCGTATAGTCTTGTCTTTCCAATTTTTCATGCCTTCTTCCTCTTGTTTCCTTTGTGGTTCCTTCATTTTTCAATCTTAAAAATCTTGAATCTGAGGCGTGCTTTTGACCATGTAGTGTCATGCCGCCTAGATGACCACGAGTCATTCGCCAGGAGAGCGACGACAATTATACTCCGAAGATGGTGTGCCATGGGCTACCAGTTGATCCACCAGCAGAGCCAGATGCGGCGCCAGCTGCTATACCGAACACAAGCATGGAGGCGTAGTTCCGTGAAGGCTTTATGCGGTTCATGCAGACCTTTCAGAGAGCACCACAGGCTGCCACATCTATGGCCGAGCTGACACGTATCTTTCAGCAGCAACATCTGCCTACGTTTTCAGGGGATGGCGGACCACAGGCTGCGGAGTCTTGGTTGGGGTCGATGCAGACTATTTTCGATCATCTTGAGATGCCTCCAGGGCAGAGGGTCAATCTCGCGACATATATGCTGCGTGATTCCGCCAAGAGGTGGTTGAATGTTACCACCCAGTCAGAGCATCACAGGGACATGGCGTGGGAAGATTTTCAGGCAGTCTTCTACGACTTCTTCTTTCCCGAGACGCTGAGGGTAGATAGAGCTCGAGAGTTCATGAATCTGCAGTAGGGCGCTATGTTAGTGATGGACTATTCTGCTCGTTTTACAGAGCTTCAGCGTTTTGCACCTGTGTTGGTGGGTGAGGAGACGTTGAGAGCCAGACGTTTTGAGGATGGTCTTCGTTATGACATCCGAGCATTGGTAAATGTTTTCAGGTTGCCTACTGTACACGCGATTGTGAATCATGCACTGATTACAGAGAGAAACCTGCAGGAATCTAGTGGTGTGGGCCAGGGAGGTTCAGCACCAGTTACTAGTATTATTTTTTCTGTCAAGAGGAAGAGACAGATGGACTTCTCTCAGGGCGGCAGTACCAGTCAGAAGAATGCTTCAGGTGGCCAGGTTATGTGCTACCAGTGTGGTAGAGAGGGACACAAGAGACCGCGGTGTCCACGAGATCCAGTGGAGTGCCGAGCTTGCAGCAAGTTGGGTCATCTGCAGCGCTTTTGCAGGGCGTTTCCATCAGTGGCTAGTGAGAGGGGTTCTGTGCAGACTCCGCATGCGGGAGTAGGACCAGTGGATTCTTACCAGTCCGGGAACTGGAATACGTCAGGGCGTACAGGCAGAGATGGTGGTCATGGTCGTGGTAGCCAGACACCAGGATCTTAGAGCCAACAGGGCGGGACAACTCAGGGTATCCAGGCTGTTTTGTAGGGCTACGGCACTGGGCAGGCATATGCAGTGCAACTGACCCAGCAGAAGCAAGATCCCGGATCTTTGACAGTTAGAGGTACTATTCTAGTAGCTTCTGTCTTATCTTCAGTACTTTTCGATAAGGGTGCTACACATAGTTTCATATCTGTGCCCATGGTGGAGATCCTTGGGCTATGTGTTTCTTTTTCTTCTCATATCATGATGCTAGACACTCAGTTGGGGACTAGGACGACTGGTGTGCGTCAGTGTAAGGAGTGCCCCCTTGAGGTTGGAGAGTGTCACCTCCTTTGGGACCTCTATGTCTTGGAGATGACGAGCTATGATGTCATTCTCAGGATGGACTGGTTGGTTCCCTTTAGAGCCTTTGTAGACTGCTATCGTCGTAGGGTGCATTTCACGTCACCAGAGGGCAGAGAGTTTCTATACAAGGGAAAATGGGATGTTCAGTCAAGTCGAGCTGGACCAGAGCATCATGGGCGAGGTGGAGTCATAGCCCAAATAGCGAGCTTGTATCTGGATGATCAGGGGACTTGTCAGACGGACTTCCCCCCCGTTGTTGATCATTTCAGGGATGTCTTCCCGGATGACTTTTCAGGTCTACCTCTAGTGCGTGAGGTGGATTTCTCTATTGAGCTAGTTATAGGAGCAGCACCAGTGTCTATTCTTCCTTATAGGATGGCCACACCTGAGTTATAGGAGATCAAGAGGCAGTTAGAGGAGTTACAAGAAAAGGGCTTTATCCGACCCAGTACTTCTCCTTGGGGTTCTCCGGTCCTTTTTGCAAAGAAGGCGGATGGTACCCTCAGACTTTGCGTGGATTATCGGAAGCTGAACCAGTTGACGGTTAAGAACCGATATCCCTTGCCGAGGATAGATGATCTGTTTGATCAGCTTCGTGGAGCACGAATGTTCTTGAAGATTGACTTGAGATCCGGATATCATCAGCTACGCGTGAGACCATTAGATATACCGTTTACAGCTTTTTGGAGCAGATATAGTCTATACGAGTACTTGGTTATGCCGTTCGGACTCACGAACGTGCCAGCAGTTTTCATGGCTCTGATGAATCGTGTGTTCCATCCGTATCTTGATTTCTTTGTGGTGGTTTTCGTGGACGACATCTTGGTGTACTCTCACACTCGAAACGACCATGCCACCCATCTTGAGATCGTATTGAGTACACTGAGAGAGCATCAGCTATATGATAAGCTCTCGAAGTGCCACTTTTGGATGGACCAGATTCACTTCCTGGGTCATATAATCTTAGAGTTAGGAGTTGCAGTAGACCCAGAGAAGGTGAGAGCAGTAGTTTCTTGGGAGAAGCCTAAGTACGTGTTTGAGATACTGAGTTTCTTAGGGATGGTTGGTTACTACAAACACTTCATACATGACTTCTCCCACTTAGCGGCACCATTGATGGGTCTGACTAAGAAGGGTGTGAAGTTCGTTTGGTCAGAAGCTTGCGAGACAGCGTTTCAGGACCTGAAGGGAAGGTTGACATCATCACTGATCCTGATACTCCCAGAGCAGGGGAAGAGCTATACAGTTTACTGTGATGCATCAGGGATTGGGATGGGAGCCGTTTTGATGTAGGGCGACCGAGTTGTTGCATACGGGTCTCAGAAGTTGAGGCCACATGAGCAGAATTACCCGACGCATGATCTCGAGTTGGCTTTAGCTGTTCATGCGTTGCGCTTTTGGAGACACTATCTGTTGGGAGAGAATTTCGTGGTTTTCACCGACCAAAAAATCCTCAAGTATATCTTTACTCAGCGTGACCTGAATCTGAGGCAGAGGAGGTGGGTCGAGTACCTACATTCCTTCAATTTTGAGCTTGCCTATACACCTGGTAAAGGTAATGCATTAGTGGATGAACTGAGCAAGAAGACTCAGATACAGTCAGTGCAGGAGGCCAGTGGTGAGTGGGAACTCATGGCCTTGTTCTCTAAGATGCATCTGGAGGTGCACGATAGTCAGGGGTAAAATTATCTTTCCTCCTTAGCTGTGACTTCTACCCTCCTGGACAGAGTGAGGATGAGGTAGCTATCTGATTCGGAAGGCCTAGTTCTACGGGAGTCAGTGGAAAGTGAGGACCCTCCTCCCGGTTGGATGATAGGCGATGATGAGGTTTTTCATTTCCATGGACGTGTATGGGTTCCAGGGGATATACACGAGGATCTGATGTGGGAGTTTCATGCTTCAGCTTGGGCAGTTCATCTCAGGGTTACCAAGATGTACCGTGACTTGAGGCGTCAGTACTGGTGGCCAGGTATGAAGAGGGAGATAGCTGGTTTTGTTACAAGGTGTTCCACCTGTCAGCAGGTGAAGGCAGAGCACCAGAGGCCAGCTGGGCTGTTACAGCAGTTGCCCATTCCAGAGTGGAAATGGGATGATGTCGCGATGTATTTCCTGACGGGATTACCGAGGTCACCTCGAGGCAATGACGTCGTGTGGGTTGTTGTGGATAGGCTCACGAAGGTAGCTCACTTTTTTCCGATCAAGGAGACCTTCGGTGTGGACGAGCTCAGAAGGATATATATTCGATAGATCGTACATCTTCATGGGGTCCCTCATTCTATCGTTTCAGATAGGGACGCCCGCTTTACGTCTCATTTCTGGCAGAGTTTTCAGAGGGCACTGGGTACACAGGTGCTTCTGAGCACAATATACCACCCTCAGACGGATGGCCAGTCAGAGCGGACAATACAGGTTCTAGAGGACATGCTGCGCGCATGCGTCCTAGACTTTGGGGGCTCTTGGGAGAAGCATATACCCTTAGTCGAGTTTTCCTATAACAATAGTTTTCAGGAAACTATTGAGATGGAACCGTACAAGGCTTTATATGGTAGGCCATGCCGATCACCTTTTTGCTGGTTAGAGGCAGGTGACGCAACTTTACTAGGGCCACAACTCGTACATGAGACATCTGAGCAGGTCCAGTTGATTCGGAAGCGTATGGCTACCGCACAGTCTCGTCAGAAGTCCTATGCTGATCACCACAGATGACCTTTGGAGTTCGTGGTCGGGGATCAGGTTTTCTTGCGTGTTTCGCCGAGGTTGGGACACAAACGGATCAGGAGACAGGGTAAGCTTTCACTGAGGTATGTGGGACCATTTGAGATTCTGGAGAGAGTCGGGCTGGTTGCTTATCGGTTGCAGTTACCGCAGCGGTACCGAGCCATGCACGACGTCTTCCACGTGTCTCAGTTGCATCGCTACCATTCAGACCCGTCTCACACCTTTCATCCAGAGGAGGTTGAGCTTCAACATGATGTGTCCTTTGAGGAGAATCTGATCTGTATCGTTGACAGGAGCACGAAGGTTCTCCAAGGCCGGTCAGTTCCTCTCGTACAGGTGCTATGGCAGCATGGCCGAGTGTAGGACGAGACCTGGGAGCAGTAGGCCGACGTACGTGCTCAGTGGCCAGAGTTGTTCTTTGCCACCCTTGGAAGGGAAATTCGGGGATGAATTGCTATAAGTGGGGAAGTTTGTAAGAACCTGGTTCTTAGTTTTGCGGTACAGGCTTCTTCTTTTTCCTTTTCCTTAAGTGTTTTTGAGAAAATATGGAAAATGGGAAAAAGTCTTAAATTTTGGAACTACACACCGTGTACTTTTCCACATGCCATGTACTTTTGGCCGTGTTGGGATGAGTACACGGGGCGTGTATCCATGCTGGCGACAAGGGGTGTAGGAACTGACTACACGCCGTGTAGTGGTACCTTACATGCCGCGTAGTCAGTCGACAGGCTTAAACAGTAAGGCGGTGGAGTCGCCGCCAGATGGGTGATAGTACATGCCGTGTACTTATGTCGACAGATGAATAGTGTGGCGGTGCCACCAGAGGAATAGTTAAATGAAAGAAGTACACGCAGTGTACTTTTTTTTTCGGCTTAAAATAGGCAGTAGCCTCCTCATTTGGAATAGGAGGCGTTTGAGCCATTTTAGAGCCAAGGAGGAGGCCAAACCTTTGAAGATCCACCGGGTGTTCGTCTGGGATCCGATTCGGCTTCGGACGATCCCGTTGGAACCTCACGGGTAAGCCCTCTCCTCTCCTGGTACCGTTCTTACCAATTCTTTCCCGAGGTAATGTTATTTATGTTTGAATGGGTTTTGTTCTTCGTCAGATATATGACATTTTTGGGCGTTTCTGGAGTCGGCGTTTGGGTATAACGTTCGTTGGAATATAAGGTAGGTGGCTTTGTGTTTATTTTCCAACTGTTGTGCGTTTTTGTGCGTTTTCGTGCCATGAACCCATGTTGGGGTGTCGTGTGGCTGAGGCTGTTGCTATATTTAATTCCTAGAATTGCATAGGTGATTAAATTGTGATAATAAAATGTAGGTTGAGATCGTTGCTTGGATCCAGAACCACTCCGGGGGTGTGTTTCACTGTTTAGCTGTTTGGCCAAGATACCCAAGGGTATGCCTTAAATATAGTAATTGTAGAATTTCCTTGAGAGAAATTGCTTGTTTACTTCATTTTGATATGTTGGGCATGGCCCGATTACCTGTTTAGCCTGAGGGCGTTGTTGTGATTAGCCTGTGGGAACTGTACTATTTAGCCTGTGGGCATTAGTTATTTCGGCCTGAGGGAAACTTCTTCCGTGCCTGTGGGTAGTTGATTCTGTGCCTGTAGGCGACACTACCTACGCCTGAGGGCAAAACTCTGTTATGCCTGAGGGCAGATTCTTGTGTTGGATACTCGTTACCCGAGGGTAGGAGTTTACGTGTCTGAGGGCAGTAGTTGTTTACTAGAAATGCACTATAGTGATTTCTTATATCTAATGGTTTAAATGAATAATAAAATGGAAATATAACTGGTAATTAGTGACTTTTGAGTACTGATTACTTTATTGCATTTTACCATTGCACACTATTTTTGCATGTTAGCACGCAGTTGGGCATGGGCCTTTGGTGGGTGCCTACTGAGATATCTTTCTCACACCCTGTTTGGGTCATGCTTTTCGGCCCAAAAAGATTACGTTTCTACAGGTATAGATAGGGTCAAGAGTCCCTGTACAGGTAATTGAATATTGCTGAGGAGTAGGAGGGCATGGGACCGAGCCTAGGCTCTCGATGCCGTTGCCAGCTGTTTGCTTTTCTTTGCTGTACTCTCCTTTCTACTGTACTGTATTGATGTATAACATGTTCTGGCCGTTTTATTAGAACTTGAAACATGTAGCATCATCATTTATATACTATTGGTTGTATCCACTGTTGTAGTTTATTTCTGTTGTGTATGTTTACTGTTTTCACTGTCGTTGTATGTTTTATTTAAATTCCGCTGTGCTACACTGTAACAAATGAGGGAATAGTTTCCCCACTATCAGACCTGGGCCCTCTCTGCTAGTCGGTAGCCTCTGGCATTTGGGGAAATGCGCTTGAGGTCTTGTGGAGAACCGGCTTCGGGGAACCCATTGAGTGGCACCCGGGACCGGGACGTTGTGCCATCCACTGAGAGTGCACGTCGCCTTAGTGCACTGCATGAGTTTCAGCGTCAGAGACGACCCAGGTTCTGCGGGGAGACGGACCCTCAGGTAGCCGAGGATTGGCTGGAGGCAGTTGTTCGAGTTTTCAGGTTAGTAGGGACACCATATGACCTCATGGTGATCCTTGCAGCGAGTCTCCTGCATGCGGCAGTAGGCAGATGGTGGAGCCTGATGCTCCAGGTGCATGATGAGGCATCTCTACTTTGGTCAGACTTCGAGAGCCTCTTTTACTCGGAGTTCTTCCCAGCCACCCTCCATGCGGTGCGCATTCAAGAGATACTATAACTGCGTCAGGGCAACATGATGATATCCCAGTACTCGGTGATATTTACGGATATCTCGTGCTATTCCACAGACATGGTACGAGACCCATTCTTCCGGGCCCGGACCTTCGAGCAGGGACTAAGGCATGATATCAGGGCATCAATGATATCCCTAGTATTCTGACGCAGGCAGGAGTACTAGAGCGATCCCTCCTTGTAGAGATCTTTCTTTTTAAGCCTACACCAGCAGCGAGACCTATCGCAGGGCGGCATGTAGCTGAGTCTTCTGCAGCTGGCAGTCGACGGATGACTCAGGGGTCCAAGCGGACCAGACCATCAGGCAGATGACCTTAGGATACTGGCTTAGAGGTGTGGGGAATACAGCATAGATCCAGCCTTCCGAGGAGCAGATAGTGCTATGCATGCGGCGGGCAGGGCTACATGGCTCGTAACTGCCTGACCTGCCATGCAGAGGAGTAGCAGACGGTTGAGGGACCACCTAGGCAGAGGCAAAGGTTCGACCGTGACGGTCTGCAGGGAGCAGGCAGACGAGGCAGAGGAGCTGGCCGAGCAGCAGGTGGTGGGCGACGCTTTGAGGCTCTACCACCACCACCACCAGGAGGTCCACCCCGACCACAGGGAGCTGGCGGGCAGAGGCAGGCTCAGCTTCAGGCAGTGGAGGACTACGACCACGGCGCACCAGAGATGATTCGAGGTACTATCTGTGTCTACTCCACCCTTGCTGCAGTTCTTATAGACATAGGAGCAAGTCATTCTTTCATTGTCGGTGCCCTTGTTCGGAGCTCGGAGATTCCGACGGAGCCGTTGGCTCGATCTTTACGGCTAGAGACTCCTACGGGAGCAGACTTGATGATTACGTAATGGTGCCGGTAGTGTGATATTACTCTAGGAGGTGAGATCTTCGGCTGGGATCTTCTTGTAGTGGCGTCGATTCCTTACGAAGTCATCTTGGGAATGGATTGGTTATCTACATTCCATGCTCAGATCGACTGTATTAGGCGCAAGGTGCGGTGTGTTCGCACCGATGGGAGAAGGTTCACCTTCACCGGAATAAAGCGAGCCTTTGCAGCATAGGATGGACTCACGCAGAGGAGAGGAAAACTGATCACTCATTAGTTGGATAGCCTCATCCTAGGAGAAGTTGACGTGCGGAGTCCGAGTTTTCCTGTAGTGGTGGATCAGTATGTGGACATTTTTCCTGACGACGTTCCAGGACTACCTCTTCACAGAGAGGTAGACTTTTATATTGACCTGTACCCCAGGACAACCTCGATATCTACTCTAGCATATCGGATGGCTCTCGCTGAGCTTAGAGAGCTACAGGTACATCTGGAAGACTTGTAGGGCAAGGGATTCATTCGACCCAGTGTTTTACCCTGGGCTTCCCCGATTTTGTTCTCTAAGAAGGCGGACGGGAGCTTGCGACTGTGTTTCGATTACCGTTGCCTGAACCAGGTGACTGTAAAGAACAAGTATCCACTTCCAAGGATTGATGACCTCTTCGATCATCTCAAGGGAGCACTGTGGTTCTCGAAGATAGACCTCAGGTCAGGCTATCATCAGCTTAGAGTTTGAGACGAGGATGTGCAGAAGACAACTTTCAGGTGTCGGTATGACCACTATGAGTTCTTGGTTATGCCTTTCGGCATAAAAAAATGCTCCAGCAGTGTTCATGAGTCTCATGAATAGGATCTTCCATCCTTATCTCGATTTATTTGTCGTAGTCTTCATCGACGACATATTTATATACTCAACTACTGAAGATGAGCACGCCTACCACTTTCGGGTTGTACTGGACACACTCTGAGAGCCCCATATTTACGGTAAGATCTCAAAGTGTCAGTTTTGGATACGTGAGTTCCAATTCTTGGGGCACGTCATCTCTAAGGTGGGAGTTGCGGTGGATCCTGCGAAGATCGAGGCAGTGCTAGCTTGGGAGCCACCTAGGAGCATGACAAAGGTGTGGAGTTTCTTGGGTCTAGCTGGGTACTACCAGAGATTTGTACTAGAATTATCCAGATTTGGGGCACCACTTTCAGCTTTGACGAAGAAGGGCAAACCCTTCGTGTGGTCAGACATATGTCAGCAGAGCTTCCAGGAGCTGAGACAGAGATTGACTAGTGCACCCATCTTGAGGCTACCGAAGGAGGGAGTAGGGTACGCAGTCTACTGCGATGCATCAGGGACTGGACTCGAATGTGCCCTGATGCAGGATTGGGCAGTGATCGCCTATGGATCATGACAGTTGAGGAAACATGAGAAGAACTACGCTACCCATGACATGGAGTTAGCATCAGTGTTCTTCACCTTGAAGATGTAGTGGCACTATCTGATGGGCGAGTGCTTTACAGTCTATTCTGACCACTAGAGTCTCAGGTACATCTTCTCACAGAAGTACATGAACCTAAGATAGCGACGATGGCTCGAGTTCCTCTAGGACTATGACTTTGAGATAGTCTATACTCCTGGAAAGGGGAATGTAGTAGCTGATGCCCTCAGTAGGAGGATGGACATTCAGCTACTTGGAGAGGTGACAGAGTAGCTAGCTGCTTGGAAGATATCCTTCATGGATAGATATGGAGGAGCCTTTCTTCAGTCACTCATAGTCACTCCTCCACTTCTTCAGCGGGTCAGAGAGGTACAACGTGGGGATGTTGACTATGAGACGTGGCGTGCACAGATTTCCCCAGGACAGGCATCTGATGGATTCTCTATAGGAGGAGAGCACATCGTCCTTTTTAGAGGATGTACCATGGTACCAGCTACTTTGCAGGAGGAGGTGATGAGAGAGTTTCACACTTCCCCTTTGGCGGTATATCCAGGAGTAGCGATGATGTACCAGGATCTCAGACGACAGCACTGGTGGCCGGGGATGAAGAAGGTTGTGGCAGAGTTTGTTTCTCAATGACTCACTTGCCAGCAGGTGAAGGCGGAGCACCAGGTACCAGCAGGCTTGGTACAACCCTTGGAGGTCCCAGAGTGGAAGTGGGATGGTATATCTATGGATTTCATGACTGGACTTCCACGTACTTCCAGAGGTCATGACTCAATTTGGGTGATTATCGACCGACTCACCAAGTCGGCACACTTTTTACCCATCAGAGAGCAGGGCTCAGTGGAGAGCTTGGGACACCTCTACATTCAAGAGATTGTATGGCTTCGTGGTGTGACATCATCTATCGTCTCCGATCGAGATGCTCAATTTACTTCCAGGCTTTGGAAGGGGTTGCAGGAGGCATTTGGGACACAGCTACGTCTGAGCACCGCCTTTCACCCTCAGAAGGATGGTCAGACGAAGAGGACCATTCAGACTCTCGAGGACATGATCTGTGCATGTGTCCTCAACTTTGGTCGTAGCTAGGAGGATCATCTACCTTTGGTGGAGTTTTCATACAACAACAGCTACCACTCCACCATCGGGATGGCACCATACGAGGCATTGTACGGCCGACCTTGCAGGTCACCTCTATGCTGGACATACCCTGGGGAGTCAGCACTTGTGGGACCAGAGATGGTCTCGGCCACGACAGAGAAGGTCCAGGTCATCCAGGAGCGGATGAGGAAAGCTCATAGCCGACAGAAGTCTTATGCTGACAGGAGGCGGAGACCACTAGAGTTCGAGGATGGCGACCACGTTTTCTTACGGGTCTCACCTCGATGTGGATTACAGAGATTTGGTCGGGGCGACAAGTTACCTCCGTGCTTCATAGGACCATTCCAGGTTCTCATCAGGATAGGCGAGGTGGCTTATCGCCTAGCTCTCCCACCTCAGTTGCACCGAGTGCACGATGCCTTCCACGTATCTCAGCTGAGGAGATACGTGCATGAACCGATGCATATTATCGACCATGGGGAGATGGACATTGATGACGAGGAGAATTTTACTGAGGTCCTGGTGGAGATCGAGGATCGACAGGAGTGGGTCCTATGTGGATGGTTGATTCCTCTAGTGCGCATCAGGTGGCAGCACGAGAACCTCCAGGAGAGCACTTGGGAGCAGGAGGCTCAGATGCGTGCTCAGTACCCTCATTTGTTACCCTAGCTTGTGATGTATATTTACGGGGACGTAAAGCCCTGAGGTGGGAGTAATGTAAAGACCCGTAAATTTCAAGGAAATTTTTTTCTTAATTTCTTTGGGATTTTACGAGTACGCAGTTTCTGAAGGAACCTGATTCCGAGGCCCGGTGTGCCGGGAATCAATTTCCGAAGTTTAGCTTGGGTACGTTCAGTGAACGAACGATCGGGTTTCCCTAACTTCTGAACCGGTGCTCGGAATCAAAATCTGAGGGCACCGATGAAACCGCAGTGCCGGTAATTGCTTAGGAACACCTTTTCCGAAGGTGTCTTTGCTCGGGAGGAGATGTTAAAAATGTGAGGAATAAAAATATAATTGTTTTACAATTTTATTTTTATTTATTTACTAAGTGGTTTAAGTGTTAATTAAAATTAAGTTGTGTCACAACTTTATTTCTCTCTACTTAATCCTAACTCCTCTGGTTAGGATATTAGTGAGGTGGGGCCCACATGATCCCCCACCTTTTCACTTTCCCATAACCCTCTTTAAACTCCTTTTAAAACCTCCCTTGTAATTATTGTTGTGACTTTCCCTCTCCTCTAAATTAATTAAGCCAACACATTAATTCAATTAATGGATTTGAGTTTTTTAAATTTTGAACTCATGGCATGAATTAATAAAATAAGTGGAGATTATTTTATTTTTGGGGAAAGATTGGTTGTGTTAAGGATTGGAGAAAAAGATCTAGTCTTGAAGAACATCATCTTCCTCGTTGAAGAATGCGAAGAACACCAGAGCACCAAGGAGAGACGGTGTGCCGATCTTTCCCTTCTCTGCAGCCGGTGTGAGACGTCATCTTCTTCTTTGACGCTCGCCAACACCGTCATTGAAACCACCCCCGCGACGCCGTTTTCCCGCGACGATCATTATTCGAAAACTTCTTCGATGTAGGGGTTTGTTTTACGTTCGTGATTATTTTGGTGTTCATCGTTCAATAATTGGCCACCTGTTATCAATTTAACGGGAGGAGGTCGGACCGCACGAACACGAATGATCCTCCTCTCCTTTTTTGATGTTCACCGTCATGGTTTGGAACGAAGGCAGCGCGGTGCAACGACACCACATGAGAACGAGGAAAAAAATGTGGCGAGGGAGAGCGGCGCCGTCGTGCCGCGCCGTTGAGGCCGAAAGAAGTCGCGGCCGGAGTCAGGCCACGACGGAGGGGCGTGACGCCGTCGTGCCGTGTCGGAGTACCATGGAGGGCCGCGGCCGGGGCGAGCCGCGACGGAGGGGCGCGATGCCGTCACGCCGCGCCGGTCGGACAAGGGCCGCGGACTTAGGCTGCGACGGTGCAGGGGAGGGCAGCCGGATCCGCCGGCCGCCAACGCTCTAGGAAGGCGGGACCACAGGGGTCCCGCGGAAGCACCGGCCGACCAACAGGGCCGACCGATCGGGAAGTTCAGGGGTCGTAACCCCAAGAGGCAGACAAGCCAGCCCCCCTCCACGTGGGGGGACGCCATTTCAAAGCAAGGGGCAGCGTCCCCCCCCCCCCTTTCCGCGTCCGCTTGAGTGGACGCACGCACGGGACTGGAATGGCCGCACCGGACCGGAACACCCGCGCCGGGGCGGGCCGCCCGCGCGGGGCCGTACCCCCGCGCCGGGCCGGGCCGCGCCAGCAGGGCCGGGCCACACCCAACTAGGCCGGACCCGGACCTGGGTAGGGTCGACATGGTTCGGGCCGACCCAGGGGGTATTGGGCCGGGTCGGACCGGGCCCGAACCCCCTGTTTTCGGATAGATCTGTTCAAACACCCATAACATGGGCTACAGACCTCTGATCGACGCATCGTAAGTTGCATAACGATACTTGGATCGAGATGGTAATTTAGGTATATTATACTCAAGGTTTTGAAGAACTTTGGGTATGGTCGGGTTGGTTCGAACACGAAACCAACCGGGCCCTCGGAGCGGAAATGCTTATAACTTGAGCTACGGACGTCCGATTGACCTGCCGTCGACTTTGTTGGATTCCTCATAGTGAGACGGTTCTTTTGGATTACTCCACTTGAGGTCTGGATGTAGTTGGAGTATGGTAGGGTTGGTTTTGACTTAAAACCAACTGGGCCCCTGGGACGAAAAAGCCAATAACTTTCAGACCGGGCATCCGATTGACGCGCCGTCTGTTGCATTAAGTTCCTTTTGACGAGATGGAACTTTGGGATACATAAACTCCGGACTACGTGTCAGTTGATGTATTGAATCCCTTGGATCGTGGAGCGGACCCTCCCAGAATCGAGAATGCTGTGTGCGGGAACCCTAGAGCTGGCTGCGACTGCAACGACGATGACGACTGTACTGGGATCCTCCGTGGGTTCGGCAGCGACGATGACCGTACTAGAATCCTCCATGGGTTCGACGACGATGACTACTGTTCTTGTATCCTATGTGGGTCCAGCAGTACGTGACTACTGTTCTTGTATCCTATGTGGATCTGATAGTATTTGACATTGTACTTATATCTTATGTGGGTCCGACAGAGTAGCTGGTCTTGTATCCTTTGTGGGTCCGACAGCTTAGCTGGTCTTGTATCCTATGTGGGTCCGATAGCTTAGATGAATCAGTGGATACATCTGATCATCTCTATCGCCTTACGAAGAGTATAATTGTGTGAGCTGAGTCTTGAATTTCAATCATTATCTTCGTTATGATTGACTTGCTTTCCTATGTGGATTGGGTTGTGCTTTCCTGTGTGGATTGGGTTGTACTATCTTGTGTGGACTTGATCGAACTTGGGCTCGGATGTTGGAGCTGAACTGGAATTGATGACTTAGGTATATGTATGGTCATATACCTAAGTAGGGTTAGTTGTTACTCCGTGATTGTAACTCTCCTTTGTGGTTTATCCTTCGTGGATTCTGGGAGACCTTTGGGGGTCTCGGGGTCCCTACTGAGTAGCGTATACTCACCCCTGCACGGGCTATGCCCGCACTACGTTGTGTTGGATGCAAATGAAAGACAACGCTGATCGAGGTAGGAGCTCGTGGAGCTGGATGGTACTTCGAGGTGGATCACTAGACAGGACGTTCACAGAGCGGACGGCTGCAGCCGAGGAGCAGAGGAGACTATCTGTACCTACCCTTCAGGTGGGAATTTCATAGGACGACTGGGTGTTGCTGGTTTACTTTTCTGCCGCTGTACTCTTTTTTCAGTTGTACTTTACTTTCACCTGGGTTTGTATTCTGGCCCATTTACTTTCCATCACTTACTATTGTACTCAGTTTACTTAGTGTTTACTTCTGCTTGCATACTCTGTGGTGTTTGTTTTCTTACTTAAAGGCAATGCCTTCCCTGGTATCAGGATTTACGCCTTTGGTGCTAGTCGCTAGCCCCTGGCCTATGGAAGGTGGGCATGGGGTAGTCCCGACACGGGTTTCAAGGATGGGTCATGACAGACCGAGGTTCCCCTGGGTCACTATGGCGTATATCTTTTCTTACCCTCTAATTTGATTAGTGTTAGAACTCAAACGAACACCCGGATCAAAAGTTATGATCGTTTGAATTTCTAGTCATGTTTTCAACTTATTTTAGATCATTTATTCATTTATTCATTTTTTATGTCATTGTATTGTTATTAAATGACTATTACTCAATAATAATTAACAAATTTTTAACTAATATTGTTTTTTAATTATTTTATATACCATTTCCCACTAAATATCTTATATATTAACTGTGATTACATATTCATATTATATAAATCATATTTTATAAAACAAATTATATTTATATCAATATAAATATATTTTTGTATTAATATAAGTTTTGAAATGATATATATATATATATTTATGAAATATACCTTTTATCACCCCTAAAAATAGTTGTTTTAGGGCTGGTAAAAGACATGCTTTTATCAGTGTTAAGAAAAACGTTGATAAATGTACCCTTTATCATTGCTAAAAAAACATTGATAAAAGTTTACTTTTATCAGAATTTTTTAGTGCTAATAAAAGTACCCCCTTTATCAACATTTTTTTGAGAGCTCATAAAGGGTGGCCCCGGCTAAATCTGAATCTGTGGTAGTGTCAATTATTAATCATCCATTAGTTAATTAATATTATTATATATCTATTTCCAAGATTATTTATTTAATTCTTTTAAACTAAGTTTCATCGAAACCAAAATTCTCCTAGTCATATTCTAAAGTATGTCATCATCAGAACCATCCTCGTTCAATTATCAATCCATTTATCATTTCATAAATTCAAGGTACTCTAGAACTCATCCTAATCTACCTAATTAAGAATTCACTTTTAGTGCATAAACTCAAACTCCATCAAGCAATTGGAAACCATACATATAACATATGGCCAATCGACTATTTAAATTAATTAGGAAGGAAATATATCAACAAGAATTCCCACCTATAATTTCATCATTGCCGCCCAGGTGTCATCACTGACACCATTCACTACCACAAAACGGGGCAAGAGAAGCGCCTCGTTTTATCAGCGATAAGTAGAAAGAACTGATAGGGGGGCTTTATTAGCGCTAGCTAAAAGCATTGATAAATGTTTTTAATAAAAATTTATATAAAATTATTATATTTATATTAAAAAATAACGGTTATTTGTATATATTAAGTAAATACACATGTTTATAATTAATATGTATTTTTTAATAATTCAAATATATATATATATATAATGTTTCTAAAAAAGTATTTCTAAGATTATAATTAAATATATATATATATATTTATTTATTTAAATAAATATAAGATTATAATAAATTTCATTAAATAATATATATATTTATTAGATTTATTAGATTAATTAATTTGATTTATTAGATTTAATAAATTTATTAGATTTATTAGATTTATTAAATTCATTATATTTATTATTATTTTTATATTTAATATATTTAATATATTTATTTTATTTATAATTAATATATATATAAATACTTTTCAAATATATATATTTAAATTATAATTATTAAATATATATGTGTTTCCAATGAATTTGGTCAATAAATATATTGATCATGCATGCATATATGTTATGTATCATCACGAATTTTCATTTATACATCACACCCTTCTTATTATTCATGTTGTCCATTGATGACTCGTTTTTTATTATGTATGTTTTACTAGGAATATGATCAATTCATGTTACCCATATATACAATTATGTACTCCAAAATACTTATAAAATTACATTAAATATATCTAAATAATAAATATATTTATTATATTTATAATTTTTAATTTTTAATTATATAAAAATAATTTTTAAATATATTTATTTGTAATTATAATTATAACTATATAACTATATATAATTATTTATAATTATATAAAAATATTTTTAAAAATATTTATTTATAGAAATTATTATAACTATATATATATAAATAATTATAAGATTATAATAAATATGTTTATTATTCTACTTATATAGTTAAAAATATACAATTAAATAAATATATTAATAAATATATACAAATATTTTTTAATAAATACAAATATTTATAATTATAATTCATAATAAATATAGATATATTTAAATAATTAAAATTTATAATAAATATATTAATTATATATATTTATATACAAATATTTATAAATAAATACAAATAGTTATAAATATAATTCTAAATAAATGATGATATATTTAAATAATTAAAAAATTATAATTAATACATTAATTATATATATTTATAAAATTATAAATATTTTTGTTACAATTTTTTAATTATATATATATAATTACAACTATAAATATATATTTATTTAATATATTTTTTAATTACAAATAAATAAATATATATTTATTAGTTATAAATATAAATAAATATATATTTATTAAAATAATTATTAAATTATAAAATATATTTATTATTTTCATATAAAATGTTAAATATAATTAAATAAATATAATTATAAATATATAAAAATATTTATAAATAAATACAAATATTTATATTTAGTTATAAATAAATAAAGATATATTTAAATAATTATAAAATTATAATAAATATTTTAATAAAATTCAAAATATTAGATTTATAAATTTGTTATAATTTTATAATTGTTTAAATAAATAAATAAATATATAATTATAATTATAACTATATATAAATATATATTCATATAAATGATTATAAAATTAGGGGAAATGCAGTTATATATATCTATAATGTTATAAAAATATTTAATTAATATATTTATTTTCTATATTTCTAAGATTATAAATATAATAAGTATATTTCTTATAATTTTATAATGATTTAAATTATAATTATATAAATATAAATATATTAATTTATTTATAGTTATAATTATAACTATATATATATATATTTATCAGTTATATAATTTTATAAATGTATATAATAATATAAATAAATTATTAACGTTGTATCCTTATGAGTGCTTTTTTAGCGGTGATAAAGATAAGCATTTATTAGCACTAAAAAAGCGCTGAGAAAATGTGTCGTTATCAATGCTAAAAATATAGTGCAGATAAAAACACCTTTCATCAGTTCTTTTTTAGAGCTTATAAAGATATATATTTATCAATGTTTTTTTATATAGTGATGATAAAAGTTTCACCAATATTTATGAAGAAACCCTAACTTTCTCCTCCTCTCTCTCACCCCTCAAGCTCTCACGGAAGCCGATCCCTTCCGTCGCTGCCTCTTCCTCCTCCTCCTCTCCCACTGACTCCTCTGCTACCGCGAATCCGTCCGCCGCAAACCCTCCTTCGCCGCATGCATCTTCTCCCCTGTATGCCTCTCCTATGTCGGAGGACTCCTCCACCACCTGCCTCTCCTCCGTTGGAGGACACCTCCGCCACGCGCCTCCCCTACGCTGCGAATCCCTTCGTCGTGAACCCACCTTCGCCACACGCCTCTCCTCCGCCACACGCCTCTCCTCCGTCGCGTGCTTGTATTCCACTGCATGCCTCTCTTATGTTGCGAACGCACCTTCATCACGCGCTGAACCACACCTCCACAGTGAGTTTTCTCATCTTTCTCATATGTTTCCTCTTATTCTTTCCCCAAAATTCACTACTGCATTGTGGTTTCTCTTGAGTTGCATGTTTAGGTAGTGTTTTGATAATCTTATGGTGCAGAATATATTGATCTGCATTTCTAGTAGTGATGTTGTCACATGCAGGGCATCAAACTTTTCCCTACGTTACACATATGAGTTGAAAAAGTTATTTGAGGTAGATATTCACCTTAGTTTCTCTTTATTTGTGTATCATGTTGGAGGGATCTATTTTTGATTTCCTACAGTTTATAGTTGTGCCACACTAATCAAAGACAAGAACTGGATAATTAAATAGAAATGGGCTATGGGGTTTGTTCGCATGTTATTACAGTTTCATATTGAGGAGATGTTGTGAATTGTACGGGCTAAAGGCCCCGCTGAAAATCATGGTCGTTGGTGGTCCTTGCTTTCATACTAAATGAATATTATGTTGGTTGGTTTCTCTTGAACATTTGAATATGGAAATTGGTAATTTATGTATACTTGGATAATCAATGAATTCCCCAAGATGATACAAATTCTGTGATAACCCCTGAATTAACAAGAGGAATTGAATAAGGGATGCTTTGTAAAACTGGAATTGTGTTTGTTTAGTTTGTAGGTGTTTCGGCTATGGTAACAGCTGTGTGTCGTGGAATTTAAGTTGATGCATCCATCAAAGGTACCTAACCTAGATTTCCATTATGAAATTTTCTTTAAAAGTTTCTAGACCATTTTGGGACATGATGTTGTTAACTTCATGGATTATTTTTGGAGAGGTAAGAATTCTCTTGAGACTTATAATGACACTCTCATCACTTTGATTCTAGAGGTTACTGATATTCGTTCAGTTAAGTATTTTATAGTGACTAGTCTTTGTAATGTCATTTATATAGTCTTTTTTATGATTTTAGAAAATATACTATGAAAATCATACCATCTATTAGTTTAGTATCATAGATATTTTCTTGTGTTGAAGAGTTATATGATATTGTAGTCTCCATAAAGTAGTCTTCAAGCATGAAAAATATTTGGAATGTGAATCCTTACTCATTTTTTGATTAATTCAACCAAAAGGAGAGGCTCCAGAATATAGCCTAATTTTTTATATAGGAAGTAGCTAGTTAAATATCCTATTGATCTGGTAATTTTGAAGGATATGATTTTTAGAAGTGGATGGTGTAATGTTAAGTAGTCTAGAAGTTATGAATAGAAGTTGTGGTTTATTAAATATGGGTTTTTTAATGGTGATATGTTATGGTATTCTTCTAATTGTATTGAGAAAATATTTTTGTAATGTTAGATTCATTCATTGAAAAGTAAGAGTGACATTAACTATTCATCAAAAGTGAAAGGTTTTAGCTAGACATGATACAGGTGCAAGAAAGTCCACATGTTCAATGCGGAGACTTCCATGATATTTTGGAAGTTGGTGAAACTGGATGAACAGAAGATACTTACTATAATAAATTTGGACAACATTCATAGTAAACACATGATAAAGGTATTTTTAGAATACTCATTAAGAGGAAAAATCATTTCAAAAGAATCTTTGGAACATGAAACAAGAATTTTATTATGGTGATTTTGTTAGGGGTACACTTTTATTGCTAGAGGGTCAACTGGGATTCTTCCTATTTGGAAGTGCTAAGAAGGCCTTAACCAAGAATGTGGTATGTTTCTATTACTTATATGTTAATGAGATATCTTTCTATGATCTTAATGAGAGATTTATGAAAACACTAATCTTAACCATAAATGAGATGGGTAATGAGTATGACTTATATTGTGATGTATTATGAGTTAGGAATTGAACAGTTCTTATCTATGATTCTCATGTGGTTGATTAAGGTTCCAGACAGTTAAGAACATATAATAGAGACTTTCCAAATCCTTTCCTACATTTGGAAATAGTGGGGCTTTCCATGAGGTGTTATTGGAATACACTAAAAAAGTGTTTGAAATATATTTAATCACAATGTGAAATGAACCATTGATAGCAGAGAAGGTATGAGTACCTATAGTCCTTCTACTTTGGCTTAATTTATACACTCAAGAAGGGGAAATTTTTTCTAATGTACTATATTGGAAGGATCAAGCTTAATTCGTACATGATTCAAGCATCAAGTGGAAGATGGTTACCCACTTTGAATAGATATGACTTGTTTTTCAAAAGTATCATTTTCAAGTGATACTTATGTTTTTATCAATAAATTATTCTCTCCTCAGTAGTATTATAAAAGTAAACTATAGGATTCATACTATTTATTCATGAGAGACATGATAAACCTTTTATAGCTTTATATTTTATAAAATGTTGGTTATTTTTGATTCATGTATCCTTTGTAAATTTCCTATTTTTGGGATTTCTGTCTTTTTGAAAATGCCTAGGTGGATCTTTAAAAATGATTCAAGTGTTTTGAAATGTTTCTTAAAAAATTAAATGTGCGCAACATGATTTTTTTAGTTTTAAATGCCTTTAAAATTAATTAAACACTTGGAATGGACATAGGTTTTATGACAAGTGTTTTTCAACTCATTAGTTTGGATTTATGAAAGCGATTTGAATGTTTGGAAAGCATATGTAATGATGATATCATTTTAACAAGGGGTGTGTGATGTTTTAAATGAGAATTTGTAAAATATATATGGTTTTCATTCATTTTGAATGATTTAGATTATTAGGTCATGAAGTTTCCTTAACTGCCTTAAAAAATGAATTGGGGTTTTGAGAAAGAGTGTTTGAAACTGATTGGTTTATTTTAAAATGGGTGTGTTATTTTAAAGAGGAATTTGTGAAAATGATTGATTTTTTAAAGGTATTTCAACTGTGATTTGATAAATAGTTTTCAAAGGAGAATTAAATTCTATATATATATATTTAGCCTTGTTTAATTTTTATATCAATGTTTTGTGTACTTATTTTATTAAATACTAATATCACCGAATCAAATAGGATGGATATGAATAAAGAATGGATGGATGCCAATTGTTTGATAGAATAGTATGAAGAATGAGTGAAATATTTCATCAAGGTTTCTAAATATCATGCATATGACCCTTCTTAATTCCTTTTTCCATGTTAATGTTGTTGTTATTCAAGAAAAGTTCATCTAGAGGAGTTGGAAGAACACTTGATCTATCATAGAATAGATCGGTGTTATAAAAGTTGGAATAAACAAGGGAAAAAAATAAATGTAGTTGGTGGGTGGGATAACACTAGGTTTTATAGATCATCTGATATGATTACCAGTGTGGACAATGAAAAAGATTTTATTGAGGATGTGATTACGGATGTGAATGATGATGAAGATCACATTGAGGAAATGATAAAGATAGTTGAGAATGAACTTCCTGATTGCCCAAAAGTGTTTGAGTAGTTAAAAAGTTGTTCCAAGATTCCACTGTATTGTGGTTGCACTAAATATATCGCATTGTCATCCATACTAATGAATTATAATTTGAAAGTAGAAAACATATGGAGTGATGCCAGTTTTATAGAATAAATTTCTCTCTTGAATGACATGTTCCCAAAAGATAATGATCTCCCGATCCAAACATACGACATGAAAGGAAAGCTATGATCAATGGGTATGTTCTCTGAAAGAATACAAACATGCCTGAATGACTGTATACTGTTTCCAAAGGATTAAAATTCACTTAGAGAATGAACAATGTGTTGTGCTTCTCGATACAAGAAAGATGAATCTGGTCCTATTAAAGTTGTATGGTATATTCCAATAATTCTAAGGTTTAGGTGCCTATATGGATGTGAGGAGACTGTATGGAAATTGATGTGGCATGCAGACATAAGAAATAAACATGGGGAACTACTTCACCCGAAAGACTCTCCTTAGTATAGGAAAATTGATCTAGAGTATCATCACTTTTGAAATGAGATGAGAAACCTTCATCTGGAATTATCTACAAATGGAGTGAATCCTTTTGGTTTTCAAAGAAGCACTCTCAGTACATGGTTGGTTATGTTGGTAAATTATAACTTTCCATCATTGTTATGCATGAAATGAAAACACATCATGTTATCTATTCTTATATTAGGACCAAAACTATCAGGTAATTATATTGATGTTTATTTGGATCCATTGATCTTGGATTTGAAATTATTCTGGGATTTAGGTGTTTCATTGTATGATACTTACAGAAATGAAGATTTCACATTGAGATCCATTTTGTATAGGACGATAAAAGAATTTCATGATTATGGAAATTTATTAGGATATAGAATTAAAGTAAATCATGGGTGTCCCATCTACAAACAAGGTACATAGTCAATTAGGTTGAAACATTCATAAAAAACCATGTTTCTAGGACATCGCCGATTTATACCCCGACAACATAAGTACCGATCTTAGACAACATCATTTGATGAAAGTTACGAAGAACGCACAACACCATCTCCACTAACAGGTGATCAACTGTTTGAGAAATTAAAATATGTGGACACTACTTTTAGTAAACCGTTTTTGATAAACCTTACAAAAACTAGTTGGAAGAAGGGATCAGTTTTTTTAATTACTATACTGAAATTGTTTGTACGTCAGACACTTTATTAATATTATGCATGTTGAAAAAATGTGTGTGATAGTGTCATTAGAAAGTAGTGAAATGCACCTGACAAAAAAAAGGATGGAATTAAGGCTATGTTGGATATGGTTAACATGGGAACATGAGAAGAGTTCGCGCTAATGAAGGGTAAAAATGAAATTTTCTACCTTCAGCTACTTACACTCTTTCTAGGTAGGATAGATATTTGTTTTCTAACTTGTTTAATTATGTAAAAGTTCTAGAGAGGTATTCATCAAATATTAATAACACCATGTCAATAAACGATTTAAAGTTAAAGGTTATGAAATCAAATGACTGCCCTGTTTTGATGCAAGATCTAATACATATAGATTTACATTGCATTTTTACCAAGAATATACATCATACATTATTAAAACATTTTTTCTTCTTTAATTCTATATACAGAAATTTTATATACCTGATGAAATTGCTGAGTATGGAAATAGAAATTTCAGTCATATTATATGAATTGGAAATGTTCTTCCTACCAACATTCTTTGATATGATGGTTCCTTTGATGGTTCACTTGGTGAGAGAGATTCTACTATGTGGTCATGTACACTATAAATGAATGGACCCCATTGAATGATATATGAATATTTTCAAAGGGTATGTCAAAAATTAAAGTTGGCCCAAGGGTTGTATTATGAAGTTATATATTATTGAGGAAGATGTTGAATTTTGTACTGAATACCTGTCTGGTGTGGAAATCATTGATCTACCGAAATCTCATCACACTGGGTGGCTGGCGAGTGAAGAAATTTCTGGAAGAGATATTGTCACAATCAATAATACAGATCTAGAGCAGGCCCACCATTACATTTTTCATAACAGTTTGGTGGTTTTCCCATATGTTGAAACCAACAAAGAAATTCTTTGGCATTTGAATCCATCAAGGGATGAAATATGGATATCAAATATACATAATCAACAGTTTATAGGATGGTTTTAGGACTATATTTTAAAGGAGTCAGATGAAAATCTAGATTCAATTTCAAAACGACTTTGATGGCTAGTCTGAGAACCAAGTGTGTATGTATTATCTTAAAAAGGTCATGTAATTAATGGTTATACATTCTATAAAAATGATCATGATTAAGAAAGTACCACAAAATAAGTGGAGTTACACTCGTGGATGAAGTGATGCATGTTTCTAGTACTAAGTACAGAAATCCAACTTATGTGAATATGTCATGCTTTGGCATAATCAAACAAATATGGGAGTTGGATTATATAACATTCCAATTGCTGATTTTTCAATTCATGTGGTTGATAACAGGAGTGTCATTAAAATAGATGAATTGAGATTTGTGAAAGTTGATTTCAGTAAGGAAGGGTACAAAGATGAACCATTTATAATGGAATCATAGGCATTATATGTATTTTATGTTATAGATCACGCAAAACGAAAGTGTTAAATTGTTCTATTATCGACCAAAAACACTGAAGGTCCAGATAAAAATTTAACCGAGGATGACCCTTTCATTGGGACATCACAATCATTTCACAGGGTTCCCAATGTAGATGGTATTTTGTATGTCAGAGGAGACCATAATGAAGGAATTTGGATCATCGATAGAGGGGTAAAATCCCTTCAGCCTTTAAAAAAGAAAAAGAGAGTTCAATAATCTGGTTACATTTTTTTCATAATATATATCATGTTATCTCATGTTATTATCCCTTTTTTATGAATTTATGTACTCTAAATTAAATATTAAACCACTTCTGCAGATAATGACTTCCACATATGATAGTGCTCCCAATCTCAAGGAACAACATGTCTCTCAACCTGCTACTGCTCATAGTATAGAGAAGCAACCATCTACACGTGCTGGTGATCCCATTCTAGAGGAAAAATGGGTTTCTCAACCTACTACTACTCGTAGTGTAGAGGAGCAACCTTATGCATGTGCTGGTGCTCCCAATCCTGAGGAACAACATGTCTCTCAACTTACTGCTGCTCGCAGTGCATAGGTAGAACAATTATCTGTATGTGCCGATGCCACCACTCCAGAGGAACATATTGATGATATTGATTTCGGGGAAATGGTTGGAAACAAAGTACTGTCATCGCATAAAAAGAAGGAGCACTGTATTTTTATGGTGTCAACAAAAATCCTTAAGTAAAAAAGCCAAAGGCATCAAATACATGGTCATATGGAATGTGAGAGGTCATCATGTTAACCCCAACAAGGCAATATTCAGTAGTTATATTGAAATCGTCACACGGTAATGCATGCCGATTGAAATAGATTCATGGAACCATGTTGTGATCGAGCTTAAGGCACTGATGTGAGAAGATATTATGGTAACATTATGATATCATTTCATTATTTTACTAAAAAATAATTTAATGAAACATTGAATTATTCTTCACCATCCATTGGAGTGTGCATTTATAGTAGACGACTCCAACAAAAATCATGTATTAATGATTGATAGAAGGATTCACAAAGGAGTTCCCAAAATCCTAACAAGGAATAATATTAAAAAAGATAAAGATAAAATAAACCCATGCCCACCACTTATCTATTAACATCTGATAACCCAAGGAGCGTGGGATGCGTTTACTGGTCATTATGTGGATGTGTCTTTTTAGGTACATCATGTCCATTATTACATTGTTTGACGATACATGTATTCATCACTTTATTGAAATTTTTTTATCTATGAAACAAAAAATGAGTGCTGAAAATAATGAACAAGTAGAAAAACCATCATACCCCTAGAGTAAAAAAATGATGGGGTACGCTTCACTTGAAAAAATATTGGTATATATTTTAAATCTACCGTAATATTTTTATGATACATGAAACAACAACATAATTATGTTCCTATATTTATATATAGATTGATGACTTGAAATCCAAAGCCACTTCCATCCCACGCCATGTGTTATGGAAGGCGAAATGTGTAAATAAAGTCAAAATACTAATATATGAGAACACAAAAAAGTGTGAGAATCATGTGTATGTATTACATAATAAAAAAAAAATTCTTAACATTTATATTACATAAGAATGATAACTTATTTTCCTACATTTTCTATCTAACATAGTTATAGGAATCAATGACACCTGTTCCAGATGAACTCAAACTATCAGTAGCCTTGAAGAGGCTAGAACAGTATGGTCGTGTCCGAGGTGCGGGTTTTGGGGTGACACCCCGAACATATTTAGAGAAAAAAACAAGAGGATGATAAAAGTGAATTAATAAAATAGAAGAGATAAAAAATAGGTACCCTTGAAGGAAAATTCCAAAGTCCAATGGAGATTATGTAAATTTTAATGAGGGATAGGAAAAGAGAAGAATCAAATTAAGGACAACTGCAATGTGAAGATCCCACCCCACCACCCTCCAGCTATGGAGCTAGCCATTCCACTCAAATAGATGTCTTAGCTGAGGTAATCAATGTTCTAATAAATGTTTCTGTGAAATGTAAATCAGATATACATTGATACCTTTCCTGTATTTCTATTCTATAGGGTGATAATGACTGTGATTTATATCTATCAACACCCACCCATCGTATTGTGGTGAGGGAAACAATATTCAATATTAAAAAGGACAAACTACAAAACAGACCACTTCCAATAGGTCTTGTGTGAGTGTTGATCAACTTATCCCATGATCCAAACATAGAGCTACCTGTTCCAATTCAAGAGGATGATATTAATAAGTTCAAAAAATATGTTGGAACATTAATCGTAGAGCCGTCACGTCTTGTAAAAAATCATGTCGACAAGGAGGTATTAATTTACAATTTACTTTTCAAGCTAAACCTTTAACAATTAATGAAAAAGGTATGAACTGATGAATGTTATTACATATGGACAAATAAAAGGGGATGAAATGAAATACCATCTCAAAACCATATAAAGGATCAACTAACTGATAAAAAAGATCTACTAAAAACACAATTACCCCACCCATTCTATATCCACATTTACTATCATTCAAGGATCATGTGGATAGAAATTTTAAAGATGGTGATAACCGCAAAGTTAAATTTGAAGTATATATGTATGGGAGAAATATCAAAACTGCATTGTTATTGAGAGTGAAACTAAAATCCTCAACTTTGACTAGATAGGCAACTCAGTTATAAATGTATACATGAGGTATGTTCGCATGATTTCATTTTCCAAAAGCTTATATACTGTGTTAATTATGACTAAATAGATTTAATATTTTTGGAAGATGTATATATGAAAAATAATTTTAGGGATTTTACCATGAGAATAAGTTTGGAATTTTTAGTCCACACGTCACCTTAATAGAAGAATCTAAAATAGAACCCAACAAAAATAATGAAATAGTGACAGGTCTGATCAAATCTTCTGAAATAAAAACTTCAGATGACAGACACTGTTTAATAAAAACAATGCAGGGGTAAGACCCTACTATTTAATCATATAAAATTTATTTTCATTTCATTCATTACTTATTCCTTTTAGTGTTTTTAGGCATCATTGGATGCTCATTTAAGTAAATTTAGATACTCTAAAAGATTTATTTCATAGATTCATTACATGGATATCCAAAAAATCATCCTCACATGATGAAATTTGTCAATTTTTAATACACTATATCCAATGTTTTAGAACTAAAAATCAAGTTATATAATTTATATTATCTTTTAATGAGGATTATTTTGTGATAGGGTGGTGCATCGCCATCGTCTGAAAAAAGGAATGAGGCCAGGGGCTATGGACAAGGAAGAACACAAGTACTACGACTGGATAAGTATCTAGGTATATATAAAAAGATTTCACTATCTAAACACATATCAAACCAAATTACTTATTCTCATCAACATTTCTATAGTGTTTGAAACAAACCAATGGAAAATATTTCAGTTATTATGTTTGTAAATTTAGGAGAGAGATCATATTCCAAGAACAAACCATTATCCCTAAAGAGTTATGTTCAAAGATAATTACTATTTAAATTAAAATGTTTATTAATCCCTTGTGTATTTATATTTTTCCAGTACTACTATGACTGTAAAAAATACTCATATTCACAAGATGATATAGATGCTCTCAGAAAAGAAATGGAATCATACCTTATGAAATAATGTGACCAAATAGCATGAAGATTTGAATTCCATATACAGTGTATGCATTTCTAATGTTAATATCACCTTCTAAAATATTTATGTTCATGTTATCCTTATATCATTATTGATATCTCCATTTTTTACACCAAGTGAACATCAATGATCTACATTTATTATGTTTCATATCCTTATGTTATTAATAATGGTTTTATAAATGATGTCTAAGAAGGCTGGAACAACTCAAAGTGTCTCTTTTTATTTAAAATTGACATTAATTCATGTAAAAACAACAAGTGGCATACTGAAAACCAAGAAAACACATTCATATTGTTTTGATATTTTAGGACAAAAATCTATTAGTCATTTTGAAATGTATGGATTAACATCACCTCAATACGAT
The DNA here is from genome assembly GCA_963277665.1 of Viscum album. Lineage (NCBI taxonomy): Eukaryota > Viridiplantae > Streptophyta > Magnoliopsida > Santalales > Viscaceae > Viscum > Viscum album. Next base: position 994,185,803 of record OY728145.1, on the reverse strand, counting down.
GCACGGCGTGGCTGTTAGAACTCAAAGTCTATTTTTATTTAAAATTGACATTAATTTAAGTAAAAACAAAAAGTGACATACTGAAAACCAAAAAAACACATTACGATTGTTTTGATACTTTAAGAAAATGATACACGAGTCATTTTTGATGTTTAAGAGTCAACCACACCTCAATATGATACATGGTGTGGTCGTTACCACTCAAAGTGTCTCTTTTTATTTAAAATTGACATTAATTTACGTAAAACAAGCGACATACTAAAAACTGAGAAAAATCATTTGGATTGTTTTGATATTTTAGGACAATGATATATTAGTCATTTTTGATGTGTTGGGATCAACCACACCTCAATATGTCGCACAGTGTGTCCAATATAACTCAAAGTGTCTCTTTTTATTTAAAATTGACATTAATTTAAGTAAAACCAACAAGTGACGTACTAAAAACCAATCAAATGCATTCATATTGTTATTATATGTTATGAAAATGATACATGAGTCATTTTTCATGCGTATAAGTCATATTTACCTCAATATGATGCACACTATGGATGTTACAACTCAAAGTGTCTCTTTTTATTTATAATCGACATTAATTTAAGTAAAAACAAGTGACATATTGAAAACCAAGAAAAAACATTCAGATTGTTTTGATATTTTAGTTAAACTATATATTAGTAATTTGTGACATGTAGGGATTATTTTAACCTCAATAAGATGCACGGTGTGGCCGGTACAACTCATAGTGTCTCCTTTTAATTAAAATTGACATTAATTTAAGTAAAAACAACAAGTGACATTTTAAAAACCGAGAAAACGCATTCAGATTGTTTTCATACTTTATAAATAATATCCATGATTAATTTGTGACATGTAGAATTCAATTGTACCTCAATATGATCCATAGTGTGGCCGTTACATCTAAATGTGTCTCTTTTTATTTAAAATTGACAGTAATTTATGTAAAAACAAGTGACATACTAAAAAACGAACAAACACATTTTGATTTTTTATATATTTTAAAAAAATGATATATTAGTAATTTGTGATGTGTAAGGATCATCTTCACCTTAATACGATGCATGGTGTGACTGGTACAACTCAAAGTGTCTCTTTTCATTTAAAATTAACATTAATTTAAGTGAAAACAACAAGTGACATTCTTAAAACTGAGAAAACACATTAGTATTATTTTGATATATTAGTAAAATGATCCGTGAGTCATATTCAACATTTAGGTGTCAACTGAATGTTAATTCGTTGCACGGTGTGGCCGTTAGCACTCAAAGTGTCTCTTTTTATTTAAAATTGACATTAATTTAAGTAAAAAGAACAAGTGACATACTGAAAACTGAGCAAAAATGTTTGGATTATTTTGATATTTTAGTAAAACAATCTATTAGTCATTTGTGTTGTGTAGAGATAATATGAACCTCAATACGATGCTCGGTGTGGTCAGTACAACTTAAAGTGTATCCTTTTATTTAAAATTGACATTAATATAAGTAAAATAAAAAATTGATGTACTTAAAACCAAGAAAAATCATTTGTATTGTTTTGATATTTTAGGAAAACAATACATAATTTATTTGTGATTTGTAAGATTCAATAAAACCTAAATCCAATTCATGGTGTGTCTGTACAACTCAAAGCGTCTCTTTTTATTTAAAATTGACATAAATTTAAGCAGAAACAACAAGTGATATATGAAAAACTGAGAAAACACATTCAGAATATTTTTATATTTTAGGAAAGTTATATATTAGTCATTTTAAATGTGTATAGATTATATTCACCTCAATATGATGCACGATATGTCTATTACAACTCAATGTGTCTCCTTTTATTTAAAATTCACATTAATTTACGTAAAAATAACTAGTGACATACTGAAAACCAAGAAAATATATTTGGATTGTTTTGATACTTTAGGAAAATTATCCATGAGTCATTTGTAACTAGTAGGAGTCAAAAACACCTTGATATAATGTATGGTGTGACCAGTATGGATAAAAGTTTCCGTTATCAGTTTAAAATTGACATTTTAGTTCAAAACGTGTCACTCACCAGAAAGAAAAAAGTGCTTCGATTTTCATGATAATTTAGGACAAAAATTCATAAGTCATTTATGATGTGTATGAAGTAGTCTTACATCAAACTGATGAATGATGTGACTGACATGACTCAAAATGCGTGTTTTCAGTTTGACATGACATTTTAGTAAAAAAACACAACTGACATACTGAAAACTGAGAAAACACATTCAGATTGTATTGATACTTTATAAAAATAATCCATCATTAATTTGTGACAGGTTGGAATAATCATCACTTCAATACGATGCACGGTGTGGCTGATATAATTCCAAATGTGTCATTATTTAATGTTGACATTAATTTTATTAAAAGAACAAGTAATATACTCAAAACAGAGAAAATTCATTTTCACTATTTTGATATTTTTAGAAAATGATCCATAACTCATTTGTAACATGTTGAAATCAACCCCTCCTCAATAGAATGAACAGTGTGACTGGTATAAATCCAAAAGTGTTATTTTTATTAAATATTGAAATTTTATTAATGTGTTCTTTCATATTAATGTTTAATTTATTTCATTATTGTTTTACAAACATAATATTTGTTTTCTTATATCGGTGGAATATTTTTCTTGGGTTGAGTTGATTTGTTCGGAAACTGATATCGTGAGCAGATATTTTTGATAGGGGATCACGAGCATCAAAAGATGAAATATTAATGTTTTATAATGTTTGTTGGACAATTGTAAATTTAATTATATAAATCATTTTTTTACTGTATATAATAGTGTTTATTTTTGTATATTCCACGGGTGGACAATTTTGTATTCCTGATGTCAATTAAATGTATATAATAGGTTTTCTTATGGTGTGCTATTTAAATTGCAGTTTGCTTCTGGGTGTGCTGTGTTTAAATTGCAGATTGGGTGTGCTTTTATATGTGTTTAAATTGTATTTTGGGTGTGTTGTTATATAAACATCACATTCTAGGCAGGTAGTCCTTTATCAGCACTATTTTTAGCACTGATAATGTCCATCTTTATCAGCGCTATTTTAGCGCCGACAACGTCTACCTTTATCAACATTATTTTTAGCGCTAATAAAGATCCCATTTATTCGAACTAAAAAAGAACTTATAAAGGTATCCATTATCAATGATAGAAAAGAAATGATAAAGGGGATCCTTTATTAGCACTTTTTAGCATAGATAAAGGACCCCCTTTATCAGCACTGCAATTAACAACACTTTTCTAGCACTATTAAAGTCCATTTTTCATGATGTTAAAGGATATATTTTTAGTAGTGGTTGCATATAGTATAATCTATCCCTTCATGACCTACATAAACCATTATTGTATCCCTAAGACTCCCTTCCATTGCTTATCAAATATTTCCAACTATATCGAGTTATCAAAAATCATGTCAAGGCTTTAATTATGCTAGAGCATATATATATATATATATATATATATTCAATGTATTTTTTCACACACAAACAAGGGAAACTGTGGCTTTGACAATAAAGAAGTTAAAAATCTTGCAAAAAAGAATGCTCTTGCCCATCTCTAAACAATTTTCATTAGTAAGAAACTATTTTAATTCCCCTCTGGAATTAATCGGTTTATTAGGAATAGGTTTTACACATCAATAAATCAATGGGAAGTTACTAACAATATCTAGGAAACAATAAAAATTAGATCTATGAATTATCTATTTACTAATTATAAATTAAGAATACCAGTAACTAATTATCATGTCTATTCAAATATTCAATAAATATTATCAAAATTATATTTTTTATCCATTTCAAGAAGTTAAACCATGCTAACCAACAACAAAAAACACATCTAAACCAATAACAAACCATCTAATAAATATCAAGAAAAAATATCATGAATATCATAAGAACTCATAGGATCACTAAATCCAAACCATTTGATTAATCCCTATATGATGGAATATTAATGATCTACAACATGAGATAAATCATATTTCAATTTTATAATTTTTATATTTTTAAGCTAATTTAAACCTGTATGATAATTCCATATTTTGAAACAATATATTACTTTAACAACTTAGGTTTATACTTTCCCTCCAAAAATTTTCTAGAATAATAATGTTCATTACAGCATGTATATATATACATCTTCATATTCTCTTATGTTTTCTAGACAATTCAATAATATTAATCCATAGTTATAACATGCAATTTCTAAATTTTGAAAAAAACATGTTAAGGTACACCATGTGATTATTCTCCTCCTTTCTCATTCTTGGTTCTTCAGATTATTATCTGTCTTATACTCAGTTCCACTGATCTATACAAAGAAAATAAGGAATGATAGATTCACACATTGACAAATAAATGAGATAATTTGAATCCCCTACCTCATGAGAGCTTCATGATCTTACAACAAAAAAATAGAGAAGAATGAGGGGTTTGAGCATACATTAGAAACTCACATAAAAAAGCTCAGATCATTGAAGAAGGTTTTCAAGACTCAAAGAGGAGAGGATGTATCATCTAGACACTACCACAAAATGGGGCAAGGGAAGCACCTCGTTTTATCAGTACCTAGCATAAAGTGCGAATAAGGGAGGGGGGGGGGCTCTATTAGTGTAGATAAAAGCACTGATAAAAGTTTTTAATAATAATTTAAATAAAATTATTTTAATTATATTAAAAAATAATGTTTATTTTCATACATTAAATAGAAAACGCATGTTTATAACTAATATATAATTTTTAATAATACAAAAATATATATATAATGTTTTAAAAAAAGTATTTCTAATATTATATTTAAATATATATATATATCTTTTAATGATTATAATATTATAATAAATTTAATTAAATAATAAATATATTTATTAGATTTATTAGATTTATTAGATTTGTTAGATTTATTATAGATTTATTATATTTATATTTTCTAGATTTAATTAATTAATTAATTAGATTTATTAGATTTTTTAGACTCATTATATTCATTATATTTTTTAAATTTTTTATATTTAATATATTTACTATATATATTTTATTTTTAATTAATATATATTAATACCTTTTGAATATATATATATAAATTATAATTATTGTATATATATATATGTGTTTCCAATGAATTTGGTCAAGAAATATATTGATCATGCATGCATATATGTTATGTATCATTATGATTGTTCATTTATACATTACACACTTATTATTCATGTTGTCCATTGATGACTCGTTTTTTGTTATGTATATTTTACTAGGCATATGATTAATTCATGTTACCCATATATACTATTATGTTCTCAAAATTACTTATAAAATTACATTAAATATATTTTAAAAATAAATATATTTATTATATTTATAATTATTAAATTTTAATTATATATAAATACTTTTTAAATATATATTTGTAATTAATTATAAAATTATAATAAATATATTTATTATTCTACTTATATAGTTATATATATATAATTAAATAAATATATTTATAAATATATACAAAGATTTATAAATAAATTCAAATATTTATAATTATATTTCGTAATAAATATAGATATATTTAAATAATTAAAAAAATATTTAAAATATTAAATATATATATTTATATACAAATATTTATATATATATAAAAATAGTTATAACTATATTTCTAAATAAATGAAGATATATTTAAATAATTAAAAAATAGTAATTAATATAATAATTATATATATTTATAAAATTATAAATATATATTTTATAATTTTATAATTATATATATATATATATATTTACAATTAAAACTATAAATAAATATTTATTTATTATAATTTTTAATTAACAATAAATAAATAAATATTTATTAGTTATAAATATAAATAAGTATATATATATATATATATATTTAAATAATAATTAATTTATAAAAAATATATTTATTATTTTCATATATAATGTTATATATAATTAAATAAATATATTTATAAATATATAGAATTATTGACAAATAAATACAAATATTTACATTTATAGTTATAAATAAATACAAATATATTTAAATAATTAATAAAATTATAATAAATATTATAATAAAATTTTAAATATTAAAAATATAATTTTTTTATAATTTTATAAATATTTAAATAATTAAATATATATTTATTTATAATTATAATTATAAATAAATAAATATTCATATAAATAATTATAATATTAGAATAAATATAGTTATATATATATCTACAATCTTATAAATGTATTTAATTAATATATGTCTTATCTATATTTCTAAGATTATAAATATAATAAGTATATTTCTAATAATTTTATAATCATTTAAATTATAATTTTAAAAATATAAATATATATAATTATATATAGTTATAAATATAAATAAATAAATATATATACGATACATATATTTTATAAATATATATAATAATATAAATAAATTATTAATGTTATATCTTTATTATTTCTTTTTTAGTGCTGATAAAGATAGGTCTTTATCGGTGCTAAAAAACCATTGATAAAATGTGTCTTCATCAGCACTAAAAATATAGCACTGATAAAGACACCTTTTATCAATATTTTTTTAGCGCTAATAAATGATTATGTTTATCAGCACTAAAAAACGCTGATAAAGATATGTTTTATCAGCACTTTCTATTTTAGCACTGATAAACCATACCTTTATCAACACTTTTTATCTAGTGCTGATAAATGTTTCATTAGGTATTATAAAGAAACCTTAACTTTATCATCCTTCCTTTCACCCCTCAAGCTCTCACGAATGCCAATCTCTACCACCGCCTCCTCCTCCTCCTCCTCCTCTCCTGCCAACTCCTCCACCACTGTGAATCCCTCCACCTCAAACCCACCTTCTCCACACACCTCTCCTCCGTCGCGCGCCTATCCTCCGCCGCATGCCTCTCCTCCACCGTGCACCTCTCCTCCACTACGCGCCTCTCCTCTATTAGAGGACTCCTCCTCCACATGCCTCTCCTCTTCCACAAATCCCTCCACCGCGATCCTACCTTCTCCGTGCACCTCTCCTTCGTCACGCACCTCTCCTCTACTAGAGGACTCCTCTATCGCGTGCGTCTCCTCTGCCGCGAATGCACCTCTACCACATGCTGAACCGCACCTCCATGGTGAGTTTTCTCCTCCCTCTCACCTGTTTCCTCTTGTTGTTTCCCCAAAATTTCATGTTGCATTGCATTTTCCCTTGAGTTTTATGTTTAGGCAGTGTTTTTTATAATCATCTGGTGTAGAATAGGTTGATCCGCCTTTCTAGTGGTGCAGTTTTCATGTGCGGACATCTTACTTTTCCCTGTGGTACACAAATGAGTTGAAAAAGTTATTTGAGGTTGGGATTCTCCTTAGTTTCTCTTTGTTTGAGTATCATGTGGGAGGGATCTATTATTGGTTTCCTATGGTTTATAGCTGCGCCACACTAATCAAAGATAAGAACTTGATAATTAAATATAAATGGAAAATGGGGTTTGTTCACATGTTTTAATAGTTTCATATTGACGACAATGTTGTGAATTGTATTAGCTAAACACCCCGCCAAAAATCATGACTATTGGTGGTCCTTATTTTCAAACTAAATGAATTGCATGTTGGTTGGTTCCTATTGAACATTTGAATATGGAAATTGGTAATTTACGTATACTTGGATAATAAATGAATGCTCTAAGATGATACAAATCTTGTGATAACCACTGAATTAATAAGTAGAATTCAATAAGGGATACTTTGTAAAATCTGAAATTTTGTTTGTTTGGTTTGTATGGTGTTGCGGTTGTGGGTATAGTTTTGTGTCGTGGCATTTATGTTGGTGTATCCATGAAAGGTACCTAACGTATATTTTATTTATGAAATTTTCTTTAAAAGGTTCTATACTATTTTGGGACTTGATGTTATTAACTTTACGAATGAGTTTTGGGGAGGTAAGAATTCTCTTGAGGCTTATAATGATACTCTCATCACATTGATTTTCGATGTTATTGATATGAGTTCAGTTAAGGATTTTAGAGTGAATAGTATTTATAATGTCATTTATAAAGTCTTTTTTAATTATTTAGAAAATATACAATGGAAGATCATTCCATATATTAGTTTAGTACCATAGTTATTTTATCATGTTGAAGAGTTATATGATATTGTAGTTTTTATGAAGCAGTCTTTAAGTATGAAAAATATTTGGAATGTGAATCCTTACTCATTTTTTTTGATTAATTAAACCAAAAGGAGAGGCTCCAGAACATAGCCATATTTTTTATAGAAGAATTAGATTTTTAAATATCCATTATATGTTGTAATTTTGAAATATATGATTTTTAGAAGTGGATGGTGTAATGGTAAGTAGTCTAGAAGCTATGAATAAAAGTTGTGGTTTTTTAAATATGTGTTTTTTAATTTTGATATGTTAAGGTCTTCTCTTCATTGTATTGATAAAATGTTTTTTTGGAATGTAAGATTCAATCATTAAAATTTAAGAGTGACATTAACTGTTCTTCAAAAATTAAAGGTTTTACCTGGACATGATACAGGTGTTAGAAAGTCCTCATGTTCAATGGGGAGATGTCTATGAAATTCTGGATGTCGGTGAAACTGGATGAACAAATGATACGTATTATAAGAAAGTGGGACAACATGCATAAGAAACATGTGATAAATGTGTTTTTGGAATACTCATTGAGAAGAAAAATAATTTCACACGAATCTTTGAAACATAAAATTGAAATTTTATTATGGTGATCTTGTTAGGGGTTCACTTTTATTACTAGAGGATTAATCAAGATTCTTCCTAATTTGAAGCACTAATAAGGCCTTAACCAAGAATTTTGTATGATTAATTTTCTTAGATGTTCATGAGAGATCCTTCTACGATCTTAATAAGATATTGATGAAAACACCAGTCTTAACCACAAATGAGTTGGTAATGAGTATGGCTTATATTGCGATGTATCAGGAGTCAGGATTTGAATAGATCCAGTCCATAATGGTCATGTGATTTGTTATAGGTCCAGAAAGTTAAGAAAACATAATAGAAACTTCCCAAATCCTTTCCTATATTTGGTAATAGTGGTGCTTTCCATAAGGTGTTATTGGATTACACTAAAAAAAGTGTTTGAAATATACTCAATCACAAAGTGAAATGAACCATTGATAGTAGAGAAGGTATGAGTACCTATAGTTCTTTAACTTTTACTTAATGTATACCCTCTATAAGGGGGAAATTTTATCTAATTTACCATATTGTAAGGATCAAGCTTAGGTAGTACATGTTTCAAGAATAAAGTGGAAGATAGTTACCCAATTTGAAGAGATATGACTTTATGTTCAAAATTATCATTGTCAAGTGACACTTATGTTTTTATCTATCACTTATTCACTCCTTAGTAGTATTATGAGAGTAAACTATAGGATTCATACTATTGTTTTTCACGAGAGACATGATAAAACTTTTATATAATTATATTTTATAAAATGTTGGTTATTGTTTATTAATGTATCCTTTGTAAAGTGCCTCTTTTGGGATTTATGTCTTTGTGAAAATGGATAAGTGGCTATTTTAAAAGGATTCAAGTGTTTTGAAATGTTTCTTTCAAAATTATATGCCTTCAACATAACTTTCTTTGGTTTTAAGTACCTCTAAAATGATTTAAAAACTTTGCATGGGCATAGGTTTCATGACAAGTGTTTTTCAACTAATTTTATTGGCTTTCAGAAAGGGATGTGAATGTTTTTAAAGAATACGTAATGTTGGTTTCATTCTAACAGGGGGTGTGTAAAGTTTTAAATGAAAATTTATAAAATATAGAGGGTTTTTGTACATTTTAAATGATTAAGATTTTTGGGACATGAAGTTTTCTTGACTACTTTAAAAAATGAATTGGATTTTAGAGAAAGAGTGTTTGAAAATAATTGGTTTATTTTAAAATGGGCGTGTCATTTTAAAGAGGAATATGTGTAAATGATTGGGATTTTAATGTGATTTCAATTGTTATTTTATAATTATTTTTCAATGGAGACTTAAATTATATATCTTTTTTTATCCTTGATTAATTTTTATATCAAATTTTTGTGTATTTATTTTGTTATATACTAATATCACCAAATCAAATAGGATGGATATGAATAAAGAATGGATGGATGCTAATCGTTTGACCAAATAGTATGAATATGGAGTGAAAGAGTTCATCAAGTTTGTAAAAGATCATGCATATGACCCTTCTCAAATCCCTTTTCCGTGTTTATGCTGTTGTTATTCAAGACATGTTAGTCTAGAGAAGTTAGAAGAACCCCTGAATTATCATGGAATAGATCGAAGTTATAAATATTTGAATAAACACATGGAAAAAGTGAATGTAGCTAGTGGGTGGGATAACACTGTGTTTTATGGATCATCTAATATGATTACAAGTGTAGACACTGAAGAATATTGTATCGAGGATGTGATAACAAATGTAAATGATGATGAATATCATATTGAGGAAATGAAAAGGATAGTTGATGATGAACATCGTGATTGTCAAAAATTGTTTGAGTAGTTAAAATGTCATGGAAAGATGCCATTATATATTGGTTTCACTAAATATAAAACATTTTTATCCATATTGAAGATTTATAATTTGAAAGCAGGGAACAGATGGAGTGATTCCAGTTTTATGGAATTACTTTCTCTCTTGAATGACATGTTTCTAGAAGATAACGAGCTCTTGAGACAAACATACAATGCAAAACAAATGCTATGATCAATGGGTATTATCTCTAAATAATAGACACTTTCCCAAATGACTGTATAATATTAAAAAATGACCAAAAATCACTTAGAGAATGCCCAATGTGTGGTGCTTCTCTATACAAGAAATATGAATCTGATCTTATGAAAATTATATGGTACTTTCCAATCATTCGAAGGTTTAAATTCCTATATGGAAGTGAGGAGACTGCAAGGAAATTGATGTGGCACATAGACATAATAAATAAATATGGGGAACTATGTCACCCATAAAACTCTCCTCGGTGTAATAAAGTTGATCATGAGTATTGTGACTTTGGAAATGAGTTGAGAAACCTTCATCTTGCATTATATACAGATGGAGTGAATCCATTTGGTTTTCAAAGAAACAAAAACTGTACATGACTGGTTATGTTGGTAAATTATAACTTGCCACCATGGTTATGCATGAAATGAAAACACATTATGTTATCTATGATTATATCAAGACCAAAACAACTGTGTAATGATATTGATATTTATTTGGCTCCATTGATCGAGGATTTGAAATTATTGTGGGATTTAGGTGTTACATTGTATGATGCTTATAGAAATAAAAATTTCATGTTGAGATCCTTGTTTTACAGGATAATAAATGATTTTCCTGATTATTGAAAATTTTTAGGATATATCATTAAAGGAACTCATGAGTTTCCCATCTGCGAACAAGATACAAATTCAATTAGGTTGAAACATTCATTGAAAACTATTTTTCTAGGACATCATAGATTTATACCTGGATGATATAAGTACCAATCATGGACAACATCATTTGATGGAAGTTTAGAAGAACGTACAACGTTGTATCCTTTAATAGGTGAACAATTATTTGAGAAAGTAAAATATGTGGACACTGCTTTTGGTAAACTATTTTTGATAAAACATACAAAAACCAGTTGGAAGAAGAGATTAGTTTTTTTGAATTACCATACTGGAATTTTTTATATGTCAGAAAATTTTTAATGTTAAGCATGTTGAAAAAAATGAATGTGATAGTGTCATCAGAACGTTTATAAATGAACCTGACAAAGCAAAGGGAGGAATTAAGGTTATGTTGTACATGGTTTACATGGGAATACAAGAATAGTTGGCGCCAGTGAGGAGGTGAAAAATGAACTTTTCTTCATCAAGTTGCTTGCACTATTTCTAGGAAGGAGAGATATCAGTTTTAAAACTTCTTGAATGACATAAAGTTTCCATAGGGGTATTCATCAAATATCAAGAACATCATTTCAATGACTGATTTAAATTTAAAGGGTATGAAATCACATGAATTCCATGTTTTGATGCAAGATCTAAATCCTATATATTTACATTTCATTTTTCCCGAGAATGTCTGTCATACATTTTCCAAACTCTATTTCTTCTTCAAAGTTATATGCAACAAAGTTATAGACCTGGTGAAATTACTGAGTATGGAAATTTAAATTTCCATCATATTATGGGAATTGGAAATGTTCTTCCTTCCCTCATTATTTGATATGATGGTTCATTTTATGGTTCCCTTGGTGAGAGATATTCGACTACGTGGTCTTATACACTATAGATGGATTTACCCCATTGAACGATGTAAGAATATTTTCAAAGGGTATATAAAAAAAAAGTCAGCCAGGAGGGTTGTATTTTGGAGTGATATATTATTGAAGAAGACATTTAATTCTATACTGAATACCTGTTTGGTGTGTAAATCATTGGTCTACCAAAATCTCATCACACTAGGAGGCTTATGAGTGAAGGAATTTCTGGAAGAGATGTCGTCACAATCAATATTACAGATCAAGAGCAGGCTAACCATTACATTTTTCATAAAAGTTTGGATGTTTCCCCATATGTAGAAACCCACAGACAAACTATTAGGCATTTTAACCCATCAAGGGATGAAATATTTATATCATATACACAAAATAAACAGTTTATAGGATGGTTTTGGGACCATATTTTAAAGGATTTAAAAGGAAATTCAAATTCAATTTTATAATAACATCGATGGATAGATGAAGGAACAAGTGTGTATGTATTATCTTTCAAAGGGTATGTAATTAATGGTTATACATTCTATAAAAATGAGCATGATGAAGACAATACCATGCGAAACAGTGCAGTTACACTCATGGATAAAGGGATTCATGTTTCTAGTAACAAGGATAAAAATCCAATTTACATGAATATGTCATACTTTGGAATCATAAAAAAAATAGGGGATTTGGATTATATAACATTCCAAGTGATGATTTTTCAATGAAAATGGGTTGATAATAGATGTTCTATTAAAATACATAAATTGGGATTCATGAAAGTTGATTTCAGTTAGAAGGGTATAAAGAAGAACCATTTATAATCAAATCACAAGATGTAAAAGTATTTTATGTTACAGATCACACAAACTAAAAGTGGTCAATTGTACTGTTATCAAACAAACCACCGAAGGGTCAAATGAAAATTCAACTGAGGATGGACCTTTCATTGGGACGTTACAATCATTTTTTAACGGTCCCAATATAGATGGCATTTTTATATCAGAGGAGACCACAATGAAGGGATTTGGATCGTTGATAGAGGGGTAAAATCCATTCACCCTTTAAAAAAGAAAAATAGATTTCAATAATCAGGTTACATTTTTTTCATAATATATATGGTGTTATCTCATGTTATTAATCATTTTTCCTGAATTAATGACTCTAAATTAAATGTTAAACCACTTTTATCGATAATTACTTCCGAACATACTAGTGCTCCCAATCCGAAGGAACAGTAGGTCTCTCAACCTTCTACTGCTCATAGTGTAGAGGAGTGACCTTATGCACATTATGGTGCTCCCATTCCTAAGGAACAGTAGGTCTCTCAACTTTCTGCTGCTTGCAATGCTGAGGAGAAACCTTATGCATGTGATAGTACTCCCAATCCCGAGTAATAGTAGGTCTTTAAACCTGCTGATGCTCATAGTGTATATTTATAACAACAATATGCATGTGTCGATTCCCCCGATCCAAAGGAACATACTGATGATGTTGATTCTAAGAAAATTTTAGGTGATGAAGGATTAACATTGTAGAAAAAAGAGCACCGTAGTTTAATGGTGTTAGAAAAAATCATTATGGATAAAGCCAAAGGCATCAAATACGAGGTCAGATGGAATGCACGAGGTCATCATGTTAACCCTAACAAGTACATTTTTACCAGTTATATTATAATTATTACTTGGAAACACATTCTAATTGACATAGATTCGTGCCACCATGTTGTGATCGATCTTAAGGCATTGATGTTGGAATCTATTATAGTAACATTAGGATATCATTTATTTATTTTTCTAAAAAATAATATAATAAAACATTGACTTACTCTTCACCATCCACTACAGAGTACATTTATGGTAGATGAATCCCACAAAAATTATGTATTAATTACTGATGGAAGGATTCATAAAGGATTTCATACAAACCTAACCAGAAACCATATTTAAGATGCTGTAGGTAAAATAAACCTGCAACCACTTTTTATCTATGCACACCTGATAACCCAAGAAGTGTGGGATGCATTTACTAGTTTTCATGCAGATGTTTCTTTTTAGGTACATTGTGTCTAGTAATACATTGTTTGATGATATGTGTATTAATCACTTTGATTGAAAATTTTTTATTTATGAAACAATAACCGAGTGCTGAAAATAAGGAACGAGTAGAAAAACTAGCACACCCCTCTCGTAAAGCAAGGATGGGGTGCACTTCACTTGAAAAAAATATTGGTACATATTTTAAATCTACCTTAATAATTTAATGTCGCATGAAAAAACACCATAATTTTGTTCCTATATTTATATGTATATTGATGACTCAAAATCCAAATCCACTTCCATCCCTTTCCATGTACTATGGAAGGTGGAATGTGTAAATAAAGATGAAAAAAATAATATATGAGAACACACAAAAAGTGTGGGAATCATGTGTAAGTATTACATAATAAAAATTTGTTTTTATTTACATCACTATTATGTAATAATGATTGCTTGTTTTCCTATATTTTCTATCTGATATAGTCATATGAATCAACAACATCTGTTATGGATGAAGAAAAAATATCAGTGGCCTTGAAGTGGCCTGAACAATATGGTCGCGTCAGAGGTGCAGGTTTTGGGGTGACACACCGAACATATTTTTAGGGAAAAAACAATAGGATGATCAAAGTGAATTAATCAAAAATATGAGAGAAAAAATATTTACCTTTAATGGAAAATTTCAATGGTATAGGGAGATGATGGAAATTTTAATGAGGGATATGCAAAGAGAAGAACCAAATCAAGAACAACCACCATGAGAAGATCCCACCCCACCCCAAACTGGCTATGTAGATATACATTCCCCACAAAGAGATGTCTTAGCATATGTAATAAATTATCTAATAAATGTTTCTATGAATTGTTAATCAGACAGACACTGATACATTTCCTATATTTCTATTCTATAGGGTGATAATTACTATGATTTATGTCTAGAAACACCCACAAATCATCTTGTGGTGAGGTCTATGATGTTCAACATTCAAAAGGACATGCTATAAAACAGACCACTTAAAACAGGTCATGTGTGAGTGTCGATCAACGTATCCCATGAGAGGATCATAGATCTACCTATTCCAATTCAAGAGGATGATATTAATATGGTCGAAAAAGCTGTTGGAACATTCATCGCATATCCATCACATCTTGTAAAAAATAAGGTCAACAAGGAGATATTCATTTCCAATTTACTTTTCAAGCTAAAAATTTAACAGTTAACGAAAAAGGTTTAAACCAATGAATTTTATTATATATGGATAGAGAGAAGGGGATTAAATGAAATACCATCTCAGAAACATCTAAAGGATCAACCATCTGATAAAAAAGATATACTGAAAGCACAATTACCCAACCCATTCTATATCCACATTTACTATCACTCAAGGATCATGTAGATACAAAGTTAAAAGATGGTGGCAACCACATAGTTGAACTTGATGATAATATATATGGATAGAAAGATCAAGACTTCATTGGTCTTGAGAGTGAAACTAAAATCCTCAAATATGGTTGTCTAGGTAGATCATTTGTAAATGTATACATGTGGTATGTTCTCAGGATTTCATTTCCAAAAATCTGATATACTATGTTAATTATGACTGAATACATTTCATATTTTTTGCATATGTATATATAAAACTCAATTGAATGGATTTAACTATGAGAATAAGTTCGGACTCATTAGTCCTCATGTCAACTCAATAGCATATGCTAAAATAGAACCCAACAAAAAGGATAAAATAGCGGTAGGTCTGATCAAATCCTTTAAAAGAAAAATTCATGATGACATACACTATTTAATACCAATGATGCAGGGGTAAGACTCTATAATTTGATCATATCAATTTTTTTTTTCATTTTTTTCATTACTTATTCATTTTTGTGTTTTTAGGGAGCATTGGATGCTCATTGCAGTAAATTTGGATACTCCAAAGATTTATTTCCAAGATTCATTACATGGATTCCAATAAACCATCCACACATGATAGCATTTATCAATTTGAAATACACTACATCCAACATTTTAGAATGAAACATAAAGTTATATAATTTATATTATCTTTTAATAAGGATTCTATTATGATAGGGCGGTGCATCACTATCGTCTGAAAAAATGAATGAGTCCAGGGGCTAAGGAAAAGGAAGAACACATGTACTAAAACTAGATAAGTATCTGTGTATATATAATAAGATTTCACTATACAATCACATATAAAAAAAATTACTCATTCTCCTTAATGTTTCTACAGTGTCCAAAATAAACCAATGGAAAATATTTCAGTTATTAAGATTTAAAATTGAATTTAAATTAATTAAAAGCAACAAATGGCATACTAAAAACTGAGAAAACACATTTTAATTATTATAATATTTTTTGTAAAAATATCTATTTGTCATTTTTGATGTGTAGAGATTAACTGAACCTTGATACGATGCATGGTGTGACCGTTAGAACTCTAAGTGTCTTTTTTTATTTAAAATGGACATTAATTTAAGTAAAAACAAAAAATAAAATATTTAAAACTGAAAAAACACATTTCTATTATTATAATACTTTATAAAAATGATCCATGAGTCATTTGTGACATGTAGTATTCAAACAAACCTCAATTCGACACAAGTTGTGGCTTGTACAACTCAAAGTGTCTCTTTTTATTTAAAATTGATACTAATTTAAGTAAAAACAAGTGACATACTAAAAATTGAATAAACACATTTTTATTGATTTTATATTTTATTAAAATGATATATTAGTAATTTTTGACATGTAGGGATCATCTAAACCTCAATACAACACATGATGTGTCCTGTAGAACTCAAGGTGTCTCTTTTTATTTAAAATTAACATTAATTGAAGTAAAAACAACATGTGACGTACTAAAAACCAAGAAAATAGATTATGAATGTTTTGATACTTTAGAAAAATGATCCATGAGTCATTTTTTATTTTTATAAGTCAACCATACCTCAATATGATACATAGTGTGGATTTTACAACTCCAAGTGTCTCTTTTTATTTAAATTCAACATTAATTTACGTCAAAACAAGTGACATACATAAAACTGAGAAAAAACATTTGGATTGTTTTTATATTTTAGGAAAATTCTATATTAGTCATTTGTGACATGTAGGGATCGGTTTCTCCTCAATAATACGCACGGTGTGGCCAATACAACTCAAAGTGTCTCATTTTATTTAAAATTGACATTAATTTAAGTAAAAAACAATAAGTGACATACTGAAAGCCATGAAAACATATTCAGATTGTTTTTATACTTAAGGAAAATTATACATGAGTCATTTGTGACATGTAAGAGTCATCCTTAACTAATTTGATGCACAATGCGGCCATTAAAACTCAAAGTGTTTCTTTTTATTTAAAATTGACATTAATTTAAGTAAAAACAAGTGACATATTGAAAACCAAGAAAACAAATTCATATTATTTTAATATTTTAGGAAAATGATATATTAGTAATTCTTTATGTTTAGGGATCATCTGTATCTCAATACAACACATGGTGTGGCTAGTACAACTCAAAGTGTCTCCTTATATTTAAAATTTACATTAATTTATGTAAAAACAAAAAGTGACATACTTAAAACTGAGAAAACACATCTAGATTCTTTTAATATTTTATAAAAATGATCCATGAGTCACTTGTGACATGTAGGAGTCAACCAAACCTCAATATGATTCATGGTGTTGCCGTTACAACTCAAAGTGTCTCTTTTTATTTAAAATTGACATTAATTTAAGTGAAATGAACAAGTGACATACTGAAAACCAAGAAAACAAATTTATATTGTTTTGATATTTTAGGATTATGATCTATTAGTCAATTGTGACATTTAGGGATCAACAACACCTTAGTACAACACATGGCATGTGTAGTACAACTAAAAGTGTCTTCTTTTAATGAAAATTGATGTTAATTTATGTAAAAAACAATAAGTGATGCACTTAAAATGAATAAATCTCATACAAATTGTTTTGATATTTTAGGAAAATGATCCATGAGTCATTTGTGACGTATATGAGTAAACCACACCTCAATATAATGCATAGTGTGGCAGTTACAACTCAAAGTGTCTCTTTTTATTTAAAATTGATATTAATTGAAGTAAAAATAACAAGTGACATAGTGAGAACTGAGAAAACACATTCAGATTGTTTTGATATTTTAGGAAAATGATATACTAGTCATTTTTGAAGTGTAAGGATCATATTCCCCTCAATATGATGCATGGTTTGGCTGGAAAAACTCAAAGTGTATTCTTTTATTTAAAATTGACATTAATTTAAGTAAAAACAACAAGTGACATAATGAAAACCAAGAAAATGCATTCATATTATTTTGATACTTTAGGAAAATAATCCACTAGTCATCTGTGATGTGTAGAACTCAAACTCACCTCAATCTAACATATGGTGTCACCAGTATGACTAAAAGTATCCATTATCAGTTTAAAATTGAAAATTTTAGTTCAGAACGTGTCACTCACTGAAAACCAAACAAACATGCTAGGATTTTCTTGATAATTTAGGAAATTTATTCATAAGTCATTTATGATTTTTATAAAGCAGTCTCATGTCAAACTGATCCATGATGTGACCGGTATGACTTAAAATGTGTGTTTTTAGTTTGAAATGTCATTTTAGTAAGAAAATTCAACCGACATACTAAAAACCAAGTAAACACATTCGGATTGTTTTGATAATTTAGGAAAATAATCCATTAGTAATTTTTGATAGGTAATAATCAACCACACCTCAATACAATTCATGGTGTGTCTAGTATAACTTCAAATGTGTCATTATTTTAAATTGACATTAATTTTAGTAAATGAACAAGTGACATACTCAAAACCAAGCAAACACATTTAGATTGTTTTGATATTTCCATACAATGATCCATAACTTATTTTGAACATGTAGGAATCAAACTAAGCTCAATAGAATGCATGATGTGATCATTATAGCTTCAAATGTGTCAATTTTATTAAATATTGATATTTTATTAATGTGTTATTTCATATTGATGTTTAATTTATTTCATTATAGTATTACTAATGTAATATTTGTTTTCTTATATAGGTAGAATATTTTTCTATGGTTGAGATGATTTGTTTGGAAACTGATACCATGAGCATAGATTTTTGAGAGGGGATCACAGGCATCAAAAGATGAAATACTAATTATGACAACCTTGATATTTTATTACACAATTAAACATAATTTATTATAAAAACATCACTTTATACAACATAAAAGATCAAGAGGTCCAGTGTATTTCGAGATTTGGATCATTAAATAACAACTTAAAACATGAAATACAACATATTTATTGAAAACATCCTTTACATGACCACTACATTCCCTCATACTTAGCGTTGAATGGGATAACCTGAGGACATGCATAAGAAAATGGTGAGCTATAAAGCTTAGTAAGGGAATAATCATGGAATAACATGAGGAATACAATACATGTTAGATAATAGAAATATCAATAGATAACAAGAGAATCATAAACATAAAGTCTTAATAAATCATGATAATCATAACATGGAAATGTGACAACAACACTTAACATGGAATTAGCATGAGCCAAGGCTCATTGCACATGGAGTATGAGTAAATCCCCATTGCACCTAAAGCATGAGTTAAACCTCATTTCACTCGAATTATCATGAGAAAACACCCATTTCACATGACTTATCATGATACTATACTTTACCCAACGCACTGGAGTGCTATAAGGGAGCACCCTTCTTAAACATTTCATTTCATGCATAAGTGTGCCACATGAATAATATAAAAGGGATTCATAAAACATAGTAATTTATTCCATGATAAAATAAGGTGGAATTCATAAATGAAACTTTATAATAAATAAGTAAATGTTCATAAAGGTGAATACCCTTGATAGAGAAATGAGCATGGTATTCACTACACAATGACATTGGCTTGGAAAATTGGTGGAATTTCAGCAGCGTGACGACGTGACGTAAGAATTCAAAAAAATGTTTGATGTGAGTGAAAGGGGTGTCTCATAATATGTACATGAAATGGATAGTAAGAGGTCATATAGATACATGTCCCAACAATTTTAATGGAATTTAGAGTCAGGATACAAAAAAATTTCTTGAATGTAAAAGAGGAGAGAGAAATTCCTTTTGGAATTTCGGCATAGTAACGGGTGTACATGGGAGGCATTTAATGAGAGAGAAAGGGGTATAAAATCATTCAACCATAAGGAGGAAAGTATGGGGAGGTTCGAAACCATACACCAACATTTATAATTGAAATTAAAAGGGAATAACAACATTAAGAAGATTGGACAAAAATGAGAAAGGAAGAAAAAACCCTTACTTGGAAGTGTGCTTCCAAAGGCTTGAGAGAGGATTGAGAGAGGCTTCATGGGAGCTTAAGGCACCTTGGGAGGATTCTATAGAAAGTAGTTCAGAGTTTGGACGAACTCCAAAGGATTTGAGTGAGGAGGAAGTGAGAGTTTGGGTGGGTTTATATAGGAAAGGTGAGGGAATTCTTTATTATTTAGGTTTGAAACACCTGAAATTAAACTAATCCAAACCACAAACCAACCCATGGTTTTTGACGATGGATTTTTTATAAGGAAAGTGGAAAATAATATTTTATAATTCCAAATACCTAAATTCATAAAATAATGGGGTTGCTTATGTGGAGGTGAGTCACACTCCCAAGCAAAACAATTTAAAAAGACAAGAAGTTTGATAAGTCTTGAAGGGTCTATTAATACTTTGTAAAATAAGTCAAACAAACCCAAAATAAAATTATTTTAATGGTAAAACATATATTGTCCAAACATAAAGCTTTTAGTATTTTATCACATCACTATTGGGTCATTATGATGTCATAAAACACATTATATATTTAAAAGGTATTTAATTTTTACCCAAAAATTTGACTGTCTCAGAAAATTATGAAAAATTAACCGTTGGATACTTTTGACGTCTTGATTCCAGAAATAATATTTATTTTATCTAAATAATTTTATATATATGTTAATTTTCTCTTTTTAAATAAAAACTGACATTTATAAAAAATTCACAGGTATTGACAAAAATGGCTTTCAAACCTTAATAAAAATTACGATTGCATTCATAAAATTATACGATCATTTATATTTAATAAAAATTAATTTAATAAAATAATAATATTTTATTAAAATATTATTTAATTCAAAAATCCATTAATTCATCAAAATATATTTCTTAGTTGAACATTAACTAAAAACACTATTTGTGCTTAAAAAAAACTATTTAAAAAGTAACAATAATAAAATGAAAGTATATTAATTATTATATACAAAAATAATGTACATAACCACAATAATAGGGTCATGTTAGATAACCCCTTATAACACCCGCATAAGACCGAAGAGTAAGGTGTGTGATGGTGACAGACTCATGGGGTGGCTCTGATAACATTGCTCGGGTGGTAATCTCTACCAACTTACATTTCTCTTGTAGGACATCCCGCTTGAGCTTAACATATTCAAGATCTACTTGGGATTGGTCAAGAGCGAAGCCCAGTGACGCCACCTCCTTTCTGAGCTCTGACAAACGGGCTTCGTATGGGGCACGTTTACTGGATGAGGCCATCACTTCCTTGTTCTGAGTAAATTGGATTTGTTAAAGCTTTATATTTATACTAATCATGTTATCACTGTTCAATGACTATATTATCAATGGTCACAATTCCTAACATATAATTAAAGGATTTGACATTTTATATAAACAGTTTACATAAAGAAACATTTCATTAGATGAAGAGGGACTTCCATTAATGAATATTTTGGTCGTTACAATCTTCCCCTCTTAAAAAATTTCACCGTCAAATTTTTTTCCCACACTAAAACAGATGTGGGTAACTCTGTTTCATAATTTCCTCGGATTCCTATTTCGCTTCTTCAAACTTGTGGTTTCACCACAACACCTTGATGAGGGGCATTATCTTATTTCATAGAACTTTTTCTCTACAATCTAAGATCTTCACTGGTTTCTCCTCATAAGAAAGATCATCCTCTAACTATACCACCTATGAAGAGAGTACATGTGAAGGGTCCTATATGTACTTCCTTAAGAGGGATACATGAAAGACATCATGTACTTTGGCCATGGTAGGTGGAAGTTCTAGTCGATAGGCCACAACCCCGACACGATCAAGAATATTGAAGGGGAAGATGTACCTTGGACTTAACTTTCCTTTCTTTCCAAACCTCATGACCTTATTTCATGGAGATATGCATAGAAAAACCATGTCTCAAACTTTAGACTCAAGGTCTCATCAATGGTTATCTGCATAACTCTTCTGTCGACTCTGGGCTGCATTGATATACTGCTGAATGGTTTTCACCTTCTCCACCATTTCTTCGACCATTTCTAGTCCAAGCAGCTTACGCTCACCGACCTCATCCCAACATGCTGGTGTTCTGCACCTTTTCCCATAAAGGGATTCATATGGTGCCATTTGGATGCTCGAGTGGAAACTGTTATTATAAGAAAACTCAAACAAAGGAAGATTTTGATCCCATCCTCCTTTAAAGTCCATTGAGCATGCTCTCAACATATCCTCAAGTGTTTGAATAGTCTACTCAGATTGGACATCGGTTTGAGGATAATAGGCCGTACTAAATTTCAGTTCAGTATTCAGAGCATGTTGAAGACTCTTCCAAAACTTAGAGGTGAAACTTGGATCTCGATCGAACACAATAGATAGTGGTACTCCATGTAGTCTTACCACTTCCCTGATATATATTCATTCCAGTTGATCCAATGAGAAATCCTACCGAATAGCAATGAAGTGTGAAACCTTTGTAATATGGTCCACAACAACCCAGATTGCATTTTTGCCTTTGGATGTCTTCAGAAGTCCAGTGACAAAGTCCATGGTGATATTATCCCATTTCTATTCTGGTATGGGCAATGGATTCATCATACCCTTAGAATTCTTCCTCTCTGCCTTCACTTGCTGACACACCAGGTAGTTTGATATATATTCAGTGATCACCTTCTTCATATTATCCCACCAATAATGCTCTCAGAGATCTCGATACATCTTTGTGTTTCCTGAGTGAATAGATAAATTTGAACTATGTGCATCATTCAAAAGTTCCTTCTTCAGCTCTGGACTTGATGGAACACATAGTCTTTTCCCAAATATCACAATTCCTTCTTCATTGACATTAAACTATGAGGATTTACCTTTTCCGATAGCTTCCACTTTTTCCTAAATTCCCACGTCATTCTTTTGAGTATTCTTTAACCTTTACAAAAGTGACGGTTGAGCAATCATTTGTGAAAGGATTGATGATGTTCCCTTCTTTATGATTCCCATGTCCATCTTCATCAAATCTAAGAATATTTGATCCTTTTAAGTTCTCATAAATGATATAATCACTTGGTATTTTCTACTTAGGGCATTCAACACCATGTTCTCTTTCCCATGGTGGTAATGGTTTGAGCAGTCATAGTCATTGATCATCTCTAACCATCTTCGTTGGCACATATTCAACTCTTTCTATGTGAATATATACTTGAGGCTTTTGTGGTCTGTATATATTTCACACTTCTCCCCAAAGATATAATGCTACCAAATTTTCAAAGTGAAGATCACTGCATCCAACTTAAGGTCATGCGTTGGATAGTTCTGTTCATGAATTTTCAATTTCCTTGAAGCATAGGAAATGACTTTTTCATTTTTCATCAAAACACATCCCAGGCCCTTCTTCAAAGCATCATGAATACCACAAAATGTTCTCCACTTGTGGGTAAAGTGAGCATGAGCGTAGTGATAATCCTCCTTTTCAACTCCTTGAAGCTTTCTTTGCATTCATCAATACAAGAAAACTTTACTCCCTTCCGAGTTAGCTTGGTAAGAGGGTTGGAAAATCGTGAGACATTTCTCACAAATCGTCGATAATATTCAGATAACCCCAAGAAGATATGGATATTCATTACTAATATTGGCCTCGACCATACCTCAATTGCATCTATTTTGGAGGGATCCACATATATCCTATTGCTTATGATGATATGGCCCATGAATGAGACCTCTTTCAACCAGAACTCACACTTGTTGTACTTTTCATAGAGCTTCTCCTTCCACAAGGTCTCTAGTACAGTTCTAAGATGCTCCTCATGATCCTCCTTGGTTTTGGAGTATATCAGAATATCATCTATAAATACTACCAAAAATTTGTCGAGGTAATCTCTAAAAACTCTATTCATCAAGTCCATGAAGATTTCTGGAGAATTAGTGAGTCTGAAAGGCATTACTATGAATTCATAGTGCCCGTATCTTGTACGAAAAGAAGTCTTGGAGATATATTCTTTCTTCACCCTTACATGATAATATCTCAACTGAAAATACACTATGGAGAAGTATTGTGCTCCACACAACTGATCGAACAAGTCATCTATTAGTGGGAGAGGATACTTGTTCTTTATCATGATTTTGTTAATCTCACAATAATCGATGCAAAGGCGCATTGACCCATCTTTCTTCTTGACGAAGAGGACTGGTTCACCCCATGGTGAAGCACTTGGGTGTATAAAACCTTTATCCAAATTCTCCTATAGTTGTTTCTTCAGCTTCTCAAGCTCCACAACAAACATTCTATACAGAGTCTTGGATATTGGAAACGCACTAGGTATAAGATCAATTGAGAATTCAACATCTATTCTAGAAGGAAGTCCAAGAAATTCCCCAGGAAACACTTTAGAAAATTCCCTCACAATAGGCATGTCCTCTAGGATGGTTGCCTCCTTAGACTCAATCATCTGATCTAGATACGCATTCTCCAAGGGAAATAATATCCACTCTTAAGATGATGGAGCTAAAGAAGATTCATCTTCCTCCTTGAACTTGTAAATAATCGAGGGTCGATTATCCACATGGAATATGATTTCCCTCTTACGGAAATTTATGTTGGATCTATATAAGGAAAGCTAATCCATGCCAAGAATTACATCAAATTCTTCCAGAGGAAGTATGGTGAGGTTTTACGGGAAGTTCAATCCACATATTATGACAGGGGAGGAGTTATATTCATGGGATACAATGATTTCCCCATTTTCCTTACTCACCGAAATCTTCACTTCCATGATTTGTGGTGGTGATAGAATTGTTCTACTAAACTTTCAAGATATAAACGAATGAGTAGAACCTGAATAAAAAAGTAAATTCTCTATTCTTGAATGAATAACTAGAATACCTATCACCACTTCATTGTCATGGTTCACTTCAGCAGTAGTGATGGAAAAAGACCACCCTTGCTGACTTGGTTGTTGTTGGTTGCCTCTGAAAACCCTTTGCTTAGGGCACTGATTTGAAAGATGCCCTGGTTCTTTGCAGTTGTAGAAATGAACAACTAGTTGAGGTTAAAATAGAGTGTTCCTATCCTATATTATAGCTGCAGGTTTTTCTTGTTAGCAATTAACAGCTAGGTTCCCTTCTCCTCCACACCTAAAGCATTTCCTCACCCCCTTCAGGCAATTTCCAGGGTGCTTCTTTCCACACCTTTGGAAAGTGCGGTGCTGGATCTTCTTAGCACCATTGGATTTATCTATCAGACTGCCAACATTGAAGTCCACCTTATGCTTCTTACCCCCATGATACACCTGAGATTCTCCGATCTCCATTTTGACCTTGACGGCACATCGAACAATTTTCTCATAGCTTTCGAAGTCGCAGATCGCCAGTACTTTCCGCAGGATAGGTTTCAGCCCACCAAAGAAGCGGCCAACCTTGCATTCAGGGGTAATGACAAATATGGAAGCGTATCATTCAAGACTTGTGAAGTTTTCCTCGCACACTCCAACAGATTCATTGTCTTTTTGCTTGAGGGCAAGGAAGTCCCCTTCCATCTTAAGCCAGAAGGTGCGTAGAAAATATTTATCGAAAAACATCTTCAGGAAATCCTTCCATTCCAACGCCTCAATATCCTCCTCAGGCTTCTTATTTTTTGATCAATGTCCACTATTGATCAGGTTCACCCACCATATGATAAGCAGCCAAGATAACCTTCTCTTGTTCAGAACATTGATGGATGGAGAAGATCTTTTCAATGGAGTTGATCCATTATTTAGTGATTGAGGGACCAGATGATTCATTAAAAGTAGGAGGCCTTTGTCTCATGAAGCTCTCAATAGAGACTGTTATTTCTTGGGGGGGGGGGGGTTGAATGTTTCTCTTGACCCATGTTTCTATTCAAATCTTGAGTTAGTTGAGAGATAAGTGTGGCAAAGTTCACGATTCCCGCTCCCATTGTATTGGGCATCTCATTAGTACAGTCATCACATTGATATTCACATCAGTTGTTAGCCCGAGTCCTCCTATGACCGGCCATTGGATGGAATAAAAGGAATGATAGGAGTAACACATAAAGGGTAATACAAGGACAAAACTGATGACTTATAATTAACTTTTATTTCCTTAACATATGAATCTATTGGCTTCAGTCTATGTTATCAATGATCTAATTTCTAACATATATTCTCAGGGAAATTTTTTTGTCCCTTAATAATGGTTCATAATAAGCTTGTGAATTTACCAAAGCATATACCCCAGGAGTTTCGTTACCAAGAGTGCAGCAAGGCCCATTTTTGTGCACCAGTTCCTATTCGAGTCTAGCTCAAAGTGGTGTTTTGGGGTTTTACCCCTAGGATACATCTGTGCCATAGCCTCCTCTACCTACTTGTATCCAGAAAGGGATGTATTTTCTTGATAAACCACTTAATCAATACTCACCAAAACATAGGGATTTTTTTATTATACTTAGTCTTATCTCAAAGGCTTCACTATGGTTTTCTAATCCTAATCCAAAAAATAACTAAACCTATCCTCTGATACCAACTATGACAACCCTGATCTTTTATTACATAATTAAACATAATTTATTACATAAACTTCACTTGATAAAATTTAGAAGATTGAGAGGTATAGTGTATTTTGGGCTTAGGATCATTAAATAACAACTTAAAACATGAAATACAACATCTTTATTGAAAACTTCCTTTACATGACCACTATATTCCCCCGTAATTTTCATTTCATGGGATAACCTGAGGACATGCATAAGAAAAGGGTGGGCTATAAAGCCCAGTAAGAGAATAATCATGGAATAACAGGAGGAATACAATACATGTTAGACAATAGGCATATCAATAGAGCACAAGAGAAGCATAAACATAAAGGCATGATAAAGCATGATAATCATAACATGGAAATGTGGCAACAACACTTAACATGGAATTAGCATGATCCAAGGATCATTTCACATGGAGCATGAGTAAATCCTCATTGCACATGAATCATGAGTAAAACCTCATTTCACTTGAATTAGCATGAGTAAAAAACCATTGCACATGACGTATCATGATACTATACTTTACCCAATGCATTGGAGCACTATAAGGGCACATCCTTCTTAAACATTTCATTTCATGCATAAGTGTGCCACATGGATCATATAACAGGGATTCATAAAACATAGTCATTTATTCCATGATAAAGGAAGGTAGAATTCATACATGAAAAGTTATAATCAATAAGTAAATGTACATAATGGTGAATACCCTTGATAGATAAATGGGAATGGTATTCACTACACGATGACATTGGCTTTGAAAATCAGTGCAATTTCGGTAGCGTAACGGCGTGACGTAAGAATTCATAAAAATAGTTGATGGGAGAGAAAGGGGTTTCTGATCATATTTATATGAAATGGAAAGTAAATGGGTCATATAGATATATGTCCCAACAAGTTTAATCGAATTTAGATCCTTGATACAAAATAATTGCTTGAATGTAAAAGAGGAGAGAGAAATTCCTTTCAGAATTTTGGCATAGTAACGGGTGTACATGGGAGGAATTTAATGAGAGAGAAAGGGGTATCCCATTATTCAAATATAAAGAAGGAAGTATGGAGGAGGTTTTGAACCATACCCCAACATTTATATTTGAAATTAAAAGGGAATAACAAAATTATGAAAATTGGACAAAAATGAGAAAGGAAGAAAAAACCCTTACTTGGAAGTGTGCTTCCAAAGGCTTGAGATAGGCTTGAGAGATGATTATTGGGAGCTTGGGGCACCTTGGGAGAATTATAGAGAGAGTAGGGAAGAGGTTGGACAAACTCCAAAGGATTTTAGTGTGGAGGAAGTGGGATCTTGGGTGAGTTTATATAGGAAAGGTGGGAGAATTATTTATTATTTAGGTTTGGGACACCTCACATTAAACTAATCCAAACCACAAACCATCCAATGGTTTTTTCCTACGGTTTTTTGAAAAGGGAACTGGAAAAAAAATATTTTATAAGGCCAAATTCTGAACTTATTAAAATAATGGGGTTGCTTATGTGAAGGTGAGTCACACTCCAAAGGAAAACAATTTAAAAATACAAGATGTTTAATAAGTCTTGAAGGGTCCATTAATGATTTTTAAAATAAGTAAAACAATCCCAAAATCACATTATTTTAATGGTAAAACATATATTGTCCAGACATAAAGCTTATAGTATTTTATTACATCACTATTGGGTCAATATGATGTCATAAAACACATTATATATTTAAACAGTATTTAATTTTTACCCAAAAATTTGACTATCTCAGAAAATTATGAAAAATTAACAGTTGGATAATTTTGACATCCTGATTCCAGAAATAATATTTATTTTATCTAAATAATTTTCTAAATTTTTTAATCTTCACTTTTAAAATAAAAAACGACATTTATCGAAAATTCATTGGTTTTAACAAAAATGGATTTCAAACCTTAATAAAAATTACGATTCCATTCATAAAATTATACGATCATTTATATTTAATAAAAATTAATTTAATAAAAAATATAATATTTTATTAAAATATTATTTAATTCAAAAATCTATTAATTCATCAAAATATATTTCTAAGTTGAACATTAACTAAAAATACTATTTGTGCATTAAAAAAACTATTTACAAGGTAACAATAATAAAATGAAAGTATATTTATTATTATATACAAAAATAATGTACGTAACCATAGTACTAGGGTCTTGTTAAGTAACCACTTATAACACATGCATAAGACCAAAGAGCAAGGTGTGCGATGGTGACAGACTCATGGGGTGGCTCGGATAACATTTCTTGGGTGGTAATCTATATCAACTTCCATTTATCTTATAGGCGGTCCCGCTCGAGCTTAACATATTCAAGCTCGACTTGGGCTTGGTCAAGAGAGAAGCCTAATAACACCACCTTCTTTCCAAGCTCTGACAAATGGGCTTCGTATGGGGCATGTCTACCGGATGAGGCCATCACTTCCTTTGTCTAAGTAAATTGGATTTGTTAAATCTTTATATTTATACTAATCAAGTGATCATTTTTTAATGGATATATTAGAAATGGTCACAATTATTATCATAAAACCAAATAAGTTGAAATTTTATATAAACATGTTACATAAAGAGACATTTAATTAGATCAAGAGGTATTTCCATTAATGAAAGTTTGGGTCGTTACAATCACCCACCCTTAAAAAATTTTTCCCTCGAAATTTTCTTTTCCCACACTAAAACAGATGTGGGTAACTATGCTTCATCATTTCCTCCGATTCCCACGCCACTTATTTAAACCTGTGGTTTCGCCACTACACCTTGATGAGGGGCATTGTCTTATTTCGTAGAACTTTTTCTCTATGATCTAAGATCTTCACTGGTTTCTCCTCATAAGAAAGATAATCCTCTAATTGTACCACCTTTGATGAGAGTACATGTGAAGGGTCAGGTATGTACTTCCTTAAGAGGGATACATGAAAGACATCATGTACTTTTTCCATGGTAGGTGGAAGAGCTAGTCGATTTACCACAACCCCAACAGGATCAAGAATCTCGAAGGGGATGATGTACCTTGGATATAACTTCCATTTCTTTCCAAACCTCATGACCTTATTCCATGGAGATATTCTTTTAAAAAACATGTCTCCAACTTAAAACTCAAGGTATCATCGAAGATTATCTGCATAACTCTTCTATCGACTCTGGGCTGCCTTGATATACTGCAGAATGGTTTTCACCTTCTCCACCACTTCTTCGACCATTTCTGGTCCAAGAATATTACCCTCATAGACCTCATCCAAACACACTGGTGTTCTGCACCTTTCCCATAAAGGGCTTCATATGTTGACATTTGTATGCTCGAGTGGAAACTGTTATTATAAGAGAACTCAATCAGAGGAAGATTTTGATCCCATCCTCCTTTAAAGTCCATTGGGCATGCTCTCAACATGTCCTCAAGTGTTTAAATAGTCGGCTCGGATTGGCCTTTAGTTTGAGGATGATAGGCCGTACTAAAGTTCAGTTCATTATTCAGAGCATGTTGAAGACTCCTCCAAAAATTAGAGGTGAACTTTGGATCTCGATCAGACACAATAGATAGTGGTACTCCATGTAGCTTTACCACTTCCCTGATATATATCCACGCCCGGTGATCCAATGAGAAATCCTTTCGAATATAAATGAAGTGTGGAACCTTTTTAAGATGGTCCACAACAACCCAGATTGCATTGTTGTCTTTGGATATCTTCGGAAGTCTGGTGACAAAGTCCATGGTGATGTTATCCCATTCCCATTATGGTATGGGCAATGGTTGCATCATCCCCTTAGACTTCTGCATCTCTACCTTCACTTGCTGACACACTAAGCACTTTGATATATATTCCGCGATCTACTACTTCATATTATCCCACCAATAATGCTCTTAGAGATCTCGATACATCTTTGTGTTTCCTAGGTGAATAGAGAAATTTGAACTATGTGCATCATCCAAAAGTACCTTCTTCAGCTCTGGAATTGATGGAACACATAGTCTTTTCCCAAATCTCACAATTCCTTCTTCATTAACATTAAACTCTGAGGATTTCCCTTTTCTAATTGCTTCCATTTTTTCCTGAATTCCCACATCATCCTTTTGAGAATCCTTTAACCTTTCCAAAAGTGACGGTTGAGAAATAATTTGTGAAAGGATTGATGATGTTCCGTTCTTTATGATTCCCATGTCCATCTTCATCAAATCTAATAAGATTTGATCCTTTTGAATTCTCATCAATGATAAAATTGCTGAGTCCATTCTACTTAGGGAATCTGCCACCTTGTCCACATTCCCAGGGTGGTAATGGATTGAGAAGTCATAGTCTTTGATCAGCTCTATGCATCTTCATTGGTGTATGTTCAACTCTTTCTGTGTGAATATATACTTGAGGCTTTTGTGGTCCGTATATATTTCACACTTCTCCCCAAGGAGATAATGCCGCCAAATTTTCAAAACAAAGATCACTGAAGCCAACTAAAGGTCATGTGTTGGATAGTTATGTTCATAAAATTTCAATTGAATTGAAGCATAGGAAATGACTTTGTCATTTTTCATCAACACACATCCCATGCCCTTCATCAAAGCATCACTGAATACCACAAAAAGTTCTCCACTTGTGGGTAAAATGAGAACGTGCGCAGTGATAAGCCTCTTTTTCAACTCATTGAAGCTTTCTTTGCATTCATCACTACAAGAAAAATTTACTCCCTTCCAAGTTATCTTGGTAAGAGGGTTGGAAAATCATGAGAAATTTCTCACAAATCGTTGATAATATCCAGCTAACCCCAAGAATCTATGGATATCCGTTACTGATGTTGGCCTCGATCATCCCTCAATTGCATCTGTTTTGGGGGGATGCATAGATATCCCATTGCTTGTGATGATATTTCTCAAGAATGAGACCTCTTTCAACCAGAAATCACACTTTCTGTACTTTTCATAGAGCTTCTCCTTCCGCAAGGTCTCTAGTATAGTTCTCAGATGCTCCTCATGATCCTCCTTGGTTTTGGAGTATATCAGAATATCATCTATAAAGACTACAAAACAATTTGTCGAGGTAATCTCTAAAGACTCTATTCATCAATTCCATGAAGATTTCTGGAGCATTAGTGAGTCCGAAAGACATTACTATGAATTCATAGTGCCTATAGTTTGTACGAAAAGTAGTCTGGGGGATATCTTCCTTATTTACCCTTACTTGATAATATCCCGACTGCAAATCCAGCTTGGAGAAGTATTTTTATCCACGCAGCTAATCGAACAAGTCATCTATTCATGGGAGAGGATACTTGTTCTTTATCATGATTTTGTTAAGCTCACGATAATCGATGCAAATGCGCATTGACCCATCTTTATTCTTGATGAAGAGGACTGGTGCACCCCATGGTGAAGCACTTGGGCATATAAACCTTTTGTCCAGATTCTCTTATAGTTGTTTCTTCAGCTCCTCAATCTCCAAAACAACTATTCTATATAGAGTCTTGGATATTAGCAATTCCCTAGGTATAAGATCAGTTTAGAAATCATCATCTCTTCTACGAGGAAGTCCAGGAAATTCCTCAGGAAACACTTAAGCGAATTCTCTCACAATAGGCATGTACTCTAAGATGGTTTCCTCCATAGAATCAATCATCTAATCCAAATACGCATTCTCATAGGGCAGTAATATCCACACATGAGATGATAGAGCTAAAAAAGATTCATCTTCCTCCTTGCACTTATAAAGAATCGGGGGTTGATTCTCCACATGGAGAATGATTTCCCTCTTATGGCAATTTATGTTGGCTCTATATAAGTAATGTCAATGCATGCCAAGAATTGCATCAAATTACACTAGAGGGAGTATGAAGAGGTTATCTGGGAAGTTTAATCCACATATTATAATAGGGGAGGAGTTATATTCACGGGATGTAATGATTTCCCCATTTGCCGTACTCACCGACATCTTCACTTCCATGATTTGTGGTGGTGCTGGAATTGTTCTACTAAACTTTCAAGATATAAAAGAATGCGTAGAACCTGAATCAAAAAGTACATTCTCTATTATTGAATGAATAACTAGCGTACCTATCACCACTTTGTTGTTGGGGTTCACTTCGGCAGTAGTGATTTAAAAATCTCACCTTTTCTACCTTGGAGGTTGTTGGTTGCCTTCGAAAACCCTTGGCTTAGGGCACTGATTTTCAAGATGCCCTGGTTCTTTGTAGTTGTAGAAATGAACAACGTGTTGAGGTTTGAATGGAGCGTTCCTCTCCTCTATTGCAGCCATGGGTTTTTCTTGTAGGAAGTTAACAGCTAGGTTCCCTTCTCTTCCAAACCTAAAGCATTTCCTCATCCCCTTCAGACAATTTCCGGGGTGCTTCTTTCCACACCTTTGGAATGTGGGGTGCTGGATCTTCTTAGCACCGTTGGATTTATCCATTGGACCAGCAGCATTGAAGTCCACCTTACACTTCTTATCCCCTTGATACTCCTGAGATTCTATGATCTCCATTTTGACCTTGAGGGCACATTGGACAATTTCCTCATATCTGTCGAAGTCGCGGATCACCAGCGCTTTCCGTAGGCTAGGTTTCAGTTCACCAAAGAAGCAGTAAACATTGCATTCGAGGGTAACCATAAAGACGAAAGCATATTATGCAAGCCTTGTGAATTTTTCCTCGTACGCTCTAACAGATTCTGTCATCTTTTTGCTTGAGGGTAAGGAAGTCCCTTTCCATCTTAAGCTGGAGGGTGTGCAGAAAATATTTATCAAAAAACATCTTCAGGAAATATTTCCATTCCAACAACTTGATCTCCTCATCAGGCTTCATATTTTTGATCAATGTAAACCATTGATCAGGTTCACTATCCATATGGTAAGCATCCAGAAGAACCTTCCCTTGTTTAGAACATTGATGGATAGAGAAGATCTTTTCCATGGAGTTGATCCACTGTTCAGTGATTGAGGGATCAAATTATCCATTAAAAGTTAGAGGCCTTTGTCTCATGAAGCTCTCTATAAAGACTTCTTATTTCTTGGGGGGGGGGGGGGTTAAAATTTCTTCTTGACCCATGTTTCTATTCAAATCTTGAGTTATCTGAGAGATAAGCGTGAAAAATTTCGTGATTCCCACTCCCATTGGATTGGGCATCTCATTAGTACAATAATCAAATTGATCTTCACATCAGTTGTTAGGCTGAGTCCTCCTATTATCGGCCATTGGCTAGAATAAAAGGAAAGTTAGGGGTAACACATAAAGGGTAATAAAAGGACAAAACTGATGACTTATAATTAGATTTTATTTCCTTAACATATGAATCTATTGGCTTCAGTCTATGTTATCCATGATATACTTTCTAACATATATTCTCAGGGCATTTTTTTTGTCCCTTAATAATGGTTCATACTAAGCTTGTGAATTTACCAATGAATATCCCCGGGAGTGTCGTAACCTAGAGTAAAACAAGGCCTTTTTTTGTGCACTAGTTCCTATTCGAGTCTAGATCAAAGCGATGTTTTTGGGTTTTACCCCTAGGATACATTTGTGCCAGAGCCGCCTCTACCTACTCGTATCTCGACAGGGATGTATTTTCTTGATAAAACACTTACTCAATACTCACAAAAAACTAGGGATGTTTTTATTATACTTAGTCTTGTCTCTAAGGCTTCATTAGGTTTTTCTAATCCTAATCTCAAAAATAAATAAACCTATCCTCTGATACCAACTATGACCACCCTAATCTTTTATTACACAATTAAACATAATTTATTACATAAACATCGATTGATACAACAAAGAAGATCAAGAGGTATAGTGTCTTTGGGGCTTAGGATCATTAAAAAACAACTTAAA
Organism: Viscum album; assembly: GCA_963277665.1. Taxonomy (NCBI): domain Eukaryota; kingdom Viridiplantae; phylum Streptophyta; class Magnoliopsida; order Santalales; family Viscaceae; genus Viscum; species Viscum album. Next base: position 994,150,694 of record OY728145.1, on the reverse strand, counting down.
ACATGAAATACAACATATTTATTGAAAACATCCTTTACATGACCACTACATTCCCTCATACTTAGCATTTCATGGGATAACCTGAGGACATGCATAAGAAAATGGTGAGCTATAAATCCCATTATGGGAATAATCATGTAATAACATAAATAATACAATACATGTTAGACAATAGGAATATAAATAGAGCACAAGAGAAGCATAAACATAAAGGAATGATAAAGAATGATAATCATAACATGGAAATGTGGCAACAACACTTAACATGGAATTAGCATGAGCCAAGGCTCATTGCATATGGAGCATGAGTAAATCCTAATTGCACATGAAGCATGAGTAAAACCTCATTGCACTTGAATTAGCATGAGTAAACAACCATTTCACATGACGTATCATGATACTATACTTTACCCAATGCATTGGAGCGCTATAAGGGAACACCCTTCTTAAACATTTCATTTCATGCATAAGTGTGCCACATGGATCATATAATAGGGATTCATAAAACATAGTCATTTATTCCATGATAAAATAGTGAGTATTTAATACATGAAACTTTATAATCAATAAGTAAATGTTCATAAATGTGAATACCCTTGATAGAGAAATGGGAATGTTATTCACTATACAATGACATTGGCTTGGAAAATCAGTGCAATTTCGGCATCATAACGGCGTAACGTAAGAATTCATAAAAATGGTTGATGAGAGAGAAAGGGGTGTCTCATAATATGTAAATGAAATGGACAGTAAGGGGGTCATATAGATACATGTCCCAACAATTTTAATGGAATTTAGAGTCATGATACAAAATAATTGTTTGAATGTAAAATAGGAGAGAGGAATTCCATTCGGAATTTCGACATAGTAACAAGTGTACAAGGGAGGCATTTAGTGAGAGAGAAAGGGGTCTACCATAATTCAAACATAAATAGGGGAGTATGGGGGAGGTGTTAAACCATACCCCAATATTTATAATTGAAATTAAAAGGGCATAACAACATTAAGAAAATCTGATAAAAATGAGAAAGGAAGAAAAAACCCTTACTTGGAAGTGTACTTCCAAAGGATTTAGAGAGGCTTCTTGGGAGATTGAGGCACTTTGGGAGGATTCTAGAGAGAGAAGGGAAGAGGTTGGATAGACTCCAAAGGTTTTGAGTGAGGAGGAAGTGGGATCTTGGGTGGGTTTATATAGGAAAGGTGAGGGAATTCTTTATTATTTAGGTTTGGGAAACCTCATATTAAACTAATCCAAACCAAAAACCATACCATGGTTTTTCCCAAGGTTTTTTTCAAAGGGAAGTGTAAAAAAATATTTTATAATGCCAAAGTCCAAACTTCTTAAAATAATGGGGTTGCTTATGTGGAGGTGACTCACACTCTCAAGGAAAACAATTTAAAAAGAAAAGATGTTTAATAAGTCTTGAAGGGTCCACTAATGGTTTGTAAAATAAGTCAAACAAATGAAAAATCACATTATTTTAATGGTAAAACATATATTGGCCGAAATTAAAGCTTATATTATTTTATTACATCACTATTGGGTCATTATGATGTCATAAAACACATTATATATTTAAAAGATATTTAATTTTTACCCAAAAATATGACGCTCAGAAAATTATGAAAAATTAATCGTTGGATAATTTTGATGTCCTGATTCCAGAAATAATATTTATTTTATCTAAATATTTTTTTAAATATGTTAATTTTTACTTTTAAAATAAAAACCGGCATTTATAAAAAATTCACAGGTTTTGAAAAAAATGGGTTTCAAACCATAATAAAAATTACTATTTCATTCATAAAATTATACGATCATTTATATTTAATAAAAATTAATTTAATATCAATAATAATATTTTATTAAAATATTATTTAATTAAAAAATCCATTAATTCATCCAAATATATTTCTTAGTTGAACATTAACTAAAAATACTATTTGTGCTTTAAAAAAACTATTTACAAGGTAACAATAATAAAATGAAAGTATATTCATTATTATATACAAAAATAATGTACATAACCATATTACTAGGGTCTTGTTACATAACCCATTATAACAGCCGCATAAGACTGAAGAGTAAGGTGTACGATGGTGACAGACTCTTGGGGTGGCTCGGATAACATTGCTCGAGTGGTAATCTCTATCAACTTTAATTTCTCTCGTAGGTGGTCCCACTCGAACTTAATATATTCAAGCTCGGCTTGGGCTTGGTCAAGAGAGAATCCCAATGATGCCACCTACTTTCTGAGCTCTGAAAAATGGGCTTTGTATGGGGCACGTCTACTAGATGAGGCCATCCCTTCCTTTGTCTGAGTAAATTGGATTTGTTAAAGCCTTATATTTATACTAATCATGTGATTAATATTCAACGACTATATTAGCAACGATCACAATTCATAACATAAAACCAAAGAAGTTGAAATTTTATATAAACATTTTACATAAAGAAACATTTAATTAGATCAAGAGGGATTGCCATTAATGAAGGTTTGGGTCGTTACACTAATTTTTTAGAATGTATATTGGACAATTGTAAATATAATTATATAAAAAACTTTTTGAAATGTAAAAAATAGTGTTTATTTTTGTATATACCATGGGTGGATAGTTTTTTATTCCTAATGTAAATTAAATGTATATAGTAGGTTGGATTCTGGTGTGCTATTTAAATTTTAGTTTTCTTCTAGGTGTGCTATGTTTAAATTGTAGGTTGGGTGTGCTGTGTTTAAATTGCAGGTTTGGTGTGCTGTTATATGTTTTTAAATATCAGGTTGGATGTTCTATTATATAAAAATAACATTGAAGGTAGGTTTCCCTTTATCAGTTCTATTTTTAGTATTGATAATGTCCACCTTTATCAGCTCTATTTTTAGCATTGGAAAAGTCCACCTTTAGTAGTGCTATTTTTAGAGCCGATAAAGAGACCCTTTATCATTGCTAAAAATAGCGCTCATAAAGAGGGTCCTTTATCAGCAAGTTTTTAATGCGGATAAAGGACCCCCTTTATCAGCGCTGTGATTAACATCATTTTTTTAGTGATGTTAAAGGCTATATTTGTAGTAGTGATTTCACATAGTATAATCCATCCCTCCATCACTTAAATCAACCATCATTGTAGCCCTAAGACTCCAACCCATTGCTTTTCAAATGTTTCCAACATCGAATTATAAAAATCATGTCAAGGAACTAATTATCCTAGAGTATATATATATATATTAAACATTTTTTTCAAACACAAACATGGGAAACTAAGGCCATGGCAATAAGGAAGTCAAAAATCATTCAAAAATATGTTATTTCCCATCCCTAATCAATTTTCATTACTAATAAAATATTTTAATTACCCTCTTGAATTAATTGGTTTATTATGAATAGGTTTTATGCATAAATAAATCAATGGGAAGTTCCTAGCAATATCTTGGAAATAATAAAAATTATAACTATGCATTATCTCTTTACAAAATCGAATTTATGAAGACCAGTAACGAATTATCATGCCTCTTAAACTATTCAATAAATATTACCGACATTATATTGTTTATCCATTTCAAGTTGTTAAAGCATGCTAATCAATAACAAAAAACACATCCAAACAAATAACAAACTATCTAATATATATCAAGAGGAAACATTACGAATATCATAAAAACACATAGGATCACTAAATACCAACCATTTGTTTAATCCCTATATGATGGAATATTAATGATCTACAATATGAAATAAATCATATTTCTATTTTATAATTTTCATATTTTTAAGATAATATAAACCTGCATTCTAATTCCATATTTTGAAACAATATATTAAATTAACTACTTTGGTTTATACTTTCCCTCTCTTCAAAAATTTTCTAGAATAATAATATTCATTTCAGCATGTGAATATATACATCTTCATATTATACTATATTTTATATACTATTTAGTAACATTAATCAATATTTTCAACATGTGATTTCCAAATTTCGAAAAACCAGTGTTAAGGTACACTATGTGATTATTCTCCCCCTTTCTTTTTCATGGTTTTCTAGATTATTATCTTTCTTATAGTTTTTTCCACTGATCTATACAATGAAACTAAGGAATGATATATTTAAACTTTCACAAATAAAAGAGATAATTTGAATCCCCTACCTCATGAGAGATACATGATCTTACTGCACAAAAACAGAGAAGAAAGAGGGGCTTGAGCATAGGTTGGAAACTCACATAAAAAAGATCAGATGGTTACAGAAGGTTTTCAAGACTCAAAGAGGATAGGTTGTATCGTACAAACTCTACCACAAAACGGGTCAAGGGAACTGCCTCGTTTTATCAGTGCTAAGCAGAAAGCGCTGATGGGGGGGGGGGGGGGTTATCAGCGCTAGCTAAAAGCACTGATAAATTTACCCTTTATCAGTGCTTTTTTTAGTGCTGATAAAAGTTTTTAATAATAATTTATATAAAGTTAGTATATTTATATTCAATAATAATGTGTATTTGTACACATTAAATAAAAAACATAGGTTTATAATTAATTTTTTTTAATAATTCAAAAAAATATATATAATGTTTAAAAAACGTATTTCTAAGATTGTAATTAAACATATATATATTTAAATAATTATAAGATTATAATAAATTTCGTTAAATAAAAAATATATTTATTTGATTTATAATATTTATTAGATTTATTAGATTTATGATAGATTTATTAGATTTATATTTATTAGATTTATTATATTAATTAATTAGATTAATTAGATTAATTAATTAGATTAATTAGATTTATTAGATTCATTGTATTTAATATATTTGTTATATTTAATATATTTATTTTATTTATAATTAATATATATAAATAATTTTTAAATATATATTTATATTATAACTATTAAATATATACGTGTTTCCAATGAATTTGGTCAATAAATATATTGATCATGGATGTATATATGTTATGTATCATCATGAATTTTCATTTATACATAACACCCTTCTTATTATTCTTGTTGTCCATTTATGAATCATTTTTTATTATGTATATTTTACTGGGCATACGATTAATTCATGTTACCCATATATATTATTATGTTCACAAAAATACTTATAAAATTACATTAAATATATTTTAATAATTAATAAATAAATATATTATATTTATGATTATTAAATTTTAACTATATATAAATACGTTTTAAATATATTTATTTGTAATTATAATTATAATTATATATATTTATATAATTATAAAATTATAATAAATACATATATTATAATTCTATAAATATATATAGATATTTAAAATTATATACAAATATTTATAAAAATATTTATTTGTAGTTATAATTATAACTATAAATATATAAATATATGTAAATAATTATAAAATTATAATAAATATATTTATAATTATACTTATATAGTTATAAATATATAATTAAATAAATATATTTATAAAAATATAAAAATATTAATAAATAAATACAAATATTAATAAATAAATACAAATATTTATAATTATTATTCCTAAAAAATATAGATATATTTAAATAATTAAATAGTTATAATAAATATATTAATTATATATTTTTATACAAAAATATTTATAAATAAATACAAATAGTTATAAATATAATTCAAAATAAATGAAGATATATTTTAATAATTTAAAAATTATAATTAATATATTAATTATATACATTTATAAAATTATAAATATATATGTTATAATTTTTTAATTATTTAAATATATATATATATATATATTTATAATTAAAACTATAAATAAATATTTATTTATTATAATTTTTAATTACAAATAAAAAAAAATATTTATTAGTTATAAATATAAATAAATATATATATATTTAAATAATTATTAATTTATAAAAAATATATTTATTATTTTCATATATAATGTTATATATAATTAAATAAATATATTTATAAATATATAGAAATATTGATAAATAAATAAAATATTTATATTTATAGTTATAAATAAATATAGATATATTTAAATAATTATAAAATTATAATAAATATTTGGATAAAATTATAACTATTAGAAATCTATTTTTTTATAATTTTATAATTAAATAATTAAATAAATATATATTAATTTATAATTATAGATATATAAATATATATTCATATAAACAATTATAAAATCAGATGAAATATAGTTATATATATCTATAATAAAATAAATATTTTTAATAAATATATTTATTATATATATTTCTGATATTATAAATATAATAAGTATATTTTTTATAATTTTATAATTATTTATATTATAATTTTATAAATATAAATAAATATATTTATATAAATATATAGTTATAATTATAAATAAATAAATATATATTTATCATATATATAATTTTATAAATATATATAATAATATTAATAAATTATTAACGTTATATCTTTATCATTGCTTTGTAGTGCTGTTACAGGTATGTTTTTTCAGTGCTTTCTATTTCAGTGCTGATAAAAAATACCTTTATCAGTGCTTTTTTATCTAGCGCTGATAAAAGTTCCATCAGATTTTATAAAGAAACCCTAACATTCTCCTCTTTCCTCGCACCCCTCAAGCTCTCGTGGAATCTGATCCCTACCGCCTCCTCCTCCTCTCCTGCCGACTCCTCTGCTGACATAAATACCTCTGCTGTGAGCCCACCTTCGCCGAACGCCTCTCCTACACCGTGTGCCTCTCCTCTGTCGCATGCCTCTCCTCCACTGGAGGACTCCTCCGTCGCACGCCTCTCCTCCACCGTGAATCCCTCCACCGCGAACCCACCTTCATCGGGCACCTCTCCTCTGCCGCACACCTCACCTCTGCCACACACCTCTCCTCCACTATGAACGTACCTCCGTCGTGCAATGAACCACACCTCCACGACAAGTTTTCTCCTATTTCTCATACGTTTTCTCTTGTTCATTCCCTAGAATTCAGTGCTACGTTACAGTTTCACTTGAGTTGCATGTTTAGGAATTATTTTGGTAATCTTTTGGTGCAGAATAGGTTGATCTACATTTCTAGCGGTTCAGTTGTTGTGTGCGAGCATCCAACTTTACCCTGCGGTACACAGATGAGTTGAAAATGTTCTTTGAGGTAGGGATTCTCCTTAGTTTCTCTTTGTTTGTGTATCATGTAGGAGGGATCTACTCTTTATTTCTTAAAGTTTATTGTTGCACCACACTAATCAAAGATAAGAACTGGGTAATTAAATAGAAAGGGTAAATAGAGTTTCTTCACATGTTATTATAATTTCATATTGATGGTGATGTTGTGAATTGTATGAGTTAAACACCCCACTGAAAATCATGGCCGTTGGTGGTCCTTGTTTTCACACTAAGTTTATTTTATGTGGGTTGGTTCTTGTTGAACATTTGAATATGGAAATTGGAAATTTACGTTAACTTTAATAATGAATGAATTCCCTAAGATGATACAACTTTTGCAATAACCCATGAATTTACAAGTGTAATTGAATAAGGGATGCTTTATAAAATCTGAAATTGTGTTTGTTTGGTTTTTATGGTGTTGCGGTTGTGGGCACAGTTGTGTGTCGTGGAATTTTGGTTGATACATCCATCAAAGGCACCTGACCTAGATTTTCTTTAAAACATTCTGAACTATTTTGGGACTTGATGTTGTTAACTTAATGAATGAGTTTTAGAGAGGTAAAGATTCTCTTGAGACTTATAATGATACTCTCATCACTTTGATTATAGAGGTTACTGATATGAGTTCAGTTAAGGATTTTAGAGTTACTAGACTTTGTAATGTCATTTATAATGTCATTTTGTATATTTTAGAAAATAGGCTATGGAAAATCATACCATCCATTAGTTTAGTAGCATAGTTATTTTCCTATGTTGAAGAGTTATATGATACTGTAGTCTCCATGAACTAGTCTTCAAGCGTGAAAAATATTTCGAATGTGAATCCTTACTCATTTTTGAATAATTCAACCAAAAGGATAGGCTCCAGAACATAGCCTCATTTTTTTATATAGGAAGTAGAGAGTGAAATATCCTATAGATGTGGTAATTTGGAAAGATATGTTTTTTAGAAGTGGATGGTGTAATGGTAAGTAGTCTAGAAGGTATGAATAGAAGTTGTGGTTTTCTAAATATGTGTTTTTTATTGGTGATATGTTATGGTCCTCTCCTCAATGTATTGTGAAAATGTTTTTGGGTTGAAAGACTTATTCATTGAAAAGTAAGAGTGACATTAACTATTCATAAAAAGTGAAAGGTTTTACCTAGACATGATACAGGTGTCAGAAAGTCCACATGTTCAGTGGGGGGTCTTCCATGAAATTTCTAAAGTTGGTGAAAATAGATGAATAACTGATACTTTCTGTTATAAAGTGGTACAACATGAAAAAGAATAATGTGATAGAGGTGTTTTTGGAATACTTATTAAGAAGAAAAATAATTTCACCAGAATCTTTAGAACCTGAAAAGAGAATTTTATTATGGTGATTTTGTTGGGGGTTTACTTTTATTACCAAAGGGCCAACCTGAATTCTTCCGGATTGGATGCACTAAGAAGGAATTAACCATGAACGTGGTATGGTTCCTTTTCTTAGATGTTCATGGGAGATCCTTATATGATCTTAATGATATATTGATGAAAAAACCAATATTGACCATAAATGAGGTGGTTAATGAGTATGGATTATATTGTGAAGTATCAGGAGTCAGGATTTGAACAGTTCCAGTCCATGATGGTCATGTGGTTTCTTAGGGGTCCAGACAATTAAAAAAATATAAGAGGAACTTCCCAAATCCTTTCTTAGATTTGTAAATAGTGGTTCTTTGCAAGAGGTGTTATTGGAATACACTAAAAAAGTGTTTGAAATATATTTATTCAGAAATTGAAATGAACCATTGATAAAGGAGAATGTTTGAGTACCTATATTCCTTTAACATTGACCTAATGTATACCCTCAAGAAGGGGAACATTTTTTCTAATGTACCATATTGGAAGGATCAAGCTTAGGTATTACATCATTCAATCATCAAGTGGAAGACGGTTACCCACATTGAAGAGATATGAATTTATGTTCAAAAGTATCATTTTCAAGTGATACTTATGTTTTTCTCTATCACTTATTCACTCCTCAACAGTATTATGGGTGTAAACTATTGGATTAATACTATTTATTCATGAGAAACATGATAAACCTTTTGTAGATTTATATTTTATATAATGTTGATTATTTTTTATTCATGTATTCTTTGTAAAGTTTATCTTTTGGGATTTATGTCTTTGTGAAAATTAATAAGTGGCTCTTTTAAAAGGATTCAAGTGTTTTGAAATGTTTCTTAAAAAATTCTTTGTTTTCAACATAACTTTTTTTTTTGTTTTAAATAACTTTAAAATGATTTCAACACTTCTCATGGTCCTAAGATGCATTCTAAGTCTTTTTCAACTCATTCCATAGGCTTTCTAAAAGGGATGTGAATGTTTTCAAAGCATATGTAATGATGGTTTAATTTTAACAAGGGGTGTGTGAAGTTTAAAATGAAATTTTTTAAAATATATAGGGTTTTAATTCATTTTAAATGATTAATATTATTGGGTTATGATGTTTCTTTAACTTCTTTAAAAAACTGATTTGGTGTTTTGAGAAAGAATATTTGAAACTGAATGGTTTATTTTATAAATGGCGTGTTATTTTAATGAAGAATTTATGTAAATGATTGGTTTTTTAATAGGATTTCAATTATGATTTTATAAATAGTTTTCAAAGGAGACTTAAATTCCATATCATTTTTATCATTTGTTAATTTTTATATCAATGTTTTGTGTATTTATTTTTTTAAATACAAATATCACTGAATAAAAGAGGATGGATATGAATAATGAATGGATGTATGCCAATCGTTTGATAAAAGAGTATGAATATGGAGTGAAAGAGTTTATCAAGTTTGAAAAATATCATACATATGACTCTTTTCAAATCCTTTATCTGTGTTTACACTATTGTTATTTATGACAAGTTAGTCTAGAGGGGTTGGATGAACACTTGATCTATCGTGGAATAGATCAAAGTTATAAATTTTGGAAGAAACATGGGAAAAAATAGAATGTAGCTAGTGGGTGGGATAACACTACGTTTTATGGATCATCTGATATAATCAAAAGTGTGGATAATGAATAATACTATATCGTGGACGTGATTATAGATGTGAATGATGATGAAGATCGTATTGAAGAAATGAAAAAGATAGTTGAAGATGAACTTTGTGATTTCCCCAAATTGTTTAATCTATTAAAAAGTTATGCAAAGAAACCATTGTATAGTGGTTGCACTAAATATATTACATTGTCAGTTGTAATGAAGCTCTATAATTTGAAATAAGGAAAAAGATGGAGCGATTCTATTTTTATGGAATTACTTACTCTCTTGAATGAAATGTTCCCAGAATATAATGAGCTCCCGAGCCTTCACACTGGGCAACTTGTGGGTGAAATAATTTCTGGAAGAGATGTTGTCACAATCAATATTACAGATCGGGAGCAGGCTCACTTTTACATTTTTTATAAAATTTTGGAGGTTTCCCCATATGTTAAAACCCACAAATAAATTATTATGAATTTTAATCCATCAAGGGATGAAATATGGATATGAAATATACATAATCAATAGTTTATAGGATGGTTTCAGGACTATATTTTTAAGGAGTCAGATGAAAATCTAGATTCAATTTCAGAATGACTTTGATGGATAGCCAGAGAACCAAGTGTGTATGTATTTTCTTACAAAGGTTATGTAATTAATGGTTATATGTTCAATAAAAATTAGCATGATGAAGACCATATCGTGAAAAATAGTGGAGTTACACCCGTGGTTGAAGCGATGCATGTTTCTGGTACTAAGGAAAAAAATCCAATTTACACGAATATGTCAAACTTTGGCATCATAAAATAATATGGGAGTTGGATTATATAACATTCCAAGTGCCGATTTTTCAATGAAAGAGGGTCAATAAGAGGAGTGTATTTAAAATATATGAATTGGGATTCTTGAAAGTTGAATTTAGTAGGTAAGGGTACAGAGATGAACCATTTATAATGTCATCATAGGTCGTACAAGTATTTTATATTGTAGAACATGCAAAGAAAACGTGGTCAATTGTTCTATTATCGACCAAAACCACTGAAGGGTCAGATAAAAATTCAACTGAGGATGACCCTTTCATTGGGACCTCACAATCATTTCATAGCAGTACCAATGTAGACGAAATTTTGTATGAATGAGGAGACCATATTGAAGGGATTTGGATTGTTGACATAGTGGTAAAATCCCTTCATCCATTAAAAAAGAAAAAGAGAGCTTAATAATCAGGTTACATTTTTTCCAAAATATATATCATGTTATCTCATGTTATTATCCATTTGTTTATGCATTTATGTACTCTAAATAAAATGTTAAACCACTTATGCAGATAATGACTTCTGCACATACTGGTGCACCCAATCTCGAGGAATAATAGGTATCTCAACCTACTACTTCTTCTATTGAAGAGGAGAGACCTTCCGCATGTGATGGTGCTCCCAATCCTAAGGAACAACATGTATCTCAGCCTACTGCTGCTCGCAGTGGAGAAGAGAGACCTTCTTCACATGTTGGCGCTCCTAATCCAGAGGAACACTAGGTCACTCAACCTTCTGTTGCTCGCAATGTAGTGGTCTAACAACCATCTGCACATGCTAATGCCACCGCTCTATAGGAACATATTAACGAAATTGATTCAGGGGAAATGATAGGCAACGAAGGAATGAATTATTAGAAAATAAGGATCACTATAGTATGATGGTGTTAGCAAAAATCCTTATTAAAAAACCCAAAGGCATCAAATACGAGGTCAGATGGAATGCACGTGGTCAGCATGTTAACCCCAACAAGGTCATGTTTAGTAGCTATTTTTGAATTGTCACTCACCAACATATACCAATTGATGTAGATTTATGACACCATGTTGTGAAAAGGCTTAAGGTACTAATGTGGGAAGATATTATGATAACATTATGATATCATTTATTTATTTTAATAAAAAATAATATAATGAAACATTGACTTACTCTTCATCATCCATTGCAGAGTGCATTTATAGTAGATGACTCTCACAAAAAGAATGTATTAATGTTTACTGGAAGGATTCACAGAAGATTTTGCGCAATCCTAACAAGAAAACATCTTAAAGATGCCAAAGGGAAAATAAACCCATACCCACCACTAATCTATGCACACCTGACAACCTAAGAAGAATGAGATGCATTTACTAGAAATCATGTGGGTGTGTATTTTCAGGTAAATTGTGGCTAGTAATATGTTGTTTGACAATACACGTATTCATCAATTTGATTGATTTTTTTATTTATGAAACAAAAACTAAGTTCTAAAAATAAGGATCGAGCAAAAAAACAAACGTACACCTACCGTAAATCAAGGATGGGGTATGCTTCACTTGAAAAAAAAATTATTACTTATTTTAAATCTACCTAATATGTTTATTTGACATGAAACAATATCGCAATTATGTTCCTATATTTATATAAAGATTTATGACTTGAAATATAATTCCAATTCCATACCACACCATGTTCTATGGAAGGAGGCATGTGTAAATAAAGACAGAATACTAATAGATGTGAACACAAAAAAAGTGTGGGAGTCATGTATAAGTATTACATAATAAATTCGTTTTTCTTTACAACACTATTATGTAACAATTATCAATTATTTTTCTATATTTTCTATTCCACATAGTCATAGGAATCAAAAACACCTATTCCAGATGAACACAGACTATTAGTGGCCTTGAAGTGGACAGAATAGTATGGCAGTGTCAGAGGTGCGGGTTTTGGGGTGACACCCCAAGCATATTTTGAGGAAACAAAACAAGAGGATGATCAAAGTGAATTAATAAAACAGATGAGAGAAAAAATATCTACCCTTTAAGGACAATTCCAATGGAATAGGTAGATGATGGAAGTTTTAATGAGGTATAAACAAATAGAAGAAGAAACTCAAGAACATACACCACGTGAAAATTCCACCCCACCCCCACCCACTATGGAGCTAGGCATTCCCCTCAAAGAGATGTATTAGTGGAGGTAATAAATGTTATAATAAATGTTTCTATGAAATGTGAATGATACATACATTTATACCTTTATTGTATTTCTATTATATAGGGTGATAATTACTGTTATTTATGTCTAGAAACACCCACCCATTTTCTAGTGGCGAGGGCTATGGTGTTCAATATTCAAAAGGGAATACTACAAAACAGACCACTTCCAACAGGTCATGTGCGAGTGTCAATTTACATATCCCATGAGCCAAGCATAGATCAACCTATGCCAATTCAAGATGATGTTATTAATATTTTCAAAAAATCTATTGGAACATTCATGGCATACCCATCACATCTTGTAAAAAATCATGTCGATAAGGAGGTATTCATTTCCAATTTAATTTTCAAGCTAAACCATTAACAGTTAATGGAAAAGGTCTAAATAAACGAATTTTATTATAGACAGACAATGATATGGGGATGAAATGAAAGACCTTATCAAAACAATATAAAGGATTGACCAATCAATCAAAAAGTTCTACTAAAATCACAATTACCCCACCCATTCTATATCCACATTTACTATCATTCAATGCTCATGTGGATACAAATTTAAAATATGGTAGAAACCACATTTTTGAATTTGAAGAAAATATGTATGGAAAGAAATATAAATACTTCATTGTTAATAAGAGTGAAACTGAAATCCTCAACTATGACTAGCTAGGTAGGTCAGTTGTAAATGTATTGATGAGGTACCTTCTCATTATTTAATTTTCCAAAACCTGATATACTGTGTTAATTATGACTAAATACATATCATATTTTTGGCCGGCATATATATGGAAAAAAATTGAAGGTATTTTCCCATGAGGAAATGTTCAGACTCATTAGTCCTCACGTCACCTCTACAGTAGAATCTAAAATAGAACCGGACAAAAATGATGAAATAGTGGCAGGTCTGATCAAATATTTTGAAAGAAAAATTTTAGATGACATAATCTATTTAATACCAACGATGCAGGGGTAAGACTCTACAATTTAATCATATCAAATTTATTTTCATTTCTTTCATTACTTATTCCTTTTTATGTTTTTAGGCTACATTGGATGCTTATTACAGTAAATTTGGATGCTCCAAATATTTATTTCTTGGATTCATTGCATGGATATCCAAAAAAATATCAATACATGATGTTGTTTTTCAATTTTTAATAAACTACATCAAACATTTTAGAACCAAACATCAAGTTATATAATTTTTATTATCTTTTAAAGCATATTATTTTATGATAGTGTGGTGCATAACTATCAACTGAAAAAAGGAACGAGGCTAGTGGCTAAGGACAAGGAATAACATAAGTACTATGACTGGATAAGTATCATGGTATATATAAAAAGATTTCACTATCCAAACACATATCAAAACAAATTACTTATTCTCTTCAATGTTTCTATAGTTTCTGAAACAAACCAATGGAAAAGATAGAAATTATTATGTTTGTAAATTTATGAGAGAGATCACATTTTATGAAAATACCAATATCCCCGAAGAGGTATTTTCGAAGATAATTACTATTTCATTTAAAATATTTATTAACCCCTTGTGTAATTATATTTTTCCAGTACTATTATGATTATTGAAAAGAATCATATTCACAAGATGATATAGATGTGCTCAAAAATGAAATATCAGTATACCTTTGGAATTAATGTACATAAATAGCATGACGATATGACTTCCATATGCAGGGTATGAATTTCTAATGTTAATATCACCTTCTAACATATTTATGCTCATTTTATCCTTATATGATCCTTGATATCTCCATTTTTATAGTAATTGAACATATATAATCACCCTTTATTATGTTTCATATACACAGGTTTTCAATAATAGTTTTAGAAATGAGGTCTAAGAAGGATGGTACAAATCAAAGTGTCTCTTTTTATTTAAAATTGACATTAATATGAGTAAAAACAACCTGTAACGTACTAAAAACCAAT
The DNA here is from genome assembly GCA_963277665.1 of Viscum album. Classification (NCBI taxonomy): domain Eukaryota; kingdom Viridiplantae; phylum Streptophyta; class Magnoliopsida; order Santalales; family Viscaceae; genus Viscum; species Viscum album. The sequence continues at coordinate 994,135,587 of OY728145.1, read as the reverse complement.
AAAACACATTTACAATGTTTTGATATTTTAGTACAATGATATATTTGTCTTTTGTGACATGTAAGGATAAACCACAACTCAATAAGATGCACGACGTGTCCGGTAGAACTCAAAGTGTCTCTTTTTATTTAAAATTGACATTAATTTATGTAAAAACAAAAAGTGACATACTAATAACTGAAACAACGCATTCTGATTGTTTTGATACTTTAAGAAAATGATCCATGAGTCATTTGTGACATGTAGGAGTCAAACACACCTCAATCTAACACACAGTGTGGCTGGTAAAACTCAAAGTGTCCCTTTTTAATTTAAAATTGTCATTAATTTAAGTGAAAACAAGTGACATACTGAAAACTAAGAAAACACATTAATATTATTTTTATATTTTAAAAAATGATCTATTATTCATTTTTGATATGTAGGGATCATCCTAACCACAATACAATGCACATTGTGGCCAGAAAATCTCAAAGTGTCTCTTTTTATTTAAAATTGACATTAATTTAAGTAAAAACAGAAGTGATGTACTGAAAACTAAGAAAACACATTTTTATTGTTTTTATACTTTAGGAAAACAATACATGAGTCATTTTTAATTTCTATAACTCAATAAAATTTCAAACTAATGCACGATGTGGCTATTTAAACTCAATGTGTGTCTTTTTATTTAAAGTTGACATTAATTTAAGTGAAAACAAGTGACATAATAAAAACCAATAAAACACATTCATATTGTTTTTATATTTTGGGAAAATGATATATTATTCATTTATGATGTGTAGGGATCATATGAACCTCAATACAACACATAGTGTGGCCGATACAACTCAAAGTGTATACTTTTATTTAAAATTGACATTAATTTAAGTAAAAACAACAAGTGACATACTGAAAACTAAGAAAACACATTCATATTATTTTGATACTTTTGGATAAGGATTTATGTGTCATTTTTGATGTTTAAGAGTAAATCACACCTCAATCTAACACACAGTGTGGCTGTTACAACTCAAAGTGTCTCTTTTTATTTAAAATTGATATGAATTTAAGTAAAAACAAGTGACATACTGAAAACATAGAAAACACATTCTGATTATTTTGATATTTTAGGATAATGATTTAGTAGTCATTTATGAAGTGTAGGGATCAACCTCACCTCAATGAAACATACAGTGTGCCTGGTACAACTCAAAGTGCCTCCTTTTATTTAAAATTGACATTAACTTATGTAAAAAAATAAGTGATGTACTTAAAACTGAGAAAACGCATTTGGATTGTTTTGATATTATAGGAAAATAATCCATGAGTCATTTTTGATATGTAGGAGTGAAAAACACTTAAATAAGATGCATAATGTCACCGTTTACAACTCAAAATGTCTCTTTTTATTTAAAATTGACCTTAATTTAAGTAAAAAGAACAAGTGACAGATGGAAAATTGAGAAAACACATTCATATTGTTTTTATATTTTAGGAAAATGATCTATTATTCAGTTTTGATGTGCAGGGATTATCCACACCTCAATATGATGTATGGTGTGGCATTTAAAACTCAAAGTCTCTCCTGTTATTTTAAATTGGCATTAATTTAAGTTAAAACAACATGTGATGTACTTAAAACCATGGGAAAAAATTCGGTTTGTTTTTATATTTTTTAAAAATGATACATGAGTCATTTTTGACATATAAAAGTCAACCAATCCTCCATATGATGCACGATGTGGCCATTACTACTCAAAGTGTCTATTTTTATATAAAATTGATATTAATTTAAGTAAAAACAATAAGTGACATACTGAAAACTAAGAAAACACATTCATATTATTTTGATATTTTTGGAAAATAGCCTATTAGTCATTTTTGACATGTAGGGATCATCCTAACCTCAATAAAATGCATGGTGTGTCTAGGGAAACTAAAAGTGTCTCCTTTTATTTAAAATTTACATTAATTTAAGTAAAAACAACAAGTGAGATACCGAGAACCAATAAAACACATTTGTATTGTTTTGATACTTTAAGAAAATTATAAATGAGTCATCTGTGATGTGTACGAATCAAACACACCTCAATCTGATGCATTATGTGGATGTTATAACTCAAATTTTATCTTTTTATTTAAAATTAACACTAATTTAAGTAAAAAACAACAAGTGACATACTGAAAATCAACCATACACATTCAAATTGTTTTTAGATTTTATGAAAATGGTATATTAATCATTTGTGATGTCTAAAGATTATTCAAACCTCAATACAATGCACAATATGTTCGGTAAATCTCAAAGTGTCTCCTTTTATTTAAAATTGACATCAATTTACATAAAAACAACAAGTGGCATACTAAAAACTAAGAAACCACATTCATATTGTTTTGATACATTAGAAATAACATCCATGAGTCATTTTTAATGTGTATGAGTCAAACACACCTCAATTTGACACTCAATGTGACTAGTATGACTAAACGTTTCCGTTATCAGTTTAAAATTAACATTTTAGTTCAAAATGTGTCACTCATTAAAAACCAAACAAACATACTCTGATTATATTAATAATTCAGGAAAGAGATTCATAAGTCATTTGTGATGTGTATGAATCAGTCTCATACCAATCTAACACATGATGTGACCGGAATGACTCATAATGGATGTTTTCAGTTTGAAATGACATTTTAGTAAAAAAACATAACTAACATACTAAAAAATGATCAAATGAATTCATATTGTTTTTATACTTTAGAAAAAATATCCATTAGTAATTTTTGATAGGTAGTAATTATCCACACATCAATACGATGCACAGTGTGTCCGGTATAACTCAAAATGTGTCATTATTTAAAATTTACATTAATTTTAAGAAAATAACAAGTGACATACTAAAAAAGGAGAAAACACTTTCGGATTGTTTTAATATTTTGGGACAATGATCAATAACTCATTTGTTATGCATAGCAATCAACCTCACCTAAATAGGATGCACAATGTGACTGATATAACTCCAAATGTGTCATTTTTATTAAATATTGACATTTTATTAATGCGTTATTTCATATTAATGTTTAATTTATTTCTTTACAGTATTTCAAACATAATATTTGTTTTCTTATATTAGTGGAATCTTTTTCTCGAGTTGTGATGATTTTTTCAGAAACTGATACCATGAGAAAAGATTTTTGAGAAGCGATCACGAGTGTCAAAATATAAAATATTAATTTTTTAGAATATTTTTTCGACAATTGTAAATGGAATTATATGAAACATTTTGTTTGAAATTTAAAGAATAGTGTTTATTTTGGTATATACCATGGGTGGAAAGTTTTTTATTCCTGATTTCAATTAAATGTATATAGTAGGGTTGCTTCAGGTGTGCTGTTTAAATTATAGTTTTCTTCTGGGTGTGCTGTGTTTAAATTGCAAGTTGGGCATGATGTGTTTAAATTGCAGGTTAGGTGTGCTATTATATGTGTTTAAGTTACAGGTTGAGTGTGCTGTTATATGTGGTTAAATTTTAGGTTGGGTGCACTGTTATATAAACATCACATTGCAAGTGGGTATCCCTTTACGAGTTCTATATTTATTGCAGATAAAGATCCCCTTTATTAGCATTGTGATTAAAAACTCTTTATAGTGTTGTTAAAGGCCATTTTGTCCGCTGTTAAAGGCCATATTTGTAGTAGTGAGACTCAAGAGAATGTAAGTAAAATGAACGAGGGAAAACATATTTCTTTAGAATGAAAGATATAATTAATCTCTATTGATTATGTTTTCAAATATCCTATTTTCCCTTTAATATTTCCCTCTTTTTCATTAATTTTTTTTACATCATTCTAGAACAAATATGGAATTTTATGCTTAATCAGACGATCAACCGTGAAGACTGACCATGTGAAATGACTGTATGGATCAACTACATGAATCATAAAATCAACCATGAGGATTTATGCCTTGAACAAAAAAGAGAAACCCCATGGATCGAGTTCATGGAAAAACTAGCATCCCTAGTAATTGACAGTATGCACAACCAAGTGACTGCACCGATCAACTATATAAACAAAAAAATACCATATGAACAAAGGGATCAGCTACAGGACTAAAGGATTGATCAAAAATACAATTAAGCAACCACATGTCCAGACATGCCATTAAATGAACAAAAATAAGACCATGCTGTTATACAAGAAACCACATGAACAAACTTGAGACATTATGAATAAAAAACTATCCGGATGAACAAACAATAAACCACACGATCAAAAAAGTGACTACACAACCAAAACTATAATTTAATAAGTTAAAAAGGCTATGACCACCCTATCAACACCACAATTCATCGGGAAAACATAAAGGATGGGTTTTAGAAACTCTAGACCTTACATTAGATACCTCTTAAACAATTCTCATCCTCAACAATTTAAAATAAATGACAGGAAGGAATAGAAAGGACTCTAAATAACCACCCTGAGAGACACCTCCCAAGGATATTTCTAAAACATGAATAGAGCCATCCCATAAGAGGATCACTGTTCATAACCATGAAAAATCATCTACTATTCTCGAAACACACTTCCAAGGGGAATACCTCTCAAACAAGGGTAAGACCATAAATAAGTGGCAGAACATGGAAGAGAAACAATATAATAAAATATCATACGTTCAAATACATCATCTCAATAAAAGGTAATTAAAAAAAACACAAAAAGAAAAATCAACCCTAAAACAACTTGGGATATTGAAAATGTATTTTTGAATAATGATCCAAATTTATCTCCTCCAAGCCAATGTGTCCCTATACAACATTAACTAATGGAATAACATGTGCAAAAAACACCTTATCTTGACAATCCTAAATTTTGATAGGTCAATCATCAAATTCCAAACCAGCTTCAACATCTAGCTTTCCCCAATCAATGATGTGTGAATCATCATGAATGTATCAATGAAGATTCAATGTATGGAAGAATTCATTAACATATCTCATCTGTCGGGGTAGTTATAACTGATATTCCATAGCTCCAATATGAACCAATAACTCAAAAGGCCCCAGAAATCGTGAAGAAATATTACTCCTATGACCAAACCACTATTATCAATGATGAGGAGATACCTTCAAGAACACATGATTTCCAATGTGTAACTCTATAGGCATCCTATTATGATCAAAAAAGGATTTTTTTGACAATCAAATACTGCCTTTATTCACTCATAGATCATCCAAACATTCTCTGTTATTCTTTAGACCAATGTCAGTTCAAGAAAACAATACTCTATGATGTCAGACCAACACAACATAGACCAGTAAGGTATCCAATATAGTACTTCAAATGGTTTCATACTAATGGTGGAATGATAACTATTATTAAAATAAAACACCACTAAGGGTAGATTCCTCATCTACAAACCTCCACAATCTAGATGGCATGCACACAACATGTCCTCTTATGTCTGGATAATATGTTCTATCTAACCATCCATTCCATTCTATTAAAATTAGGTTTTTATTTGATAAATAAAATACAACAAGGACCAAAAACCCAAGGGGGGCTGAAATGGTGCAAGATAAGGGCATCCCCTCTGACCAACTCCTTACCCTCTAGATTCAAGTAGTTGTTAGAGATGAGGAGAGTTCCAATGAAGCTGTGGTTCGCTAAAGAGGCCAGATGGTCCGAAACCCTGTTCCCCTCATGAAAAGTATGGGTTACTCGGATATTTTCTCTGAGAAGAGCTCTTCACTTGCGAACAATATAATCTATGGTCCATGATGGTGATCCTTTTCCGTAAAGGGAGTCATGAAGGATAGTAGAGTTGGTCTCCACCTGAGTGATGACAAGATTCTTCTGCATGTAGAGGGAGAGTCCGGTAAGCATCACATTGGCCTCGGCTTTGAGGGAAGTACCACTACCGTTGAATGAAGTTAAATCCAAAACCACATTCCTCCCCCCATTGCTCATGGTGCCCATCTTGCACGACCCATCAGAATTCAGTTTGAGGCAAAAAATCGGAGGATGCCAACAGATCCATCACCCAAGTAGTGGGGAAGGTGGTGTGGAAGAGTTACTGACCTGCAGAAGCTTGAGAGAAGGAGTCCCTCTCTAGTCCGAGATAAGAGAAGCCATGTCCACTAGCAGGAAGTGAGCCCTCGCAATTATGGACCACACAGAAGGATTCTGGCCATCAAAGCGTGCCTAGTTCCTTTCTTGCCACAAACACTAGTACCAAACACTAACAATCACATCTCGATCCATCTGTTCCATTCTAGATTCCTTCGATCCGTGGAACCATCTAACCACAAAAGGAGCATCCCGTAGGTTACACGAATAAAAAGAAGTGAGGCCACCAAATGCAGTCTACACTACCTGAGCCCATTCCCCTTCATAGAAAAGATGATGTGAAATATATTCCCGCCCAGAGTGATAGAAATGGAACCTTGAATCTCGAAAAATTTCCACCTTCTTGATGTTCTCGTCCATGGTTATGGCCTGGTTCCTTGTTCACTAGGACAAGAAGTTTAACTTTGCTGGTATCTTGTTACACCACAACGCATCATTCCAGCTGTCCTGGGGTATCTGCATAGAAAAGATCCTACCAAAAGGAAGCGATTATTCCAGTTTAAGACACAAATTGTAATCCTATGCACTAAATAATCCTCACGTTGATTCCCCCATCATGAACAGATCTCGCCAACCTGCCTCACGAGGACCAATGCCTCTTACCTTCTGATGCTATTTCCTAGATAAAACTACAGAGAACCTTGTCGATAGTATGGATAAAAAACTGTGGTATGTAAGAGGACGCCATCGCGTGGACATACATTACGGATAAGATGCTGTTAACCAGGGCGATACAACCCCCAAATTAAAGGAAGCGATTATTCCAGTTCAGGACACGACTTGTAATCCTATGCACTATTTGATTGAAGTGTCAAACATGAAGCCTACCTGAGGAAATAGGCGAACCCAGTTATTCCATGGGGGAAACCGCCACACTATATATCTAGATGGCTGCACAGAGAGGAAACTCGTCTCGGAGTACATTAGTGAGAGATGAAGAAGTGACTCTTTGAGGTGCTGATAACTTGCCCGCTCTAGAAACAATAATCATCCAGTATCTTCTTGACGCCTCATACTGATCCCCTGCCTCTGTTAGTAAATATAACAATGTCATCCACGAACATCAAATGAGAAGTTGATGGAAAGTTCATCTTCCTTCTGTAGGGTAGGATGTCTCCGTTGGATATTCCTCGGTTAATGAGGTGGCTGGGAGTGTCCTGAGCCAGTATAAAGATACTCGGTGAGATTTGGTCCCCCTACCGGCGGCCCCTCGTAGCTTTAAAGAAAATTTGATTCTTCCCCAAGAAAGAGACCGCCATCCAGGAAAAACAAAATCTTATGAAGAGAAGATCCACTTCTCTGGATGAGAACCCATCCATCCATTATTAATTTTTTATTAAACAAAAAAGCACTTTTAAGGGGAAAGTAGGAACCCTCACATTTCAACAGGTTTAGGACCAAAGGAAACAATAGAATTGTTAAAGAAGAGAGTGAGTTGTTTGGAGACATTTTCCCTAAACAAAACCTAGGGAATAGAACTCACATGAGTGTCGGGGGAATCTTTCAAGGTGTTCTCGAAATGAATTTCCATGTTATCCCATGATTCCTTGTATTCCACCAAGATAATCTTCCCCACATTGAGGCCTCTATGCAGGATGCGAGCCTACTTATCAGCCCACTCGCCTTGCTCCTTTGTAGTGGACGCCTAGATTGGTCTCATATTCTTCAGTTATTTAATATCCAAAGTAGCGTCAACCATTTCTTCATCCGAATGGAAGAGTAAATCTCTATGTTCTAGCATTGAATCCATACAGCACTGAGATCCAGATTTGGGAGAACCTTCACGCTGCTTCCCCTATCCACCCAATTTCACACCACCTGCAGGAGGATCAGGAGAAGCATCAACACATCCTGCCCTAGTCAAGTCCTTGGTGCTGGAAGACATCTCTTGTTGGCTAGGGGCTTTGGGTTTGTTCCAGGTTGTGGAGCCAACCTTTGTAGAGTCCATTGGGGACAGCTTTCCTTTGCACACAAATCTTGTGATGGGAGGACTAGGGAGGTTGGAGTGATCCTTCCTTCTGCGCGCCCTTTGATTGTTGGAAATGAAACCGTCTGAATCCATGATTTGGTTCTCACCCTTCCGTATAGAGGATCTAAAATAGTCTTCCACTAAGGTCAATTCTTTGGGATCATCATGGTCTGAAGTCTCAACCATTTCTTCTTGCAAAGATTCTGATCCAATTTGAGTATCTTGTCCACGAACCCCCTCTGTTGGTTCCCCATTAATGCAGTGATCTTCATCCAGCACAAAAAAACAATTCTGTGATATCGCAGTAGTCCCCCTGCTTTGAGCTTCTCAGCATAGGAAGATCCTAGTAGGACCTGCTTAGGATGGACTGGAAATTCAATTTGCTCTAGACCCTGACCAATGAATTGGAGATGAAAAGGTCTGCTGCTCGAGTCCACACGCTGTGCATCCTCACTGGTGCCTATACCTTGGGTATCATCCTTCAGAACAGCACCCTAGACTGTTGGTGGAGTGACCACCGAAAAAATTTCTGAAGGGTCCCGAAGGGCTTCCCTAATAGACTTCCCTTCCCTTTGACAGTCCTGCTCCTTATCCGCCGGTGAGGAACCCTCGACATGCCGAACCCCACATGCCAGCAAGTCCTCGCCTGAAATACTTGGCAAGGAGCTGCCACCCAAATCACTACGTAACCGGGCAAAAAACTCTGAAACAAGAGGACCAGCTGCCTCTAAAACTCCTTTCACAACTGCAACCGAAGCGCCTCCCCGACCTGGATCAGTGTGGCCAAGGCATGCTTCATCGATCTCTGAAGTCCCTTCGGCCAGAACAGGAGTTTTAACCAAACCCTCCTCCCGAGCTCTTTTGCGGCACTCAGAATAACTGTGACCCTACCTAGAACAGTAGAAGCAGAAACACGACCACGAATCATAAGCAACGGTTTGCACATACCTGTATTCTCCCTCAATCACAATCCACACCACCTCCGGAGGGGGCCGAGCAATGTACATTTCGACACAAATGCACGCAACAATGGGGTGTGTCATGGAAGCGGTCCGCCGATTGGCACACAAGAAGCGGCCGATGGAGTTTCCAATAGACCAGAGGAGAGCTGGGTTCTGGAAAGGAAGCGGTAGCCCAGGTAGCTGAAGCCAAATCGCCGAAGATGAAGGGTCGCAATTCATATGCCGATCGAACAACTAGAGAAGGATATGGAATCAAAAACCTCGAAAGGATCGACTAGCTCTGGACCATGCCTGGGCCAAATCATCCTCGTCAGTGAAGAAAATGAGAATTTTCCGCGGCCCCAGGAGACCGACGGCCGCACGTTGACCTATGCACCATTCCTCGTTCACATACCTATCAAACAACTCCACTGGAGGACGGTGACGAATGAATTTCACGACCAGAGCCGTAGATAGAAGCGAGGAAGCTTCAGATAATTCCTGCGGAGAGATCGGGACCTATAGATGTCCATTGAAAATTCCAGGAACCTTTGGGGATACGTTGATGATGGGAAACTGAGGGAAACCCTCATGCTGGAAAGTCGGAGGATGAACACCGATACACTAAGATTGAGGCCCCTCCTTAGGGGGAGGAGGGGCCACCGAGGCCGCCATCAAGGTTAGGGCATCGCCCGACCGCTAGGGAAGAGAAGAGTCGCAACCCTCTCTAGATGAGAACCCTAACGCCATAAGAACTCTATTTATAAAACTCCATTTTATCCGATCATATTCCATGTTCATTTCCAACTTGATCACTAGATTTTAACCATGGGTCTTCATGTTAACATCCCACATCACCTCCTAAGCTAGTGAAATAGTTCCCTGAATGGAACACCCTCGAACAAACCCAAGTTTCTCAATGGATATGAACCGAGGGAGAAGTTTGGAATATCTCTGGTTGATCATGCTTGAAAAGATATTGTAGGGGAAATTTCATAAACTCAAAGGTCTGTAGTGCGAAAGGTAATAAGGGCCCTTCATCTTTTGGATGATAATTAGAGTGGTAGCATAGGCTACCCATGGCAGGATCCCTCAACAAAAGTAGTCCTAGATAGCCTCAATAATATCCACCTTAACCAAATCCCACACCCTCCTGTAAAAAGATCCTGGGAATTAATCCGGGCGTGGTGCACTCTCGAGGTTCAGTTTCATCATTGCAGAGTGAATTTCTTCCTCATCCGGAATCTCCTCCATGGCCTCATTGTCCATGCTAGACACTACACTGGGAATCATCTCCCAGAGAGCTGCGTTGCCGTTTGGATATCCAGAAGCCCTCCTTGGGTTGGGTATGGCCAGGAGGTCCCTAAAGAGAGAGTGCTCCATATGCCCAACAATGTATTTGTCCTCAGTGTAAGTTCCATCGTCGAGTAATATATTAGGTTTGATAATGTGTCTTTTCTTGCTGATGAAGGTGTGAAAAAACAATATATTTTTATCCCCCTCATACAGCCACCTCACCCGATATCTCTCCCAAGCCAACCTCTCCTGTTTCAAGATTATTTCTTCCTAGCAGGACTTCTTTCCTACTAACTCTTGAAAGAAAACATCATTCCAAGCCTCATATAGGAATGACTCTAGGTTCTCTATGCTTTGTTTCGAGATCCCCATATACTGGTCGAAGGAAGGAATACCCCTACCCTACTCTTGAAGCCTAAACTAAAGTTTCTGGAGTTTACCATGAAGCACTACCCAAGTGTGCCCACAACTTGGCTCACCCCACAGCTTCGTCACGATTTGATGATAGACAGGGCTTCGAGAACAGTAATGATAAAACCTGAAAAAGTCTGAGAGGTCCTACCAAGGAGGGAGAGAAACTAGTATTGGTGAGTGGTTAGATATACCTCAGACAAGATGAATCACGTTTTCATTAAGAAATGAGTTTACAGAGTTGGTGTTGTCCAGACACCGGTCGAGCCTACTCCAGAAGTGACTGCCTCTCTTCTGATTGTTGCACCAAGTGTACCGGTACCCTGAGTACCCCAGATATAGAAGACCCTTACTGACCCTGAAACTCGCTAAATACAAGATGTTATGTTGAGGGAAGGTACCTCTCCCCTTCTTCTCACCTGGGTCAATGATAATGTTTAAATCCCCCGCCACCAGCCACGAGAGCTCCTCCAGATCAAAGGATACAAGCTTTTACCATAGAGTCTTTCTAGCCTAATCATCGTAACTACCATACACAAAAGAAAATAGAAAACACCCTAAATCTTTGGTAACTTTCAAAGTGATGAATTTGTCTCCTGCACTAACCAAATCCATAGAGACCCTCTTCTTCCAAATGATCTAGATGTGACGATTGATCGTGTCAGCTTGCAAGGAACCATACATTCTAACTTTGTGAAAAAACTCCCTAATCTTAGTTGGGTTATGTTTGTGTTTGAGTACAGCCACAATGTAAACCTTGTGCTTATTCACCTATGAAGAAATGAATTCAGTCTTCACCAGTGCACCCAGGCCACGAGCATTATAGATAATAATAGATAACATTTAAAACAATAGGAGCTCGGCTTTGGCCCCAGGATCAGTGGGCTTCTTGGATATGGAAGAATAACCTTCCCTTAGATATATCATCCTTGAATGAGTAAAAATTCATAGGATATGAGCAAAGGATATCAGGACTGAAGGAATCACCAGAGAGGGAACCTCTGCTAAAACTCCGCTCGACTCCGCCAGAGAGGAAGATAAAGGTAAAGAAACCATCACTGACACCAGAGTAGCAGAACCGCTTGAAATATCAACTAATACCTTAGTGGAGACCTCCTCCAGAAAATCCTTAATAAAATTCTAAAAAACAAGACTACCCTCCTGCACCCTCCAACTCCTCGCATGCGGCAAGAAGGTCCCCCAAGATAGGCAGAAGAAACACCCTAATATCCACAGAGGATATGTGGAAAGTCAGGAACCTATCGCATATCTAACCTACTGTAGGAAGCGAAAGAGGCTTGAACATGATATTAGAGAGGGACGAGCCACTCGAAGAGGGATCCCGAGGCCTAAAAACTTAGAGGGCCATGATGGAAGGAAATTTTATAACAGAAGATCTAGGAGCTAGGGCCTCGTGCTCGGGATCACCCTGGGGGCCTTCACCCCTTCAATAGAGAAGCCATTTGAGAAGTTACAGCCTTGAGGTCCCCCTACCTGGGGAGAGAAGATCCTCCACCCAGCCAGACCTTATGAGATTGATGAGGGCCGCATGTCTTCCGGTTCCTATACAAGGGCCTAGAGTGTCCCTGGAGATTTTTTTATGTCTTCACAGATCCAAAGAGTTTGAAGTACGTCCTATCCCAATAGGTTCCCCTTTGGCACAATAACATAATGAGTGGATGGAACTTGGAAAGGATAGATATGGTATTGGGTGTCACCATAGAACCTGAACCGACGACATGAGTCCAAGGGGATATGGACATAGGTGAGGGGTTTAGGAATTTAGGTAACCAATAAATTATATTTTTTTACTTTCACTTGTTTAATTTTCATGCAACTATGGATCACCAGATGCACTTCCTAGGACCTAGCCTAAGGGCCTGATGAGACATGATGGCGTTATTATGGATACCAAGAGGTACTTCCTGGTATTTATATTTTGATCCTTTTGTTATATTTGTATGGTACAAATTTTACATGTTGAAATCAATATGGATTCTTAGTTCCTCCCAGAATCTAGTTGTTTATCCACATGATGAATTCCTAAGATTCTAGGATTTGACCCTGAGTCTATATGGGATTCCCTATATGCCTCATGTACCTAGGAACCCTAGTATGTCAATGTTCTTGACAAGAAATCATGGGGGTTTAATTATGGTAAATTTCTATTATTATGTGATTCCTCAATCATCCATATTATATGTTCAATCAATCTTGTTAATTTGACCTGTTATTTATCATGATGAAAAGGATGGATGGGATCTATCCTATTTACATGGTAATTTGGATGATGTCCTTAGGGTCAGTGACTACCTAGGATGTCTGGGTATTGGATTCATTTTTTTTATATGTCAAGTTTGGAGAGATACTAAGGACACCATTGACATGATTGTTGATCCATTTATGATTTTTATTATTAGTTTTTTGAGCTTGGGATTGATGGATTCCTAAGTTACACCAGGATGTGATATTTATATAATGAAATAATCATTGAAATGTGCTCAGAGACATCCTAACACTTACTGATGTAAGAATGGTAAATCAGGGTTACATACCTGATGATCAATAGATATTATTGATACTAGGGTAGGACATGGTCCCTTTGAGTAGTCATGGATGGAGCATTCATCATGATGTGATAAGAGACACTTGGACACTATTCAAATAAGTTAGTATGGATGAAATTCCCATTACAAGATGTTCTAAATTAGTCCTCTAAATCAACTAGCTGGGTAACTAGTAGAAGTCGGGGTCAATCCCACAAGGAATGAATGGAGAATCAATAACAAATGAAATCCAGAAAGTATCATTCGATTATCTAGAAAAATTAATGATGATGATGAAATTAATTGAGTGAAACAAAATTTTTAAACAATTAATTTCAAAAAAGGGATAAAAAAATCAAGAAAACAAGCGTGTCAGGGTTTCAATTAGATTGGGGTTAATTAAAAAAATCATTACCTAGTATTAAAATTACTTATGAAATATTTTACCATATGGGTTCAATTAAATTATTGTTTCTTGGTTCGATAAAAAAATGCATATTTAAAAGGGTAATTCCTTGGTCATTTGATCGATTACTTAAAAACACATTTTAAATCAATACCCCTAAAACAGTGGCAATGGGCTCACCTAATGGTCATTGGTTCACCTATTATAACCCATTTAGTTTTCCCAAGTTAGTGTTACTCTTGGTCTGATACAAATCCACTGATGAATTTTAAATTAATTTATTTAAAATGATTATAAAACAAAAGTCCTAACTGAAGATAAAACATTATAATTTCAATCATAACATACTCATAGCCTCATTATAACCCCAACACATAGAAATTATCTGCTTATGACCTTGTTAATGGTGTGTGAATTGAGTAGTAACTCAATCCCTACCATGGATAAAAGAGTAAATGGGGAAGAAGAGAGGAACTACACTAAAATAGAAAATTAAATGAAGTAAACAACTCCTAATGGATTTAAGAAGAGACTAAGTTGGTAAAGTGAAAACAACTCCCTCTAAAATATCCAAAATTTATTTTAGATGGATGCCACTTTATTTATAGAAAATTATATTACATGGTGTGTACTGAAAAGTACACTATGTATAATCTATAAAACCAAACAATTCTTATCTTTCTCTGCTGGAAGATGGAAAACCATTCCAGCTCAGTTGGTTGAAGTACACAACGTGTGGCACTGACATACATGGTGTGAATCCTCTCTTTTAGCTACCGAATAATTTTTGAATGGAATATACAATGTGTATCATTAAGTTCATGGATTTTATAGTGTAGTTCACAAATTGGGAGTGTACTCAGGCATGATGAGTCGTGTCCCTGACAAATTCACACGACACATTTTTAAAAATTACATACCATATAATTTTCAAAATTTTCTCATATTTTTCCTCAATGCTTGTTTTTAAGGGGAACTATTGAAAAATCATCCATAATCACTGAAATAAGGATTTTTATCTGTAAAAAATAAATATTAAGTGTATATGAGTTTCATGATTCCTAAAATTTATGAATAAGTATGCACTTATTGGGAACATCAAAATCCCATAGACATAGTATTTTTCATTCCCTAAAGAATAATCTCAACATAAAATTAATAGAATCTACACTCTAAAATGGAAGAATTCAATTAATTACACTTATAAATATTTTATTCATAGTAGAGGATTTTAAAAGGCACAAAACCTATTCTAATTTTAAAGATATTCTAATCACACCTCATATATAATTTAAGCGAATAATTTCATCCCCTTTTTTTAACTTTTCATAAATATTCATGCCACTTATGGATTTAACTTAATAGGAAAATGATGAACTCATCACTCAATATCATGTAATCAGATTCATTATCAATCTCAAGTATATAAACTCTATACATAGGCTTACAAGTGATCTAAATCTCCACTTAGAAATTAAATAAAAAATTTCATGAGGTAATTCAAAATGGTTGCGATGATTCTAAGGCTACAGATTTGTAGGTAATGATGTGAAAATAAACCCATACGATTGAAAAAGTAGGCTATATTATTTAATAATAAATAATGATATTCAATGAAAAAGGTTAATGAAAATTCAACCCTTTCAAAATCATTCAAGGTTCAACATAACTATTCTCTTCCCTTTCTAACACGGGTTCCTAAAATATATTTGAGTGTAAAGAATGAATTTGGTCTTCTTTTTATGTTTACAAATTTTCATATTTTTTAGGACCATTTAGGAGTACATGGAATGGTGGGTTTTTAACCCTCAATTGGAAAAAAATATATTCTCTCCCCCACACTTAATTTCATGGTAGTTCACTAGAATATACCATGAATCACCAAACTACCCCTTTAAAGATAAAGTGAGAAATCCTATAGTATAAACAAATAATTAGTGTAAGAAGGATGAGTGGGCTTTAAATGTGGGTTCCTATTCAAGGAAACACATGTTTTCTATGGGTTTCAGAGAGATTGAATATAAAGTGTGTCTTGATGTCAAATGGGGCTGAAAAAATTGATCAGATTCCTCAATAATTTTAATGTTATTCAAAATCTTAATGTTTTGATAAGAAAAAAATGAAAGTTATAATAGTTATTTGTATCCTAAGAATCTATCTATAAAGTGGATATGGGATAGAATATGAAAAAATGTTTAGAATACCTCTTGGTAATAAGGATAAAATGTGGGCTAATATGGTCATGAAATGAATATAAATTATCACTATAATAAATGAAAATGTTTCAAGAATTAATATAAAAAACAAAATATATCAATAATAATATTATAATTATTCTATATTAAAATAATCATGTAACATTCAAAATGACCACCAATGACTTTATTATTTATAATTATAATTAATAAAAAAATTCCACATTTTCAGATATATCATCAAATTAATTTTGTCTTCTAGATTAGTGAAAGGGAAAAGACTAGTGTAGCTAAGAGAACACCCCCTACACTTAATATAACATTAGGTCCACCCTGTGAAATATTAAGAGGGATATTAGTATGTGAAATGACACAACTAGACCAAGCATAGGAAGAGTATGGGAAGAAGTAATCCAAATAAAGGGAATGAATATATATATATATATATACATATATACATATTTATATATATCTGTGTGTGTGTGTGTGTTTATGTGTGTGTGAGTATAATCCCCATGAAGTGAGATCAAAAGGTAGAAATATGTATAAAGAAAACACCCATAATGATCTAGAGTACTGGTGACTATTGATGTCATGGAAATATATGTTTCATGCATACAAATTATCACATCGAAAAATAATAAGAGAAATATTTAAATGAAAAATTTTGTGGCTGAAAAATCACCTATTGGCCACAAGAGAGGCAATGTATGATGTTAGGGGATCTTGTAGGTAGAGAATGAATGGTGCAGATGTTTATGTGATGTGGCCGAAATCCTTTTGGTTGGGATCGATAGATAAATCTTGGTCCCCAGTAGTGGAAGTGTTTCTCATAGAATAAAAAAAAGAAACACATCATTGGAGACTAGGGATAATGGCTGAGGGTCAGCCTGAGGAGCAGGTGTTGGTGTTAAGGAAAGTTCTAGGTTCAATAAAGGAACTCTCAGCATTCCCTCCATCCTATCAAGTTTATGATCTATATTGTCAAGTCGAAAGTCAATGTCATCAAATAAGGAATAGTCTTGGGAATCACCTCAGGGGGTAGGTGGAGGTGGGGTTATGGGTGGTCTAGTCGGTGGAATGGTGGAAAAGGAGGGGTCAATAGAATAGGTGGAAAGGAATAAAGTGGGGGGTGGTTGCTGGGGGGGGGTGATCAGAGAATCATCACATTCAGGGGAAGGTGGTTCATCTTTCAGCATAATGGGAGATGGTTGGTCATACATTATTTTGTATGTGCTCCCATAATTTTGGAAGATTCACATGAAAATAAGAATAAGATAATACATCCATTTAAGAGATCCTAAATGATCATGAGGTAGAGAGGGATGAAAATACCCTAAATAGTGTACCGACCAAGTGGAATAGAAATATTTGTTCAAGTTACCTTGATGGTTGGTAAACATGGAAATGAAGTAGGAGGAGACAAAGTATTGGATGTCTGAGTATTCATTCCAGACAATATAGGTTAGTAGAGATTTTTGTCATCTAGACACAACGCCCATGTCCTCATGGATGGGAAATAATATGGAACTAAAACATCAATAGATGAAATTGAGTGGTGGTGAGATGATCAGTGTGCTCTTAGGTGATATAGAAGTTTATGAGACATGAGTTCTAGCAAGCCCCCACCACACAATAAGAAAGTCTTAGTGGTTAGGATGGGAAAGGGTGGTGAAAAGGGGTGGGGTGGTTGGATTTAGGTAGAATTCGCATCTTTGTCTGAACTATGACATGTTCAATGAGAATAATTTACCACCTAATAAAAATCACATTGGAATCGTCTTGTTTCCCAATGTCTCTTAGTATGTGGTCCCATCAAACTTGAAAGTCATAAAGAACACAAAAAGTAAGGGTCAAAATGTAGGGATTCTGATCTAGATAAAAGCAATTGAGATTTGTGTGCCCTACAACCTCCTCAATATATCATAATAAGCCCAACCTCTTTCGGATAATAATTTCTAGAAATAAAATTCTCATCTAGATCATTTTTTTGTGAAAGTTATCACAACTTTTCAGTGGCTATATGAAACTCATCAAAAAATTGACAGGGTTGAGGATGTGATTTTCCATCCATGGGAACTAGTCTTAGTGGTTCCCTAGATGATAATGTAGAGGGATCTACTAAATAAGAAATTGTCGGTGTTGGGGCCATGACTACATTTGGCTCTGAGGTCAAGGAAGATGTTGGTGATGGGGAAACATCTATGGTCTCTGGACGAGAAGCTATTGAAGGGGATGGAATAAGCGATAAAAGTGGAGGTAGGATTTCCTAATATGGTGGCTAAGATATTTGTAAATATTTAATAGGTTGTTTCAATGGGGTCCACACATACAATCTTCATCTAGTGTGAGGCTCCTCATCTGAAGGAACCGTGGTTCTTTTCCGACCTGATCTATCACCATCAACCATGATCTAAAAAATCATAATAAGGGAGTAAATGAAAAGTAAAAGGAAAACAAAGAAAATCAATTTTTACAAAATCACACAGTATGTATTTCCAGAGCACACAATGTATAGTTTTCTTTGGGATACTTCACATGTTCTATATTAATACAAGCCCAAGGTCCTCATGTTCATCATTATTGTTATACATGACATGCCCCAAATACAAACACCATGTTTATGGACATGGTTAACCAGGCTGTTTGTGTTCCCTGACATAGAAACCTCTAAGCGGAAATAATAAATGACATGTAATGAAGTGAATACATCATGTGTTAGTAGATGGGTAGTATGCAGTGCGTGTTTTGTGAAATGACTCAGTATTAGGTAGGTTATAGTAAATGTTACAAGGCATATTCTGATTTCACATTATTCTTTTTTTTCAAAATCTTTGAAAAAAATATGTATGGTCATGAACAAGGTGTAAACATCTTGTGTTCTTTGTGAATTCATGTGTGTTAGCTGGGTTCATAAGAACACCACCCAAATCCCAAAATCACCTAAATTGCATGAAAATATTTGAAATAAGAGTGGAGAAAGAATATAACTAGATCCAGGAATGTAATGAGAAAACAATGTTGGCCTAAAACTCCCTATAATAGAGGATTCTATTTAGGGGTCAAGAGACTTCGATTTTATGACCCGAAAAGAAGAAACGAGAGGGGGAATGACATACACTGCATAAGGGTTTCTAGCTTCTAAAGAGGTGGTGCATGATATGTACTTCTCACCACACTCTCTGTAATCATTTATTTTATATTTTATTATAATTATTATTATTTAAAATATGTGGTTAGTATTATAAACTATTTATTTATTATTATTTTGAATCATATATATATATACTTATACACATAGTGTATCTGAAAAATACACATCGTGTGTTCTAAAAATGGAAAATATAATTACAAACTTCTCTCCTATGCTCAGGGTGAGATTCGAATCAGTGACTGATTCGATCCAGGTGAGTGCCCTTAACCACTTGAGAAAGGTTTTTAATACCAACAATTTTATTATATTTTTGAAATTTGGTAAATAGTTTAAACACTGAATAGTGAAATTAAGAATGTACGGTGTGTGGTATTATTTTTTAAATGTTGAGATGATGTGGGGATATTAGACAAATTTGAACCCGAGTTTTTTAGACCTTGGGTTATAACTCTTTAAATCAAATAAACATCATATTCAGGTGTATTATTATTTTAAATATATTTTAAATATTTTAATGAAAATAATTTATATAAAACACACATAGTATATGAAAATATACATAGTGTAATTATATATTAGGGAAAGTGATGGAATTTATTTGGCTAGAGGGACACAAACCCTGGACTTTTGGACCTTGGAGACTCAAACCCTGGACTTTTAGACCCTAGACTATGACCTTGCTAGACGATTCAGCCCCACCATAGGTTTTATTTTATTTTGAAATGGTTTATTAATGACGAAAACATCACACATGATTTTTAATAAAACACAGGGTCAAAAAGAATGAATCCTACACCAATGGAGGGAATAAAGGTATTCAAACTATCAATGGCTCAGATATAACTCAACAACCATTCCTTTGTAAAAGGCTTCATTCCTTTTTATTGACTTAATCATTATTAATTTATGCTAAAAGTAATATTATAATATGCACTAAACTAAAAGTTACACACCGTGTATATCAATACACACATCGTGTAACCTCATTTTTTTTCTCATTTCAATAGTAGTTTCAAGAAAAGAATACAAGGACATTTCACAGTGTGTAACAGAGATGTACACACTATGTATTTATTAGAGATAGGAGAGGGAGAGAAAAGAATATTTCTTAGGTTTCCTCCAAGAAAGATACATCGATTTTGGTATATGTATCAACCTAGGTAAGAGAACCTACCAATGATATACGTGAGGACATGGCTTCAACTATAAGAACCATCACATGTGTCCAGTTCCCTCCCCTTTTAATGATTTTCCTTGACTGTTGGGTGGTTTCGGTGGTGTCTTGTAGTAACCTTGCTCTGTGGTCATCAAATTATAATGGTGGAATTATGCCTTTGATATATCTTGTATATACCACACCTCTATAGATTCTTTCTAAGAAATTATGAAAAACTAAAAATAACTACAAGAGTCTTTCCGAGAATATGGGTAATCAATTAAGGGTTCAAAAATAAAGAATTTATCAAATTTAGTAATAACATGACATGATGTGTTCCAATATTTAAATTTAGTGTTTAGAAGATCATTTTAAAAAATGTTTAATTAAAAACATGTAGGATCTATATCATGTTATGATTCCTCAGTCAAAATAGAATATAGACACCCAACTTCATACTCAACTGAATTACCTATATTTGTAATTATCTATGAAAGTTTCTATACCAAATTTCTATGACTTCCCAACCTTTTGGTTTCATCCAACTAGAATGGGGATAAGGTTTACATCATTGATAATTTTTTTAGTGTTAACCAATAATGGTTATAGAAGAGAATAAATGGGCGGGGTGAAGGTTGTACATGGGTAATTCTCATACTAGAACTCATTACATATGTATGGATAATACTCTTCCAGATCATAGTATGTCATCTCTAGATTATACAGATATAAATACACTCCATCCAAAGTATTAAAAACTATAGTTAAATAAATATCCACATGGATATGAGACTGAGGTCCCAAAGAAAATAAATAATAAATGAGAAATAAAATTTTAAATTAACTAACCTTAACTTAAGACTCAAACTGCTGCTTTCTCTTGTATTATTTGGAAACAATGCCATAATTTTACACAACCATTGTAAGATACACAAAATTAGTTCCCTAAACCAACTAATTGGGTTGCTAGTAGAAGTCGAGGCTGATCCCATAAATATTTAATGGAGAATAAATCATAGAAACAAGTCATCGTGTATCAATCGATTATCTAGAAAAATGAATAATGATAAAGAAATTAATTTGGTGAACCAATTTGTAGAAAAAATTTAAAAAAAGGAGAAGAAAATATAGAAAAAAATAATGCCAAGGTTGCAATTTAATTAGGTTTAATAAAAAAAATTCATTCCTTAATATGAAAACTATTTATTAAATAGTTTACCATTGGGATTCAATTAAACTATTGTTTTTTGTTCCTATAACAGACAATTGGGTATTTAAAAGGAAAATATATTGGTCTGATTATTTATTACATAAAAATATATTTTAAATCAATACCCCTAAAATAGTGTAAATGGGATCACCCAATGTTAATGGATTCAGCTATTGTAACCCCTTCAGTTTTCCATTATTGGTGTCACTCTTGGTCTAAGACGACATTGATCGAGAATTTGGAATTAATCCATTATAAAGGATTATGAAACTAAATACATAACTGAAGAGAACACATTATAATTTCAATCATAATATACCCATAACCTTATTACAACAACAACTTGTAGAAATTATCCTTTTATGAATATGGTCACGATGTTTAGATTGATTAGATACTCAACCCCTTCCATGGGTATGAGAGAAAAGGGGGAAGAATAGAGGAATTAAACTAAAATAGAAATGAAAAAGAAATAAATATTCCTAATGGCTACAAGAATATATTGAGTCTATAGAGGAATTGAACCTCACCCTAGAATATCCAACCTTGAATTTGGAGGGATGACTCTCTATTTAAATAAAATTAGGTTATAAGGAATGTACTGAACATTACATGTTGTGTAATCTGATCAACCATAAAATTATCAATTTTCTCTGCTTGTAGTTTCTCAACCATGTGGTGCATTGAATTTTCAGCATTAAAATTTGGTTAGCGGATGTACATGACCTATGTCACCGATATAAATGGTGTGTATCCTCATTTTCAGCTACCAAATTCTCTTATAAGGGTATACAAGATGTGTATGATTAAGTATATAGAATTTATGTTCTAGTACTCAACATGGGAGTGTACTCAGGATGGTTAAGTCGTGTCCCTTGAAAATTTATGTGATGTGTGTTTATAAATTAAACACCATATATTTTTTGATTTTTTTTCTTCAGATTTTCCCAAATGTGTGATTTCACTATAAACCCCTGAAAATAAAAAAAATCATTAAAATATGGAATTTGATCCATAAACCAAAAAATATCCAGTGAAAAAAGGTTTTATACTTGATAAAATGTATGAATAAGTATACACATATTGGTAACATCAATGGGGGTTATTTTTTTATATAGTTTACATATTTATTTCAACTGAGCATGTCACATGCACATATGCTGCATATACTGGTTATGTATGATTCCATGATGGTGGTTCCCTATTGAGTGTTGTACTCACACCTTGATTGGGAATCCATGACACTTGGGTACCCAAGAATACCTTCCAATTATTATAGGCATGGATTTAGAAGAGGCCCAATATGAAGTTTATGATCAAGATGATATTTTTGAGAGGGATTTGAGGCTGGGTTTGAGAAGTGGCTTGAATATTTAGTTGTGACTCAAGTACTTTTAGTTTATCATTTTTTTCATTATCTATATATGTGATTAGCCTTATACATGATTGTCTTTGTATAACTATAGGTCTTCTTCATTTAATGTTATTACTAATTAGGTTTATTTATTTATTTTGCATACTCAGATGTTTATTGTTGATGTATGATACTTGGTTATTTGTTTATTACTATGCACTATAATCAAGGGGTATAGTCTCCCCACGGTGTTACCATATGCCTCCATTGCATGTCGTCATCCACTAGTGTATGTGGAGGTACACCTGAAGTCTTGTGGAGAATTGGGCTAGGGAACCAGTCAAGTGGCCTACTGATTGAGGTGTTAAAAAGTGGTATTAGAGAATTTTTGTTCTTTTTTATTACTATTTAGGACATGGTTGTCATGATATGTAGGAATGTGATGGATTTTAGGTTGGTGCACCGAGAAAACTTATTCCGATAGTAATTCTAGGTTACCGGTGTATGGGATTACTGTTTAGGATTATTATATTATATATTGGATATTAGTTTCACCTTGTTTGATTCACACGAATATTTTATGTTCTTGATTTATTATGGTTTCTATCTCTTTTCTTGTTATAAATAAGTAATTTATTTGATATAACTCTTAGATTTTAGAGGCAAGAGGCATCTCATGCATCATATTAGGAAAATAGTATCCACATGAAAAATATGTTATGTCAAAATGGGTCAAGGCAGATGGTCTAGTGGGGGGGGGGGTGAATAGACCAGATTAAAATATTAAAACAAATAAACTGAATAATTAAATTAATTATTAGAGTTAATTAATATGGATAATTAATATTAGAAAAATTAAATAACACAAGGATGTTTTTTATAGTAGTTTACTGCAAAGTGGGACTACTCTACTCATATACCACTATACCTAGTGAGATATATGTGTGCACAAAAAATAATTTTTGAGGGGGAATAATATCCCAATTTCATAACCCTTTTCTAGCAGAGGGATAACCAGGAAAAAAAATTTTTTATGGGGAGAAAAAACCCTTACAATCTGGCTTAAGACACTGTGAGTCAGTTGCTGAATAATCCTAACATTATACATAAGGAGTCGCAACCCATAGATCCTGACTATAGAATACGAGATTCAAAACCTGAGAAAGAAGATAATCAATGAAATCACTAGTACTAGTTCTTGAGATTTAGATTAGAATGTCTCATCAAGGTATTAGAATTCGAAGAAAAAGAAATTCGGCCCTTGGGAGATCTTACAGTTGATGAAATAGAGTTTTTCTGGACGTTGCAAATGCACAGTAGGTTCAATGTTCACAATAATTTCTCTATGAAAAAAAGATTATTGAATATTTTAACTTGTTTGTATATATTTTCTTAAAAATATATATATATATATATATAATAAATATTCAACATTTGAAGTAGCTCCACTCCCTCCAGAAATTCAAAATTAATTGAGTTAATAGATTTTATAAATATCTCCAAAAAATTCACAGTATTGTTTCATCTTTATTTCTGTAGAATAAATCTTAAATAAAATAATTTATAATAATTTGAATAAGTTTTCCAATAACATCACCAAAATAATAATAGAATTGAATTATTTTAAAACTATAGTTTAAATCCATTCAAACCTTTCTATACATGGAAAAAATAATTCCTAAAAACTAGCAGAACAATCCGAAATTAAATTCAAATATTTGAATTTAAATAATCTTATAACCACTAACTTTTATTTTTGAAAAAAGACATTTAAATAATTTATTAAATTTTCTCTTTAAAAATTCCACCAAAATCATCAAAATCTATTCAATCATAATCCTTATATTTAATGTGAATTTATCCAATAGAAAAACCTTTGAAAATAATCAAAATATATATGAAACATATCATTGTTCAACATAAATGTACAAAGTGGAAGCAGCAAAGTAGGATACATAAAAGTAGGGTACAAAAAAGTAAGGTAAAAGAAATTTGGATACATGAAATAGGGTTCACCGAATATAGGGTTCACATAATATAGGGTTGACCAAAAGTAGTGTTCACCTAAATTAGGGCTCCCCGAAAGCAGGGTTCACCAAAATTAGGGTTCACCGAAATTAGATTACATGAATGTAGTGTTCACCAAAATTAGGGTTCACTGAAAGTAGGGATCACCAAAATTAGGGCTCATCGAAAGTAGGTTTAAATAACCATACTTTCATAAAAGTATAATATGGTTCATAAAAGTAGTGTAGAGTTCATAAAAGTATCATAGGGTTCATTAAAGTAGTGTAGGTTTCATCAAAGTATCATAGGGCACACGAACCAAACTTCACACTTTTACGAAAGTAGGGTTGTCGAAAAGTACTTTTCACTATTGAAAAAGTTGGGTTTTAGAACCATAATTCACACTATCACAAAATTAGGACTTTTGAACTATCATTTTACCTATTATGAAAGTAGGTTTTCCAAACCATACTTTTCACTATTGTGAAAGTAGGGTTTTTGAACCATACTTTGAGAAAAACTAAACAATATACTTTAAGAAACTTTAATAAAATTTTAAAGTCTCTTAAAAGAAGATTAAACCTTTTGAAAAAAAGACTTATTTGTAGAAAAACTTTTTATATTTACAAATAACCATGAATAGAATAAATTAAACTTATATTTCTTATGAAATTATCAAATTATAGAAGCTACAATATTCTAAAACAAATGTAGCTATAAAAAGGAAATGTATAATTTAGATAATTTATTGACCATTCAAATGACCTTTTTAGACTTATATGTAAACTAATAAAATAAAGATAAATATGTTGGATTTATAAAAAAATAAAGTTTCATACGAATCCAATATCTTTAGAACATACATTAAATTAAATACATTAAATTTTTAAAACTGTAGATTGTAAAGTTTCTAAAAACTACAACATCAACTTGGTTGATTTTTTAGAGTACTAGAAAAGCCTTTTCACACTTCCTCATAAACTAATTAAGTTTAGAAAAATATCTTATCTATAAAACATGATAATAATCACACAAATAAAAATACATTGGATTGATATATCATCAAAATACAGATGAAAAGTAACCAAATAAAAGGAAAACATGAACACACACAAACAATATCCCCTGTTTTGTTTGATTACAAAACAAAAAAAAATCTAAACCATTTAAAATGAATTTTAAAACATTTAAAACCAATTTATTTCTACTCATTTTTGTAAATAAAAATTTTTAACCCCCCCTAAACAAATAAAATAATAAAGAGTGAAAATTTCAACATACCAAGAACAAATTGATTTTTTTTTCAAATTGAGTAGAGTCTAAAGGATTTGTAAAAATATCTACTAGATGATTTTTAGAAGTTAAAAATTCAAAAAAAATATAAAACTTGTTCACATGATCTCTAATAAAATGAAATCTAAGACCAGTATGATTTGTTCTGAAATGATGTAAGGGTTTTTTAGAAATATAAATTGTAGAAGTATTATCACAATAAATAGGCAGTTTATCAAGATAAAAACCAAAATCACATATGGTTTTCTTAATTTGTAATCATTGAACACAAATAATAGAAGAAAATATATATTCATATTCTACTATAGAAAAATAAATAGATAGTTGTTTCTTAGAAAGATAGGAAATTAATCATTTTTCTAGAAAATTAAACATACATGATGTGAGTTTTCAGTCCATTCTACATCCTCCAAAATCAGATTCAGAATAAGATTTTAAATCAAAACAATTATGTTTTGGATAAAATAAAACAAAATAAATAGTTCCTTTATCATATCTAATTATTATTTTTACATCTTTAATATGAATTTCCATAGGATTATCTTGAAATATAGAACATAGGAAAACACTAAATAGATTTACAGGTCTAGATGCAATTAAATATAGTAAGCTACCTATCATGCCTCTATAAACATTAATATCAACAGATTTACTAGTTTCATCAATATATAATTTTCAATTATTACCCATAGTATTTTCATAGTCTTAGATGAATCGAGACTAAATTGTTTAACTAAATATTTAACATACTTATATTTATTAAGAATAATTCCATCTTTTCTTGAAAAAATTTGAAGTCCAAGAAATAAATTTTGTTATCCAATTAAACTCATGTCAAACTTAGAAGACATTAAAGTAAAAATCTTATTTCAATGTATTTCACTAGAGGAACCATAAAATCTACCATCAACATAGATTTTAAAAATTAAAATATTATCACAAGTTCTTTTAATAAAATGTGTTGGATCAACATTGACTTTATTAAAACCATTATTTATAAAAAATGAAGAAATATTTTCATACCGAGCATGAGGTGAATTTTTGAGACCATAAAAAGCTTTAGATAATTTTAAAACATTGTTAGGAAATTATTCCAATTTCAAAATAATGGGGTTTAGAATCATTAACTTCTCTAGTTATAAAACCATTTAATAAAGTACCTTTTACACCAATTTGATTCAATTTAAAACATTGAAAACAAGAAAAATCCAATAAACTTCTTATATCCTATAACATAGAAACTGGTGAAAATGAATATTAAAATTCTATACCTTCTTCTTAAGAGTATACTTGTGTAAAAAGTCTTGATTTATTATTGACAATCTTTCTAGATTCATCCAACTTTTTTCTAAAGGTGCACTTTGTTCCAATTACAAGATTATCCTTAAGAAATTATACTAAAACCAAAAATTATTTCTACCAAAATAATTTAATTCATATTCCATATAAATAAAATAGTTTGATTCTTTCAAAGCATAATTATCATTAATAGGAAAAAATCAGAAATAAAAGCAGAATTTGAAAGCAAATTTAAAACCGGATTTCTAGTTTTAACACCAAAATCTACATTCCCAATTAAATTTTCACTAAGATGATCTTTATGAATATTCCAAGATCTAGAATCAAGTTGGGAATGAGTATTATATACCTGAATTGATTAATTCTTATCTATAGGTACATCATCACTAAAATTAAAATCTCTAAACTCATCATCAATAACATTAGAATCTGAATTTATTTGAACATTATTTTCATCAAACATAACATGAAAAGTTTCTTCAATAATCATAGTTCTCTTAATATAAACTCTATAATCATCACTATTATTATAATAACCAAGAAAAATACCTTCTTCACTTTTATTATCGAATTTATCTAAATTATCCATTAAATTTAAAATAAAAAATCCACAACCAAAAACCCCTAAGTAAATAACATTTGGTTTTTTATTTTTAAATAATGCATAATGAGTTGTCTTTAACGAAGTTCTAATAAGAATTATATTTGAAATATAATAATAATATAAAATAGCCTCAGCCCAAAAACATCTAGTATAATTATATTCAGTTGAAATATCTTGAGCCATTTAAATAAGTGTTCTATTTTTCCATTCTATAACACAATTTTGCTGTGATGTTCCAGAAGCTGAAGAATTATTAAAGTTTTTTTTATTTTCCCAAATTTTTTCAAAGTAAAAATTATGAAATTCACCTCCTTTATCAATATGATTAAAAATAATCATATAAATTTTTTCATTTTGAACTAAATTAAAAAAATAAGTAAATCCAATAAAGTATAATTTTTATGAGCAAGAAAGTATACCCAAGTAAATCCACTATAATTATAGACAATAACTAAGGTATATTTATTTCCACCAAGACTGGAAATTTGAGTGGGACCAAATAAATCAATATGTACTAGATCTAAAGGTCTTTCAGTACTTATATGATTGATGGGTCTAGAAGAATTTTTGTGTTACTTCCCTTTCATGAAAGTGTCACATAAATGGAGATGTTCTTTCTTCAAGTAAGGCATCTGTAACACATTCTCATGTTTTGAGAGCTTTTTTGAAATTTTGAAATTGACATGACATAAATTTCTATGCCAAAGTATGCAGTTATTCTGTATATAATTCAAGCACTTAACATGTTGAATAGTTTGCTCATTAAAATCAATAATATAAATATTATCTTATCGATTAGCATAAAATGATAAAGAATAATTTTTAAAAACTAAATATTTATAATTTTGAAATTTATCTTCCATCCCATCATCACATAATTGGGATATAATAATAAAATTATGTTTAGTCCTTCAACATATAAAACTTCAAAAATAAAGGTAGAATTTGAAATACCATCTTTACCAAAACCTTTTTCTTTACCTTTGTAATTATATCCAAAAGTAATAGTTCTTCTACCACATGTGTTGTATGTGATAAACATTGATGGATCTCTAGTAATATGCATAGATCATTCACTATCTATGTACCATATGTTGTTCTTGAGACATCTAAGTCATTTTTACTAAAAAGAATCAATTAATTGAATTTTTTTTTTCCAAACCTACTTTGGGTCCAATAGGATTAGTAATAAATTCATAAAGTACACATACAAAATTTAAACAATTTTTTTATATTTTTTTAAAGAAGGTAGTGCCTTGGTCAAATACCAAAGAACAATTTATTGAAAAATAAAGCAACAAAGTTACAAAAGACGAAAAGATGGGATTTTCTTACAATATCTATAAAAAAGATGAAATAAGTCATCTGGAAGGGCATCTAGACAAGTCATGTTATGGTGAACACCTTTGTTGGAAAGGGCATCAACAACAACATTTGCTTCACAAAAGGCATGAGTAGCAATGTAGTCAATCCCACGAAGTGAATTCAGGCAATTCATCCAAAGAGTGGTATGCGTCCGGGCTAGATGAATCACACCATTACAAATATACTGGACAATAGTGGTAGAATCAATTTCAATCCAAAGTATTCTCCATCCTCTTTGGGGAGCGAAATCAACAGCATGGATGACCCCCATCATTTCTGATTCCAAAGATAAAGCAAAACCACATCCACCGTAGAAACATCCATGGCACTGACCAGAAGAGTCTTTATAAATTTCTCCACAACTGGAAGGACCAGGATTTCCATTTGAGGCACCATCAACGTCCACTTTGATCCACCCTGGCATCGGGTATTGCTAGAATACTTCAAAGGCATGTTTGGTTTAAGGATAAATACCTGCAACATGAATATGACGAAGAATCTCCAAATCAACAAAAGAATTGTTGCAGCAGTCTTTTTGGATTGAATCAGCCTCTTGAATCACTATGAGAATTCTAGATTTTCCTGCATTGAGACTTAATGAGTTATTATTATAAATAATATAATTTCTGACATACCATATCTCATGTAAGAGTTCTTCCATAGCAGCAAGAAAGATTTTTTTAATTTGTTGTGAGGCTTTATGGCTAATACACTTTTTCAAAAGCATACAGATCGAGTCAGAAGAGGTCCATATTCTGATAAATAAGTCAAAAATTTAATTAAATAAATCAGAGGCCATAGCACATGACAAGAAAAGATGATCAGAATCCTCCCTGTGTTGATTACACAGTTGGCATTTAGAATAGAGTTGAATGCCAAATGTTTGCAGACCAACTTTAGTGGGTAATCTATTATGAGTGATACACCAAATAATAGTGAGACTTGAAGGTTTGATACAAGTCTTATTAAAAGAGATCAAACATTGAAAATTGGAGTCAATTCTAGATAAATTATGATTGTAAATTTTTTTTGAATCAAGAATCACATTTGGAGCGGGTTCCCAAACAAAGAAATCAACAGAATTAGAAAGGGGGTACTTTTCAATGATCTGGGTGATGTTTTCATGAAGATCCTACCTATGAAGTTTCATAACATATTTGATAGAGTGACTAGTATCCTCAGGGTTATTATTTTTAGGTAACATAGTTATCAAAGGGGTACTGGTCCAATTATCAAGCAAGAAATTGATGCAAGAATCAGCGCTAACCATCTATCTATAGTTTTCCATAATCTCATGATAAGAGTTCCTGATGGATGGCCAAATCGATGAATTGATGAAATTAAAATTCCCCTTCAAAAGTTTATCAAGGAATCTATGTTTTAGAAAATCAGTAGCTGTAGAGTTAGTGTTGATTAAATGCCAAGTGTGTCTATATTGA
Source organism: Viscum album (assembly GCA_963277665.1). Lineage (NCBI taxonomy): Eukaryota > Viridiplantae > Streptophyta > Magnoliopsida > Santalales > Viscaceae > Viscum > Viscum album. The sequence goes on along the minus strand of OY728145.1, from coordinate 994,104,831 downwards.
AGGGCATCATTAAAAAATTTTAAATTTTTAATACCAATACCTCATTTGTCAATAGGTTTACAGCAGGTCGTCCAAGGTATAGTAAAAAGTTTATTTTCAAAAATACTTCCTATCCAAATGAAATTTTTTATAAAGGATTTAAACATGTATTTTAAGGTTCTCTAGATAATAAGGATTTAGAAATATTTGTTTTTGTAAATCCCAAAGATTTTTTAAATCTAAGAGAACAATCATTTGCATAATGACCTTTAATTCCAAATTTAAAACAAGTAACAGTTAATGTAAAACCATTTTTACATTAAAAAAATTAGTTTTATATGTTTTGGGTAATTATCTGTTATATCCAAAACCATATTTATTTTTATAATTTTTAGTCAAATACATTATCTAAATGACATTGAATAATATTAGATAAACTTTGTTTAATACATTAAACTTCCCTTTTCAAATTTTATTTTAAATAATAAATAGATTTCAAATTTTCATAAACTTTTGAATGAGAAGTAGAAGTAATAATACTTAGTTTTTCATTCTACTGTTATATTAGTTTAGCTTAAGAAAAAAAATTCTCAATTTTTTTCTATGCTTATTATATAAATAAGCGGCATTGAAAATATATTTTCTTAATCATTTAATTTCATCATGTAACTCAGAAATATTTAGATTATTAAAATCATATTTAGAATAAGAACATCCTGAATAAAAACTTTAATTACTAACCTTATCCAGTAATTCCATGGAGCATAAGTTCATAGATTATTTTTCATTTATAGATTGTTCACTGGAATTATATTCTTCTGTATAACTACAACTAGTGGTAAATACATTTTTTCCTTATTATTTTAGGACAATAAGGTTTGATATGTACTTTCTTTATACATTCATAATCAACTACATCCTAAGAATTGAAATTTATACCACCTTCATTATCTCCCTTATATTTTTCTTTTTTAGGGTTTCTTCTAAATAAGATCTTGAATCCTTTATTTTTAATTATTTTTTATACTCTAGTCACAATATAAGACATATATTATTTTTCAGTATCCTATATATCAGAATCATAAGATTTAGTAGAAAAAACATTCACTAATTTAGAAGCTACACCTTTTCTTTTTGTGGTCTCCTCATCAGCTATGTTCTTCATTTTTAGTTCATATTGGATAAGTGAACTAATCAATTCATCAAGTGTGTACTCATTAAAATTATAGATTTCATTAATGAAACCCTTCTTTGAATTCCATTTATTTGGTAAGTATCAAAGGAACCTTTTTAAAATTACTAGGGTTTCTAGAGATTCTCCAAGTGAATTAATTCTATTCACAATTCTTGTGAATATGTGGAACATTTGGTTTAATGTTTCATCTTCATCCATCTTGAAGTCTTTGTACTCATCATGGAGCATTGCGAGCTTGGTTATGATTTTTCAGATTCGACATGAGTGACTTGTAGAATCATCGATTTTTCATGAGATATCTTACAAGAAGTCACATGACTAAAAACACTTTTGTTAATAACAAAATATAAAATATTAAAAACTTTTTAATTTATAACATATCTAATATCATCAATTATGGTAAGAGTATTTGGGAAAACTTCAAGAAGTGTGTACTTTTTTGACATGATGGACCAGTGCTCAATGCTCAAATGTTTGAGGTAAATCTCTAACTAGGGACTCTAGTAGCCATAATCATTGGCAACAATGTGTGGTAGCTTCTGAGGAATCGAAGCATCATTTGGGTTCAATCCTTCCATCTTATAAGATATTTATACTTATACTATGAGGTCGAGGAATAAGTTGATAAAATTAAATATAAAAGAAGGCTATATAAAAGGGTTGGATAAATTTTATAAGGTACAAATTATGATACCAGATTAAAAGGTATTAGAAAGACAATGATAGAGATAGAATATTCTTATGAAAGTTATCCTCTGATACCAATTGTTAGGTTGGAATGAGTAAATCCAAATGGTACATATGGGGGTGAATAAACCAGATTAAAAAATTTAAACAAATAAAATGATTAATTAAATTAATTATCAAAGTTAATTAACAATAGAAAAATTAAAGAACACAATGGTGTTTATTATAGTAGTTCGGTCCAAAGTGGGTCTACTATACTCTTATATCTCTCTACTTAGTGATAGATACATGAGAACTAAATATTATTTTTAGGGGGATTCAAAACCCAATTTCAAAATATTTTTTAGTGGAGGGATGACGATGACACTAGATTTTGTATGGGGAGTCACAACCCTTACAACTTGAATTTAGACACAGGGAGTCACAACCTAAATAGTCATGAATTTAGATACAGGGATTCACAACCCTTAGATCTTAACATTAGAATCAGAGATTCAAAACCCGAAGAAGAATAATAAAAAATAATGTTTTTATGTTGAAAAGAATAAACATAAAAATAGAAAGTGTGTGTGAGATATGATAAATAGTGTTACAGACTCAGAAACCAAACAAGAGAAGATAAACAATGAAAGAACTGATACTGGTTCTTGAGATTTGGATTTTCACATCTCATTAAGGTACTATAGGTCGAATAAAATCAAATTTTCACTTGAGAGATCATGTAGGTAATGAAATATAGTGTCATAGGATGTGGCAAATTCACAACAGGTTCAAAGTTCAATGTACTTTCTCTTTGAAAAATAGAGTATTGAATATGTTTACCCATGTGTATATATTTTCCTACAGATATGTATATATATATATATAGAAAATAAATATTTATCAGTTTTATCCACCCCAATTCCTTCTTAAATTTAAATCAAATTTATTTAAGAGATTTCATAAATAACTCAAAAAAAATCACTACATCGTTGCCTCTTTATTCCTATTGAATAAATCTTAAATAAAATAATTTAAAATATTTTTAATAACTCTTCCAATAATATACCTATAATAATAATAGTGTTTAATGTTTTTAAAACTCTACTTTAAATCCATTAAAACCTTTTTCAACTTAGTCAAAACAGTTTTTGAAAACTAATAGCACTACCCAAAAGTAAATTGAAATACATGAATTTAAATAATCTTGTAACCTCCAACATTATTGAAAAAAGGCATTGAAATAATTTATTAATTTTTCTTTTTAAAAATTGAAAAAAAAGAATCAAAATATGTTCAATCATAATCCTTAGATGTAATGTGAATTTATCCAATAGAAAAACCTTTAAAAATAATCCAAATATATTTATAGCAGATTAATGTTTAGAATAAAAGCACAAAGTGGTAGTAGCAAAGTAGGGTACAAAAACTATGGTACACAAAAGTAGGGTACATGAAAGTAGGATACCAGAAATTAGGGTACATGAAATAAGGGAACATGATATTAGGGTACCTGAAAGTAGGTTACACAAATGCAGGGTACTTGAAAGTAGGGTCCACTAAAATCATAGTTTATCAAAATAAAGGTTCACATAAAGTAAGGTTCACCCAAAGTAGGGTTTATCAAAAGTAGGGTAAACAAAAGTAGGGTTCACCAAAATTATGTTTCACCAAAATTATGTTTCACAAAAATTAGGGTTCACCAAATGTAGGGTTCACTGAATGTAGGATTCACAAACTATATGTTCATAGAAGTAGTGTAGGGTTTTTAAAAGTATCATAGGGTTCATCAAAGTAGAGTAGGGATCATCAAAGTAGTGTAGGGTTCATTAAAGTATCATATGGTTCATTAAAATAGCATAGGGTTCATCAAAGTAGAATAGGATTCATCAATATAGAGTAGGTTTCATCAAAGTAGCATAGGGTTCATCGAAGTAGCGTAGGGTTCATCAAAGTAGCGTAAGTCTCATAAAAGTAGTGTAGGGTTCATGAAACAAACTTTTAACTATGGTGAAAGTAGGGTTTCTAAACCATACATTCCACTATTGTGAAAGTAGGGCTTATGAACAATAATTTTCACTATTGAAAAAGTAGGGTTGTCAAACCATACATTGCACTATTGTTAAAGCAGTGTTGTTGAACCATACTCTGAGAAAAACTGGACAACATAATTTAACAAACATCAATGAATTTTTAATGGCTATTAACAGAAGATATAGCCTTTGGTAAAAAATACTTATTTATAGAAAAAATAATTATATTTATAAATAATCATGAATATAATAAATCTTACTTCTACTAATCTTAAAATTATGAAAATATAAAACCAATAATATTCTGTAAAAAATACAACTATCAAAAAGAATATTAGAACTTCATATAATTTATTGGCCATTAAAAAATATTTTTTAGACTTCGATGTATACTAATGAAATCAAGATAAACATGTTGGATTTTTATAAAATATGGTTTCATTGGAATATGATATCTGTATAACAAAATGTAAATTAAATACAATAAATTTTCAAAACTATAGAACCTAATGTTTCTAAAAACTTTAGCAGTAACTTCGTTGAAATTTTTAGAGTAATTTAAAGGAATTTTCATAATTTCTCATAAAATAATGAAGTTTGGATAAATATATTATCTATACAACGTGATAGGAATCAGGACAATCCAAATGATATAGATTGATATATCATCAAAATACAAAAGAAATGTAATAAAAAAAAACAAGAACATGCACAAACAATATATGCATACTATTGTGAGATATCATTGATGACTTAGGATTAGTTGTTTAAAGTGTCAATATATACTCATACGATTTATTCACATATTAGTACATTGGGTAATTCCACACAATTGGAATGAATTTTATATGAATCCTTTCTAATTAATGGTCACGTGTAACTATGAAGAGACTCTCAATGACGAGGATGATGCCATTGTCCTTATTCATAATTGGTGCTATGAATTTAGTGGGCCAAGATAGGAACACAATGCTTAAGAGTTGGAATCCATGTGTTTTTTTAGGTTCAATTATTTAAAGTAACCAATAAAAAACCTATATGAAATTTTTCCATATATCTTAAAATTAAACTCTACATAACCAAACTAGGTGATATGTTTCCCATAGCTTGAGTCAACTAGGATGATGCAATTTTGTACGCATTATCCGATTGAGTTATTATTCTTGAGGTGTAAGTACTATGTGTGGATTCTAGGTGAGAATCAGTTAGCTATTAGGTTGTTGATTTGACATGAGGTTCTTAGTCTATGAGTACATGAGACTCTTGGGTGGATTTTGGCATGATGATGTCATGTTTTGACTGATATAGGAACTAGATGTATCTTTTGGGTTATAACCTTGTGATTTTTTTTCTTGGTCTATGTTGGTGGACCAAGAGAAATTAATTTATGAATCTTGGTTTGGTGAGTCAGTTTATAGTTTAATATAAGGGAAACCAAAAATTGGGGTTATAAAAGGCTTGATAGTCCCTTAGAAATGTAAATTCATGGGTAGATGCCTTGGGTTTGAGACTGATTTATTGGAGTTTTTATCATGTCTTTAGAAGAGGAATGCCTATTAATTATATTTTATTAAGATATAGAACCTCTAGTACCGATTATTTTGGTTTGAGGTTGATTTTGAGGGAAGAACCATTTTGTGACCAAACCTTATTAACTATGGTGGTGCTTTATCAAAGTGGGAAGAGATCTAGTGGAGGCTTCTGACCAGGAACAACACTGATCAGTATCTAAGCCCATGGATAGCTTAATGAATAGACGTTTTAAGGAGTATGGTCGATGATTATGATGCATTACCCTAGTTCCATGGTGTGTGACTCGTGGGAGCATGAGTTGGATAATGTGATCATTCGATATAGGATAGTATTCCCTTTTATGTGGTATGAGATTGAAGTGGTATGTGCTTATTATACATGTATCCAATTAAAAGTTATGAACCAGTGAGTGGTTGGGTGAAAGCCAAGGACCAATAGAGTTTATGTAAGAAGAGATGTACCTTTGTGGTATATGAGACATAAAAATTGGAATGGGTGTGGTGGAATTACCAATCTGAGTGAATCTTGGATAGGTTATTATAGGATGAGGTGATCATAACGTGGAAAGAGTGATACACATGTTTGAATATTGACCCATTGAGGTTGAAAATCAGGAATGAGTAGGTTTGGTTTCATATTGTCATCAAATACAAAATTTTAAAGGTTGTGGTCTATGATGTACACTCTTGATTGAATGAAGTGACAACATGGATGCACCTATAGTAGGAATTGTGATGCCAGGCGTGGCTAACTTGACCATCATGAGAAAGTGGTGTAGGTGTTTCAGAATGGCCATTATACAATTTTTTGGGCATTAAATGACGAGAGGATTTTTTTTGGGAATTCATATTAATTCCCTAGTGTATAACAAGTGTGAATTCATATTTTCTATCATATAGGGTCAACACATAGGCATTGTACTCCGGATAGTTTTAGAAAAATCCAAGAAAGAGTCGAATCAAAGGCATGTCAGTGCATGTGGAAGGGCACGATGATAGTTTTAGTAGACTGAGGATCCAATTGGGGAGTTATACTGAAATTTAGGTTTGGAATTTTTTGGGTGTATTTGAATGATCATAGGGTGTCGCCTAAGGTAGGGGCACTAGGACTGGGTGTCGGAAACCCATTGGTGGTAGAGGTTGAGTGTCTTTGTAAGGGTTAGCTGGTGGAGGCCCAACCGGGATTTTCTCATGATATTTAATGTAGCGTGATCGAAAACACAACCAGTATTTAATTTTGGATACATGAGTTGTTTTGGGAATTGGATGAGGCATTTCAAAGAAAAGACATAAAAACCAAGTTTTGACATTAGTAAATTTGGATTTAGTTGTTTCATTTCAAAATAAGGAACTGAAAGTAGTGTTCTCATATGCGAACATGTGTGCTGATATGGGAACTACACCAGGAATGTTTTTGTAACATGGGATTGGAGTTTTAGAAGGTGATTTTTAATGAAGAAGTATTGTGTCTTAGGATTGGCCAGTGTAACCCAAGTCCTATAATGGGGAGCATGAAAAACTTTATATATAGGTGTAGGTAAAAATGTTTTAGTTTTTTTATAATGATTATAGGTGGTGTCTCAACATTTGATGATTCTATTTGAAAAACCACAGAAGTATCAATTTCAACGGGCACTATAGAGTGTTGTCATGATGTTTTGGATGATGCGAGATTTGGATGAAGATTTTGAGAAACCTATAATGACCTAGTCTTGACATACATAGACATTACATAACATTCACATAATACTTAAAACATTATAAAAATAGACGCCCAAAGACCGTACTATTCTAGTGCCTTTGGAAATATGGAAACATGAACAATAGTACATAAGTGAGCTGTATTACCTCCCACTACGTTCTTCTTGACTACCACCCTTCTTAGATACATCAAACATAGTACATGTCTTCATATCATAGGGAAAGAAACATAATAAGGGTGAGCTCAGATTCTCAGTAATGGTAAACAAGGTATATATGTAATCATAATCATGATCATAAGGGTATGATAACATGATCATGAAAATAGAAGATAAAACCCTGCATATCAAAGATCATATACATGAATCATGTCATGAAGCATGGTAGTTCATAATACATGAATCATAAGGAAATAAAATACATAAGCCATGAAATCATAACATGGGAATAAAACATGGAATTTTGGAAAACAAATAAGCATATAATATGATTTCCAAAGTAGTTAAGGAATCTCTATGAAGGCCATCTTGGAAGTATGGGTTCACTCCCCATACCATTTTGGTAGTCATGTTTCACTCCCATGGACATATTTATATCATGAGTTTACTACACATAACATATTAGAAGTCATGGCTCACTCCCATGAGTATCTTAGTTGTCAAGGTTCACTCCCAAGACAATTTTTGTCTATCTCATGAGATATAGATTTTTACCCAATGCATTGGAGGGTGATATAGGTCCCACCCATCACATAATAAAATCAAATATACATGTTCCATAGGATTAATAAAAATAACATCATAACCCATGAAATGAAGTGGGTATCATGAACATGAAATCATATAACACTAATAAAAAGAGTTATTTAATAACTCTAAAATAGCCTTTATCAGCGCTAGAGAAGCACTGACTACTGGTGAAAGATTAATAGCCCGAGTCTATTATCAGTGCTTATAAAGGGGCATATTACAATGTGCTATAACAACACACTATAACACAAGTGAGGTGTTCTATTACAACACACTATAGCACCAAAAACACCAAAAAATCAGAAAAATCATGTATTAATATAGAATTTAAATAAATAGAAAACAATATAGACTCGTTTTCTCAGTTTTGGCGATGTGATGCACGTTTTAAACTAAAATGATACTTATATATTGAAAAGAAGAACCTAGAGTCATATCTATCACATTGTGCATCATATTTAGAAGACGATAATTCTTAAACATATCAAATGACATATGGATTATTTTCTTAAAGTATCAATACAATCTGAGTGTGTTTTCTTAGTTTTGAGTATGTCTCTTGCCTTTTTTAATAAAATGTCATATTAAACTGGAAACACACACTATCACTCATAATGGTCACATCATGTGTTAGTATGATGTGATACCAATTCCTACACATCACAAATGAATTATGAATCATTTCCCTAAATTATATTCATAATTTGAGTGAATTTTCTCAGTTTTTAGTGAGTGACACATTTTGAACTAAAATGTTGATTTTACACTGATAAAGGACACATTGAGTCATACTAGACACATAGTGTATCATATTGAGGTGAATATAATTTATAAATGTAAAAAATGACTTATGGATCATTTACTTAAAGTATCAAAATAATACGGATGTGTTTTCTCAGTTTTGAGTAAGTGAGTTGTCCTTTTTACTAAAATTGATGTCAATTTTAAATAAAAAGACGCACTTGGTGTCATATCGGTCACACTGTGCGTCATATTGAGGTGAGGCTAATTCCTATATGTCTCAAGTGACTTATGTATAATTTTACTAAAGTATCAAAACAATATGAATGATTTTACATAGTTTTGAGCATGTCACTTTTCTTTTATACTAAAATGTCATTTTAAACTGGAAACACACACATTGACTCATACTGCACACACCATGAATCAGTTTGACGTGAGACTAATTCCTAAACTTCAAATATTAATTATGAATAAATGTCCTAAATTATCAACAAAACCCAAGTGTGTTTGATTGGTTTTTAGTGAGTGACATGTTTTGAACTAAACTGTCAATTTTAAACTGATAACAGACACATTTTGTCAAACCGGGCACATCGTGTATCAGATTGAGGTCCCGATGATTAATACACATCAAAAATGACTTATTGATTGTTTCTCTAAAGTATCAAAATATTCTGATTTTTTCTCAGTTTTGAGTAGGTATGTTGTCCATTTTATTAAAATTAATGTCATTTTTAAATAAAAAGAAGCACTAAGAGTAATACCGGTCACAATGTGCATAAAATTGGGGTATGTATGATTATTATATATATTAAATTATGTATGAATAATTTTCATAAACTATCAAAACAATATAAATGAGTTTTCTCAGTTTTGAGTATGTCACTCGTCCATTTTATAAAAATTGACATCATTTTTAAATAAAAAGATGCACTCAGAGTCACATCGGTCACATTATGTGTCAGATTGAGTTATGAATAATTCCTATACATCTCAAATCACATATGGATAATTTTAATAATGTGTTAAAAAAATATAAATTAAGTTTCTATATTTTTGAGTACATCACTTGTTTATTTACTAAAATGTCATTTTAAACTGAAGACACACACTTTTACATATACTGATCACATCATGCATTAGTTTTATGTGAGGCCAATTATTACCTGTCACAAATGACTTATGAATTGATTTTATAAATTTTCAAGAAAATCCAAGTGTTTGTTTTTGTTTTAAGTGAGTCACATTTTTTAAAATAAATGGTCGATTTTAAACTGATAATGGACACATTGAGTCATGGAGGTCAGACCATACATCGAATTGAGGTGCGACTGATTCTTACATGTCTTAAATGACTTATTGATCATTTACCTAAAGTTTATAAACAAAAAAAATATGTTTTCTCAATTTTGTATTATGTAATTTGTCATTTTTACTAAAAATAATGTTAATTTTAAATAAAAATAAGCACTTGGAGTCATACCTATCACACTGTGTGTCAGATTGTGGTGTGGATAATTTATAAAAATACCAAATTCTCAAAACAATCCTAACTGCCAATATCACCTCGTTTCAATTGTATTTATATGTCAAAATTCCAACAATGCATTTTTACTCAATGTTCTTATCTGAAAAACCGTTCTTGTTGTTGAAATTTAGAAGAGTAAAGGACTTCAACAACAAGAAATGTTTTTCAGCTAATAACATCGACTCAATACATAGTGTTGTCAATTTGACATAGAAGGGAAATGAATATGGAAAACATGGTTACATTGGCAGAAAGAATCATTTTATCTCTTATAGATTTTTGCAAATAGTTAAAATCAAAACATGACTTCCCAAAAGACCTGTGAAAAAAACTAAATAAGTATAAGATAAAAATTATAAGTAAATAAAATTATAAATAGTAGATAAAATGATGATAAAAATAATTAAATAATTAGTAGGAAGTCAACTTCTCATGATGGTTATATGCATTCTTGATGAATTTTCTTATTTTCATTATCTCAGTTATAGGCTTGAAGTCTAATCCCTCATGAATAAGAGCAGCTTCGAAGAAACCACCCCAACATGAACAATGTAATCCACTTATACCAGAATTTTTCATATGAGTAATAGTAAAAATAAATAAATTAAAACTAAGTATGAAATAATACAATAATTCTATTGATAATGATTTTACTATAAATACATTGTTTACCACATGGATATGTTGATGGTAAAGCAATAATGATGATAAAAAATGAAAATATATATATGAAAACAATCAATAAATGAGTGAGGAGGATGGGGAGAAAATAAGATAAATTGGATTGAATCTTTGAATCATCCAGATAAAGTAAGGATATTCTATTGGGTTCATAAGTTATTCATTTTTATAATAAATAAACAAATACACATAAGATATTAATTATCAAAGGTGAATTCCTCTCATTTTTGAAAATTACATAGATGGTAATCATAGATTCATATAGGTGGAACCAAAATGAAATGTTAAAGAATGATCTATTTTTAGATGGATTAAAGTAAAATATAATTAGTTTTTTAGATGTGTGCTGAAAGAAATGAAGTGTTTTTTAAGAATTATTAATGAGTGGGTTATCATTTCCAACATGTCTATATTTTTATCAACTGTAAGAAATAAAACAATGGCTGAAATCAATGAATAAAATGTCATTAGTTATCAGAAAGTTTCAATGAAAAAATTAAGGAGTAAGACTCTACAAAGAACCCCATTTTTTCCAAGTAGAGCCTAAATCATTTTGTGAGACTGAAAAGGATGATAATTGTATCAAATATATACATGAGGAGCATGATCCAAATAAGAACGATGTTAAATGAGGATCTTGATCCGAATAAGAACAATAAAGGCTTCTTATGGATCATGTTGTTGCATATTTTCTTCCTAAAAATATCCATTAGTTTAAATATACATGAGTTTTTTAGTTATTTTTTTTGTTTTAATTCTGTAAAACTCTTATAAAGAATGGTCATGGTAATGTATTGTAATGAAACATTTCTTATGTCATGCAATTGAGATCGTTACATCTGTGGGGCATAATATTACCACTAGAATTACATAAAAAATGTATTCATGTTTATGTTAGTAAACAATAAAATTTAATAGAATTAAGAATCCACAGTGAACAAAGTATTTCATTTAATTATTAAATACAAACTAATAATGTTGACTTGAAGTGGGATTTTAAAGGTGTAATGATTTTATCCATGAAAAATAATGTTTATTTCAAAAAAATATATTATATTAAAACTTATTTATTAAATTTACATAAATCAATGTAAATATTTTATTTTATCAAAACTAGTTAAATATAGTGGTATTAGATTTATTCATTAATGATTTAACATATTCTTTAAAATTTAAAAATAGAGAAATTTTCTTGTTAAGTAAGTTACTTTTGAAGGAAAGTATCAAATGTAGAAAAAATTTGATCAATACTAAAGGACTGAGAACAATAAATTCTATAAAAAACATGCTCTTCTTCTGCACCACACAATGAAATGGTATTTTGTTTCATAAACAACCATAATGATGAGTTTTTTCCTAGAACACAGACCATTCTAATTTCTTATTTTTTGACTATATTTCAACAACCAAAATCAAAATATCAATTACAATTTATCTCAAAATCAATTTTTTATTATATAATATAGTCTAAGGATTATAGAACCTCAAACCTATTTGATTTTTGTTTTTATAGAATTTCAGTAATATTATTTAAATTCAAATTGAAATATTTAAAAAATTAAAACTAAAAACATTATATTTTTTCAAGAAGTATTTAAAAAAATATGACAACAAATCAAATATATATAATTTTTTTTCTCATATGATTTTACAAATTCATGAAAATCATTTGATTGTTATATTTCATAAATGACCCCTAAATCTATGCCAAGTATCATGAAATAGTTAATAGTCATCCTATATAAATCCATCAATATTACACCATATTTCAGTGCTCATCATCCCGGAAAAGAAACTCATGAAAAAAAATCATTATATAGTTTTTCCCATGTGTCAAATATTTCATCATCCATTTTTTACAAAAAACATCTAGAATTACATTTCAAATAGAATTATATAAACCTATATTTCAGTTCCTCCTTAATCAACCCTCTCAGTTCCAATTGCTACATGACATAATATATAATCCTAATGAAGTCAAATATTTCATCATCCAAGTGATTGACAATGTAATATTCCATACCAATGAAAAACCCGACTTCTATATGGATGAATTTTTCAAAATTTGATGATTACAAAGAGATTGATGTCATGGAATATTGATTTTGGGAACCTATTATACCTCCCAACAACATGACCCAACAACAGGTTTGATATATTTCAAGTTGCACAGTACTAATATTGTCCCAAGGAGACCCACATGATATTAGGGAAGATGATGCTTCAATATATCTAAAAAATAATGAATTTTGGGTTATTTTATTATAGGATAGTGAAACTAGACTTGTTGGGATAGACATATGCTGGTTGAGAAGTTTCAGTTGACAACCGAGGAAAATTATAGATATAAAAAACCCATATTTCATTCGATCCATGATTTCGTTCAACCCTTGAACTGCTTGGGACCTAGATTCAAGCCTTGAAATAGTTTGAGCCTTGATTCTAGCATAGATTCAATATTGGATTCAACGAGGAGGGCTAGAAGCTGGTCACTTCCACGGAGAGGTTTGGATATTGTGAACTGGTTTGTGATTTTTAGGGTTCTTAAAATAGATCATGAAACTTTTATCAACACTTCAAAAAATTCTAATAAAGATACTTATTATCAGCACTAAGTTAATAAGCATTGATAAAATGAATCTTAATCATTGATTTTTTAGCACTGATAAATGCTTATAATATTTTTTTTAAAAAAAATAACAGTTTTTTAAAACATATAATTATTATATATAATTATAATACTTATAATAATAATTTTTATAAAATTATAATTTAACATTTCTTTGAATATATAATTATTTATTTATAATTATATAAAAACATTTTAAAAAATTTAATATTTATATAATTATATATATAAATATAAAAACATAGTAAATATATTCATTATTTAAATAATGTTATTATAATTTAATAATTATTTATTTATAATTATAAAAATACCTTTTAAACAAATATTATTTATTTAGTTAAAATTATAAATGTATAAAAACAATAAATATACATTTATAAATATATTTATTTATAAATGTATTATTAACATTATTAATGAATATTTAATCTTAAGTTTATGTTGGATAAAAATTAGTAACATTGATTAATTAAAAATGAAAAGAATATTGGAAATTTTGATAAGTTTGATTAATATAAATCATTAAAAATTGGATATATATTATAATAAAGATATATATATATTGAAAATATTAAAATATAGTAAATAAAAATATATGAAATAAATAATATAAATTGATTAAATTCAAAAAAAAAAAAAATTGTGTGTGCACGTATGTATATAAAAATGAATTAATTACGTATATATGAAATCAATATAATACCTTTTTTCTTGTGTTATAAATTGAAAAATAAAACGACATTCAATTATGTCCATTAATCAATGCAATTAGTCAGTATTTTTAATTCATATTAATTTTAAATTATAAACCATTATTCACTAAATATATTACTATTTAACATAAATCATGAATAATATTTTGTATTATATAAATGATATTTATATACATTAATATATATCTAAATGTTTAGTACATACTATTTATTAACATTATAAATAATCATCTAATTAATAAAATGTTTAATATTTTTCTCAATTTACTTATTGTTAATTTTAATTTGTTTAATTTTTATTTTGCATTTGCCTACGTATTTAATACATACTATTTATTAGTATTTATAATATATATATATATATATATATATTATATAATAAATTTATTCATTTATATAAATAATTATTTAATTAATAAATATTATAATATTTTTTTAATAAACCGTTTTTTATTTTTATTTAAATATTTCATTTTATTTATTCGAACATTTATCAACACCAAAAAGTGCTGATAAAGTATTCCTTTCTAATTACTAAAAATTTAACACTAATAAAGGTAACCCTTTATCAGTGCTAAAAATAAAGAACTGATAAAGGGACCCCTTTATCATTGCTAAAAATAAAGCGTTGATACAAGGACCATTTATCAGCACTAAAAAAAAGCGCTGATAAATGCTAAATTTATCAGTTCTTTCATTAGCGCTAATAAATACCATCACTGTTAAACACATGTTTTGTAGTAGTGTAGTAACCTGTTAAAAAAGATATAGGTTTCATAATCATTTCATCAAAATAATAACTTGTGAAAATAAGCAGGTTTCAAAAGCATATAACCCGTGAAAGAAAAATGTGTTTCATAAAAATAATTCTGTCAAAACATAATACATTCAGAGAAATAATATTAATGTAAAAATTGAATAATTTCCCTATAAAGGCCTGAGTATCACCAAGGGATATCATCTTAGATGAGAAATAATTTTGAAATATCTGTTAAAGATGCATTTCTTTAGGAAAATATCCTTTTTTTCTTTGAAAAAGTATTTTTAAAATATAAATCCTTTTCAAAATAATTTTCTTTAAAAATAATTTGAAAATATAGAAAGAAGGCTTGAAAATAATTTTGAAAAAAGTTTACCTTGAAAACTTATAATAGAATCATGAAAGAATTTTTAAAACCTTTTTTCTTTAAAACATATAAAATAAGATTCAAAACATTTTAAAAACATTATTCTTTGTAATCAATTTGAAAACTTATAAAGAAATATTGAAAATGTTTTGAAAGAAATATCATTTAAAATACTTTGAAAAAATATAAATTAATCATAAAAAGATTTTGAAAAACATTTCATTGAAAGTAATTTGAAAATTTATAAATAAATCCCGAAAACGTTTTGAAAACCATTTCTTTGAAAATAATTTGAAAACTTAGAAATAAATCTTGAGAGTTTTTTGAAAAAAATTTCTTTAAAAATAATTTGAAAACATATAAATAAATCTTATAATTTTTTTGAAAACCATTTCCTTGAAAATACTTTAAAAACATAGAAAAAAATGTTGAAAATATTTTGAAAAAAATTTCTTTGAAAATACTTTGAAATCTTATAAATAAATCTTAAAAACGTTTTAAAAAACATTTATTTGAAAATATATTGAAAACTATAAATAAATATTGAAATTGTTTTGAAAACCATTACATTGAAAATTAATTTCTAAATATTTTTTTAAAAAATTATCCTTTTAAACATGAAAAGTAATCTTCAAAGAAATGATGAAGGGTAAATACGTACATTCCATATGGGGTAAAAAGAACATTACATTTTCATGGTAAAAAGGTTAGATAAATTCCTTGTTTGGAAAGAGAAAATAAGATTCATTTTAAAAAATTGGTAAAATAAAAAAGTTTCAAAATGTATTTTAAATATTTTAGGAGAATATTATAATATTCTTGGAAACCCTTTTTAAAAAATATGCTTATGAAGGAACATGGATTTCTGACTGAAGAGAGGGTAATGTCTGGCTTTCTTAAAAACAAATTCTTAAATATCTTACAATCCATAGAGAGAAAAAATGGTACCAATACATGAATATATCATGAATAACCATAGGATAATAAAATCAATGATATTTCTTAAGAGATAGATTAGAATATTTCATCAAAGTTATCATAAACATAAACAGTCTTGAAAAACGATGAGATTGTTTCAATGAACAATGAACACTTGGAAAATTTTAACCATAATTTATATATATGAAAATGAAATTACATGAAGACTAAAATATCATGAAAATAAGGAGATTCATTATATAATATTATAATGGTAGTATATAGAACTCATGGAAAAATATAGGTGAATAACATTGCATGTGTCTCGAAGAAGGAAAATTGAGACAAAATTACTTTACCGATTTGGTAACTTTTTAAATATAGACCCCATGGAGTAAATTTAATCAAATATATATATATTTACCCATAAATTTAATTATAATAATCATATAATACAAAATTGGGAATTATACATATCATATAAAAGGAATGGGTGGTAAATAAATCATGTATCTCACGGAAATAAAAAGTGAGATGAAATCCCCTTACCTTGTGTCTTAAATCTCTTCGTACTCGTATGAACCTCCTATATAATAAATATAAGTTAATTATAAAACTTTTAATGAACTCCATTTCTATATAAAATTCCATATATGTTTTTATTATGAATTTATATTACCCTCTTGTTAACAATTTTATGTTAAGATTATGCTTCAAGTAATATTCTCTTTGTTTTTCGCATGTGTCTTAATATGTTATATAATTGATCCTTATAATTATATAATTATTTATAGAATGTAAAAAAATGTTATACATATCATTAATATTTAGTATGTTTTTATTATAATAATATGTAGAAGTATGAAATGGAATGCACCATTCTTGGAGACAGTAGGCCGTACATACGCATGAATGTTGTTCCTGTTTTATTTACACATTGAAAGAAAGAAACTATATGAAATATATGTATATGTATATATTAATATAATATCATAAAAGTATCATTATTTTGTAATATATGTCATATAGGTTCAGTAATCATATCCTTAATATGTAACACACAAATATTTTTCAAATAAATTTAATATTGAATACATGAAATACTGAGTCTTGAAAAAACACGACATTGTTATAACCTAGCCCGTAAAAATAATTTTATCACCTCTATGTTTTGAATTTTGAAAAAACTGATATACACTATTGCGTTCAATAAGATATTTAGATTTTGGTAAGATAAACTTACATTTTTAGTGAATAGTAACCTGACCCTTATGAATAGTAACATACCCTTATGAATAGTAATATGACCCTTAAAAATAGTAACCATACCCATGAAAGTATAAATAAAATTTAGATGCCTTATACATCAAATAAAGTTTGTAGAAATTAATAATTAAGTGTTGGTATTTTTGTGAGTAATAAGTATTTAATTACAATTTTAAATTAACAAGTTGATTTAAAATAAAATTCATTTTCATAAAATGTATTCCTAAATAAATATTTTTTTGTCCCATAATTTTAGGATAATTTAATAATACCTTAGTTAATTTTTGAAAGTATTATAAAATCAGTTTTAAATTTAAATCTGTAATTTTAAAGTATATAATGATTTTATTTAAAAATTAAATCTCTCTTATTTATAAAATTATTTTGATAAAATGGAGTTCATATTTTAATTCTACATGTCTAAAAATGGTTAGGGTGAATTTTTTATATTTTTATGAAATACTTGATTTTTTGGTGAATAGTGAAATATGATAATTTACAAAATATGCTAAATAAGTGAATTTATGCATCATGCTTGAGTCATGGTTGATGAAAATGACCATTGTTTTGAACTCACATGCAGTTATTACTATTTTGAAATAAGCATCAACACTACTGGTTATCTTTGAAAAAATGATAAAAAATGATTAAAATAATGGGAAATCCCTCCTCTCCTCCACTATAACCCCGCTCACTACCTCTTATCTTCACTCCTATCAAGCATTGTTCATTGTATAAATTATGATAAAATATCCTCCCAAGATCCTCCCCCATGTACACCAGCTCTTGTTCTCATAAAAAGTCCAAAACCTCTCCCTTAATGAGGCCCTCATGGATTATTACTTCAAGAGGTAAATTCCACTTTTCATTTCTTTTATTTCAAGTTACATTCTTTTATTTTTCTTTCCTCCCCTCCTTTTATAAAAATGTTGTGATTAATCTAGTACCTTAAATGTAATGAAATTTTTTTTATGATAAAGGAATACTTCTTCATCATCTCTCATTTCCCCTTCTTTTATGCTAGAAATGAAAACACCATCTTAGATGTGTTAATTTATCACATTCAAGGATGATGACTTTTCAATTTCTATTACCATATTAAATTATGGTAATGAAACCATTCCAGACTATAATATATTTATTATATCTTATGTAAGGTTCTTGAATCCTTTTGTACATGTGATATTAATTTATAAATCAAAATGAGTTCGTTGTGATAAAAAACCGCCAATTAACCTAAACAACTATCATTAATGTTTTGTATAATGATTCATCTTCACTCCCAATAACCGAATGAATTTTATAACAATGTAATATTCGGGTTGTTTAATAATAACATAAAAATTCTATTCTAGACAACCATTATCATTTAACATTTTTATCCTTATATGAATATAAATAAACTGATCATGAAAACCAAGGGAAAAAATACTCCCAAACAATGAAACTGAATCTCTTAACCAATAAAAAAGCCATTAATAAACCTAATAAGTTTATAAAAAATCAATTAAATGTAGATTTGGTTTTGATATCATTAATTTATGAAGAAAAATTAGATTATTCAGGTCATTAAGATCAAGTGAGGAACACCTTGGACTTAAGGTAAGGGTTTTCCACCCGAACCTTCATTTTCATTCGGGTTACTTCTATTATCTACTTACCTCAATTAAAATATTATTAATTAATTTTTACTCTTAATTAATTCTGTTTAAATTTCATATATGTGTGTACCAATCATAATCCTACCTTCCCTTATATAAATTTATATGTTTTAAAAGGATTTTTCAAAAATTCTTCCTGAAATACAAGCCCGATTCATGGAAATTTCTCAAATTCTTACATATTTTCAAGGGAACTCTATAATATATTTTTAGAAACAAATATCTTTATAAAACCACTCATTATTAAAATACTATTTTAATTCACTTTTTGTTTTATACAAATAATTTTCCAAAAGAACTCTTCTATTCAAAATAAAATAGTATTTATCTCAAGAATTACTAGATGATTTTATAAGAGTATCTTCATCTGTTTCAACACTGTTGTTATTTTTTATGTATTATTGGGATTAATATTTTATGATATAATATACCATATTTAATTTAATGGTTTACTATTATTTTTATTCTGGATGTTCTATCTTAAAACCATTCACCAATTTACTCCGGATGGTTAGTGTTTATGCTTAATGTTCGAGAAAAGTCATTTACATTTCAGATGTTAGTTTCTATATGAATGTATATGTCGTTTATGTTTCTCCCCATTCATATGAGGAATACATTATACTTAGTAGGTGTTGGGTGATACCACAATAGCCCCTTGGTGCATTATTCGGTCTTATGAGACAAACTAGGCTTTGACATGAGGCCTTAACAAAATGGTTATTTATTGTCTTGACATTAACCCTTGAAGACATGGTTATGATGTCCTTCATTATTTATTCCCTAATTATGAAACTATAAATTAATATTACATGTGGTTATTAGACTAGAAGAATACCCATGATTTTGTTTAATTATGGAATTATTTATTCATCTCTTATTCCCGCCATATTATTTTCAAGTATAATTTTTAAAGGCTTGTGTTTTTAGTTATTCACCATGCCTAATGTTTATATTTATGATATCATACACTGTATTACTTACCCTTACTGAGTGTTTGATCTCACCCCTTTCTTATGTTTCATTTTCTCAATACATGAAGAAGTTTATTATGAATGACCTGAAGGGATAAACTTATAGTTGTGGAGGTTCCTAATAAAACATATATGTTGTATTTCATTTCAAGATATAATGTTGAACTTATGTATGTATTTGGATTTATAAATCAACTAATCTATTTTTTTCCTTTAGGGTACTACTTTCTTATAATCATGTTAATGTAATACAATAAGGCACCAGCTCCGGGCAAATAGGGCCAGGTCTTTACAGTTGGTATAAAAGGAAGTTTAGTAGAAAATATGGAAACTAGATTTTGAAATCTTAGATTAGGGAAAAAAACTCTAAGATAGTTGTTGAGGTTAAAAATATGAGAAAATCCTAGAATTTTGTTAAGTAATATATTATTTATATCATTCTAGAAAATATATGTAGCGACTCGGGTTTTTGGCCCTGTCAGACTTTGGAATATTTCTACGAATAATTCCAGAGCTAGGCGCGAAGACGGTGTGCGATTCTGAGGCCCGGTGTGCCCGGAATTAATTTTATAAAAATATTAAGTTTTTTTATACTATGCACGTGGAGGGGGTATGATATCTCCTAAACAGTAGCTCAGAATGGGAATCTGAGGGCACAGTTGCGTACGGAACGTGCTGTTTACCCTAGGCGAGGTGTAAACTTTGCGGGCGCGGGCCTGCGGTGAGAAACGCCACCAGGGGCGTTTCCGTAAATAAGTAGCAAGTTAGTGTGCGTGCGTTGGCTCGAATAACTTCTGAACGGAGTCTTGGATGGAAAATCTGAGACCGCCGTTGCGTTCAGAATGACGCGTTTACCCTAGGGGTGACCTTACTTTTGTTCGCATCGGGCGTCGGGTCCGAGGCGGGTTTGGCGCCGGCGGGCGGCTGATATAAATATCAGCGCCCCCCCTTTTAATCGTTCTTCGCCATTATTCGCTGTTCTTCACCGCCACTCCGCCGAATCGAGCAAACAGAGCGCCCACGAGCTCAGAATTCGACGGCGGACGTTCCAGGAGCGCGCAGCGGAAGCTTTAGAGCGCGGATCTGAGGCAGAACGTCGGTGTTTCGCCCGCGAGGTAGGTGGTTTGAGTTTTACAATCCCGGATCCCGTTTTTGTGTTTTTTTCTTCAAATTTTCGTAAGATTTGTATAGTTTGTGTCCCGAGCTTTCTGAAACATATTTCAGATCTAAATTTGGAGAACCGGGGTGCTCCCGGTGGCTCTCGGAAGTTTTCCGGCGAATAACCTGGTTTTCCGGCGAGACCCGCGGCGGCCATGGCGGATTCCGGCGAGTTCCGCGGCGGCACGGCGGTGACGCGGTGGTTTCCGGCTCCGGCACGGCGGAGTCCGGCGGTGGCGCGGTGGTTTCCGGCGACCCTGCGGTGGTCCGACCAGAATGTTCCGGGGGTTCTTTAAACCCCCGTAACATGCAAACCGTAACTCCGATTTGCGAGCCGTTTGCGGCGACGCGCTCCTTGCATCGAGACGGACCTTTTGAACTCACTTTGAGGGTTTAAGGGTTCGGGATCGTGGCCCGGGAGTTAGAAATGTCGTATAAAATAATAATATTTTATTATTTTACGATTACGGGCCGTTGTAACTTCTACCCGGAGCGTCCGATTGACGTGCCGTCAGTGGCGTTGAGACCCTGATGGTACGACAGACTTTTTGAGATGGTTTCCGGGTGTTGGGACTGAGAACGGGGTGCGGGCCCCATGAGGCCGGGTTTTGGCGTTTGCGGAGAAACGCAGCTTTTGCACTAGGAGTCCGATTTTGGCGGATGAATAGTCGATCCTGTGTGTTTTTCCGAGAGGATCGCAATGGTGTGTTCCGTTCGATGAGTTTCGGAATCTAGGCGTGGGCCCCACCCGAGCTGGCCTTCAGTGAATAGTACCTTTTTCACCGGGTGTCCGTTTTGGACGAGCGAGTAGTCGATTCCGCTTTTTTTTCCTAGGGTATCGTCATGGTATGGTCTGCTCGATGAGTTTCGGGATCGTTGTGTGGGCCTCGCACGAGCTAGCTACGGTGAATAGTTCCTTTTTCACTGGTGCTCCGTTTCGGGCAAGTAAATAGCCTATCCTGCGTGTTTTTCCGCGTGGAACGCGATGGTGGCCTCAGTTTTGGCCTAGAAGATGCGCAGTGTGGTGTTGTGGCGGGTCGCTTGGGTTAGCGACGTTTGGACCAGTAGTGGTTGAGGGTTCTCCCTTGGTTCGTTCCTACGAGGGTTCGTGTGGCATCACAACCTTCGTATGGGTTTGTGATCCTCTCGATGGGATTTTTAAACTGTTAGAGTTATGGTATCCCTCCGGTGGGCCCGGAGTGGATCCTCTAGCATCTTTACCCTAGATCGGGTTCTTAGTATCGCTGCGAGCGCTTATTTACGGGCGGTGATCCCCTATCTAGCAGGTTAACCCCGTAGGGTTTGTGGCATCATTAGGAATATGATCCCCTACGTGTTGGGTCGTGCACAGTAGGGTTGTGGCATCGTCGAGTTTACAATCCCCTACTCAGCATGATGTTTATAGTAGGGTTGCGTTATCGTTGGTTATACGATCCCCTACTCAGCGCTTGGTGTCGGTAGGGTTGCGGTATCGTTGGTTATGTGATCCCCTACTCAGCGCGTGGTTTCGGTAGGGTTGTGGCATCTTCGGTTCGATCCCCTACATCGCGAGTTATACCAGATAGGGTTCCGGTATCGTCGTTACCATCTTTATATGGACGATGATCCTCTATCTGAGTGTGAATCTTCTTTCAAGCGCCAGATCGGGTTGTGGTATCCCCCAGCGGATCCTGGGTGTGATCCCCTATCTGTGAGAACTACATATGCCAGATCAGGTCGTGGTATCCCCCAGCGGACCCTGGGAGTGATCCCCTATCTGTGAGCTACGTATACCGGAGTGGGTCTTGGTATCCCCTAGAGGACCCTAGCGGCGATCCCCTCTCCGAGGAGTTTGGTGGTTATGTTGTTTCAGTGATGTTTCCTCAGTGATGTTATCCGACGAGCGTGGTATCTCGGGTGAGCGTCTGAGATGTTTGTTTGGGACCCAATGGAGTGTATCTCTCGGATGAGTGTCATCTGGTATGACAGTGTTCATGGTGTACTCTCCTGGTTGTGGACAGTTGCTGGTGATGAGGTCGATACCTCTTGTGGCTTTGTGGCGTGAGCTGTGTATATCTGGATTGTTCAAGGTGTATGTATGGGCATACGCCTGAGCTGAGCTGAGCTGACTTGTTGTGTTTAGCCGAGGATGGTCACGATATGGAGTTTCTCTCTCGTATGGGTTCCCTCTAGCTGGGTTGAGTGGACTGTTGCCTTTCAGTTGCTCCCTTGGGTTTTGGGTTTTTGGGGTGCCTACTGAGTATGTTTATACTCACCCCTGCATGGGCTTTGCCCACACATGTTTGTGTCTTGTGCAGACCACATGCCTTTTGACGGAGTCCCAGGAGGACCCGGAGCAGGAGGAGCTTAGTGAGCGAGTGCACCGGGGTGTTTACCGGAGCTGTGCCGAGGGAGCTTTCCGGCAGGTGTTTGTGGCAGCGTTCCCCTTCTTCAGAGCAGGTTGGATACGCTTTTGTAGTTTTCTTTTGGTGGGCCCTGTTTTGCCCTTTGTACTTTTCCTGTTGCACTCTGGTTTGGGATAGATTTTATGCATGCATTTACTTTTCAGTTTCTATATCTCTGCACTGTTGCATGGAGGTGTTTGTGGGTGAGTGTGTACAGGTACCATAGGCTAATGCCTCCCATGTGTGTGATAACCTACTCGGCGCTAGTCGCCAGCCCCTGGCCTATTGGAGGCGGGCTTGGGGAGTCGCGGCTCGAGACCCGTTGGGTCGGGTCGTGACAATATATACCTGTATGGATACTAAAAGTGGATGTGGTTCTGGCACATATGTACGTAGGAGTGAAAAATCCGACAAGGAGTTTCGGGCTTGACCCAGGGTACCTTGGTACATGAAAATGGAACTTACTGCACCCATGGTTGGAAAATACTAGTGGATATTCTTAGGATAATTCAAATTTTATTTACAATCCATTATGAAGGATTTAAATGTGATTTTTCCTCAAAGAAACCCTGTTTATTAATATGGGATTAACTATGCATAAGATTTCAATTTATGATAAATATTTTTATAAGTTGAGATTATACATTATGATTCATAACCTAATCTAGTGTATGAAATTATTAAGAAATGGATCATAGTGTAAGGAATAGAAACCACATGAACGCATATATACTATATAGGTGTTGACCTCATATTTAAGATAATGATTTTGGATCTGGAGCTATGATTGGTACTGAGCAACTTATAACTATACTAGGAAAACTGTCCTAGGTTATGAACAATGACCTTACCCATATGTAGCATCCTAATCCACAACCTAGATGAGAAATTTTAGATCACTTTATGTGACAACAACCTCTATCATTCAATAGGTCTACAAAACCATTTGAATATGAGTAGTGGATAAGTTCCCTAGAGAAGATATTTATCACTTTACGATGCAATGTAAGATAAATGGTTATCATGGATGTTTATCATCTATTAGGAGATTCAGATAAGTGGTGGTCATTAATCCAAAACACAATGGAGGAGGAAGAGATAGAAGATATGGAATGGGGGTATTTAAAGGAAAGTTTCCTAGAAAAATACTTCCCTCATGAACAACGATTGGATATAGGAAGGCAGTTTCTGAATCTAAAGAAAAAAGAGGATGATAATGTTGCAAAGTATGAAGATGAATTCACAAGGATAGAAAGGCATGTTATGGACAACATATGAAATCCAAGGAGAAATATTGACTGATTATTTGATGGTTTAAAGCCATTCCTCCAAAGGGCACTAGTTTCCCATAATTTCTCATCATATGAAGATATAGTCTCATGTGCTATGAAGACAGAAATTATTTTTTCTAAGTATTATGAATTTAAAGGAAAGTAAGAGAAGAATAGGGATGCTGAAAACTCTATAAAAGGAAATAAGGAAATGGGTATGAAGGGAAGAGTTGACTTTACATCCTGTAGTAATTGTAGGATGAAACACCCTAGAACATGCCTGAAGGTAATGTGATTCTGTTACAAGTACAGAGAAAAGGGCCACCAATATCATGATTGAAAGGGGATTAAATAAACAACCAATGTTCAATTCTATAGTTTTAAATATATGGGAAATTATTCACTAGGGAAAAATTTCCCAAAGAAGGCCAAGGGGAAAAGTCCAAGCTTATGCGGTGACAACTGATGAGGTTGAAGTTCCTAACAATGTGGTGTCATGTACATTAATCATTTCATTGAACTTTCCCAATGATTTATTTGATTCTAGATCATTATATTCTTTTATATCTTCCCATTTTTCCAAGAAAATTAGACATGTTCAATTTTATTTAATAAAGGAGTTATCAGTCAAAACTCCTAGGGGATGTATCATTACAACAAAATGTGTCGATCAGTCCCCCTCATGACACATAAAAGTGCTTCAGTTGCTAAAAATATCATCATAACCATGATTGAATTTAATATAATCCTTGGTATGAGTTGGCTCTCATGTTATGATGACAAGATCTATTGTAAGAATAGTGAAGTTACAATTTTTGAGAACGGTGTTGAATCACTTATCTTTAGAGAAGAAACCTCACCAGCCGATTCTTATCTAGACTCACCCCTAGTAGCTATACTGAATTAAATTATTGGGAATGTAGGGAATGCACTATGGGTGAGGAAAGAAATGTTCAAATATATGACGTACCTATTGTGCAAGAATGTGTTGATGTGTTTCTCTAGGATTTACCTGGACATCCTCTATAGAGGTAAATTGAGTTTTCCATTGATTTAATTCTTGACTCAAGGCCTATATCAAATATTCCTTATAGAATGGAAACTATAGAATTAGTATAATTGAAGAAATAAGTAGAGTAATTGAGTGATAAAGAATTTATTCACCCTAGTATCTATCAACGGGGAGACCCTATTCTTTTCATTAAGAAGAAAGATGGATCTATGAGGTTGTGTATTGACTATAGGGATATCAGTGCTATAACAATAAATTAAAAGTATCCCCTACCTTGCATTGATGATTTATTTGATCAACTTCATGGAGCCCAATATTTTTCAAAGATTGACCTTTGAGCAGGATATCATCAGTTGCGAGTAAGAAAGGTTGATATTCCAAACATCGCATTGCAAACTAGGTATGTGAATTATGAGTTTAGAGTAATGCCTTTTGGACTGACTAATACACCCTCTGTCTTCATGGATATAATGAATAGGGTTTTTTAAGGAATATATTGATGAATTTTTGGTGGTATTTATTGATGATATCTTGGTATACTACAAAAGTTATTAAGATCAGGAAAATCACTTGCAAACTATTCTGAAGACTCTTAGAAGAAATGAATTATATGGGAAGTTTAGAAAGTGTGAATTTTGGCTTCAATTAGTTTCCTTTCATGGCCACATTGTCTCTAAGGATGGAATATCTATTGATCGTTTGAAAAAAATGCTATTAAATAATGGCATACTCCAAAAAACCTAACCAAGGTATGTAGTTTTATTGGTTTATTAGGTTATTATCGACGTTTTGTTCAAAAAATTGCCCTTTTAGACAACCCAATGTACATGCATATACATAAAAGATTAAGTTCATATAGAAAAAAGAATATGAGGACTGTTTTGGAGAACTGAAGAGGATATTAGTGAACGCTTTGATCCTAACTCTACTGTTGGAGAATAATGGTTGTGTGATTTATAGTGTTGTATCAAAGAAAAAACTTGGTTGTTTCCTAATACAGAATGATAAAGTTATTTCCTATGCATCAAGGAAGTTAAAAAATAATGAAAAGAACTATCATACTCATGATCTTGAGTTAGCTAATATGATCTCTGATCTAAAAATACGGAGAAACTATCTCTATGAAGAAATATGTGAGATATATATGGATCCCAAGAGTCTGAAGTATATATTCTCACAGAAAGAACTCAACATGAGGCAAGGGTGATGACTTGAACTACTCAAGTATTATGATCAATCTATACACTACCACCCGGGAAAGGAAAATAATGTAACTAATGAATTGAGAATGAAGGATCATGGAGTTTTAAACAAAATGAGTATTTAAAGGTATCCTATATTCATGGATCTAATAAATATGGAAATGGGAATTATCAAAGAAGGTGAAACATCATTACTGTTTCAATTGGTTTCCCAACCATCTTTATTAGAAAGGATTAAAATCTCTCAGCCTGATGATGAGAACCATCAAAAGAAAATTAATGTTGTGAAAGATGGGAAGTTGGTTGACTTAGTATATAAAGATGGAATTATGAAATTTGGGAAGAGTGTATATGTTCCCTCTATAACCAGATCTAAAAAGAGAGTTTTTGGATGATTCCCATAGCTCTAATTTCTTCATACACCCTAGTAGCACTAAAATGTATAAATATTTGAAGCAATATTTCTGAAGCGTGAACTTACTAATTATGTATCAAGAGTTTTAGTATGTCAAAAAGTGAAGGCCAAAAGACAACATCTTAAAGGATTCATGAAACCTCTACCTATTCCTACATGGAAATGGGATGACATCACTATGGATTTTGTCACTGGATTTTCCAAAACTCCAAGAAATAATGATGCAATATGTGTAATTGTTGATCGACTTACAAAATCTGCACATTTAGTCACTATAAGGGAGGATTATCCACTAGATCAGTGTGCATGAATCTATATCAATAAAGTTTTAAGACTTTATGGATCACCTATTTTAATAGTTTATGATCGTTATCCTCAATTTACATTGAAATTATAGAAAAGTATTTCGAAATATTTTGATAATGAGCTTCGTTTGAGTAATGCTTATCATCCTCAAACTAATGGGAAATAAAAAAGGATGATCCAAACATTAGAGGACATATTGAGTTCGTGATTTCTTGACATTCAAGGTAAGTGGGATCAACATTTACCCATGGTGGAGTTTTCCTACAATAATAGTTTCCATTCAATTATTAAAATGGAACCATATGAAGCATTGTACAGAAAGAGATGTCGTACACCATCTTTTTAGGATGAATTTGGAGAAAGGATGATTGTGGGCCCAAATAATTGGAGGAAACAACAAAAAAGGTAAAGAATATTCAAACCCATATCAAAGAAGCTAAATGATGGAAAAAGCGCTATGTTGATAATCGAAGTAAGGATTTGGAATTTCAAGAGGGAGATCACATTTTCTTGAAAGTGTCTCCATGGAAGGGAATTATAAGATTTGGAAAGAAAGGGAAACTTACCCCTAGGTAGATTGGTCCTTTTGAAATCCTAGAGAGAATTTGTGATGTTGCATATTGATTGGCCATTCCTCCTAGCCTGTCTAGAGTACACAATGTGTCCCACGTCTCATTACCGAGGAAGTACATTAGAGACCCAATGCATGCCCTCACTTATGAAGGTATAGAATTTAAACATGGCCTATATTACTATGAAGAGCCTATCCAAATTCTAGACATCAAAGAACAAGTGTTAAAGAATCATATGACTTGACTGGTAAAGATACTTTGGAGAAATCATAAAATCAAAAAGGCTAAATGCGAGCCTGAAGAACTTCTGATGGAGACCTACCCAAATATTTTTATGAGGTAACATTATATGAATTTTGAGGATGAAATTTTGGAAAAGAGGGGATAATGTAACACCCCACAATTTTCAACTAAATTTAATATTGAATGCATGAAACACTGAGTCTCTACAAAACACCATTTTTTTATAACATAGTAAGTAAACATATTTTTACCACCTTTGTGTTTTGAATTTCGAAAACCTGACATACATAGTTGCATTCAGTAAGATATTTAGAGTCTTATAAGATCCAATTACATTTTTAGTGAATAGTAACTTGACCCTTATTAATAGTAAAATACCCTTATGAATAGTAATATGACGCTTTTGAATAATAACCACACCCATGAAAGTATAAATAAAATTTAGATGTATTTTAAATGAAATATAGTATTTTAGTAATTAATAATTTAGTGTTGGTATTTTTGTGAGTAATAAATATTTAATTACAATTTAAAATTAATAAATTGATAAAAATATATCCATCTTCATAAAATGTATTCCTAAATAAATATTTTGTTGTCCTATAATTTTAGGATAATTTAATAAGACCCTAGTTAATTTTGGAATGTATTATAAAACTAGTTTTAAATTTAAATCTATATTTTTCATGTAAATAATGATTTTATTTGAAAATTAAATTTATCTTATTTATAAAATTATTTGGATAAAATGGAGTTCATATTTTAATTATAAAAATCTAATAATAGTAAGGGTGATTTTTTGGTGTTTTTCTGAAATACTTGAATTTTTGGTGAATAGTAAAATTTGATAATTTATAAAATATGGTAAATAAGTGAATTTATGCATCATTATTGAGTCACTGATGATGTAAAGGACCATTTGTTCTAATTAAATTCCATTATTACTATTTTTTTTCACAATAATCAGCACTATTGTTTTTCTTTGGAAAAATAATAAAATAATTATTAAAATATTGGGAAAACCCTCCTCTCCTCCACTATAAACCCCCCTCACTCCCTCTTCTCTTCACTCCTATCAATCCCTATACCTTGTATAAATTTATAATAAATCTCCTCCCAAGATCCACCCACCTCCAATATCTATTGGTCTCATAAAAAGACCAAAACCTCTTCCCTAAAGAGGTCATCAAGGAAGATTACTTCAAGAGGTAAATTCCACTTTTCATTTCTTTTATTTCAAGTTCTTTTATTTTCTTTTTATTTCCTTACCTATTTTCATACATATGTTGTGATGAATCCTGTACCTTATATGTACTATAATTTTTTTTATAAAATAATAATTCATCATCATCTTTATTTCCCCTTCTTTTAGACTAGAAATGAAAACACCATCCGAGATGTGTTATTTATCACATTCTTATATGACGAGTTTTCAATTTCTATTACCATCTTCAATTATGGTCATGAAACCATTTTTATGGTTGAAACAGACTGTAATATTTTTATTATAACTTATTTAAGGTTCTTTAATCCTTTTTTACACATGATATTTATTTATAAATTAAAATTAATTCATTGTGATAAAAAACCGCCAATTAACCCAAACAATTGTCATTAAACTTTTATATAATGATTCATCTTCACTACCACTAACCATTTTTTTTAAAACCATGTAATATAATAGTTGTTAAATAATAACATACAACTTCTATTCTGGAAAAACATTCTCTTTAGACATGTTTATCCTTACATGAATATAAGTAAACCGATCATGAAAACCAAGGAAGAAAACATTCCCAAACAATGAAATTGAATCTCTTTACCCATAAAAAGGCCATGAATGAACCTAATAAGGTTTTAATAAATCAATTAAATGTATATTAGTTTCTTTAATCATTAATTTATCAACCTAAATCTGATTATTCATGTCATTAAGATCATGTTGGGAACACCTTCAGACTTAAGGTAAGGGTTTTCCACCCGAACCTCTATTTTCATTTGGGTTACTTTTATTATCTAATAATGTTAATTAAATTATAATTTATTAATTTTTAGTCTTAATAAAATATATTTTATTTTTTTATATATTTTTACCAACATGTATCCCACCAACACTTATGGGAAGTTATATATTTTAAAAGGATCTTTAAAAAATTCTTCCTGAAATACATGCTCGATTCAAGGGAAATTCTCAAATTCTTACCTATTATCAAGGGAACTATATAATATGTTTTTAGAATCCATTATATTTATAAAATAACTCATTTTATTATTAAAATAATATATTACTTTACTTTTAATTTTATACAAGTACTTTTCCAAAAGAACTCTTCTTTTCAAAATAAAAGAGTATTTATCTCAAGAATTAATCGATGATTTTATAAGAGTATCTTAATTTTTTTCAACACTCTTGTTGATTATTATGTATTATTTGGATTAATATTTTATGATATAATATAACATATTTAATTGAATGGTTTATGATTAGTTTGACTGTGGATGTTCTATCTTAAAAGCATTCACCAATTTACTCTAAAAGGTTAGTGTTTATGCTTGATGTTCGGGGAAAGTTATTTACATTTCAGATATTAACTTTAATATGAATGTATATGTTGTTTATGTTTATCCGATTTCATATGAGTAATTCATTGGAATTATAAAGTTTTGGGTGGGGCCCACTATATCCCTTCAATGAATCGGTAGGTCTCATAAGACAAACTAGGTCTTGGCACGAGGCCATGGCAAAGTGGTTATTTATGGTCTTAGCATGAGGACTTGACGGTGTGGTTATGATGTCCCAATTTATTAATTCCCTCATTATGAAACTAGTAATTGATAGTTCATGTGGTTATTTGACTAGTATAATACCCATGATTATATTTTATTATGACATTATTTATTCATCTCTTATTTCTTCCATATTATGTTCAAGTATAATTTTTAAAGGAATGTGTTTTTAGTTATTCACCATGCCTAATGTTTATGTTTATGATATCTTCCACTGTATATATTACCCTTACTAGGCATTTTATCTCACCCCTTTATTATGTTTCATTTTCATAGTACTTGAAGAAGTTTATTATAACTGACCTGTAGGGATAAACTTATATCTATGGGTGTTCCTAATAAAATTTATATGCTGTATTTCATTTTAAGTTGTAATGCTAAACTTATGTATGTATATGGATTTCAAAATCTACCATACTATTCATTCCTTCGAGATAAAACTTTATTGTAATAATTAAAATTTAATTTAATAAGACACTGGCTCTCGTAAAATGTGTTCAGGTATTTACATAATACATTCCATGTAGTGTGTGAATGAATCAAATCACTTTAAGGAAACAGTAGTCTACAATTCCCCAAATGAAATTACCATATTCACACCAAATGGAAAGTATAAAGATATATATTTTAAAAGGATTAAATATGATTTAATAAATAACAAATATAATATTTAACATATATAAATATATTTTTCACCATGATAGGTGGTAAAGGAAAAATGAACAATCATAGTTTCGTGAGGCAATAGATCTCCATACAAGTAAACCATTTGTTTTTTACCCATTAAATGGAAGTGTGTGTAATTTTAGGCTGAAAAATTTACATGAAAACATAATTTTATATTGAGTATAATGTTTTTTATAAAATCATGTAATAAAAAGAGTTTAGGGGGTGGATAATGAAAATAAAATAAAAGAACTTGAGGAAGAATGTTACCTCTTATTTAGGTAAATTCTTTTGGTTTACACCAAAGGGATTACTTGGATTGATTTATTCCCAAAGTGGGTATTATAGGATAAATTGGAGGGATATTGAGGTGCTATTTGGGTAGATATTTTTCAATCCAATGTATCTTGAGAGGTATGAGGAGGTGGTAGGAGATAAGACCTTTTTATACTGTAGGAGTGACACTCTTGTAAATTTTGGGAAAGGGAATTACTACCATATATTCCCATGGAAAGTAGATTCAATAATTGTAAAAAGTAAATAAAAGTGATTATAGGGTAGAAATATATCTATTTAATGTATGTTTTACACTTATTTAGGTCATTTAGTCAGTTACAAATATGGATTTTTCCTTAGTTAAGCTTAATTTTACCTTAATCGAAGTAATTGATTTTAATTACTTTCACTAATATTTTTTTGTAAAAAACTAAGTTCAACTTTTATACATTATAAATTATTATTATTACCAATAAGGAATACATTTTTTCAAATTGCAATCATATATTTGGTAGATAATAATTTAAATTTAATCCCGCAGTAGAGTTGACAGTATAGTTTTTTAAAGTAAAACGTTTAAATGTTTTCTATGTTTTTATATTAAATTGAAAAGTAAAGATGCTTAAAATAACCTAAATTGGGTTTATTTATAAAAATGTGATATAATTAAACTTTTAAACCAATTTAAAATATAAGTTTACCTTTTAAATAAATTAGATAAAAAATCTATTTTGAACTACATTTAACATTTTTCACTATTCACTAAAAATGGAAACATCACAAAAATACCAAAAATTTACCCTAACATAATTATTATGTTTCTATTTCAAATATTAAGTTTATATTTACATATTAAATATATAAAGGTTCCAAAAATTGGATTTAAAATGGGATCTCTATTAAAAGGTGGTAAAAATACCTTAATAAAAATATAGGGTTTTAAGCATAAAATTGTGTTTGTTCTTATCTTATGTTTAGAAAATCTGTTGTATGAATATTAAAAATATTTTATTGAATATATAACATATATATTACAATAATATCACTCACTTGTTATAATTAATTTAACTAATTAGGGTAAAACATCTTTTTTGACCATACAAATAATAATATTTTGTTTTATATTCAACCAGTTTTTATATTCATTTCTATTTAATTGGTAACCTATAAATTTATATTATATTTGTGTAAAAAATATATTCTCATAAATTAGTTAATACTACTCATAACAGATAATTTAATTTCTAGTATATATCTTAATATATTAAATAATAATTTTTATTAAAATATTTTTATTTGGTAAAACGTAGACTTGTGTGTTACGCAAGCCATTGAGGAAAGTAAGTATTGCATGTAGTGTAATATAACATCATTGCCTTGTGTAGAGAAATCTAAAATTTATGTTGCATGTAGTTCATGATTAACATGGTGTTTCATATAACACAATCCAAATATAATTATTTAATATAAAATATACTATTTTTAATGTTGTGTGAAATGAAAAATATCAAAAAGATATAAATAATTCAAAAATAAATAATTCACAAAATCTCAGGGTGTCACATTATAACCCATTAAAATGATTTTCCCTCTAAATTAATTTGGGTTATTAATGGTTTAACAGTTGAAATTTCCTTTCATAGAAACCCACATCTAAAAAATGAACACTAAAACATTCTTTAAAAAAATAATGTTGGAACCATAATAGTTTCCCAGAGTAACAAATAGTAGGGTTTCCACGTAGGATAATATAGGCATAAAGTGAAAAAATGGACATGTAAGAGAAATATAACTATCAAGTTCTAGAGGATATTGATAGAGAAATTGGTTAGGAAAAATTTAACAATCATAAATCCATAAATCCATGATTATATTGGGGACCATTTGATTCATTGAAAACAGAGGTATTCAGATAACATTTTAGGCTTCAAGATCCTTTAACCAGAGTTGGAGAATTTTCATGAGAAGTTATACTTACTTTAATTCATTTAATTTCATAAGTAAAATCTCACCTTTTGGTAATGTCTTGACTAATTTCCACTTCAACTATTTCCTTAAAAAGAAAGGTGACTTTTTCATTCCTGAATCACTAACAGATCATGAGGCCCATGATAAGTCATCCCATATCTCCTCAGTTACCATCAACAAAATGTTTTTAGATAATGTCATCCAATATGAATAAATACTCATGTAGTGATATAACACTATAATATTACTTAATTCCTACGAATTTTAACTTTAACTTTCCATAAATGGTTAACTTTATAACCCTTCTGAAAGATTAAAATATCAAGTTTTAGAATGAATGACACAAAATCATATTAACAATGATCCCCCATATATCACAATGTTTTTCTTGGTTGTAACATTCCAAACATGATAATACCCTCATCATATATTCCCTTAAATCATAGTAATAACCCTAATTACCATAAATCTGTTTAGAAAACATGCATGTTTCCTTATTCCAATGATTACTAGATACATTATTTAAATCCTAGAAGTTTTAAACTTCGTACTTGATGAAATATACCACTTTTTCAATAATTAGTTCCAGGGTAATCAATAAAATCCAATTTACTTATTTATATCCAACATATCTTTATCCAAATATCATTATCTCAATGTCAGAAATTAATTAAGGACTACCTTAACTTAATCAAAATACCACCTTTCCATGAAATCACCATTCAAAATATCATTTTCAATTCATAATGAAAACTTATACTGAAAATACTTATAAATTTCATGATTCATATAAAATAATATTTTAATTTTAAAAACATAAATAATTCATTCATCCAACATTAGTATTAAACCATTACCCAGGATTAATTAACTTATTACTTAATACATCTTTCCTAGAATATGAAATATGAATCATGTACTAAGGTTAAATATCCTAAATCTAATCATTATTCTTATGTTTAATGTAAACAATAATGGAAGAAAATCACATTAATTTCAAATGTCATTTGTGGAATCTTTATCTTCATAAGTATAAATAATACTCATACCACCTTCCTAATTTTCTCTATGATATATCCACTTGGGAAATCAATTTTCATAACGTCCATACTTTCCAAATCTGAAACATTAAATGTTAACCATGTTCCTTCTAGTTCTCTCTATTGACTAAAACCAAAAATCACATGGTAAGAAACACATATAATATAACAAAACCTCATAATGATGAAAAATTACTTATAGGATGTCTATATAATAGAACCAACATTTTAATTAGTGACACATTAGGTTTATACTAGGTTATTCTTAGTCATCTTCTATTTACATACTTTAGGATGGTACATGAAGAGTTTGTGAACATCCAAAGAATATCCTCCGGTAGTGTCAAACCTGGTGTGCTGCAAGACCCGTTTTCAGGTACTAGATTACACGAGTCAGGCCTGGAAAATCTTGTTAGATTTTTTTACCCCTAGGTACATCTATACCTGAGCCACATCCACTTTTAGTATTCATACTTGGATTTATTTCTAGGAATACACTTACTCTATCCTTTACCAAAATTACATGACATTTTCCTAAATTTTAACTCATCCTTATACTTATCCTTAGAGACATCCCTATATATATCCATATAAATATACCTAGGGATATCACTAAAGTTTTCCCATCATAGTTTAAAAAGGTCAATTAAACCTTAAATATGATACCTACTATAATGACCGAGTCTTGACATACATACACATTACACAAATTTTGTAGAATATATAAAACATTATATAAATTAATGCCAAAAGACCATACCCGTCTAGTGCCTTTGGAAACATGGAAACATGAATACTAGTACATAAGTAAGGTACATTATCTCCCACTAGGTTCATCTCGAATGGGACCCTTCTTAGACACATAAAAAACAATACATAAATTTATAACCAAGGGAAGGAAATATAAAAATGGGTGATCTTAGATTCTCAGTATGGGTAAACATGAAATATTTTTAAGTATAATCATGAGCATAAGGGTCTGAGAACATGATTATAAAAATATAATACCATACCTTATATATCAAATATCATATACATGAATCACAGAATAAGAATTGGCAGTTTATAAGACATAAATTTTAAGGAAATAAATAACATAATCCATAAAACATAACATAGGGATAAAACATAGAATTATGGAAAACACATAATAATATAATATTATTTTCATAATATTCAAGGAATCACTGCCAAGACCATATTGGTATCATCGGTTCACTCCCTATACAATTTTTATAGTCATGATTTACTCCCATGGCCATATTAGTATCAAGAGTCCACTCCTCGTACAATCATGGAAGTCATGGTTCACCCCCATGACAATCTTAGTAGTCAAGGTTCGCTCCCAAGACCATATTAGTCTATCTCATGTGATATAAATCATTAACCAATGCATTGGAGAGTGATATAAGTCCCAACTATCTAATAATTAAATCATACTTACATGTGTCACACGATAATTAAAAATCATATCATAACCCATGAAATCAATTGGGTACTATAAAAATGTAATCATATCATAACCTGTGGAAAAAGATATATGTTTAATAATTATTTTATCAAAATCAGAACTAGTGAAAAGAAGCGGGTTTCAAAATCATATAACCCGTGAAATATAAATGAGTTTTATAAACATAATGCTATCAAAACATAATTTATTCAAAGAAATAATATGAATGGAAACATTGAATCATTTACCCATAAAGGCATGAGTAACACCAATGAATTTTATTTTAGATGGGAAATAATTTTGATATATATTTTAAAGAAATATTTATTGAGGAAAATATCCTTTTATCTTTGAAAAAATATTTTTAAAACATAAAACATTTTGAAAATCATTTTCTTTAAATATGCTTTGAAAACATGGAAAGAAGGCTAGGAAATAATTTTGAAAACCTTTTCCCTAGAAAATATATAAAATATGCTTGAAAACATTTTCTAATCCCGTTTCATTGAAAACTTATAAAACAAGCTTCAAAATATTTTAAAAACTAATTCTTTGAAAACACTTTTAATACATAAAAAGAAAGATTGAAAACATTTTTATATCCCTTTCAATGAAAATACTTTCAATACTTATAAATAAATATTGAAAACTTTTTGAAAACAATTTCTTTTAAAGTAATTTGAAAAATTTATAAATAATTATTGAAAATGTATTGAAAACCATTTCTTTGAAAACACTTTGGAAACTTATAAACAAGTCCAGAAAATGTTTTGAAAACCATTTCTTTGAAAATTATTTCAAAACATATAAAAAAATATTAAATGAATTTTGAAAAAAAATTCATTGAAAATACTTGGAAATCTTATAAATAAATCTTGAAATCATTTTGAAAATAATTTCTTTGAAAATACTTTGAAAACCTATAAATAAATCATGAAAAGGTTTTGAAAAACATTTATTTGAAAATATTTTGAAAATTATAAATAAAGATTGAATTTTTTTTGAAAACCATTTAATTGAAAATTAATTTTAAATATATTTTCATAAAAATTAACCTTTTAAACATTAAATGTAAGCTTCAAAGAAATTATTTTGGATAAATCTGTATATACCACATGAGGTAAAAAGAACATTCTTTTTTCATGGTAAAAAGGTTATAAAAATTCCTTTTTCTGAAAGCAAGAAGAAGATTAATTTGAATACATTGGTAAAGAAAAAAAAGGGAAAAAGTTTATTTGAAATATTTTAGTATAATATTAGAATATTCTTGGAAAACCTTTTTAGAAAACATGGTTTGGAAGGAACAAATATTTCTAACTAAAAAGAGGGTAAATTAGGGTTTTCGTAAAAACACATTATTAGTTATATTATGTACCAAAGAGTAAAAAAATTGTACCAATATATGAATATATAATTAATAACCATATTATAAGAAAATTCATGAGATATATTAAGATATGTATTAGAATATTTCATCAAAGTAATCATAAGCATAAACAATCTCAAAAAGCGATGAGTTTGTTTCAATAAACTCTTACAACCTGGTAACTTTGAACCATACACCCTATGTGAGAAAATGAAATTACATGAAGAATAAAATATCATGAGAATAATTATATTCATTATTTTACATTTCCAAGTCAGTATATACATGTCATATAATAATATAGGTATATAACATGACATGCGTCTCAAATAAGGAAAATTGTGACAAAATTACTTCATCGGTTTGGTAAATTTTAAAACATAAACCCCATAGATGAAATATAATAAAATAGATATGTAATTACCAATAAAATTATTTATAATAATCATATAATAAATCCATGGGTAGTATACACACCACACAAAAGGTATGGGTGGTGAATAAATCATGTATCTCATGGAAATAAAAAGCGAGATGAAATCCCCTTACCTTGTGTCTTGAATCTCTTAATACTCTTAAAAAATCATGTATAATAAATATATGTTTATTATAAATATTTTAAATAATTATATTATTATATATAATTCAATATATGGTTTGATTATGACTTTATATAACCCACTTGTTAACAATTCTATGTTAAGGTTACGCTTTGGGTAATATTCGCTTTGTTTTTCAAATGTATCTTATTTTGTTATATCATTGTTCCTTATACTTATATAACGATTTAAATAATGTAAAAAATGGTATAAATAAAATTAATATTCATTATATGTGTATTATAATAATCTATAGAAGTATAAAATGGAATACACTATTCTTGGAGATGGTATGTCGTACGTACACATGAACTGTAATGACCCAAAGTTTCATTAATGAAAAATCCCTCTTGATCTAGTTAAATGTCTCTTTATGCAAAATGTTTTTATAAGATGTAAAATTCTTTGGTTTTATGTTAATAATTTTGACCATTTCCAATATATCCGTTGAAGAGTGATCACATGATTAGTATAAATATAGGGCTTTAACAAATCCAATTTACTCAGACAAAATAAGCGATGGCCTCATCCAGTAAAATTGCTCCATACGAATCCCATTTTTTGGAGCTTGGAAAAGAGGTGGTGTCTTTTGGATTCTCTCTTGACCAATCCCAAGCTGAGCTTCATCATGTCAAGCTCGAACTGGACCGTCTACGGGAAAAGTGGAAGTTGATAGAGATTACCACACGAGCGATGTTATCCGAGTCACCCCAAGAGTCTGTCACCATCGCACGCCTTACCCTTAGGTCTTATGCGGCTGTTTTAAGGGGTTATTTAACAAATCTATAGTACTATGTTCATATACATTATTTGTTTGTATATAATAATGAATATACTTTCTTGTCATTATTGATACATTGTAAATAGTTTTTAAAGTACAAATTGTGTTTTTAGTTATTATTTAATTTAGAATTATATTTTATTAAATTAAGGGATTTTTGAATTAATTAATATTTTAATAAATTAATAATAATATTATTAAATTAATTTTTATTAAATATAAATGATCTTATGAATGCAATTGTTATTTTTTTATTAAGGTTTGAAATCCATTTATGTCAAAACCCGTGAATTTTCGATAAATGTCAGTTTTTATTTTAAAAGTGAAAATTAACATAATTAGAAAATTATTTAGATAAAATAAATTTTATTTCTGTAATCAAGACGTCGAAATTATCTAACGGTGATTTTTTCATAATTTTCTGAGACAGTCAAATTTTTGGGTAAAAATTAAATACCGTTTAAATATATAATGTGTTTTATGACATCATAATGACCAAATAGTGGTGTAATAAAATACTAAAATATTTATGTTCGGCCAATATATGTTTTACCATTAAAATAATGTGATTTTGGGTTTGTTTTACTTACTTTTAAAAGCATTAATAAACCCCTCAAGACTTATTAAACACCTTGTCTTTTTTAAATTGATTTCCATGGGAGTGTGACCCACCTCCACATAAGCAACCCTATAATTTTAAGAAGTTCGGACTTTGGACTTATAAAATATTTTTTTATTCTTCTCTTTTCCAAAAACCATGGGCAAAAACCATGGAATGGTTTGTGTTTTAGATTAATTTAATATAAGGGGCCCCAAACCTAAATAATAAAGAATTCCCTCACCTTTCCTATATAAACCCACCCAAACTCTCACTTCCTCCTCACTCAAATACCATGAATTTCGTCCAACCTATTCCCTACTCTCTCTATAATCCTCCCAAGGTGCACCAAGCTCCCAAGAATCCTCTCACAATCCTCTCTCTAGCCTTTGGAAGCACACTTCCAAGTAAGGGTTTTTTTCTTCATTTCTCATTTTGTCCAATTTTCTTTAAGTTGTTTTGCCTTTTAATTTCAATTATGAATTTTGGGGTATGGTTTTGAACCTCCCTCATACTTTACTCTTTATATTTGAATTATGGGATACCCCTTTCTCTCTCATTAAATTCTTCCCATGTAAACCCGTTACTATGCCAAAATTCCGAAAGGAACTTCTCTCTCCTCTTTTACATTCAAGCAATACTTCTGTATCATGAATCTAAGTTCCATTACAATTGTTGGGATATGTATCTATATAACCTCCATACTTTCCATTACATATAAATATTATGAGCAAACCCTTTCTCTCTCATCAACCATTTTTATGAATTCTTATGTCACACCGTTACGCTGCTGAAATCACACCGATTTTCTAAGCCAATGTCATTGTGTAGTGAATACCATGCCCATTTATCCATAAAGGTTATTCACCTTTATGAAAATTTACTTATTGATTATAATGTTTCATGTATTAATTCCACATTCCTTTATCATGGAATAAATGATTATGTTTTATTAATCCAGGTTTTATGATCCATGTGGCACACTTATGCATGAAATGAAATGTTTAAGAAGGGTGCACCCTTATAGCGCTCCAATGCATTGGGTAAAGTATAGTATCATGATACGTCATGTGTAATGAGTGTTGACTCATTATAATTCAAGTTCAAAGAGGTTTTTACTCGTGCTTCATGTGCAATGAGGGTTTACTCATGCTCCATGTGCAATGAGCCTTGACTCATGCTAATTCCATGTTAAGTGTTTTTGCCACATTTCCATGTTATGATTATCATGATTTATCATGCCTTTATGTTCTAGTTTCTCTTTTTCTCTATTTATATGCCTAATGTATAACATTTATTGTACTTATCATGTTATTCCATGTGTATTCCCTTATTGGGCTTTATAGCTCACCATTTTCTTATGCATGTCCCCAGGTTATCCCATGCAATGCTAAGTACGAGGTAATGTAGTGGTCATGTAAAAGAAGTTTTCAATTAAGATGTTTTATTTCATGTTTCAAGTTTTTATGTATTGATCCTAATCCTAAAATATAGTAAACCTCTCGATCTTCTTTTTTGTATCAAGTGAAATTTTATGTAATAAATCATGTTTAAGTTGTAATAAAAAGTAGGGTTGTCATTGATGGTATCAGAGGATAGGTTTAGTTGTTTTTTGGGATTAGGATTAGAAAAACATAGTAAAGACTTAGATACAAGACTAAGTACAATAAAGAGGTCCCTAAGTTTTG
Source organism: Viscum album (assembly GCA_963277665.1). NCBI lineage: Eukaryota > Viridiplantae > Streptophyta > Magnoliopsida > Santalales > Viscaceae > Viscum > Viscum album. Next base: position 994,062,950 of record OY728145.1, on the reverse strand, counting down.
GTGAGTATTGAGTAAGTGGGTTATCAAGAAAATACATCCCTGTCTGGATACGAGTAGGTAGAGGCGTCTCTGACACAGATGTATCCTAGGGGTAAAACCTGAAAACACCTCTTTGATCTAGACTCGAGCGGGAACTGTTGCACGACAATGGGCCTTGCTTCACTCTTGGTTATGACACTCCCAGGGGATATGCTTTGGTAAATTCACAAGCTTAGGTTGAACCCTTATTAAGGGAATAAAAAATACCCCTAAGAATATATGTTAGAAAGTAGATCATGATAAACCAAGCCTATAGACTCATGAGTTAAGGAAATAAAAGTTTATTTTTAAGTCATCAACTTTTGTCTTTGGATTACCCTTTATGTGTTACCACTAACTTTCCTTTTATTCCATCCAATGGCCGGTAATAGGAGGACTTGGGCTAACAACCGATGTGAAGATCGGTGTGATGACTGTACTAATGAGATTCCCAATCCAATGGGAGCGGGAATCGCGAACTTTTTCATGCTTCTCTCTCAGCTAACTCATGTATTGAATAGAAACATGGGTCAAGAGGAACGTTCAACCCCCCTAAGAAAGAACAAGTCGCTATCGAGAGCTTCATGAGACAAAGTCCTCTTACTTTTAGTGGATCATCCGATCCCATGATCGCTGAACAATGGGTCAACTCCATTGAAAAGATCTTATCCATCCTTCAATGTTCTGAAAAATAGAAGGTTCTCCTGGAGGCTTATCGTATGGAGGGTGAAGTTGATAAATGGTGGACGTTGATCAAAAATACGAAGCCTGAGGAGGAGATAGAGGCATTGGAATGGAAGGTTTTTCGGAAGATGTTTTTTGATAAATATTTTCCGCGCACCCTCCGGCTTAAGATGGAAAGGGACTTCCTTTCACTAAAGAAAAAAGACGAAGAATCTGTTGGAGTGTACGAGGAAAACTTCACAAGGCTTGCACGATATGCTTCCGTCATTGTTATTACCCCTGAATGAAAAGTTTACCGCTTCTTTGGTGGGCTGAAGCCTAGCCTACGGAAAGAATTAGCGATTCGTGACTTCGAAAACTATGAGGAAATTGTCCGATGTTCCCTCAAGGTCGAAATAGAGATCGAGGAATCACAGGGGTATCATGGGGACAAGAAGCATAAGGTGGAATTCAATGCTGGCGGTCTAATGGATAAATCCAATGGTTCTAAGAAGATCCAGCACCCTAGTTTCCAAAAGTGTGGAAAGAAACACCCTGTAAATTGCCTTTAGGAGACGATGAAATGCTTCAGGTGTGGAAGAGAAGGGAACCTAGCTGTTAACTATCGGCAAGAAAGACCCATAGCTGTGACAGAGGAGAGGAATTCTCCGTTCGAACCTCAATGCGTTGTTCAATGCTAAAAATGCAAAGAATCGGGTCATTTTGCAAATCAGTTCCCTAATCCAAGGGTTTTAGGAGGCAATCAACAACCTCCAAGGCAGCAAGGAAGATATTTTTCCATCACTTCTGCCGAAGTGAACCCTGAAAACGAAGTGGTGACATGTACGCTAGTTATTCATTCAAGAATAGTGAGCGTACTTTTTGATTCAGGTTCTATGCATTCTTTTATATCTCAAAAGTTTAGTAGAACAATCTCAGCACCACCACAAATCATGGAAGTGAAGATGTCAGTGAGTATGGAAAATGGGGAAATCATTGCATCCCATGAATATATGTCCTCCCCTATTATAATTTGTGGATTTAATTTCCCGTAAAACCTCATCATTCTCCCTCTGGTGGAATTTCATGAAATTATTGGCATGAATTGGCTTTCCTTATATAGAGCCAATATAAATTGTCGGGAGCGGGAAATCACACTCCATATGGAGAATCGACCCCCGATTATTTACAAGTGTAAGGAGGAAGAAGAATCTCTTTTAGCTCCATCATCTCAAGCATAGATATTACTACTTTATGAGCACGTGTATCTGACTCAGATGATTGAGTCTAAGGAAGAAACCATCCTTGAAGAAATGCTTATTGTGAGGGAATTCGCGGAAGTGTTTCACGAGGAACTGCCTGACCTTCCTCCTAGAAGAAATGTTGAGTTCTCAATTGAACTTATACCTGGGGCGCTACCAATATCCAAAACTCCATATAGAATGTCTCTCATTGAGTTTGAAGAGATGAATAAACAACTAAAAGAGAATCTGGATAAGGGGTTTATATGCCCAAGTGCTTCACCATGGGGTTCACCAGTCCTCTTAGTCAAGAAGAAGGATGGGTCAATGCGGCTTTGCAACGATTATCGTGAAGTTAACAAAATCATGATAAAGAAAAAGTATCCACTTCCAAGAATTGATGACTTGTTCGATCAGCTATGTGGAGCACAATAATTCTCCAAGGTAGATTTGCGGTCGGGATATTATCAAGTAAGGGTGAATAAGGAAGATATCCCCAAGACTGCTTTTCGAACAAGATACGGGCACTATGAATTCATAGTAATGCCTTTTGGACTCACTAATGCTCCAGAAATCTTCATGGACTTGATTAATAGAGTATTTAGAGATTACCTAGAAAAATTTGTGGTATTCTTTATATATGACATTCTAATATACTCCAAAACCAAGGAGGATCATGAGGATCATTTAAGAATTGTACTAGAGACTTTGCACAAGGAGAAGCTCTATGCAAAGTAACGAAAGTGTGAGTTCTGGTTGAAGGAGGTCTCATTCTTGGTCCACATCATCACAAGCAATGAGATATCTGTGGATCCCTCCAAAACAGATGCAATTGATGGATGACTGAGGCCAACATCAGTAACAGATATCTGTAGCTTCTTGGGGTTAGCTGGATATTATCGACGATTTGTGAGAAATTTATCACGATCGTCCAACCCTCTTACCAGACTAAATCTAAAGGGAGTAAAGTTTTCTTGGAGTGATGAATGAGAAGAAATCTTCAAGGAGTTAAAAATAAGGCTTATCACTGCGCCCATGGTCACGTTACCCACAAGTGGAGAACCTTTTGTTGTTTTCAGTGATGCTTCGAAGAAGGGCTTAGGCTGTGTGATGATGCAGAATGATAAAGTGATATCCTATTCCTCAAGGTAGTTGAAAATCAATGAGAAAAACTATCTAACACATGATCTGGAGTTGGAGACTATGATATTTGTATTGAAAATCTGGCGGCATTATCTCTATGGAGAGAAATGTGAGATATATACTGACCACAAGAGTCTTAAATATATATTCACACAGAAAGAGCTTAATATGCGCCAGAGAAGATGGATAGAGATCATCAAGGATTATGACTGTTCAATACATTACCACCCTGGGAAAGTGAATAAGGTGGCAGATGCCCTAAGTAGAAAGGACCCAGTGATTCTATCAATGATGATAATTGAGAAGGATCCAATCTTCTTAGAATTGATGAAGATGGACATGGGAATCTTAAAGAAGGGAAAATCATAAATCCTTTCACAAATTATTTCTAAACCGTCTCTTTTGGAAAGGTTAAAGGATGCTCAAAAGGATGATGTGGGAATTCAAGAAATAGTGGAAGCTATCAAAAAAGGTAAATCCTCGGCGTTTAATGTTAATGAAGAAGGAATTGTGCGGTTTAGGAAAAGAGTATCTGTCCCATCGAGTTCAGAGTTGAAGAAGGAACTTTTGGATGATGCACATAGTTCAAATTTCTCTATTCACCCAGGGAGCACAAAGATGTATCGAGATCTTTGAGAAAACTTTTGGTGGGATAATATGAAAATGGAGATCCCTGAATATACATCAAAGTGCCTGGTGTGCCATAAAGTGAAGGCAGAGAGGCAGAAGTCTAAGGGGATGATGCAACCATTGCCCATACCAGAATGGAAATGGGAGAAAATCACCATGGACTTTTTCACCGGACTTCTGAGGACATCCAAAGGCAACAATGCTATCTGGGTTGTTGTAGATCGTCTTATAAAGACTACACACGTCATTTCTATTCGGGAGGATTTCTCTTTAGATCAACTGGCATAGATATATATCAGGGAAGTGGTAAGGTTGCATGGAGTACCACTATCTATTATGTCTGAACAAGATCCAAGATTGACCTCTCTGTTTTAGAAGAGTCTTCAACATGATCTGAATACTGAACTGAACTTTAGTACGGCCTATCATCCTCAAACTGATGGCCAATCCGAGCGGACTATCCAAACACTTGAGGACATTTTGAGAGCATGCTCAATGAACTTTAAAGGAGGATGGGATCAACTTCTTCCTCTGGTCGAGTTCTCTTATAATAAAAGTTTCCACACAAGATTCCAAATGGAACCATATGAAGCCCTGTATGGGAAAAGGTGTAGAACACCGGAATGTTGGGGTGAGTTCGGTGAATGTAAGGTGCTCGGACCAGAAATGGTCGAGGAAATGGTGGAGAAGGTGAAAAACATTCAGTAGCATATCAAGGCAGCCTAGAATCGATAGAAGAGTTATGAAGATAACCAGTGATGGGACCTTGAGTTTAAAGTTGGAGACATGGTTTTTCTATGCATATCTCTGTGGAAGAAGTTCATGAAGTTTGGAAAGAAAGGGAAGTTAAGTCCAAGGTACATCGGCCCCTTTGAAATTATTTATCATGACTTTATGTTCAAGTTTCTCTTGTGATCTATTGATATGACTAATGTATAACATGTATTGTACTTCTCATGTTATTTCATGTGTATTCCCTTACTGGGATTTATAGGTCACCCTTTTCTTATGCATGTCCCCAGGTTATCCCATGCAATGCTAAGTACGAGGGAATGTAGTGGTCATGTAAAGGAAGTTTTCAATAAATATGTTGTATTTCATGTTTCAAGTTTTTATTTATTGATCCTAAGACCCAAATACACTAAACCCCTCGATCATCTTTGTTGTATCAAGTGATGTTTTATGTAATAAATCATTTTTAAGTTGTAATAAAAACCAGGGTTGTCATATGAACACTGCTTCCGTTTTATTGACATATTTAAATAAAGAAAGTAAATGACATATATGTATATATATATATATAATATAATAAAATTATAACTATTACTTTATATTTATCATATAAGTTCACAAAATATATCCTTAATAAATTCTACATTGTGTGTGAATGAATCACATCGCTTTAAGAGGGTGGTAGTCCACACTTTCTCAAACGAAATTATCAGATTTAAATCAAATGGAAAGTATAATGATATGTCTTGTAAAAGGATTAAATAAGATTAAGGACATAATAAATAAAATATAAAACATATAAAAATATATTTTTAATCATAATTTTCACCATGAGATGTGGTGAAGGAAAAATGATCAATCATAGTTTTGTGGGGCGGTTTTTCACTGTACACGTAAAGAGTTTGATCGTTACACATTAGATGGATGTGTGTGTAATTTAATGTTGAAAAATTATCCTAAAAACATCCTAGTATATTTATTATACTATTTTTGTTATAAAATCATGGAATAATAAGGGTTTAATTGGTGGATAATGGAAATAACATTAAAGAACATGAGGAAGAATGTTACCTCTAATTCAGGTAACTCCTTTTAGTTTTCACCAAAAAGATTCCTTGGATTTATTTCTAAAATACCTAAGACTTCTAGGATGAGGGAATATATTTTTATGATCTATATGGTTAGATATTGGTAGATCCAAATTTTCTTGAGCAGTGTGGGGAAGAGGGAGGAGAGGAGGCCTTTTTAAAGTGGAGGAGTGACACTCTTGTAAATTTGGAGAAAGGGAATTACATCAACATTTTTTCCATGTTATGTGGATCCAATAATTGTAGAAATTTGATAAAAGTGATTATATTTTCTAAATATTTCCATAAATTTTTTTTACAAGTTTCTAGTTCATTTAGGCCCTTAAGATTAAAGATTAGTCCTCTGTTAAGCTTAATTATACCTTAATTGATGTAATTAATTATAATTTATTTCACTAATATTTATGGTAGGAAACTAATTTTAACTTATTAGACATTAAAATTTATTATTATTCTAAATATGGAATCAATTTTTTAAATTTCAATCACAGAAGTGGCTGAAATTAATTTAAATTTAATCCCGCAGTCGGGTCGACAATGCTAGTTTTCAAAGTAAAAACATTCAATAGTTTTCTATGTTTTTAAATTCAATTTCAAAGTGAGATTGATTAAAATTACCTAAATTGAGTTTATTGATAAATTTTTTATCTAATTAAAAATTTAAACAAATTTAAAATAAAATTTAACCATATAAATAAATTAGATGAAAAAGTAGTTTTGAACTAAAATTTAGTATTTTCCGCAATTCATTAAAAAATGAAACATAAAAAAATATTTTTTGTACTGTAACCTAATTATTATGTTACTATTTCATATATTAAGTTTATTTTTACATATTTAATCTATAATATTTTTGAAAATTGTATTAAAAATGGGTTTTTAATTAAAAGGAAGTAAAAATTCCATAATAAAAATATAAGCTTTTGAGAATAAAATTGTGTTTGTTCTTATATTATGTCTATCAAGTCTGTTATATGATATCAAAAATATTTTAATGAATATATAACATAAATATATATATTAAATTAATATCACTCAATAATTGTAATTAATTTAATTTATTATCGTAAAATAGTTTTGTGACCATAAAAATAATAAATTTTCCTTTATATTCAATCAATTTTCATATTCATTTATACATAATTTTTAACCCATGAATTAATTTTATATTTTTTTAAATAATATATTTTAATAAAATAATTCATATTATTCATAAACACTAATTTAACAGTTAGGTGATATCTTATTATATTAAATAACAACATTTTAATAATATATTATTGTTCGGTAAAACTTGGTCTTGCATGTTACACAAGCCATTGAGGAAAGTTATTATTTCATGTAACGTAAGCTAACATCGGTGTTCTGGGTAGGGAAATATAAGATTTTTGTTACCTGTAGTGCATGATTAACTTGTGGTTTCATACAATGCAAGAGGGGCATAGTTCTTTAATATAAAATAAATTATTTTCAGTGTTACATGAAATGAAAAATATTAGAATGATTAAATTAATTTTTAAATGAATAATTCTAAAAATTTCGGGGTGTTACAAAATCAATGCTTGATGTTAAGATTTGTTCTAGGGAAATGCATTGACTCTTTAAAGGTGGAATGTGACTTTTTGAATGAGAGTTGGAAACTGATGTAGGTTAGGTTTTGTGTTTGTATAACCATGATGACTTATCAAGGATGAGAAGTATTATGGTGTAAAGATTGTGAAAATCCATGTTTTGTATGGGTGATGGAATACCTATGGAATTAAAAAATACTGAAATTGTAGGGCAATGTATTTTAAACCATAAACTAGGGTTGAGTCCCAATGGTTAGATTCCCTTAGGAGAGTCTTTTTTAACATGGGATAAGGTTTGAGAGATTATTTCTGAAACTTTCACCAGGGCCCCAACCATGTGTTGACATATGATGCATGTGCACACTGGATTATACATCCCCACATTCCCACTTTCCAAAGGTGGGAATATTTCATCACATTTTTCTATTATGTCTACTCCTTGATCAAAATATGATGACGAGATCTTGGTTCTTCCTTCCTTGGATTCCTCATTGGAGCCTGTTTCCTTGTTCAGGATTCAGTCATATAGTTTAGTCATGTTCTTGGAACTCATTCCCAATTCCATCTCTTTGTGGATGCTGATAAATTACATTACTTCTATCTTAACAAACTGTTTTTGTTTTGACAAGGAAGCTACCTTCGGTCTGAAGAGTAGTTACATTGGAATTATTAGGCATGTATGGATGTTGGGCGCATTGGTCACATGTATTCTTCCACTTAGGGGGCATCTCATATGAGGCATCTTAAGGAGCGGAACCTAAGGAATCCTTTTTCGATCATGAGGTAATGATGCTAGAGGCATAAAACTTCCAAGTATTTTTAACTCACTCCTCCAATGTCTTTAATAGGGTATCTATTTGTGAGCCATGTTTTAATTTCTACATCCAATGGAGATAGATTAAGATGTCTAGTTGAGATGGATCAGGTCGTGAGTTTAACGTCTTGTGGAGATGGTATTAATGGATCAGATCACCCCATGGAGGCAGACTCGGGATGTTGATCAGAACATCCCTTAAGGAGGATCAAGGTGGTGTGTCCCTAGGAGGTAAGATTTCACATCTATATGGTTCACTAGTGGATCAACACAGCCCATAGAGGCAGATACTAAGTTTTGGATCATAAAACCCAATCATACAGATCCAAAATGTTGATAAGAACACCCCTTGAGGTTGATCAGAGGTTGTGGATTAGAACACCCCATAGAGGCTAATCTGGGAGTTTATTCCATAGGAATGAACACCTAAGTTTACCATTGTTAATGATTGAACCTTGGAGAGACATCCTACATAACCTATTTATAATACATGGATCAAAAACCATGAAGTTTAATTCCAAAGTTTAAGGTTGTGTGACAGGACTGAACCAAGAACACTAATGTCATGAAAGGAGTGTCGATGTGGGATAGTGTGTGGATTACTCATTGAATATACCATTTACAAGGGGATTTTTATTGGTTGTAATGGTGTAGGGATTATGAATAAAAGATTACTGGAGGATCTCACTCCATGTGAGTTGTACATAGGTTATCCTATTGGTAGGAGGTGCAGGGGTCGTCCCCTTCCACTCATACATGGATCATCCTATGCTTATTTCACATGGTAATACTACATTATTATGTCATGTGTTGAGGAATTTTTCATGTAGTTTAACATAGTATGACTTGGATGTAGAACTAGGAAGTTTTATGTTATGCATCTTAGATGTTCATGGGACTCACTCCTTAACCCTTGGGAATACATGACCAGCACTCATGCACCTTTGAGAGGGTTATGGAATTGGAACTTCCATAGAGGAGTGGTTAGTCATAAGATCCACATTACGATCCTTATGTTTAGAGTAAAAGGGGGGTTATGATACCTATTATTAGAATCAAGAGATAGGTGGGAGGCTCGAGCCACACTTGGGGTGATGTGGGCAGACATAGTAATGGGTGAAATAGGTCACGTAGGGACTTGAGGTGCAGCTGGACCTGTCCTAGATTGGTGTGGAGATCCTGGACAATTGACCTTTGTGAATGGGTGTTAGCAGCAGGGAGGCACCATATAGAGGCCCAATAAAGATGTTTCACAAATATTGTGGCCTTTTAGAGAAGTTATTCATGAAGATAATGTGGATTTTTAAGGTCAAGGGATTCGTGAAGGGGTATACTTCATCAAACAGAGAGCCCATTCCTTGGAGTGAAGTCTGGATTTGGAAAGGGAGTGCTTCAAAAAGAATGAATTTTTAACGAATCCTCAAGTTCCCCATAGGACCTTCTTCCTTTATGAAGTGATTATGACTTCTCAAACTACATACCCACTGAGAGTGGAGGATCTTAATAACACAAGGGGATGGGTTTCATGAAGCCTAGATACATTGGGTTATCCATTTCTGATTTAATTCATTTGGTGAAGTGGTTCCCGAAAATAGGGTGATTTTATAAGCCGAAAGGTCACACATCGTCCATAAAAGTGTTGAAATAAAGTGGTATTTATAGGAAATGGGTTTCAAAAAGATTGGATGTGACCACGAACCAGAATGAGCATCATGAATTGGTGTGGATCCATGAGTCTGAGAGCCGCGTTCATGGAGCTCAGCTTTAACCGTTCGCACATTTTTGAAGAACTATATGACTCTGACAGTCACTTCATGGCGGATACCATCATTACTTCAAATGTTTTCTTAAGAAAATTCTTGTAAATTGTGCTTCTTTATCTTCAAACATTCACGAAGTAACTAATCTTTGCAATGTAGGCCCTCTAGAGGTATTTTTTTTCTATTTTTTCCTGAATTTTCTCTAAAACAACTATGGATTCCTCGAATATCCTCATGGTATGAGTATTTCAACTTCAACCCCCCCTAGAATAGTATCTGATAGGGAAAATTAGTGTTGAAATCATTGGGGAAATCACTGAAAATTGGAAATCAACTCCCATTCAAGAAGCTCACTCGCAAAGACTGCTCATGATGATTGTTTTCATGAAGGCCATCAAGAAACCTTGGGTGACCATATGCCTATAATTAGAAAAGGGGGCCCTCAAAGCCCCCAAAATATCATGATGAGAAAAGAAATTTTGTCAATTTATGTGAAGCTCACAATCTATATGAACCATGCTCCATGAACGCTTCTCAGTGAACTGGACTCCTTTGAACTCTTCTCAATGAAATATTCTTAGTAAACCAGACTCCCCAAAATAAACCTTCATGAAGAGATATCCATGAACTAGATCACTGTGATAAACCTCCATGATCAAAATTCATAAATTACCTTTACAAACCTAACTCAAAAGAACAAATATGTCTTGAATAAAATGGATTTTCATGGATTCAATGCTACCACTAATCATAGGGAAGAAAATTATGGGAATAAAATGACCAGGGAGTGCTTTCTAAGCACCTAAAACCATGAATTGTTCGTCACACTACTCAAATAGGCTTACAGGGAGTACCAACTATTCAATAGGCCACCACTTTACATATTTTGGATAAGAGATGATGCCTTCATCCTAGCTATGAGAAGTGATGAGCCAACCTACTGGATCTGGAGTTATCCTAGAATTTATTAGTGGAACTAGGACATTTCATGGAATATTTGAAAAGTTTTCTCACCACTTATGAAATATACTCTCTAGAAACACATAAAAAATATTAATAATGTGAATCTGTAGGGATATACATCTCCATCGTAGTATGAAATGATCCTCAAGGAGGGTTTGGAGGATCTATTGAAAGGATGGAATGATGGATGTGATATATGTTAGGGAAAAAAATTCATCGTTGAGTGGACTTGAACCTACTGGGCATGTGTATCATGCCTCCACTTTGAGGAAGAGATAAAGAAAATGGGGATTTATAAATTAGAATGAGCCTCATATTTCCATGTTTACCACCCCAAAAACTTATTCCTGAGTTGTTGAGAAGGTAGTTGTTGAGGAACAACATATTCCATTTTCATCATGAGGAGGTTGGAGTCAGCCTATAGGACCTTCATAAAGTCATCAAGATGCTGATTCTGGTGGTCATGTATGATAAGTTCCTCCCTTAAGAGAATGTATGGGGGGACCAAGAGTATCTTTTAGCCTTAGTGAAGGCGCTTATTGATATAGTGTAGGTAATAACCAAAGAGAAGCTTAGGATGCGGGATATCCCCTTCAAACAATAGTCCAGGTACTTCCTTAATAAAACAACAACATGGTAAGTCTAAGAATAATATCCAGTAGATAATTTCTTGAACATGCCAAATAAATGACCTAGATCATACTAGCGTGGAAAGGGGAACTCCTACTTGAAGATAATAGAGGTGGGCTAGTGGAATCTATGGGGATACAACATCAACCATGATGCTTAACATATAGTCAGGCTATCAGGGACCATTTCCTCACTTATCTATGACAAGATTATTTATATGAGGGATGCACTCATGGTTGTGGGGACAAGAATGTTCATCATGGCGGTGATACTAGTGATGGGGTATCATGTCAATTTGGCTCTCCCGACACTGGTGAATTTGTACAAGGTTCTTACCCACATAATTAAGGGGAAGACTCTGTTTAGTGTGTGTGGACCCATCCACTTACTATACATCTAGGTGGATAAAAAAATGGGGGGTTATAAATAGCTAAACCCCATTTATCTGCCTATTACAAATTTTGATCATATGATCTTGAATACCTGACAGAGACTCCCATTCAGGCTGGGTTTAGTTGATGTGTTAGCGATGGTCGGGTTGAAATAATACTTAATATTTCACTCATTCCCCCTTATAATGGAAAAAATGGCCAATGAATGCATAAGGACCATCAAGAAGTGATTGTACCTTTTGGATTTATGAGGTGGGGTAATAGTGGATAGGGTAGACTATGAGTCAATCTGCAAGCCATACAACCCCCATCAGTTCACAAGGTAGTTCATGTGTATATAGCAGCTGATATTGAAGTTATAATTTGAGGTGCATCATGATTTTTACCATTCAGTGATGCGGTAGATTCAACACATGTTTACATACAAGGGGGAAATGATACAAAATGAGTTTCCACTATCTACTTCTGGGTATGGACTCATCCATGAGTATGCACAGATCTGGGAAAGTTCATATCATAGGGATATATTGAGGTAGTGGGCCACTTGAGCCAATAAAGGTGTACCCCCTCAACCGTCGGGCTGGGGTTGAGTGGTTGTTGGTGCTCACCATGGCGTCAAATCTAGGCTAGTGGGTAGGGATGTAGTAACAGTTCTAGCCGTTCGTGGCTTGGAACAGGCGAGAACTACAGGGAGAGGAGTAATAGCATCAAGCCAAACACTCTTGGGAGGGTGGTCGCAGGAGGATGGGGATCCCTATAGGGTGGACCAAAGGACATTTTTTCAATATAGTGGGAAGCAGTTATGCCATGTGGATATTCCCAGTGATGTCGTCTTTCCTGAAGCATGGGAAAACTAAGATTTCTATAAGTAGTTTACCAACACTCATGTGATATGGAAGAAGACCAATAGAAATGGGATGCATCTTTCCAGGATTGGTCATGCCAAGTTAAGCTTTCATATTTCCTGGGATTAGGTGAAACGATATGCCACAAAGTCGTAGGACCTCATCTATAATTGGGTCTTTGTGCGCCCTCTGTCTAACTAGGTAAAGGTGATACTGAAAATAAACCCCCCATAGTTTTTATTTGAAGAGTTGTATATTCTTGAAATTTTCCAGAAGAGTCTGACAATTCTTAGTAATACAATGCCTATCGAGGATCTTTCATGGGAGGAATCACTGCCAATAACTAGGTAAATATCCATATCTTATGTGCCTAAGATATAACCAAAAATTATAGATATTTCCTAACTTCCTTTTTCACTTGCACAGGAATCAATTACAGAGGAGGGAGAGGACCGAGATAGAATTTAAAAGGATGGTTATGGGACCTAAACCCTTCCATGGGAAAGTATGGTGTCCCCTCCTGATGTTGTTGTTGCGAGTGGAAAACTATTAGTTCCTTCAAATAAGGTAGAAACTATGGAGGGAACCTTATCTAGGGGACTACCAATAAACATCCTGGATCTCCTCACTAGAGTGTACAATTCACATTAGTATCTTCTTCCTTTACAACATAAACTCTTTCTATTTTCCTTATTATGGTTGACTAACACATTTTAGAATGGTAGTTTTAATTGTGCTTAGGACATTTCCACCAACACCAATACTTTCATTAACTGTTCATGGGGTTGAGGTGGTGGTGATAGATGCTTCCCTCCTAGTGTAAATGGACAAGAAGAACATATAGGTTTGACCAACCATGGTGGTTCCACTGGTGGGGACTACTGAGACCATGCCCTCGATGGAGGGGGTCAATATGGTTCCCATGGAAGGGTTGGATGAAAGAGCTATGGTGGTCTATCCAATTATAGAGGTGCCGCCAAAGGCAGATTTTGGCGACAAAGCTATGATGGGGGAGGAAAAAACTATGTTGGTAGTTGAGGTGACTTGGGAAGTTTTATTGGATGTGTCAACCCCAAAATTTATAGAAGTGTCGGATATGGGAGTTGAAGTTGAGGTCGCACCACCAATAGCAGCAGCTGAGGGATATGAGGCAGCTATTTCCACCTCAATAGTTCCACAAGGTGCAGTGGAGGCTTCAGACATTAGTAGAGAGGCTTCCAATGAGCTGTTTCTAGGAGTAGATACTCATTTTCTCATGCTTGAACACCTACAACCAGAAAATACATATGATGATATATTGAAAATATTCCCTCTTTATGAGCCCATGACACTAGAATATTTTTATGATTATGTCTTTTATGTCACTGAGGAAAACATATTTTCCATCACAAGGCATGAAGTAATGTGCAAAACTTCATCACCCACACCTAGATAGTTGATCTTCCAAACTAGGCGGGATCTCACTGCCACTGGCTAGTTAGCTCAGGAACCATTAGGGTGGAATTTATAATTATTCACTACATGTACCGGGACTTCCATGTTGAGAGAGCATGCATGGAATGGCAGGAAATTGATCTATACTAGAAAAAAGAAAAGGATGAGGTCTTCAAGGTGCTCAAGGATACTGAGGGAGAGATCTCTCACCTGGAGGGGCTAGTGCAAGATCACGTGTTGGTTTCTTCTACATAGATGGAGACCATAAATAGTTTGAGGGATCACTTGATAGTAGCTAAGGCTAAGGTTGTAGAGGGAACATCCATGGTGACTGAGTGTTGCGCCAAGTAGAAATGATAGCATATTATATATGAAAACGCCTTCTGTAATTCTGATTAAGAAAAGGGAGACCTGGAAAAGCAATAACATACTCTAGATTCCACTCAGAAAAGGCAAGAAGTGAACGAATTCTTGGTGACTAAGGCTGATCGTTTAAATTATTTTTCAAAATAGAGTATCTAATATGCCAACAACCCTATGAAACATCGGTTTATTTGATTTTTTTATGCTTGTATATTCTTATTTGTTATCACTTCAATCATATCTACAAGACAACCAATAATCAATCACTTTACTCACATGAGTCATGATCGGTGTGAAATATAAGGGATGAGCATGTGATTTCTTATTTATATGAGTGTGTTTGGGTTGATAGAGGCTATGGATGGAGAAAGGGAATCTCAGAATAGCTGACTTTATTTTCTAACATGAAATAATGCACAAATGGGATAATGTGAGGGGTGTTGAATTATACCCAAATAAAGGGGAATGGAAAGTTTGAATCACAATTCTTGAAATTTGGAACATGGTGAGAGTGGCATGAAGATACATGATAATTGCTGATGAGGTTCAAAAACCATCATTCGTATTGCATATCCAAGAATTGGGACATCCAATGAGGTTCAACCGTTGGCCATATTCAAGACACATAAACCAAAATTATATCAAAATCCCTTCAAGATTTTGGAATAGGATATAAGGTGAGCCATTTTGTCTAGGAACCATGCTGTTAGAGATTCCCTTTAGACATGGAGGATGATTAGTATCAAAATAAGGGGAAAAAAATATTGGGAATGAAGTTTTGGAGTGCTCAAACAGATTCCAACACTCCTGAAATTATTTCACTATATCTTAGAGAACATTGGTGTGGGTGTATTAGTTTGAACAAAATTCAAACTAATCATCTAGGGGATCCTTATCTTGGATGTCGATCAATAGTCTAATAACAAGAATGATATGGTAGAATGCCAGTACCTGGGGAAAGGGTCTCTCAAGGAAGGTCTTATGATGTATTTCATAGTTTAACATCATGTGACTGGGACATGGGTGTGGGTCTTATGAAATGGGCTGCCTATTATTTTTTCCTCATGTTAGGAAAAGAGGGCATAAGTCATTCATTGAATGGGGTAGAATTTCAGTTTAGTGTCACACAAAAAGGGATGTAGTGAATTGACATGAATGATACCCATCCAACTTTGAGAGTTATGGGTGAATGAGGGTAGCTTGGCTGGATACCCCACATCAAGAAACAAAATATAAGGAGGGTCACATATAGTTTAAGGTTAGGATGTTTTGAAATGAAGAAAATAGTTTATGGTTATAATTCTTGGACCATGTATTTCAGTTTCAGGTCATAATGCTTGGACCTATTAAGAATAGTTTAAGGTCATAACGCTTGGACCAAGGGGGTGTGTCTTGAAGTAATGTGAATAAAATATAAAGGAATGTTACTCGATGTAAATGAGAGGGCCTAAGAGGTTGCTTGACGTAGCACAAAACATTTTTGATATAATTCAAAAACAATTTAAAGTCATGATGTTTGTAATTGAGTTCTACTCTAAGTTTAAGGTCCTCAAGTTCAGACCAATGGGCTCCCTATAATGTTGGTTGTGACATGAATGAGTATTAACCCTGGCATAACTAAGGGATGGGAAGGCCCACGTTCCTTGAAAAACATAAAGGTAAGGTTGAAATTAGTTTATAGTCATACTTCTTAGACATTGGATTTTAGTTTAAGGCCATAAAGTTTAGAAAATGAAACTAGGGAAGGGAAAACGACTTCATGGTGAGTCGATGGAGTGACTGGACCCGAGATAAAATATCCCAGTGTCACTGTATATCCCATGACAATGGTAATTATACCACATAGAGTTTTGAAAACACAAAATGATACAAGAACGAATCCAGTAGAGGGATACCCTCTCGAATGAGAGTATCCAATTTTTTCATACTTGAAAATGAGGCATCCCAAATTCATATCGGGTAAGGATACAATTTAATATGGTGCGATGAGGATGTTTATTAATCTTGTATTTGTAAGAAAGTGCACCCTGGGATGATATAGGGTATGTTCATCTCTTATTTAGAGGCATCCTGGAATTTTTTGGGGGTAATAATATAGTTTTACATTATGTGATGGGGATATTCCTTCCTCATATCAGGTTATGATGGAATCTCAGGATGCGGATGGGTGGAGGTAATTGGATTGGGTTTATACCTGTAAGGAGTCCCATGGTACATTTTGAGGTCATTAGACCATAGGTAGCAAATGGTTTTCTTGAGAATATATAGTTGATCCCAAAGACAAAAAGTATAGGAATCACTACATATCTCAGGAGAATAGGAATCAATCCATATATAGTTCTGGAGGAGATACACACAGTTCAAGGTCATATGGTTTGGACCATGGGATGGAGGGGGTTTTGAAGATGTTTGTGTGGTGAAAGATTTAAAACCTAATGTGAATAATACAAGGAGGCACTACACCATGTGAAGTGATCCTATAACCATTTGTACAAATTCTAGTGTCATACAATATAGACCATGGAAACTAGTTTAGAGTGTTTCACATATATTAAGTGAAATATATTTAATGTTGTGATGTTTTGACTGTATAGGTACTTGTTTCAAGGTATCTCATAATGTATGAAAGAGGTAAGAATCAATGTAAATGAGGCCAAAGGAGGCTCATGTACTACCCAAGTATCAAGAGACATATAACACATAGTTTGAGCTTGTAATTATTGGATCAGGGAAAAAGTAGAAAATAATTTGACTTCATGATTCTTAGATAGTGGTTATATTGGCCCTCATAAGTACCTATGTGGTACAGAAAAAGAGAATACCCAATGTGAATGAGGGAAAATGAGACAATTTCAACAAATGGGTCCAGAGGTAAAAATGTTGATGATTGTGTAGAGATGACCATAGATGAGAAGTTTGGGTGTCAGAACATATCCCATGAGGATGGAAATCAAGCCACACATAGTTATACAGGAACAAAGTGATAGAAGATCATTGTTGATAGGGAGATCCTCTTTGGTGATGTAATTTTGGGAATACCATGGTTATCATGGGGAATCCCATGTTTGAGGCATGTGGTACAATTTTTTGAATATCCCGTACTTATCATATGATGCATCCAATTTCATAATGGGGTAAACATAATCTCTTATTTGAGAGACATACCGGTTTTAGATGGGGTAAGGCTATAGTTTAACATCGTGTGATTAATAATTTTGTTCATTCTATATTTTTCATATGTGCAATTATGTTTTGATGTAGGGTAAGGTCATAACTGATTCAGATCCATTCTGAACCTATCTGGGGTAAGACTAAAATTTTACATCTTATTATAAAGACATTATGAATTGTAGTTTTAAGTCATACAAATAATATTATAAGGGATGGAAATAGTTTAAGGTCATAATTATTATACAATAGGGCAGATATTAATTTAAGGGATTAATACTCAGATCATGAGCTCTTAGTTTAAGGTTATCGATTTTGGTCCAAGAGGCAAGTGTCTCATGAAGATATGTGTAGTGTGGTGGCATGAAAAACCCGACATGAATGAAGGATAAGGGTGACCCAACAACACCCAAAAAATTATTTATGATGCTTACACATGGTTTTAAGTCATGATGTTTGGAATTTACTCCCAGTTTATGGTCATAATGTTCAGACCATGGAGAGGGGTTTATCAAACATATATATATAGTGCGATGGAGTGAAAAAACCGACATGAATGGGGACCTTAAAGGTTTAGCATCAAAACACATACTCAAGATAATAATTTCATATATTTTAAATTAAATTTTTTTGGACTCAAAATCCTAGTTTAAGGTATAGTGTTTGGACCAAAGGGTAGGACAATCATAAATAGGGTACATATAGCACAATAGAATGATAAAACGACATGAATGAGTGCCTAGGATAACCAACCATCTCACCAAACATTCTTGGAGAAGCATTCACATAGTTTAAAGTTGTGATGTTGGGACAGGGGCTCGTAGTTTACACTCATAGAGTTTGGACCAAAGTGGATCATAGTTTATGGTTGTAGAGTTTGGATCATGAAGAGAGTATGCTAAAAAGAATATGTGTAGTGTGACTGAATGAAAACATGATGTGAATGAGGGAGTAGAAGGCCCAACACCACACCACAAATTCCTATGGGAACCCATATATAGTTTAAAGGCATGATTCTTGGACGAGGACTCTTAGTTTATGGTCATGGAGTTCAGACACTAAGGGGATACTAGTTTATGGTCATAGAGTTAAAAACTTTTCTCCCCTTAGGAAAAGTTCTGCTTGAGGAACTTGACATTGGTGGGAGGTGTGATACATTCTCCATCTATGGTTATTAAAGATTATGTGCCATTAAAATAGAACTTATGAATGATGTATGGTCTTTTACACTTTGGCTCCAACATTGTTAACTTCTATCCATGTATCATTTCAATTATTATATCCATTATGATGTCACCCCGTAGTAAGAAACAGATGAGAAAATTCTTATTAAACACTCACACTATCATTTTCTAGCACCTCTCTAAGATTGTGAAAGGCCCAGAACTTGTTATTTTAAGGGATTCCAATTCATTTAAACATACTTATGCTATTTTCTTTTGTATATTCTAGTTATAGAATGCTATTTGGAGAAATGAAAACTAAATGTCAATGTCTAGAATTGCTTCAATTATGTATATCCGTGAATATAAAGTCACCTAGGTGGAATTATAGGTTATCCATTAATTGGCCCATAGGACTTTGGGGAGCTTTTAAGGACAACATTTCTTGTTTTTCCCGCCATCTTCTATATAAATTTATATAGGGTCTTTTTTAATTCCTTGATTTTTCAATTATCTTACACATGATATAGGGAAGTACAGTTGGACTAGATATTTTACTTAGAATTCTATATTTTCATCTCAATAGCCTGGAATTTTGTACCACTATTAATGAGAATTGCATAAGGAACTACGAATCAAATGATGATGTGGGACATCAATAATTATATCATGGATTAGGACTTTACATCCTTTATGGTATTTTATTCTACCCATTAGAAGAAGAAATCCATCATAGTCTTAATGAACCTATACTAGTGAGCTATTACTGATGGATATGGACCTACAACATCGATCCCCTACACAAGAAAGGGCCATGAATAATTGGTGGTGTGGAGGAGATATGACAATCAATGAAAAAAGTTGGCATGGTTTAGATACACATGACACCTATTGGTATACTTGATGCAGTCATGGACCATGGTGGGCTAGAAATATCATAGTCTCCAAATTTGGTGGGAGAGCTTCAAACCCACCTATAGAAACCATAGGAACAACCATGATATTCTCACATAACTTGGGTAATATCATATCTTTGGATGAAATAGATAATGATTCCATAAAACCCATGTCTATAGGGAGTTAATTCAAGGTTATTCCCAATCTAAAGGGTAAACTGCACTGCATGCTGATGGATTCAATCACACTCAGTTAAATTTGGCGATAGGGTGCCACACTAGAGACACTCAACAAAAGGATACATCGAATTGTGAATTTAATATACTGTACGGGAACCAAAGGGTCCTAATTTAAAATCAATGATAGCCAATTGGTTTACCTGCTTTTTTTCATCATCATCTGGAATGATGGGAGAGATGAACCTATGATGTGCTACATGAATGAATAAGTCATCACGACCAGGATCTACAAGAGATGTGTCTAGATTATCTAGGGCATCGACTTGACCATTATATGACTGAGGGATATAAGTCACTTCCAATTACGAAGGTAACTAAGCCATTAACTAGGGAGTACACTCCAATAAGGGAATGAGATATGATTTTATGATGATTTAGTCAACATTAACTGGTTTGATGATCAATTCATAGTATCCATTCACATGAGAGTGGGGGACATAAATTTGGAGGGATATCTTGAGACCAATACTGAGAGTCTAATACTCTACCTTGTTTTTGGTGAATCCATCTTACAATAAGAACAAGTATGGTAGGAAAACCTATGATGGGGTGATGAAGATGATTTCTATGCCTACTCTATGGAGATTAGGAATGTCAATCCTCCTACCAATCGAACTTCAGAAGGTGCCAAAAAATTTAATATTCCAATAATTGATAGCCTGATCCACTGAGAGGAAGGACTGAAATAGGAAATAAACATCTAGAGGAAATTCTTTGGGAGTCGGATGATATTAAATGATGTTTTCCAATGCCCTACCATTAACATCTTTCTATGGAACAAATTGAATTCCGAACTACTGAAGGATCACCACCCAAAATTATTTCCATCCCATTAGCATGGGTGTATTAGAATATAATTTAACAAATCCACCAGGTACCCCAGGTGTATCTCATGATGATGTAGATAATGATGCAACTTATGCTTTGCGAAACCCAACATGAGGAAGCTCTTCTTGATAGAAGAGTATTTGGTCTTGGTGTTAAGGATCATGTGACTGAGATAGTATAAACTATTTTATCTAACCTCATTATTCTTCTGGGAAAGAAGGGAACTGGAGGATTATCCAAGGGACGTCATGTAGAGGTCCAGAAGCTTCCTGAAGATTGGATGCATCAAAACCATAGTATATAGAAGATAACACCTGATTTCCTCCAAATAAGTATGGATCTATTCATCAACTTGGTAGGCTATGCATTTCTTCATAAGGATAAAAATTGACTTACCCTTGATGGCCAGACTCACGATGAATCGAAAAATATAGGCAATTTTACCTTAAAGGCATCACTTATCTTGAAATTTTCTGAGAGGAGGATTCTGAATGATGGATTTTATCTTCTCTAGATCGATCTCAATACCTCTATACCTGAAAATGAAGCCAAGAAACATCCTAGAGATAACCCTAAAGGCACACTTAAAGGGGTTTATCTAAAAATTCTAGGAGTTGAAGAAGCTAAACACTTTCTAAAGGTCTCTGAGATGGTCCTAACACTAGAAGGACTTGACCAAAAATTCATCCACATAGAATTATACTAGCATACTAATAATTGATTTGAGGTTGTGGTATATTTCCCACTGATAGGTGGCTACTACATTCTTTAGGATGAAGAGAATCACCTGATAGTAAAAAGTCCCTTAGAGTGACCTAGTGGTGGTAGAATCCTCATCATCAAGGGCCATCGAGATTTTATTGTACCCGGAATATCCATATTTGAAGGACAGAGCCTATAACCCAGCTATAACCTCAATCAAAAACTATATCAAAGGAAGGTGAAAATCACCCTTCAGACAGTGACCATTGATATCTTGAAATTCAATACATACTATGATCTTCCCTTTCTTATTACTGATTAGGATGATGTTGGTGATCCACTTGGTGTACTAGACCTACTTTAAGAAGTTTTATTTGATAATCTTATTAGCATTAGCCTCAACCATGGCACCATTAGTGGGATGCATTTTTCTGGTAGGCTTCTTGAACCCTTTAGGACTCACTAGGAGAATAAGATTATGGAAAATGACTTAGGGGTCTAGTTATAACATATTTTTACATATCTAGGTGAATAATTCATAGTTTTTATTTAGGAAGGACACATACTACTGTTGTTCCTCTGTAGGCATGGATGCACTGATCAAAGTATGCCTTGGATCTTCCTGAATACTAAGATTTACCAGAATCACATCATAGAATGTGGTATATATTCCCTCTTCAAATGAAATAGGAGCATCTTAAAAATCATCTTCATCATCCAAGTTATTAGAATCATTATATGTAAGATGATAATCCAGAATAGATGACTCAAGGGGAGCATAGGTGCCTGCTTGAGAGGATACAAAATCTTTACTGGGGGATTCTTTCTCTGCTGAAACCATGGAGACAGAGGCTTTCAACCCAATTCCACTGAGCCTCCAGCTACAAGGTCCATGTTTGATATCAAATAAATGGTTATGGGTAATCTTCCAGTGATTCAACCTTTCCCTAAATAATAAATGGTAATGTTATTAATTGTTGGACATGGGGGGAAAATATTATTACTTCACATGGGTAGGGGCCTCTGGTATCAACTAGGCATTTCTGGTGTAGGAGTATGAGTTAATACATTGACATTCATCCCTTTTAAGGGATAATACATCCCTTTTTTTTTTGAAAAAACAAAGAAACTTCCCATGTAGGGTGTTGTGGCCTCTAACTTATGAATCGGGAGTATGAAGGCATCATCCAAACGTTACCATGGATTGTCCATGATTGTTGTTCTCTCAAAGTTGTTGGTCCGAACCTGATTCACTTCTCTATTGTAATAGACTACCTTCAAATATGAGACTTAACATGAGTTTAATGGGGATAAGTCACCTTGAAATACCTCTACATGACCATTTAGGAAGTATTTGAGGAACTGGTAATTTTAGGAGGGAACTTCCACATGGAGGTAAATCTAAGGCCTACCCAGTAGAATGTTGTAGTCAGCGTCTTGTGAGATGATAATGAATTCATAACTTTCTATCAAGAATTCAAACTGGGTATTCAATCAAATCATGCCACACGGTCTTTGGTTTGTCATTCCATAACCATGAATCATTAGGTTAGAGGGAGTCATATATTCTTTGGTTAATCGCATCTTTTGGAGAATTTGGGTAGTAAAGAGTTTAATCCCATAACCTTTGTCAACAAGGAAGTGATTGATCTTCATGCCATTGAATTTGATTATGATGTAAATTAGGAAGATGTTCCCCTGCATGAGGGTGCCTTCATTATCTCTGTAGAAGGAGATAATGAATTGGCATTCCTCCTCCTCGTCATCCTCTGCATAGTAGGTCTTTGCATAGGCTACTTATTCATTGAACCGAAGGGGGATATTTATGAATTTTGTGAGGCCCTCACACATTTTGTTCAACAAGTGTAGGGCCTTGAGAATCAAGTTGTATTAATGCTTAAGAGGTGCTTCACCAATTCATACATCTATGAGAAATGCACGATTTTTCACATAGAGGGAGTTCATTGGTTGGGGGCATAATGGGTGCTACAGACTGAACCATTGGGTTCTAGATTGTACTAGAAATATCCTAATGTTGACCATAAGAATCACTTTTAATCACTTTCAGATGAATGTCAACTGAATTAGGTCTGACTCTGGCTATATGTGGCCGATCATGATGGGTTCCCCAATGTTGGGCTAACCATAGAGGAAATTACCAACTCAGAAGTCATGAAATCACTAAGAGTGTGGGATGGATTCATCACAGAAGGGGGAATTTGGTTTCCCTTACACCACCAACACCTAATTTTATGAGATTTAGATGGCTATGATGTAGATATGGAAGCAGTGACTGGAGTAGGAACAATTACTTTAGTAGGTTCACCCCTGCCAAATCAGGTATAGATGAAACCATGGGCATGAGAAACTTCTTTGTTAGGAAAAAATTCATCATACATCTAGGTCCCATTTTAGGAAACCTATTTCCATTCATTTGAACCTTCACTATCACTACTAGGCTCTATAGAGAAGTGTGTTACCTATAGAAGAAAGTTACCCAACATGACCAAAATGTTATCCACTTGGTCTTGGAGCCAATCCATGAACACATAGAATTACATAATGGTATGTATGAGTATCATGTGGTAAAGGAAATGGATGGGGTGGTCAGTGCATCTTGCTTCCTTAGGCCTTATGCACTATGACTGCTTCAGAATTTCTTTTTTCCAGGGAACATATGAAATCAGAGGAGACCTACACTTCCTTGAAAGAATAGTTCAAGTTCCTTTTCTCCGGAAATGGGACTCTGGGAGTCTGGACTTGATATGGGGGGGGGGTCCTAATGAGGGGTTGGGGCCACATTCTATCATCTAGATGGATATGATTGGTGAGGTTGTTCCTGGCTGTTCTGTTACAGATGAGGCTGAGCTTGGTAGTGCTGTATTGGGTGATGCTACACTTAGTAAGGGTACTCTTGATGAGGGTCCTCTGGAAAAGGGGATAGAAACTATACCTTCTCAAGGGACTCTACCTATAAGGAGAAAAAATCTCTACTTTGAAATACCTTCTCATAGGAGTTGGAAAAGGTTGAAGGCATGATTGTTTATCCTACTGTAAAGTTTCCTCCTAATGTTGGTCCATGTTATAAAAATCCTAGAATCCTATTGCAATGTTATGGGTGATGAGGGTAGGAACTAGCCTAGTATTGATGTCCCCCATGAACATATTTAGTATATTCTCTTGTGTTAGCGACATTATGAGTGAGTACATGAGGCCTTTCCACCATGCGAAAAAATTTAAGAATCACTCTTTAAGTATTCGTTTGAACTTAAAGAGGTTGGAAATACTTGTCTAGCGAGTGGTGGAGATGAACTAGTAAATAAATTCCCTATAAAGGTAATCCTAGACAATGATGGACCCTATAGGTAGCTGGTTGTACCAAATGAACACATTTCATTCCAGAGTCTAAAGAAAACACATGATCTTAAAGACCTTCTACTGCTTTAGGGTTCCTAACATGGGTCTATATATTGAGATGAAGTGGGACAAGTGCTATAGTGGGTTACCTATCCCATTGAATGCGAAATAACAAGGGTTAAAAAACTCTAGGGGTTCTCTCATTTCATCCACCTATGTTAGGTACGACTATCCATAAGGTGGGATCAACACCTATCACATCTCTAGGGCCTCAAGTTGATCAGTGAAAGCAGCCATCAAATCATATCAACATGGGTATCTATCTTGAGGGGTATTCCTAACAACCAATGCATTGATAGGCTCATCAAATTGGTATGAAGTATTAGTGGGTCATGTAGCAGCATGAACTAGATCTCGAGGAGGATAATCACGTTTTTCTGGAGGGTTTGGTTGCATATACCTTAACACTTACCATTACCCCTTCCTCCAATATTTCTATATGTATGTGGTTACTGAGCTCTACTGAGGGTAACTAGATAATAAGGACTTGATGTTTCTTCACCACCATACATGATATAAGTTCTCTTGGGGATACATCATAATATGATCACTGATCAATAATGAAATTAGTGAGGATATTATTGTATTCTTCCTGCTCTTGAAGTAGGATGGATATAACATGCTCTAATTCTATTTTTTGGAACAACATGTGGTGGATTAGAGGAACAAAAATTCTCTTTAACCTTGTTGTGATTCCAACCAAATTCTAATTTATCATTTGGGGGATCCCTAAGACTGCATGCCTGCCTTTTCTTGTGGGTGAGGACTCTTTTTTGAGGCTCTCCCTGGTGCCGCACCACCCCTTGAGGTAGGTTTTCCCCATCAAACCCTACATATGAACCCTAGTTCTTAGGAATCTCAGGTATTTCCATGTTTACCACGATAGTACCTAATGTGGATCCCTCAATGTTGATGGGTAGGTCAGGATTTTACCATATTGGACAGTTTTGGAGAGAAACATACTATCCCTATACCCTGATATTCATAAGAGGATATACCTCTTCCATAATTCGATTGATCACTATGAGGCTTTTAAAGAATCCCTATTTGTGGGTATGATGGTAGACGAATGATTCGAGGTTCTAATACACTAATATTGATGCTAAATCAACCCTTCTAAAATGTGGATCTATGTACTCAAGGTTCCCTAGGGTTCCTAGGTAGGAAAACTAATGATTATGGAGGCAGTGAAGGGTAACCCAGTTGATTTGGAGAAAAAAAATTGCCTATCCCTCAGTAAGGGATTCTGAGATGTTGAAGTTAGGATATAATGGTGGTCATAATACCAATAACATATGATCAATGAAAAGAACCTTCCATAGATCCTCTTATTCATAGGAATTTACCTAATCTTGTTCATCCCAAACTCTAATCGGTGATGGCTGGATGATAGGTGGAGAAATTGATATGGATCAGTTCGGTGGTTGTTGAAAGAGTAGGGTGAAACTATTCTTAGATTGATAGGAGTATGGGGAGGAAATTTGTACTGAGTCTCATTATTATGTGTTGGACCTTAATGGATGTTAGTTGCACTAGTGATTGAAAGGTTCAACCTAGCCTTCTTATGAGGTGGATGGGGTCTCGATCCAAATCAGGAAAAGATAGATCCCTATTTTCCTACAATAAGGATCTTATGAGATGCACTGGAAGTGTAACAGGCCACTGGAGCTGTGGAAAATGATGCCCCATGTCAAGAATTCTCTTAATTATACACCTGATGTTGGTTTCAGGTGGGTTAGACTAGGGATGATGGAGTAAGGGCAAATTCCACCTGTTCTTCAGCTAGATGGATCAGTCATTATTGGAACTGACAAGGCCTGGTGGGATCCCTCATTGGTGGATACCAGGTAGTATTCATGACCAGGATGACATGGGAACCCCCACCTCCTCATCATTGGGGATATATTCATAGTATCTCTCCAGGAGATGCTCTGAAAGTAGTTCACTGTTGGAGCATAGGGTGGTTTACCCTGGTGCGGCCCTTGGGGGAGGCAGTTTTAGTGAGTTGCTGATGCCTCTAGGTCGTATAGAGACATATCTCTTTATGGTATGACCCAATTTATACTCATACTATAATATGAGGGTGTAAATACCCCTTATCTAGATGATCTATGAGAGTGAGATGAGGTGTGGGTGCTCTGCATTTGAAGTTGTGGTGGAAGTCATGAACGGAGAGTGATTGTACAGGATTTATGCATCATTTCATCTCCCTCCCCAATGCTTGTGGGTGTTGGGTGGATGATTTATTATAGTCTTGGTCCTATAAGAAAGGTGGATTCAGCTATTAGTACTATTACAAGGAAATAATTATCCAATTCCCCAAGTTCATCCATGATTTAGAAGAAAAGAAGGATCCACATTGATTATGTCACAGACCGAGAATGCCCAATGTTTACTACCCCCATTCTCAGGTGAGTTCTATTCTGAACCCACTATTAACTTGGTTGGACCTGAAGTCTGATTTTGAACCCTGTGACATTATAATATGCCAATTTCTTAAATGCTACTAGTCCCCGGTTGAGGAGAAGAGTTTCACATTAGCTTCACTATTTATGCTTCCAACACTTTCATCGGGGCCCCACCTACGTGTCGATATATGATGCATGTGTACACTAGCTATTGAAACCCACATCTCCACATTCCAAATGTGGGTGGATTTCATCACTATAATTAGTAAATCTTATAGGTGTGTAATAAGTTAGTTTTACTCCAAGTAGATTATACGTTTTGGGAACTCACTCCTTACCCCTTATCATTATGTGACCACCAATCATGTGTCTTTGGGAGGGGTATGGTGTTGGAACTTCCATGGAGGTGTGTTCATTCATGAGGCCCATGTTATGATCCCTATTATTAGAATAAAATGGGGTTTCAATACCTATTCATAGAAGTAATAGGTAGGTGGGAGGCTCAAGTCACACTTGGGGTGAAGTGGGAATACACATGAGTGGATTGCATAGGTCATATAGGGACTCAAGGTTCAGCTAGAATGGTCATGTATTGGTGTGGGGATCCTAGAAACTCGATCTTCATGATGGGGTGTTAGCTGAAGGGAGTAACCATTGAGTAGTCACAATAGAGTGGTTTCATGAAGAATTGGGTATTATTGAGAGGTTCATTGTGAATCTCATGTTCCTCGTAAAGGTTAAGGGCTTTAAAAAAGGGGTATTCTTTTTGAAACATGGTTCCCCTACCTCAGAGTGAAGTCTATATTTGGAAAGGGAGTTCTTCATGAAGGCTAAATTCTTCCTAAAGACACAAGTTCCCCATGTGGCCTTCTTCTTTTAGGAAGGACTTGGGCCTTCTTAAAATGTACCTTTAGCTGGGGTAGAGTATCTTAAGAACACAAAATATTGAGTTTTATGAAGCCTAGATACCTTGGGTGATCCATTTTATCTTTGGTTAGTAAAGGTAAATAGGTTCTTGAAAATTGGGTGATTTTAGAAGATTAAAGTTCGTTCATCATCCATAGAATTCGTACTAAATTTTTACTTATAGGTATTTTTTTTAAATTATTAGAGGCATTCATGAAGTGGAATGGGATTCATGAGGGGTCAATGCTCCGTGATTCAAATATTCACATTCGCAGAGCTCACCATCAACTATTCATTCATTTGAAAAGAAGTCTGTGATTTCAACATTCACTATGTGGATGTTACTATTACACGTTCATGAATTTGTGAAGGAACATTCTTGACTAGGGAGATTCTCAAGATCTGACTGTTTGCGAAGCAACTAAGATTTGTAAAGCAGACCCTTTAGAGAGATTTTGGTCTATTTTGGCCCATATTTGCTCTGAACCAGTCATGGATTCCATATATATTCTTAGATTACATGTATTTAATTTCCAACCAAGATGAATTGAGGGATTTTGAGGGACCTATATGGGTCCGTGGTGGCTACTGCAACCATAGATACGTCACATGACTAGCTAGCCAGTGGCCTCCACTAGCTCTCAAGTGGGGATTTAATTGGGTAGAATGACCATTACTCCCCCTTGAAATTATGAGGGGTATCCCCTATTATTCTCATATTTTTTCTTTTGGAAACTAGAGGTCAGATCCACCTTCTCCTTCCCCTCACCCCTTGGTTTGGAATTCCCCTTGGAAGTGTTTTTGGGCGATTTGATATAAGTTCTTCGATTCTCCATAATCTATTATTCATATCCTATATTCCACACTAATTTTATATTATCATGGTCAGAGACTTGATTCCAATTCCACTAGAGCATGGTGGAATCAATCGTGCATAGATTTTATTTTGTGTCTTGAATAGAGGAGATCCCATGATGACATTTTCCAATGGTCGCAAATAATTTTGATTGAAGAAATATTCAACTTATTTTCATTATGTTTTTAATTATATATAAATTTGAATTAAAATTATGTTGTCTTTGATCATTGGGGAGTTTTATCTACCTATATTTGGGGAATCCTGAGACAACATCTTCTTATGGTTGCATCTTGTTACGATGAGTTGCATTTCCATTTGGAATTTTCAAAGGTATTTGGCCTAAAATTTTAAATAATTTAATAATGAAGTTTTGTCCATGTGGTGGAGATTTTTTTGAATTTATGGATGGGGGTATTCCATAATTCATTGGTGAGTGGTTGGTCATGGTTGCAGTCCGATGAGGTTGACCTATGAGCTTCAAGTCATTTATGCCTTTTAAATGAAAAATTATATGGAGTTTAATGTTGTTTATGATTATTAAATTAGTTATAAATTGAAAATACTGAATTAATTTGGGGTTTTTGTTTTGATATAGGACCTAAAAAGGATTTGATAAGTGTATATGTTCTTAGATAGTCCTTGAAATCTATTTCTAGCCCTTGAGAATAATAGTGGAAATCTACTAAAATGGTATGTGATGTTTATGCATATTCCCTTTAGTATTATGAATTAGTTTATTTGTATGTGGTATGTATGGTCCCACAAGATTAGGTGGGGTTCTTATTTATTATTTTTTATGTTTCCTTAATAAAATTTGTAGCTAATAATTGAATGCCCAAGGTGATGAGGGACCTGATGAACGCTTGTGTACGAGATGGACATCTCAGCCATCGATGAAAAATAATTTAAATTTCACTTTCTAAATCAAGATACATGGAAAATGGGTTTTTTATCAGAGATACCATATAGATATCAGGATCATCAAGAGGAATAATGGGGTAAATCTTCACCCCTACTAGGATGTGACTCCTTGGGTGGTTAGTGACCACACAAATTTGAATACAAGTCGGGTGTTCGGATTGACCTAGGACACTTGGGAAAGAGAATCATCTTAAGGTCATATCCTTACTATGATTTACCAAAGAGTCCATGGATATCCTGGTTAGATCTAATAGAACCCTAGTTGATTACCATATAACTTAAGAACCAAGTGAGAGTTTGGACTTTGGGATGGGTGGAGATGGTACCAGATGTCACTATAGAACCCATATCGATGATGTTATCACAAGGGGCTATGGGAAAGGAGTGAGGGGTTTATTTGTTCAAACAAGCCCTAATATATATTTATAAATTCACTTGTTTAATTTCTATATAAATATGAATTCCTAAATGTTCTTCCTAGGACATGGACTAAGGGGATTAAGAGATGTGATGGTGCTATTGGGGATTCCCATAGACACTTCTAGGGATACAGATTTTGAACCTGAGGTGATATTGATATATTATGAATTGGATATGTTGACATTGTTGTGGATAACCAGTGTAAAATGGGATTCAGTTTTTGAGGCACATGAAGAATTATTGAGAGATCAGGATTCGACATTAGGTCTATATATGACAAACTGCATGCATGGGTTCTCCCAGGGTCCTAGTATGTATAGGATCCTGCTATTCAAGCATGGGGGGTTTATTATGTAACTTTTATAATTATGTGATGACAAAGTCATATTTCAGACCTGACCATGTAATCCTATTGATATTACATGTTCTTGTTTAGGATTCTCAAGATGATTATAATCTATTCAGTTGGCATGGTGTTCCTCATAGGGTCCATTACTTCCAAAGATACCCTCGTATTAGATATGATATGTTTTTGATATGGGAGTTTGGAGAGATTCCTAGGATTCCTGGGGTGTAGATATTGATCTATTTATGGTGATATTTTTTGTTTTTTGAGCCTAATATTGAGGGATTCCTATGTTACACTAGGATACAATATCTATGTGAAGGTACAACTGTCATGATGTGCTCATAGATACCCCACCACTGTCCAAATCAGGTATGGTCTATTAGGGTCCTAAGGCTGAGGATAAAAACTCATTACTAGTAGTAGGGAAGGACTTGGTCCCCATGAGTGGTCATAGTTGGAACATTCATCATGACATGCCCTAAGATTCTACGACACTAGTTGAAGTAGGTACCATAGTAGCTATTTCTTTTTCATGACTTATTTCAGGTGAGTAGGTCAAAATCACATATGATGAATAGACTAGTTATGTATGGTACCATGTTGGTGGTTCCCTAATGAGTTATGTACTCAATCCCTACTCAGGTATTCATAGCACTTGGATCCCTAGTCTAATCTTCCACTTCATGTAGGAATGGGTTGGGAAGATGCCCAATATGATGTTGATGATTAAGCTTAGCATATCGAGTGGGATTGGAGACTAATTTTTGAGGAGTGGACTAAGGATGTATTGGATCATCCAATATTTTTGATTATTAGATTATTTTTTACTTATATTTATATGTGATAAAACTGGTGGGTGATCATCTATGTTGTACTATATGGCTTCCACATTGCATGATATTACTGATTGGGTTATTTAATTTATTATTCATTATATAATTCTTATTTCTAATGTATGATACTTTTTTATTTATACATTTTTGTGCACTATAATTGGGGGTAGAACCCCAATTCTACTCGGTAGCATCTAGTGTATAGGGAGGCACACCTGTGGTCTTGTGTTGAACCTGGTTGGGGTACCCATCAAGTGGCCTAAAAATTGATGAATTGTACGGATGATGGTATGTCCACATGAACACCAGATCCTTCCAATTCAACACTATCATATGAATCTCTATCTAGGATAATTTATACATGACCTCTTGTAATAGCTAGTAAGACAAAGAAAACATTTCAACTATGCATAATTCTTGAAGGATACCCGAGAAACCAGTTTTTATATCTTAAAAGAATATATAACTACTCCCCACAGAGATAAAAAATTCCCAATGAAAGGGATCTCATGGGTCCAAAATGCATACTTCGAAAACATCCTAAATTTCTAATAAACCAAATAAATCCCAACATATCTCATAGATTATTTGTGTACTCCTACTCCAACCTAGAGAGTATAAGGATTTTATAAATAAATCTGACAATATATTAGTTTAAAAACTCATAGAACACTGTGTTAATAAATCCCATGAATAGATATGGAGTGTTTTTAACTCCAAACAACATGAAAATAAACTTGTAATTCCATGATGACATCAGGATGTAGTATTTAGGATATCCTTATCCTTCAATTTCATTTGATGATATCTTGAAACAAATTTGATATTCAAGAAGAATTTATCCCCCTTAAACTTATTTAATAAATCTTAAATCCTTGATATGGGATATTAATTCTTCACCGTCACTTAATTAAATGGGTGATAATCAATACATAGCTGCATGTTCACATCTACCTTCTTTCAAAACAGATTTGAAGTTCCCCGAGGTGTCAGAATAGGCCAAATGAATCCTCTTTATAGAAGATAATCATTCTAAATATGAATATATCACAACTTATAAGGGTCCATATTATACGAATACATCGATATAATAGAGACACCTAGAAGAAGATATATCCCAAACTCAATCTCTCATTACGGTGGTAGTGACAAAACCTTTTCTGGAAAAACATCAGGGTAATTGTAAATATCCTTGGAAAACACAAATATACGATCCTCCATAGAATTCATCATCGAATTAAAAATCAAGGAAGATATATAATCAACATGCCTCTGACACATCTAAGTCTCTAACTTGCTAAAATTATCACCTGGTCTATATCAACGTCATAGAATATGAAACACCTCCTAAATCACTCCACAATATCCTGCACTAAATATATATAATCCTTGATGGGGATGATGTTGTATGTTTTTATATATAATCATGGGAAGTATTCCCATGAGTGGGTTTTCCCCAACACCAACTCATAATCAATTCACACATTATATAAGCTAGTTTGACCTCCAACTAGCATAGTTAATGTCGAAGGCACTGGAATAATTTCTACCTCACATCCCAAGGAATTGACTTAGGTGGGTGAAAAAATGGTTTTTTAGATCCAATATTAAAAAATACATAAAACCAAGTATAAAATTGGTAGATAGAACCTAACCCAAGGTCTACCTTACCCGACGTTGACAACTTTATGAATGAAATTTGACCATGGGTTTCTCCATGACCTCTATGGCCTCGATGGATACCACCTATATGGTTTCACTCTACTCATTTTCCCTAAGGATATTGTGTTAGTTCCAATAGGTAAAATAATCAGGGTATGGATAATTAAAACCACTTCCCCTTTAGATCTTGTTTCATCATTAACCAAAACTCACTTCTCTCTTTCTCCCATATCAATGTATAAATAAAAATTAAATCATACACATGACATAACAGTTTTACTCAGTTCACCCTCATTGGGATAAATATATGGGGAATACAATTGCAATGTGTCTATGTACCAAATAAAATAAATATAACTTCCAATTACATGGTTTGGTAAAGATAGATTTTATACCCAAGCTCACTACCTTAAAATTGTTTAGGGTCTACTCATTTCATTCCTAAGGGTCAATCCCTATATCTATTTCTATATATCACTATAGGTGGAAAGGATCACTGCCTTCCTCTTTCTATTCTCACTTCACTTAAAAGGGATCTAAAAATAGTTTATGGACTTATTGGTCCCTTAATTTTCATGAATTCCACACCCACAACTATAGATAGATTCTATACTAAAGTTTCACTTTCATCCACTGATGAACACTGCTTTACCATAGATGTACTGGGTAACTTCACACCTTCACACAACCATGGGTTGACTTGAACAGAAAATTAATGCATGGTGCAAGAGTGTAACCTTTTTCATGGAAAACCAACTTTCTCACTACTCAATACTTGCATGAAGGACCATTTTTATGGCCAATTAACTGTTGGTGCACAACTGTCTTTTGGAATGTAACTTCCACACAAATATCTACTTGTGCAAACCCACCACTTTCATGAACATAGATTTTATTTTCTCTAAGTGTTGAGATTATTCAAAATGATAGGGTTAACCTCCTATTTATTGGCATTTTGGTGACCCTGCATGTAAGGTGGTAAACTTCTCCCCTGAGCGCGCAACACTCACATTCATGCAACCTGACCTTTTGCATAGCTCTATAATTTTCATTCCCTTACATTACTTGCCATATTTTGATGTTATTATCTTGAAACATGCCTACCATAAAACTTTACAATCCTCCTTAACACTTGCATGCATCAACATTTTCCAAAAAATCTTTTCACCATTCTTTAATTTTGGACCTAAAAATTTAGCAAAACCTGGAAAATGATACCACATTATATACGATATTTTTTTACCACCTAAAGAGTGTCCATTCCTTTTTCATGGTTCTTTCCCAAATATAGTTTGTAAAAAATATCTTTGGGACTCAGAAACTATCCATGTAAATCCTCTTTTTTAATAAACACAATAAACCAAAAAATCCTTTAATGTTAAATTGAGTGATTTTTCCCAAAATAGGGGTATCATGTGTTTACCTTATTCCTTCCCTATCCTCTCTTGAATGATCATAAAATCAAGAACCCTGTTGTTGCCTCTACCTTGGAGGATATTGATTTAATGAGCAGACTTGGAATGGCCCTACATCCTCACACTTTCTACTAAATAAGTCTAGACACTATATATTTTGATGTCCATGACCTTAAAATTTAAAAAAAACTTATCCTGATTAACTAGAAGGGGCTCAATAAGTGAAAGCTCTGATGAAATGAGTTGAAAAAGGATGAAACCAACTCTTTCGAGACTAAAAATTATTCTTCTGACCAAAAAAATAAGAAATTACAATTACAGATATTCTCCATGGAAAATCATGGTGAATCCCATATCATGGTGATCTGGTCCTAGCCACTATCTTCTTAGTGAACTCTTCCCATTATAATACATTATGATATGAGGTCAATATAAATAGGATGACCTGACACTAGATCTCTAGATAAAATTCCTCCTCAAGATGCCTCTCCCTAGTCCCCTTAGTTAGAATAAGGTATGAAGAATAACATTGTGTGTTATTATATGAGAAATTAAACTCGCACACAATGGAACACCTTGATGAAAGGTGGGGATTTTCTGGGGATAGGTATCCTTATAAGATAAATAAAGAGAAAAAAATAAAAACTAATCTTGGAAATTCCCCCCAAAAATAATTTACTCTTCACTATACCCAATAATCAAAACCCACAACTACCTAGATAACCCATGGAGCATCAACAAAACCAACAAAACCCCAATGATATTTCAAAGACAAAACTGAACTAAGGGTTATCTCCACCACTACCATCCAACACTCTATTTCTTGATCTAAAATAGAACCATAATACTTCATCATACCCTAGATGTTAAAATCTCAATGTTTTCTCATATAAGGGTCATCATTTTCAGCCTATACTCTACAACAATCCACTAGAACATCTTGATGAACGTCTTTAGTACAAAAATGATGGGGCATCGACCAAGATCGATATATCAAAAAGAAAAAATGTTGGGAACTATTAAACATGGAAAATAAGAAGTATCATTTATGTTTAATTAATTAATTTATTTTAACTCTACTTTCTATTTTCTACCCAATTAAAACACATGAATTGATAGTCATGATGCATGATCCTCACTTAGATCTCTACCTCATATGTAACATCACTTAACTTAACATGTTTTTTAAACTTTACTTTTATGGAATTGAACTACATAGGTCACTAAAATCCAATGTATTATCAACTCTCCCTTTTTTAAAACACATACATATCCCATATGATACTATTTAACTTCAAACCCCTGCATCCTCACTAGTTATTAACACCAAATTTTATTATATGTCTCATCCATCATATTTGATACCACTCTATCTTGACCCATCTCCTTGAAGGTATCTCTAATAAGATGGAAATGAAGAAAAAATAAATAATATCTTTAACATACACACTAAGTAAAAATTCATAGAATTAGACATATATACCTCTATCAATGCTCAAGAAAACCAAATGCCAATTCTATAGTATAGATCTCAACTTACATATAAGAATTTATATCTATATCAATTATTAATTATCCACAAATTTATTAATATTATTCTGAATTTATTTCCAAGATTAAATATTTATTTATTATAAAAAAAGTTTCGTTGAAACCAGAATTCCCTTAAATATATTCTCAAGTATTTCATAATCACTTATTGATATCAAAAAAATTCCCCATTAAATTATTAAATAATTTATCATTTCATAAATTCTAGGTATTCAAGGACTCATCCTAATCTACAACATAAAGAATGCACTTTTCGTTCATAGAGACCAAGTGCTTCATGTAGTTTGAAACAGAAAATATAACATCCGACCAAATTACCATTTAAAATCATTAAGGAAGAAATATATAATTGAGAAATCCTATATCTGATGTCATCTCAACTTCCCTAATGTCATCCTGGACACCATTTCACATAGTATAATCCATCACACTATGAATGACATCAACCATCACTACAACCCTATGACTCTAAACCATTTCTCATCAAAAAATTTTGACCTTATCAAGTTATAAATTATTCTTTTAGGAAACTTATTATCCTTGAGAATACATACATATTAAATGTATTTTCAAAGTGAAAAAACAAGATAAATTAAGGCCTTGAAATTAGTGTAGTTAAAAATCTCAAAAACAATAATGGGCTCACTAAACCCAAACCAATTTTATTTATAAAAAACCGCTTTGAATCCCCTATTTAATTAAATAGTTTATTATGCATATGTATTCTCCATAAATAAACCTATAGGTGGTATGTATCAATAGATAGGAAATAAAAAAAGAAGGTTGTAAACATTATCTTTATATTCAATCGGATTCAGGATGATTGGTAACTAATTATCACACCCCTTAGAATATTTTCTAAAAAGAAACATATTTACATTTTTTAACCATTTCAAGAAATTAAAGCATGCTAAGTAGCAAAAAAAAATGCAACCAAATAGATATCACACTATATAATAAATATTCAGAGGTAAAATCAAGAATATTAAAAAAAATCATGCAATCATAAAATCCAAACCATTTGCTTAATCCCTATATCATGAAATATTAATTATCTATAATTTTTCATAAATCATATTTCAAATTTATAATTTCTAGAATTATAAGCCAATATAAAATTACATGTTAATTCTATATTTTGAAATAGTAGAATCGATTAACTAGTTAGGTTTATACTTTCTATCTCTTTAAATTTTTTCTAGGGTAATAATATTCTTATTTACATGAAAATATACACCTCTTCCCCTTATTTTATGCTTCCCAGACTAGCCAATAATAATAATCCATAATTACAACATGCGACTTCAAAATTTTGAGATAACCATATTATGGTACAACATATTATTGTTCTTCTACTTTTTCCATATTGGTTCTCCATATTATTATCTTTATTATAGTATATTTAACTTATCTATCCAAATAAAATTTGGAATGATTGATTCACACTTTCCCAAATAAATTATAAAAATAAAATCCCTTGCCCTATGAGAACTTCAGGATCTTACTATACCAATAATTGAAGAAAAGAATTGCTTTGTACAGAGACTTGAAACTCATAGGAGGAATCTCAGATGATTGTTAATATTTTCAAGACTCCAAGAAGGAAGGTTGAATCATTCATGAATTATATAAGGGATGAAAAACAAATAAATAAATGAACTTCTTGGTATAGAATGATAGATATAAATATATCAGGTATTTCAAAAACACAATTAGACCTTCCCTTTTTATTTTCATTAGTTTAGTTTAGTTTATATTACATCTAAATAACTCATTTAAAACTCTTAATATTAAGGATTTCAATGATATAATTTTTCGTCATTTATTTGAGTTCTAAATATCCCTTTTTTTCATTTAATATTTCATTGTTTTTTGTTCAAAAAAACATTCA
Organism: Viscum album; assembly: GCA_963277665.1. NCBI lineage: Eukaryota > Viridiplantae > Streptophyta > Magnoliopsida > Santalales > Viscaceae > Viscum > Viscum album. The sequence continues at coordinate 994,025,034 of OY728145.1, read as the reverse complement.
TGTCACTCTAGAACAAAAATGGAATTTTAATCTTAAGTGGATGACTAACCGTGATTACCGACTGTGTGAAGCGACCACATGGATTGGCTGCATGAAATAGAAAATTTACCATGAGGATCGATCACATGAACAATATAAGCGATTGTCAAGATCTACCACACAAACAAACAATCAACTGCATTGATCAACTTCATGAATATCCAAGTTAACATTCTAACCAACCACATCAATAAATAATCAACCATATGAATAAGGGAGAAAACATATATCTAAATTATTCAACACATGGACAAACAGGTGACTGCACAATCAGAAAAAATACCGCACAAAAAAAAATTGATACCACAACTAGACATGCGACTGCATGAACAAACTTTAGACAACATTGATAGTGAAATGACCACCAAAAAAAATTTAATAAGGGAAAAATTATATGAGTGAACATTAAAAACCTCAAATCCTTGGGAAAACATAAATGAATAATTTTAGAAACCATAGACCTCACATCACAAGCCATTTATAATGAATGAAACCATTTAAAATAAAACTAGATTCAAAGGGGTATTAAATATATTAAAACAATATCAATAAGGGAGTATAATGATACTAAACCTCAATAAAAAACATCTCTTATCATGAAAAAATGCATCAGAACAAAATGACATCCTTGATATTTTTTTATAATAACTTTAAAATCCTATAAATTTCATGTAAAAATTTATATAAATCTCATTATTACACAATCATTATTATTCTAACACTATATTATAATTTGACAATAAAAATATAAATGATAATAATTTAAATATGAATATAAAATAAATTAACATAGATAACAAAGAATTTAACATGTTCCCCTCCATTATCATTTATATATATACTGATTATTTATTCAATGACACTATCTTTTTTAATTATGTTCTTGTCACACCCAAAACCATGACTTTACTCATTATTTTATTAAATTAATTTTTTTACTTATTCCTCAAATTATAGACTGAAACAGATAATTTTTTAAATGTTTTTTAATTTTATCATAGGAACATAGTTAGCGAAAAATTAGTAGAAACCATACGTAGACCGTTAAAATGTTCATGTTCTTTAACCAAGTGAAAATAGATGTTTGGAACCCGGTTTTTATCCATGTACACCCAACCCATGAGGAGTATATAGATTCTCTAGAAGACCTCACTTGATTTATTCATGCGTTGGATAAATGTGCTTCCAAACTATGCATAACTCCCATAGGCTTAAAATTTTCAAATTTCCCGTATCCCATAATTAATTAAATCCATAAATAAACCCCTATACATTCCCCATGTCACACCCCCTTTTCCCACACTATCTTATTTGACCATAGTCAATTCACCTTACATAGATCACACGTCTCCCCCTCCTCCACCCCTATTTTGGATTCCCTCTTATTACAATGTATATTCCAAATCAATTCGTAAGGATCCTTATCCCCCTCATCTTGTTTCACCCCAATTTTTTTCCCGTTGCAGAACATCACTCTTGGATAAAATCTAGAGTGGTTTTTAATTTTTATTTCAAATTGATTTGGTTTTCATGAGTTTTTGATATCTTTTTTTGGTCTTGTTCAACGTATAATTAAATCTTGACACCTTCTTCTCTTATTATGAGGTATGTTGCCCCTTATGGTTGGTCTCTAAATTTAGGAACTTCATGTGCTTGAATTTTTAATCATTAATTTTATATCGAATGATATTAATAAATATTTTCTATTAATGTTTAAAGGTAAAATCAAGTTTTAATTCATTTTCCACTTCAATATAAAGTTTTTCTCATAGGGATAAGCATAAAAAAATAGTTTTAATATAAAATATTCATAACTTATTTGATAAAATATTGAATATCCTTTTAAAAGGTTTATATAAATAAAAGGGTGGGGGTGGGTTTAAAACAAAAATGAATGATTGTCAAAAAGTATATTGATATATATATATATATATTAATATTTATGTATATATATATATATATATTTTACACATATGCATGGGTATCCATATATATATATATATATGTGTGTGTGTGTGTGAAAATTTACATGATAATTCTGAATTTTTGCAAGTTATATATATATGTGGGTAAGTGAATATGGGTAAAATAATAAAAGGGTGATCATTAACCTTAATCCTTATGCTCTCTTTTGTTTTCAAAATGAATTTGAAAAAGATAAATTTTAGTGTGGTTTCAAAAATTTATTTTAAAGGCATGTTTGATTTTTTGTAAATAATGATGTTTAATCTTGATGATCTTAATGTTTATTTATATACACTATAGATAATTTAAATGTTTTCCATTTATCTTGAAAAATGTAAATTGGTTATTTTTGAATGAATTGATCATGGTTGAATTGAATGTTTTAATGTGATTTGATACAAAGGTAAAAATAAAGCACATCAGAACCATGGGTAGATATGTGGGTATACTAGGGAAAGTATGCTTGGCATGGTATGTCATCCATATCCAATGGACTATGATACAACACTAATTTAACTATATTAATATGTGTACATTCTTACAACTCAAACTAAGGCTTCATCCTGTCCAACAACATGTGCATGAGAATGAAATTGTATGGTTCAATCAATGAGAATATGAGGATCTTAGTATGATGTCAACCAGAGTGACATTGGGAAGGCAATTTTCATTTATTTTTTATTTAATTATTCTAAATTATTTTCAAAATAAATAAAATATTTAATTTCTGATAAATGAAATTTCTATTTCAAAACAATGTTTTATTCCGACTAATGGTTAAAATTAATGATTTATTAAAAATTAATATTCATCCATATTTTGGAATGATATTTCATTTTTAAATGAATGAGAATCATAATTTTATTTCTAAATAAAGTCAATTGGAAATAAAACTATTTTCATACCATTATTTTTAATTAGCATAAAAGGGATCCTTTATTTAAAGAGTATGCATGGGGTGTGGTTTTATTTTTCTTTTCTACCGATTTTTATACTCACAATGATTATATTCGTTTTTAGGTTCTAGATATTTTATTTTTACCCGTGGGGTGTTGATGTAGTAGTTATGTTTAGTGATATTTATAGTCACATAAAGATACGTTGGTTTTTTATTTTATTTTTTATTTATCATATCGGTCTCTAGGTATTTTTCTGCTTTCTATGGTTGATGGGTTGCAATATCTGTTAGTTTATGAAGAATGGTAATATGGATGTGGATTTTAGTGAATCTGTGCATTTTATGGGAGGGATACTATTGGGGGGGGGGGTGAGCTGAGAGATTAGTATATATATTTATTTCTATTTCAATGTTTTACTTCTTTATTTATTTCTATATATTTGATTTTTCATGTATGTTCTATACAAGGATGAGCCATGATAAAATTTTATTTAATTTATGACACTTATTTTCTGACTTGTTTATTGGGATAATAATTATCACTATGTTCACTTTGATTCCCAACACTATTTTCTATCCCATGGGGATTGGTAATACCCCTCCAGCCTTGTCTTTCACCAGTATATGCATTCGATTGAGGGACAAATCATGTTTGTTCATGTCCATCAACAGAGCAAAAAAACTACGATTGGTGCATAGTTTATCAGAACGTGTTCCCTACCCGTGTGGGGTGTCCAGGACCTCTAGGAAGGTGTTTACCATTGGTGAATGGTTTGATTGACTATGTGTCCAAACAATTTAGAGTTCCCAAGGACATAAAATTTATAAATTTACCCATTTTCCCTTAATTAAAACCCCAAAATGGGTCTCCCTCTATAGAAACCCCAAATCTAGTAACCCATAGGTAGAGTTTACATTATTAGATTGAAATTGGATAAATTGGATCACCTCACCAATGATCAAATAATTTAGTAGTCTTGGAGATCCAGATACACACATAACTCACGTATTACAATGTAAATATAAAATACATTGCATAAGAAACATACTGACATCCTTGCTATTATTCATAATATCAGTCTTCATATCCTAGGGAAGGAAAAAAGATAAATGTTAAGACTATATTCTTAGTAAGTGTTACATAAAAAAAATCAATCAGGAGTAAATATGGAATAATGAATATAACAAGGTAAATAAGTAAAAACATTTTCCATTTAATAAATAACTTGAGAATTATATGAATCCATACAAAATATAAATACAGAAATATCATGGATAATAATCTCTGAATTATTAATGGAGGAAATTATTAAAATTGGACACCATGATCTTAGAAATCATGATATATTCACTATCCAAGCCTTGTGTGAGGATAGTTCAATCGATTAGTTGGTATACACCAAAAACCATTTTACAAGTTTAGAAAACTATGTTGTCTCTTAAGACCTGTAGATACATTGAGGGGATATATATAACTAGGCCCCACTAATCAATACATGTATAAATAATTAAACATATATTGAATAATCCATTTATTTAATAAAAAATATTCTTATCAATAAATATTCATACTTAGTAAAGGTTATGAAATATCAATATTTCCATACACAATGAAATAACATTCAAATAAAAAACCCATATGTGTAAATGATATACAATATAGAAAATAAGAATATCCACAATAAAAAGAATATAGAAATTTAATAGAATATAAATTCAAATGAATAATTAACATAAAAAAGTTAATATTTCAAGGAAAAAGTTAGAGACCAAAAATTTAATAAGAGATATAAGATGACCCTCAATAAATGATAAATATAAGTTTTGTAATAAAATTATATCATTTGTATAAATAAATAAAATTAAATAAAAACATATAAATATTCACTCCATAAATATTTTTCTCTATAAAAACCTTGAAAACGTACCAATTAATCTAAATATCATAATATAATTATTTCATCATGAAAATACATTAACACCATAAATTTTATAAAGAAGCCTTCCATTTGAATTTTTTGTAAACAAAGTCAAAATTGACCACTTCAAAAACCATTATAAGGATTCCTTTACAATATTTTATAAAATCAGTAATAACATAAAATTTATATAATAAATAATTTTATAAAATAAAAAGTGCTAATATAAAACAATTTTGAAAAATATGGACATGGATGAAAAATATATCTGATCAATAAGAAAAAATAAGACCAGTTTTTCTTTTAAAAATTACATTACTTCATTCAAGTTAAAAAGAGAGGAAAATTTGGAAGAAAATATGTAAATTACTTAAATAACTATAGGATAACAAAATATATGGAGTTTATGAGGGATATATTATAACATTCCTTCAATGAAAAAAGAGAAATCCAAAAAAATGAGACTGTAAAACAAATTCTTATCTATTTGTAACTTTTAAATTGTAAAACCTTGAAAGAGAAAATAAGAATTGAAATTTTAATAATAATGAATAACTATATATTCATTTAAAATACATTAAAGTATTATTATATAAACAACATTAAATTAAATAGGTTCATAATCCTAGATATGTCTCAACAGAGTGAAAATTGTGATGAAGTACCTTACAAAGGTCATATAATTTAAATAAGAATTATTAAATGGTGATATTATGTGAAAAAAATGTAAATACACACAATATAAGTGAAAATATGACATTGAATAATAAAATTTATTTTCATACATAATGTTGACATATTAGAATCAATGAAGAAGTGATAAAACTAAATAAAGGGAATTGAGTTAAGAAACCCTTTACCTCAAGTTTGACTCACATCATAACTTCTTTTAACATCATGTATAAAGAATTTAAATTTATTATTATTATATAATATAACCATAGACATATCTATAATATCATATATGATCAATTTGTAATATCTCATCACTCGTTTTTAAATAATATTTTATTATTATCATTGTTTTAGTTATTGACCGCTTCATTTTTCATGAGAATTTTGCTTTGGTAGTTCCAATACTTGTAAATTTATTATGGATCTATAATCTCTAGAAATTTAATAATGATATAAATAATATATATATATATATATATATATATTTAAATTCATCCATAATAGTTAGAGATAGAAAAATGAATTACACCATACATAAAGATTGTAGGCCATACCTACGCATTAATGATGTTTTTACTTTTCAATAGATGCAAAAAAGAGAGTTAAGTAATAATAAAACATTAAATACTCATTTTAGTATCATATATATCATATATATTCATTAAATATATCCTTATTACCATCCATGTAAAGTGGAAATAAAAAATTGTTCACATTGCCTCATGGAGGTGATAATCCACACATATGCATGAGCAACATTATCATTTTCCAACATAGTAGAGAGTAAAAAGATATATATGATATTATAATTATGGAAGAATAATTATGTAATAAATATCATATAAATAAATTTGATCTATATTTATAACCATCCAAGTAATGTGGTTATGAAAAACAAATTACACCGCTACATAGAGACTGTAGGTTGTACGAATACATGAGCGATTGTTTCACATTCCAAATTATTAAAATGAGGAATAATATGATTTTACCATAATTATAATAAAATATAAATATAATGACGAAACATTAATCATTATTTTAGTAAGGTTACACCAGGTTTAGAGGAAGTAGAATAATAAATAAAATCAAAAGTATTCGGTTACCCTTATACCGGTTTACTGAGAAACCTCTTTTATATTACACCTTAAGCCTTTGAAGGATATTATTGTGTATTGAAATAGAGTTATAAGATATATGGAAAGAACCTATGATGGTATTAATATATTTCTTAGATGATATAAAAGTCTCATAAAGTGTGGATAAGAGAGGATAGGTGGTATCCTTTTACAGGGGAGGGAAATTACACACTTGTAAGTACTTAAAAGATTAAATAATATATATTTCGTAATCTTGTTTAGTGGAACCAAATAACGCCCCCCCCCAAAGAAAAATATTATAGGTTACAAATAAACTCAAAAAATAAAATTTTGGAATGTATTGGATACATTTTAGGCGTTGTATTCTATTTGAACCACTTTATACCCATTTTAACCTCAAATATGATAAATTAACCTTTCGCCATGATAAAATAATTATATAAAAAAACAAAACAGGCCTTATAAAGAAATTATTATATTAATATTTAATTATTGGAATCCATTTTAATATATTTATTTTCTATATATGAATGAAATTAATTTTAATATAAGAACACCAATTGGATGAAAAATAGTTTTTAAGAAAATGCCTGATTTACAAGAAAAAACCATTTAAATTGTAAATATAGTATTAAATTGGTTCAATTTTTTTAGTTAAATAATAATAAAAATGTTTTTATTTATTGGAAAAATAAAAAAATTGAATCAAATATTCCAACCATGCCATTAATTTCAATGATTCAAAAATAGTTTTAATTTGAAAAAAAGTAACTCATCATTCAAAAAAGTCGTGCTTCAGATCCCTAATTCAAAATAGTATTTTAAAAATAATTATTTAAATCCTTAAAAATATATTTTTTTAAATACCACTAATAAAATAGGATAATGGAAAATTTTAAAAAGATTTTGATATTTTTACGCCACCATTTTTACCAAGTTTTTCTTCTTTTACCCTGGGGACAAATCTTTACCACAATCACTATTCATAATAAAAAAATTAAGATCAAACTATCATATACTATTCAGTAATATGATTAAAAATATGGAATCCATTTTTTATAATTAAATTCATATAATTGGATGTATTTAATTTAAAATATAATATACCAAACATGAAAAAAATGAATTTTTTAGTCAAATGCACTTTGAAGAAAAAATGATTTTACATTAACTTTATGACAAGTATTCATAATTTTAGAAATTTATGTTAATTTAGAGAGATATTTAATATATAAATATAATTTAAATTATCACCCATTATATTTTATTTAAATTAATTAAAATGGAAGAACATTGTGCACTTTAAAAAGATTTTCATAAAAAATGCATTGTTAAGAAAAAAATATACTTATATAAACATCATGTAAAATGGTGATCCTAATATAAATAAAGTGGGTATTATATCACATAAAAACTAAATAAAAAATATAATGAAAATTTTAAATTATTTTATTTAAATAAAATAGAATCTAATTTTATAAAATGCGTCATTTTTCACTAATCACCGAAATGTAATTTTTTCTAGAAAAATCCCAAAACATTATTATTAAGATAATAATGACACGATGATTTCAAAAATGATAAAAATACCTCATAATAATATTTCAATATGTTTTCATGGTTCATTTAAAATCGATGGTGCATGTAAATTATGAAATTAGATAAATTGTTTTTATTTAAAGAGAAATATATCATAAAATCTCAGGGTGTTACATCCTACCACTTTATAAGAATTTACCCCTATAAATTTCATCTAGCAATTATAATAAAAAATGTATAATTATTATTTATCACATCTTTATGTTCCATTATATCTTCCGTAATTTTATGATTTTTCCAAAAAAATGTTCAGTAGGTGAGTGGTCTTGTTTCCTTGGACTTTCTTTCTTTGATGCAGATTCTCTACTGGTTATTCCCCATAAGATAGATCTTTCCCTAAAGGTACAACATAGTATATTAGTACATGAAAAGGATTAGTTATATAATTTTTTAGTAAAGTTACATGGATTACTTCATTAACTTGAAAGAGATTCGGTTGAAGCACCTAGCAATAAGCTTCCATCTTGATATAATCAATAATTTGAAGGGGATTGATATATATTGGGTTCTACAAGAACTTATTTCCAAATATAATAACCTTATTACTACTTGATATTCATAGGAACACATTATCACCAAATTTAGATTCTATATATCACTAATGTCTATCAGCATGACATTTTTTTCATCTTTGAGCTTCCTTTATGTACTATTGAATTAATCAATCCTTCCCTTCCATTTCCTTAGATAAATATAGTCCCAATAGCTTTAATTCTCCAAATTCATCCCAAAAAATCAGAGTTTTTTAATTACTTAATTAGTGGTATATATAAGTATCTATTTGAATCATGAGTGAAAACAATTTTTCTAGGAAAATTCTATTAGTGGGGGGAGTTGATGCCAACCACCGTTGAAATCCATTGAGAAAGCTCTCAACATGTGTTATAGATTTTGAATGCTCCTATTGTACTAAAAATTTGTGTAACGATGATAAGAAATACCATAACTAAAATTTTTATCCAAATCCTACTGAATGCTTCCCCAAAATTTTGAGATAAACCTCGAATCTTGATCATATATGATAGGGAGTGGTACTCCCTGAAATATCAAAACCTCATTATGGTATAACTGAGGAAACTAATATAGTGATTATTCTTTTATAGTAATAAAATTTTCTAATTTCATAATGTAGTCTACTAACACTAAAATATAATTATTCCTTTTAAATTTATTAGGGTGTTTGATGATGAAATATATGGTAAAGTTTTCCTATTTCAATTATGGTATGGTTAATGGTTATAATATCCCCTTAGACTTATGTCACTTAAACATAACTTTATGACACACTAGGTATCGAGATACATACTCTTCAATACCCCTTTTCATGTTATCCCACTATAAATACTCGTTTAGATATCTATATATATTTATGCTTCTGGGAAGAAAATACAATGATAAATTATGAGCCACATCCAATAGACCATTCTTCAATTATGGTATTAATGGGATACACAATTGGTTTATAAATTTTATCATTCCATTATGATCATGGATGAACTCATGAATATTCATCACATTATTCAATAATTCCACATATTCATTATATGACTTCTAAACCCTATCTTGGATTTATGGTTGAACATTCATTTGAAAAAGAAAATATATATCCCCTATCATCAAGATTTAAATATCCAACTTCTTAAAATCCATAAATACTGGATATCTTTCAATCCTAATCATTGAAAAACTTGAGTGGTCTTTCTGAATCAGATTATTAGCCACCTTGTTCACTTTACCATGGTGGTAATATATCGAGTATTCCAAATCATTGATTAATTATAAACATATTATCGGTAATATATTCAATTACATCATTATAAATATATACTTCATTATTTTATGACTTGTATATATATAACACTATTGACCATATAGATAATGAATCAATATCTTCAATGAAAAAATTACCACCACATGCTTCAAAGTAAGAGTTAGGTAAATTTTGTCAAGAATTTTTAATTCTTGAGAAGCATAAGCTATCCCCACATCATTAAACATGAGGAATCATTGAAATAAATTCATTGATGTATCACTATATATTAAGAATCCTTCTCTACTATAGGTTTGTGTAAACATAGGTGAACTGACTAACCTTCACTTAATTTCATTGAAATTATACTCACATTCATATATCCAAAAGAACATAATTCAATTCTATGTAAACTTGGTGAGTTTATTAGATAGTTATGAAAAGTATCTCACAATGCTGTGGTAGTATCCAGCTATCCCAAGGAAACTACATATCTCACGTACCGTGCTTGGTCTAGGACATTTCTCAATACCGTTCATCTTTTAAGGGTCCACTAATATACCATATTTTTAAATTATATGAATAAAAATCCCTAAGGGAATCATTATTTATCTCTAGTTCTAATTAAAATAACAAATTTATTAAAACTAAAACTATGAGAATTTTAAAAAATATAATATTAGGAAAGTTTATGGTAAAACCCCTAGAGATGGTGAAATTAGTTTTATATTTTCAAACGATTTGATTTATTTAAATTATAGACAAATAAAGACCCATACTTTGGTTTTTACAATAGTTTTATGAAAGTAAAAGAATGAATAAAAAGAAAATATATTAGTTTTTTGAAAATAAAATTTCAATTAATGCAGGGGTTTTGTAGTTTCAGGGTTAAGTTAAAATTTATTTTTTGTAATTAATTTCATTAATATATGTTTGGAATCAGATTCAACATGAGGTGTATCCAATGGTCATGGTATCCCCTCCTCAACATGGAAATTTCCCTTTCCCAATGGTCATGTAATTAGGGCATTACCAATTCAAGTTTGTCTAGATACCATATTTAAACCTAATTTACCTAAATGTGAAAATGGTTATGACTCAATTCAAGGTAACCAACTAGGAAATTTTATGTGTTCTTTCAGATTCAATTATCAATGATCATGATAAAAAAATAAAGGAATTATAAGTTAGTAATAAATCTAAAATAATAAAAATATATGCATAAGAATAAGACATATATCCAATAGAACCTACCCCCTTTGGCTACAAAACCCTAGAAAAAGGTGGGTTTTACCCCCTCATCCTAATGATGAAGGATTAATAGGGATCGAAGAAAAAAATATAATACATAATGAAACCAGATATGAAGTGTGGTGGAGGACCTTGCCCAAAAAAGCTTCTCAACCCATGCTTTGATCTTTGGAACCTATTTGGAAGAAGTAGCACAACTTTCTATTTATATACTCCCATATAGATCATGTAACATTCAATTCCATTATTGTGGGTTATAAAGTCATCTTGAGTGGTCTTGGGTTAATAAAACATGTATCTTCCAATAATTACATTGAATATATCTATTTATGGATCATCCTAACAATTTTATGTCATGTAAGTGTTTCACCACCTATAATATTTTCACCTAGTGTATTGTTTACATGGTCTGAGATCTTCTCTAGCTATTTCTTATATGTGTCATGATGCGACTATATGTGTCATGCCATTACACATGCTGTTATTACCAAGACCAGTTCTTCTTCAATTTATATCCTATATTTTATTTATTTCTGATAATTTTTTCACATTGTGTAATTTTTACAAGATGTGAATATCGTGTTTCTTGCTCCAAAATATTTATTTCATCTAGTGTTTTCAGTTTTAGACCCCAAGAGTGATCCATCAACATACTTCATCATATGAATACATGATTTAATAGAAATCAATGCTGTTTTTATCCTTTTTCTCATTTCTAATAAATTTAACATTACTTCCAAATATGAACAATTCAATTAAATAAAAAGGAAAGAATTATTCATTTTTATATCAAAATTTATGTATCTATATATATATCAGTAATGATTCATGAAATTACCAAATCAAATCTCACACACTTGAATTCATACTTTTCCATAAGCTTGGAATCTCAACATAATACAAAGGATGGTGAAATTAATCTTCTTTAAATTCCATGAAAGTAAAAGAAATTTATTAAATGGGAAATTAAATATTCAAGTATCGCAAAGAAAAATTCATTAGAAGCTCACTTTTTTGATAAATAAATAAATAATGTATTTTTAATTTTCTCTTTTTAAAAAATAAAGTCTATTTATTCATCGATTTTTATTTTCAATTCATTATTAATAAAAATTCCATGCATAATATATCCCACATTAAATATTTCCAATCACTATAAAGGATAAATTGTTAGTAGATTTAAACAGATACCTCATATCATACTTCTTACCATAGTCATTTGATGCATCTTATTTCTCCACCTCATAGAGTCAAAATCCCAAATAATCATGAGGGCTACACCATTTTGGATCAAATGATTCTGATGCTTTGGGTAGGATGATAAATTATGAAAATTATGTAAATCTCAAAAAGGAGGTTATCTCTATGGTATTGGACATGATAGTTAAAAATAACTCAATTAAAGTCATTTCTCACCCAGTATCTCAAAATAGGATTATAAAGAAATGAAATTCAATAAATGAAACACCCTCTTTTATTTTTATTTATTTTTTAATTATTATTTTTTAATTCTATTCATGGGAAAAATCTCCCAGACACCACCAAACCCCAAATGATCTCCTCACCACCCTATTTTTAATAGTTATAAAAAGATCATTGGTTAAGCAATGATGATTTTGGAGTTTCCCAAGACATAATATTTTTTAAAATATGGGTGAAATATATATAAATAATGCGCCTTCCCAAAATACCATGAACCCACCACACATATTCACTAAAAAATATGTATCCCTTCCACCAATATCTATCTCCCCCACTCATATTGTTGATAATCACGAAAAATATTTAGTGGAAACAAGGGAAATATAAAATGGGCTTATAACACATATCAAACCAAACAAATCTATTCAGTGTTTCTATGGGCTTAAAAATGATTAATGTAAGATAGGTATTAGGATTATTAATAATAATTTTTTTTTCTCAATCATATTAAATGTGAATTTTGTGTAATCATAGATTTGATAATATGCAAAGCTGGTTCTAGAAGGGAAAATTCCCTAGTTTCGCAAGAAATATTCTCATGATATATTTGGGAAGTATTAAGCTCAGAGGGTGTCATGGGAATTAGAATGAAGGGTTGAGATAATAACTCATAGAAATGAATACTAATAATTAAATTATCTAATAAAAATATCAAAAAATCAAATCATTGAATATTCTAATAAACATTTCACTAACTAAAATTGAGATGCTCCCAAAATTCAAGACTTTCCAAATCCTAATCCACATGCTTATCTCTATTAATTCTTTTCACTATTTTTTTATTTAAAATTTATAGACAAATAAATTTATATTCATGAAATGGTAAACATACTAGGTAGTTCATTTCTTCTATTTTAGTGGATTAAAACAATAATCAATCCTGAGAATACAATTTGAAGTTAAAAGATCTAAATAAATTAAATGTAGGGAGTAATATATAAATATTAACAATGTTGTCTTTTATTACCCTTTAAATTAAATTTTGAAGTTTTCTACATTGTTTTTTTTCATATTCTTTATTCAAAATGTGAATTGTTTTTAGGATGTGTGCTTCCATGGATTCACTTTGGGAATGGGGTTCACAAAGTGTATTGGTTATGCAACTTTTTTTCATGCCTCATGATGCATGCTGCCTATTGGGGTCATGATGGTCTTATAAAAAATAAATAAGTGAAATTAGAGGCCACAATCAAAACTTTTTTAATGATTTTGGAGTAAGTTCATGTGTTCCTTTAAATACAAGAAAATAAATAAAGAAAAATTCAAAAAGAATTTGTTCCCTCCTTGAAGTGATTTTTTTTAACATCATTGGATCGACCTTACCTCCTTCTCTTTGAGAGAGGTGATTAATTATTGAATTTTTTTTACCTCACATGCGTCTATAAATGTTCTCGGTTATGTATAGTCCACATAGTTTATCCCTTATCCTCATTCTCTAATAACTTAATTCTTCCTAATGATAGTACATTCTTGATTTCCATTAGACCAATCCACCATTTATTTATTAATCCTTATAAAAAAATGTAAGGTCATGTATCATCTATACCCATTGGAATTTTTTAAACATGGTGTAATAATTTTACCCTATTGTATCATTATTCTTTCTCTTTAGATTCTGTTTCTTTTCATTAGTGTTTTTAGGATGAGTATCCGCTTTCACAATAGTATCTATATCATGAATTTATTTAATCATATAAATCTTCTCATCTTTGAGAACTTTTTATTCTCTAAACTTATTGTCTTATCTCACATCATGGTTCTTCATAACCCTATGTATATTGTACCTTAGTTGTTCATAACCAACTTTTAGATAGAGTTATCCACTTTTCACGTCTATCAATTCTCACAGAGTGGAAAAAATGGTCTCCCTAGAATGAATGGATTCTAATAATCTTACATGTACAACACTAATAAGTTGAATGTGAAGTATAATTTATCAAATTTGATTAGAATATCTTCATAAAACATTTGGTGGTAATTCACTATTAAAGTTTTCTAATATAAGTGAAATGGTTACGGGATTTATTATCTCTATTCACAAGATAATTTCTATTGTGTATGAAATAATTTTTACACTCTCACTTTAGTCACATAAAGACTTTAAGAATTTATTTATTCTGATAAAGATATGAATGGAAAATATACTTGGATCATATTACTTCTTAAGTAGGTCCTTTGACACCACTACCAAACATTCTCATGTGAGTGGGATGGTACTGATCACTTCCAACTTATTCTTAGTGGTTATTATCTATTTCATGAATTGTTCTCAAGTTTTCATGTTCATGAGAGACTCTATAAAAGGAATATTAAGATTCATTTTTTAAAAGTGTTATAGAAACATATATTATTGTATTTTGATCATATATTTCACCATTGGTTCTTGAAAATTTAGTCTCAATTTGAATTGTGGTAGTTTTTTTCTTCATATTATTCATTTTCTTGTTCCGCACTTTTTTCTATCTCTATATGTTTTTTATGGTACTTTTCTCAGTTCGAGATGATATAGAGTGAATTTTTCACTCCTCAAATCTATGACTTCCAAATATTTACATGGGCATACTTCAGGGAAATAAAAAAGTAATCCTCTCAGTCTCTCCTTATGCTACTCAATATTTTTTCTTACTTAGAGTTTTTGGTTCTGGAGTGCAACTCTCTAATCTCTTGAGTCACAATTCTACTACTTTATTAATGCATAATGATATTTTGAATAATCTATAATTTCTTTGATAGTTTTCTCAGTGGAAGTTATGAAAGTAGCCAAGAGATCCTTTATCAAGTGGACTTGGCTTCTATTTAAAGGTCCTTGGGGTACTTGTAATCCTATTTCTTTCTATAAACATACTTTTTTTGGTTTTATTATTGCCACAAATATTGAAAATTATCCCCACAATTATAATCTACAAAATTGACATCTTATGTATATGTAACGTGGTGTTGTTTTTTAGGCCATCATTATGTCTATATTTCTAGTCAGGGATTTTATCTATGCTTCCGTACAACTATTTGTTTTGACCATGTGGATGCCCCTTCACTGTAACCCTTCAGATTTCCATTGGAAGTTATTTCTCACCATTTTTTCTAGTAGGTTGTAACTCTCTTAAAGTGATTTATTCAATAGTGATCCTCTAACTAAAGTATCTGTAATAGACATGTTTCCATGTGCATGTACCTTATAGAAGGTTTGGATTATAAGCTATAGTTCAATACCGTCATCGGTCCATTTATGAGTCATATATTTTCATCAATCCAAAGAAGAGTAGTGATATTCATTTTTGAATTTACAAAATTTTAGAATGTTTATCTAGATGTCTATAGATTTAGAATATTGGAATAAATGAGAGATAAAGTTCCTTGTAATATCATCCCTTGTAGTGATGGAATGTGATGGTAGTGTTGGGATCCACTCCAGTGCTCATTCTCATAAAGAAAATGGAATAGAAGGAGTCTTACAACATCACTTGAAATATTATGGAATTGGAAGGTATCACAGTGTTCTTGAATTCTTCCCAGATGTGCCTTCAGATCTTTATGTGGTATTCCATTGAATTAAACACTATTCAAGATCATCTAGATGATTACGGGTTTGATTTGAAATTGATTTACTACAATATAAGGTGCTAGTATTATCAGTTATAATCCAGTATTTGATTTCAACCTGTAGTCAGCAAGTGTATGCATCCCTAGATCTTCTTTAGAAACTCCTTTAGTAGCAAGATGTTTCCTTTCACCATCCATTGTCTCAAATTATTTTTTATTCCTTAGTTTTTAATCATGTTTGGTAATGAAGCCAAAAATATCTTGTTTTTTTTGTGCATCTTTTGGTCATGAATTAATAATTTAAAAATATAAAATACACAACATGAACACACCTAGTGTAAAAATAGAAATTCCATTTAATTAGTAAAATAAAATAAAAAACATAGAAAACTTAAAACTAACTTGCAACGATCCCCAAAAATCTTGCAAGTATTAAAAGGCCCTAAGGGCATCTTTGTTTCTATATGGGTCTAGTCAAAATAAAAAAAATTATAAAAAGTCAAAATGTTCTAATTAATTAATTAATATATTATAGTGGGAAAGTTTAAGGTTGAACTAATAGAGATGGTGAATTTATTTAATTTTGATTTTCAAAATAATTGATTTATTTAAATTGGAAAAAGAATAAGAATCCAATTTTTTTTTGTAATAGTTTTAGGGAATCTAGGGGAAGAATAAAAGAATAAATTATTGGTTATTTGAACATAATATTTATGGTTTGTCATGGTTTTTTGGTTTTAGGGCTCAGGTGAAATTGGTTTTTATAAATTATTTTTATTAATCCATGTTTGGAATTGGATTCAATATGAGGTGGATCCAATGATCATGGTATCCCCTCCTCGACATGATGATTCCCCTTTTATCATGGTCAGGTCATTAGGTCATTGCCGAATCAATTTTGTGTTGATACCATATTTAAACCTAATTTACCTAAATAATAAAATGGTGATTCATCAATTTAGGGTAACCAGTTATGAAATGTTAAATTATCATTTTTATACAATTATAAATGGTCTTGATAAAAAGAAAAAAAATGGATTGAAAGTTGATGATGAATCTTCATCAATCAAAATATATGAATAAGAATAAAAAATAGATCCAATGACACCTTCTCACTTCGGCTACATAACTTTAGCACAAGGCAGGTTTTAACCCTATCTATGTGATGAGGGATTAATAGGGAAGGAAGAAATAAAAATAATACATATCAAATGTGGAGATGAATTGTGGTGGAGGACCCAATATAGTGCGGATTCTATCCCCAAGCATTGATATCGGAAATCTCTCTAACAACCGTAGAAAAAAACACTATTTATAGACTCTTATGGAGATTGTTCAACATTCAGTGTAATTAATGTGGGCTATAAAGTATTAATGGGTGGTCTTGGGGTAATAAAATATGCCTCTTCCACCCAATACATCGAATCTAGCTATTTTTGGGTCATCTCAACAATTTCACGTCATATAAGTGTTTTACCATGTGTATTGTTTTTACCTTATGTAATGTTTTGATGACTTGAGATATTCTCTGGTTGTTTTTGGTTTTTTAAAGGTGTGACTATATGTGTCACATTGTGACACATGCTGTCATCAACCAGAATCATTCTCCTTCACTTTACATCTTGTATTTTTCTTCATTTCATGTAAGTTTTTCATGTTGTGTAATGTTTACACAATATTAATATTGTATTTCTATCTCTAAAATAATTATTTCCCCCCAATTCCATTTTTTTGGCCCTCTTGAGTTTCCAACCAATATCCTTTATCATGGAAATCCATCTTCAGTGGAAATCATGGTCGTAGTTTCCTTATTTTTAAATATCTGATAAATTTGACTATCATTCACAATATGAACAATTCCATAAAATAAAAGGTTAATAATTAATCATTTATATTTCAAAAGTGATGCATTTATATATCAAAATTCATGAATTAAATTCGAGTATCAATGAAAAAAATGAGTCTTTTTTTATCCGAATTTGAAAGTGGATAAATTTGACATATAATTTCTCCTTCCTCAGTGTCTTCAACACAATTCTCAAATGTTATTCATGATATACCTTTATCTTAAATTATATAATAATATTATCTATAAATACTACTAAAAACTGATAAAGGTAATCTCTAATGGTTTTATTCATTAAATCCATGAATATAACAGATAATTGGTAAGTCAAAATAGAATTAATATATATTCATAATGATTATACCTCATATGGAAGGGTATCTTGGGTATAACCTATTTATTGAACCCTTTATGATCCATACTGAAAATTAGACATGGAAAAATATTGATCTCTTTACAATTGATCAAACATATTATTGATATGGGGTAGCAGAGACATATTATTTATAGTAATTTTTTTAAGTTCCTGATAAAGAAAAGATACAGTGACCCATATTTTTTATAATAAAATGAATAGGTCTACCCTATGGAGAATAAAAAGGCTAAATGAACCCCTTATATAGATTATAATGGAGTATCTATTTTAATTATTACAACTCAATTGGGGGACTTCTATATCGATTCATTGAAATTAGTGTATCATTAGGAATGGGTTCTTTCAAAAAATCAGCTTCAAAATTCAGGGGAGGAATAAGAAACTCTTTTGGAAATACATAAAAAAACCTCCATAAAATAAGAATATATTCATTTTTAAGTTTCTCCCAAACCATATGAGATAAATATCCCTCACGAATAGGTATAAAAACCCATAAGATGGAATTAATTTCCATTGGGAGTTTATGTTAATCAGCACATTAACAGACTATCATAGGTTGATTTCGTATATCAAATGTAACATCACAAATAAAATAATATATTTTCAAGGGACTTAATCTATTTATCAGGTACTAATGGATTATTAGTTCCATTAAAATATGGAGGCCTCTATCACATGAAGTGGTCCAATATAGGTGAATCACATTTTGGAACAACATGTTGCTCCATATGGGCAAGGTTATTCATCATAACTTGAGTCAGCTGCCCTAATGTAGACATGATCTACTCAGTTCCAACACCACTTTTATTGGATTACTCTTCTAGGTAATCCCTATATTGTCTATAGGCATTGATTACCTATCTTCTATTAGGCACCATCACTAGATAATGGAACACACTAAGTTATCTCATAATCATCATTAATATTAAACCATAAAATAAAAATCTCTATAATGGTAAATGTTCTCAAATACTATAAGGGATAATAATTATTATCGTGTTATATATGATCATTTCAAATATACTTCCCAAAGATTCTACTGAACTTTCCCTGATACCTACTATATAAACTGAAACTCCACTAATCTATAGCTTGTGTCTAGTATATTACATTAGAAAAAGATACAATAGACCATATCACTAGGGATAAATCTATTTTGTATTATTTATGAACCAAATACCTACATGATTCCAATATTACCTTATCAATATAAAATAACAAGAATAAAAAACATTCTTGTATCTTTGATATTATTCGTAATAACCATCTTCATATCTAGGGGAAGGAAAAATAATAAAGGGTAAGATCATATGATCAATAAAGTTTCTATATAGAAAAATCTATCATGATTAAATAAGGCATAAAAAATATGGAAAGGTAAATAATAAAAAACAAATTATATTTAATCAATAACTAGAGAATGAAAATCATCTATGGATAATATCGATATAGTAATCTCACCATTATTAAAAAATAAAAATCTCAATGAAGGAAATTTTTAATATTATATTTCATGATTTCATATATCAAGGTTTATTTACCATCATGGCCTTGTAAAAATAAAGTTTACTCGAAGGGTTTATATACTCCCAAAAATCACGTAATAAATTTCTCTAACTGGTTTGTCTCATTGAACCCGTCGATGCATCAAGGGGATATCTGTAACTAGGCCCCACCCATCACTGTATATCCAATGCACTATTCTTATATTGAATGATAAATTTAATTAATAGAAAATATTCCTTGTAAAAAATATCTATACTAAATAAATTATATTGAATATCAATATTTCACAAGTCAATCAAATAACTATCATAGTAAACAAATTACGTAGTAATGATATACGATTTATGAAAGAACCATATCCATGATACAAAGAATATGAATATTTAAGTTGTAACCCCATAATAATTTACAATATATTACTTTTAGAATAAATTTAAATTATTTGCTAGATTGATTCATATTCAACACCAATTTAATCTTACACTATAGAAAAACTGAGATTACCTTGTGGTATACATAACACTAAGTTGTCTTGTGTTGCACAAAATACTGAGTTCTTTCGATATCTTTCTTTACACACAAGATCGGGTTTTATCGAACTACATTATACTATTAATATTATTATATAATATTAATTTTATTAACTTTCCATTATAATGGAATGTATTGAAAATATTAAATAAATTTGGAAAATATTTTTACACATGTTTACATAATTCGTTGGCAACCAATTTATTTTTTAAAATTGGGGCCGAAGACTCTTTTTATTATAAAAGAAAAGAGATATTTATATCATGATATAGGGGTAACAATTACATAGATCTTATGATCAATTTCATGTAGCACATAAAAATGGAATAAATTCCTAGTGTATCTTCAAGCCTGTATCTTCCTAACTGTGTCACTCGGCCTATGTCATGCCTGCATCACTGTCGGCCTGCATCATGGTTGCATCATTGCCTACATTGTAAATCCTGCAAAGTAATTTATTGGACACAAAATATAGTATTTTGAATGTAGGATTAGGGGGTTTAGAACTTAGGTGAAACCTCAGCTAAAAAAATGTGTGTATGAGTTATGCACGACTCTTAGTGGAGCCCCCGATCAAGGCTAGAGCACATTGAATGTTCCCCAACTAGGAAATGGATTTGAATCGCCCCATGTATAATATGCATAGTGTGAAATCCTAATTGGAATCGTTGTCATGGAAATTTACACTGAGAGATAGGGGTACAACTAGTGGGTAATATTCTACTAACATGCCATGGGCACCACTTAATTTTAAATGAATATAAAATCCAATTGAATATAAAGGAAACATTTTCATATAAAAAACATTTTTATGCACCAAAGGAGTTTTATCATAATAAATTAAATTAAATACTATTAGTGAATGATTTTAATTAAATTCATATAGTATATATTCAATTATTTGTTTTTAAATTAATCCAATAGATTTGATTAGCATGATATAAAAATAAACCAAATTTTGAACAGAATAAGTTGTATTTTTTAAAGGCAGTTTTGCCTTCTTTTAAAGGAGGACATAAAACTAAAATTTGAAACATTAATTAATTTTATTTAAAAAATAAAATTTATTTTTAAATTGTAATATCAAAATGATCTTAGGGTGATTTTTTTGTATTTTTCCATTAAGTTTCATTTTTAGATAAATAGTGAAAATTACTAATTGTAACTAAAAAACTGACTTTTAGTTTAAATAATTTATAAGGTAAAATTTTAATTTTCATTGGGTTAAAGTTTAATTATACATTTCTACATATATTGATCCAATTTAGGTAATTTAATTCAATTTAATATTTAATTTCGATATAAAAACATAGTAAACTTCTGATCATTTTCACAACAAAAACTCTCTTTCCCATTGCGTCTGTAGGATTAGTTTTAAATTAAATTATCTCTATTATGTGATTGTAATTTGAAAAAATGTATTAAAAATATGTAATAATAAAAATTTATAATTTCTTGTATGTTCAACTTATTTTCTAAGAAAAAAAATTAGTGAAAGCAATTAAAACTAATTACAACGATTATGTTAAAAATGAGTTATTTGTTAAAATTGAATATTAAGGATCAAAACGACCTTGAAACATATAAAAAACCAATTTTATGAAAATATTTATACCATATAACTTATTTTATGAACGAATTTTTCATTAATGGAGGCACATGATAAAATAGAGTCCTCCAAATATTGCTTACTATTAAGTATTTACAAGAATTACACTCCTCCTCCTATATAATTGGGCACTCACCCATCACTTCTTCACTACTATAAAGACTTTTTTATCATAAAAATCCTAAAAAAACTAAATAATCCATACACTCATCCTAAAAGCCTCAATTTGTTCATAAAAACCCAAAGAAGTCCTTTAGTGCAAACCAAAAGAAGTTACCCGAAGAACAGGTAATGTTCTTGAATGAACACTTATGTTTTATTTCAATATAAAAACCATAAATTATTCTTATATAATACTTATATAATAACATAATTATAATAAATATAATTATATTTTGTTATTTTATGGTGATTACCTACAACATTACACACTTATATCAAATGGGATAAAAAATCATCATTCGTGTGTTTGGCGGACTACCGCCTCGCGAACCAATGTCATTCTTTCTTCCATTACCACTTTTCATGGTTGTTAATAATAATTTATTTTATTTTATATATTATTATATTATATTTCTAATTTTTCTATGCATATGGAATTATTATATAACACATACCTTTATGCGTTCCATTTTTTGGGAATATAATAGCAACATTTGTGGATGTGTTGACTACCTCCTCCTCAAAGTGATGCGATTAATTTAAACTTTACATGAAAAGTATTAAGTATGGGTGTAATGAAAATATGTGACATAAAATTAATAAAATTATATTGTATTTATAATATAAAGATATATCATTTAAATTTATTAATTTTAATATGATAAGAAAATGGAAGCATCGTTCTTGCGTACGTATGACCTACTGTCTCCATGAATGATGCATTTCATCCCCTATCAATAAATATTATGGATTAATCTTCATATATATATATATAATGAAAATATATTATTTTCTCATCATGGTTTTAATTTTGGAGATGATGAAATAAATATACACGTACGAGTATAAAAAATAATAAGTCAAAACAAAATCCAAAAACAAGGCAATTAGAACCAAGAAATATTGAAAATAATGTATGATGATTATCAAAAAGGTAATAATATATTATAATAGGATAAAGTATGATATTATAAATATGATTATGGTTTTTTAATAATTTAATAATATGATTAAAACCATTATATTGGAAGTTAAAGAGTGTTCAACCAAATGGTGGTGTAAGGTAAGAGATTTCATCTCAATTTAAATTCCATTGAATCATATATGTTATTATGAACCAATTCAATTTAATTTAGTTTATATAATACCCCTTTGTCATTTAATATCATGATTAAATCATACTTCATGTTATTTTATGTTTTAATTTTAATTATATCATCCAAGTGGATTTGACTTGAAAATTACTAAGTGGTAAAAGTTATCTTTCCGATCTCACTTTTTTACGTGATTGTTAACTCTATCTTGAAACAATCTCTTCCTTATGATATTTTTTTTATTTTATATGAAATTTATCTTAAATAACCATATTATTGTATTATTTATATTAATATTTATTAAATTATATTATATTTTTTCATACAGTGTTTAATTTTAATGTTATTTGATTAACTAGTGACATTTTGGTAAATATGTATTTTTATTCAATATGAATATTTGATTAAAAAGGACATTGATTGTTAATTAAATTGATTATTCTATCTATGATCAATTATTTATACCTGAATACATGGTTTAGGGGAATATAATGATATCCACTCAATGCATTGGTATCCCCATGAGATGAATCAGTAGGATAAATTAGGGTAGTTTTAAACTGTCTTGAGAATAAATCATGATGATAAATGCTCCACATACCTGAGAAACATGGTATCGAATAACTAAATCATTTCACTAATTTAATATTAATTTATTATTATCTAGAGGATTTTTTCTATGAAAAATATCTATGGATTCATTTTATTTTCAATTATTTATTAAATAGAACATGTTTTCAATTATTTACCTTTCCATATTGTTTATACATTATTTATTAATGATATATTACATTATATTTAACTCTTACTAAGAATTTGACCTCACCTTTATTTTTTCATTTCCCAGAGATATGAAGATGATTTTTTGGAATTATTTTAAATGATATAGAGTTTTACTTTTATTATGTTTTATTTTCGTTACCCAATGTAATATGGGTATCATGTATGCAATCTAGTTTTCCAATACTAATAAGCATTTCTGTCCTTCAGGATTTGATTCTGTGTAATCCTGAAAGTGTAATGAATTAAAACAACAGATCCAAGATTCTGGGGTTTTTTCATTATAGTTGGTATGAGTGGAATTATAATAGAAACCTTGGGAACTAGATTTAGGAAAGAAAAGACCAGGAGACATAACCCTATGATAGACATTAAGGATAAGAATATAATAACATCACAAAGAAACCATTTTTACAATTATGAGATTAGATATAATTTTTTTTCTATTTATGTTAAGTATTTTACTATTTCCAGGAATATACATTATGTTTCATAATGATATCCTCTAATAAAGTATATGTCATTGTTTAGAAATGGAACCTAGAAAGAAAAAAGGTATCAATACTCATGGCCAATGTAGAGGTTTCCCTACTAAGAAAGATGATATATCTAGTATTGGATCTGAGCATGTTATTGATATATTATGGTATATTAATTAGTTTACAACCCATAATCTTTCTCAGATGGAGTCACCTGATCAACAGTGAGATTATCCGATGTTGGATCACACAATCTGATAGAGTCCCCCATCATTTATTAGGACTACTGATCCAATGAAAGGTGAGAAATGGGTTAATTATTTGGACAATATATTTATGGAATTTGTATACAGTGAAAAGGAAAAGGTTACACTTTAATTATATTGTCTCAATGGTGATATTTATCAGTGGTGGTCATTAATGAGAAATTATTTGATAGATATTTCCCTCATTAGAAACAAACTGATATGAAGAGAAAGTTATTTAGTGTAAAGAAAAAGTATTAATAATGTGATATAGAGTATGATAATACCTTTAAAACATTAGAAATGTATTATATGGATTTCATACGCAACATGAAATGCAATATTGACAATTTCATTAGAGGGATTAATCCAAGTATCTGAAGGGCACTGGTGTCTCAAAATGTTTCTTCATACAATGAAATAGGTTTAGGTGCAATCAAGATAGAGAAATAATTTTCCATGTATTATGTATTCAAATGAAAGAAAGAGAAGAAGCGTATGGTAGAAAAAATAATGGATAAAGGGGATAGGGTAAAGAAATATTTTCCCATGTGATAACTATAGAAACAATCACCAAAGGAAATGATTTATTAGATTAGGAGTTTGTTATAAGTATAGAGAAAACTGTCACCAGGTAAAAGAATTCAAAGGGAAGAATGAAAACACTATTATTCAATGTTACAACTGTATGGAGATTAGGAAATATACCAATGAATTCCCCAAGCATCAAGGGAATATACTTGAGAATAGTCAAAGGGGAGATGAAGATTCTTATTTTATTGATACTACCAAAGAGGAATGATTAATGTGATTTTATATTTATATTCAAGAATTATTTTTAAAAGTATTTTATTGATGAAATTCTCATTATAATAATTAT
Source organism: Viscum album (assembly GCA_963277665.1). Lineage (NCBI taxonomy): Eukaryota > Viridiplantae > Streptophyta > Magnoliopsida > Santalales > Viscaceae > Viscum > Viscum album. The sequence continues at coordinate 993,999,308 of OY728145.1, read as the reverse complement.
AAAATATATATGGATTTAAGTGTAGTAATATTTCTTAATGGATTTGAAATCATGTATTAAATGGTCCCAATAAAATTGATTTAGTGGAAGGATCAAATTTTTGGAAAACACATGGTTGAGGGAAATATAAGACTTAATATGTTACTTATTTTAAGATAATGATTTTGGGATAAATAGATTATAATAATTTTGATAAAGCAATTTTGATAAATTATAACTTCCATGGAACTGATTAAATACTTGTTGAAAAAGTGGTTTATACTTTCATCGATGGAGTCTAGAAAATTTATATATTTAAGGAATATATCCAATAACCAATGTTTTATCTAAGTAATAAAGAATAATGCATATTTTTAACAAGGCTATATGGAAATTCAAGTTATTAACATTTTATGAGAAAATAAATAAAAATGGTATTCACACATTTTGTATGTGACAATTATGATCTACTTTATATTGGTTGAATATTGATGAGATAATTTTATAAATTCAATGACCTTCTTTCTAATGTTTTGGATCATAATATTTTTGGAAGGGTTATAAGGTTAACCATTTATGAAATGGGTTACATTGAACTCTGGATGAGGTTTTATAGGTTACTATATTAATTCACCATATAATGAAACTTGTTTCGAGAAATGTCATAGAAATTGGTCAAGGAACAATTAAAAGATAATATTGTGTTTATGAAATAGAAACATATTTTTAATTATATTCATAGAGAAAAAAATAAATCCTCAACTATATGAAAAGGGTCATGAACTAAAAATGATGTCCTATTATCATCATTTTTGATGATATCAATAACCTTTTTACACATTTTTGGTCGTTAAACATCTATGGTTTAACCAATTTATTATGAAAAATGTTCTCTATATCTTTCCATCAGAACTTGATAGTTATATTTCTCTCCCATGTCTATGTTTTCACTAATGTTCTTATATTTGAAAGCCTAGTTTTGTGGCAACCTTCACATTTTTCTTTCCCTATTATAAAAATATACTTTATTAACTCTATTTACAATGTAGGATTTTCAATAATATTATTTTCAAATATCAAACCCTTTATTCCCACGATCAATTTTGAATTTCTAGGTTGAAACTTATTTAAGGTGGGGATAATGTAACACCACAATACATTACACTATCTTCCTTTTAGAATAAATTTATTTTTATTACTAGATTAATTTATACAGAATAGTAATTTAGTATTTTTCAACACAAAAAACTAATATTATTGTATAGTACATGTTACACTACTTTGTCTTGTGTTACACACAATAGTAAGTTCTTTCAATAGCTTTCATTACACGTAATACTGAGTTTTAACGAACTATAATTTAATATTATTATTATTATTTTATATGATAGTTATCAAACAACCAATATAATGGAAGTTATATAAATTATTAACTAAATTTGGAAAATATTTTTCGAATATTTTTTATAATTATGTTGTAACCAATTTATTAGAAATGAATATCAAACCCAATTGAATATAAAAGAAATCTTTTAAAAAAAACAATTTATATACACCAAAGTGGTTTCATATTATTAATTTAAATTAATTACTATTAGTTAATTATATTAATTAAATTTATATATTTTATTTTCAATCATACATTTTTACATTAATACACTATATTTTATATGAACAAGATAAGAACAAGCCTAATTTTATTTATAAAAAGTTTTATTTTGCCAACTGTGGTTTTCCTCCTTTTAATAACACACCTATTATAAAACTACATTTTGACCATTTTATAAATTATATTTAAAAAATTAAACTTTATTTTCTAAATAATAATTTCAAAATTTGTTTAGGGTGATTTGATTTGTATTTGTTTTTGAGATGTTTCATTTTTTGACGAATAGTGAAAAATACTAAATTTTAATTAAAAACTGAATTTTAATTTAAATAATTTAAAAAGTATAATTATTATTTTATTTCGTTTTAAACATTAATTAGATAAATTTTAGATATATTAATAAAATATAGTACATTGGAATTAATTTCATATTGAATTTTGATCTAAAAACATTGTAAAATTTTGAACATTTTCACTTTAAAAACCTTCTTTCTCGTTGCATCTACATGATTAGTTCTAAATTAAATTATACCACTTAAGTGATTATAATTAAAAAAAATGATTTTATATTTTTTTAATAAAAATAATTTATAATTTTTAGTATTTTTAATATATTTTTTTACCAAAAAAAATTGTGAAATTAATGAAAATTAATTAGAGTTGAAAAGGTAAAAATGAGTTTACTAAGTTATTAAACATTAATATTAACGATCCAAATAACTTATAGAATTTCAAAAAACCTATTTTATATCCATATTTAGACCATATAACCTATTCTTTAGTAAATGGTTCATTATTTTGGGCACATTATGTAATGGAGGCCTCCCAATAGTGTTTACATTTTGGTATTTACAAGAATACCACTCCTCCTCCACTATAAAGGGGAACTCACTAATTTATTCTTCACACATATAAAAATTATTTTCTCTTCTAAACCCTTCCAAAAAAAATAAAAAAATATCCCTCTCCTAATCCTAGAATCCAAAATTCTGGTAGACATAAAACCAAGGAATTCATTTGGTGAAAACCAAGGAAGACATTCAGAACATAAGGAATTTGAGAAAACTGAACGACTGATTTGAAGGGAAGTAGATCATCAACAAAAAAACAATGGAATAGTGTATATATGACTCAAATAACGGGGTCCATTATATAGGCTTCACAGTGATGTTTCGTATTCACAAAAACAATCTAAAAATTTAGATAAACTTGATATGATTTAACAGATGATAACAATGATGAAAAAGGATTTTGAAGGTTCTAATCATTTGAGGTTTTAAGAAAAAATCGGGTTTAAGGAACGTGAATCCAATAATGTTTTCTTAAAACAAGATAGAAATAGGAATAAGTAAGAAAAATTTAATTATGAAGATTTAATTAGGGAAACATACCTCACAGATTGCTCATTAAGAATTGTTAAAATTGATAAGGTTCTTCTTATAAAACTGAGGTTCCAGAAATTTTTATTAGGGAAAGAAAAAAAAATTAGATTCCGAAAATTTTATTAAAGAAATAAAATTTTAGGTTTTGAAAAATTTTAGTATGAAAAAAATTTCGGTTCCAAAAAAATTAAGGAAAAATAAAAGTAACCACATATACGCCCCCTATGAAAAGGAGTGTCTTAATGTAAGGAGATATGTTTTAAAAAAAGTTAATATGGATGATTACCTTATGGTTATCCTTCCTAATTTTTTTTAATTTATTCAAATCTATTAGAGTTTAAATATTTTTTATATATTTTAGCATGTATATCTTGCATTCTAATAAATTGATGAATGATATATCCTTTAAGTGTGTGATCCCTAAGAAAGTGATGACTAATGTCTATGTGCTTTTTATGAGAGTGGTGTAAAGGGTTTTTTCTTAGGGTAGTGGAAATAGTATTATAAAACATTATTTGTGTTTTGGTACACCTCATGTCATTGTTCGTGTGTGTGTGTTGCATCTAAAACACTTGAGCAAAACAACTTCCAGCTGCTATATATTCAGCTTCTGTAGTAGAAAGTGCTACTGAGTTTTTATTTCTACATGACCATGAAACTAATGAATCTATAAATAAATGAAAAGTTTATGATGTACTTTTCCTATCCATTCTATATCCACCAAAATCAGTTTCCAATTTTTTTTTAAAAGAAAATCATTTCCAGAATAATATAAAATACCAAAATCCATGGTTCCCTTTAAATAGTGAAAACTTATTTTCACTACTTTTAAATGAAATTACTTTAGATTATATTGATATCTTGCACATAATAATTCTATGAAAATTAAGTCTGGATTAATACCTGTTAATTATAATAAACTTCCAATGATACCTCTTAAAGATGTTTGATCTACTGGTTATCGAGCTTCATCAAGATCAAGTAAATTTGAGGTACTGATTGGAGTGAATATTTTTTTAGTGTTGTAATATCCATAATTCATAAGAAAATATTTAATATACTTATGTTAATATAAATATGTTATTTAATGTTTTTTGAGAAATTTGAAAACCAAGGAAAAATGGTAACTCACCCATCAAACTCATTTCAAACTCCGATTTCATGATATTAAAAAATGAATCAGTTAAGGATTGCTGAGTTTATATGAATATAACACAATCAACATAAATTTGACCAATAAAAAAAATTTTATAGTCTTTTTTTATAAAAAGTGTTGGATCAGTAGTTCCCATAACATAATTGTTTTGTAACAAAAATACTATAAGTCTATCGTACTAGGATCTAGGGGCTTGTTTAAGTCCATATAAATCTTTGGTAAGTTTAAAAAAATGTTTTGGATATTTTTAATATTTAAAAATTATAGGTTTTTCAACATAAACTTTGTCCAGAATATATCCATTAATGGAAGAACACTTCATGTCCATTTGAAAAAGTTTGAAATTGAAAAATGTTGCAAAGGATAGTAGTATACAAATAGTTTCAAGTTTATCAACTTGAGCATAGATTTCTTCATATTCTATTACTTCTTGTTTTTTATAGACTTTAACAACTAATATTTCTTAATTTATTAAAATTATTACATTTTCATCACATTTATTTCTAAATACCTATTTTACACCAATTACAAAAGTTTCCTTAGGTCTTCCAACCAAGGACCAAACTTTATTCCTTTAAAATTCATTTAGTTCATATTGAATAACATTAATCCAATAATTATCACATTAATCTTCATCAATTATTTTAGGTTCTAATTGGGAATAAAATTTAGATTCTATACCTCATTTCTAAAATAAAATTTAGTCCTTATAGATTGATTTATATCACCAATGATACTACCACTACAAAAATTCTTAAAAAATAACTTATTCAGGTTTTGTGAAACTTGTTCATCAACATAAGTTAACAAATAATCTGGGGTAAATACTTTAGAATCATTTTGCTAAGTATTTTCCTTGTTATAATAATCTTATATCAAAGGTTGATAATTAGTTTTTGAAAACAAATCTGAAGATGTAGGGTTGGGGTTGTTTAAAAACAAAAGGACCAGTTTCATCAAATTTTACATGTACTACTTCTTCAACAGTACAATATTTTATTTATAAAAACTCTATAAGACTTAAAAGTAGTTGAATAACCTAATAAAATTCCTTCATCAGATTTGGGTGTGAATTTTGGTAATTTATCTTTAGTATTTAGGGTGAATACATTTCATCCAAAAACATTTAAGTAAGAAACATTAGGTTTTCTTCTATTCCAAAATTCATAAGGTGTTTTATTAAGAAAAGTTCTGATTAAAACTCGATTTATAGTATAACCAGGGACTTCCTGTAGGCCAGTTGTAGGTGATAAAGGCCAGTCGCACTTCGGTTGTGGGTTCGATTCCCACAGACTTGTCCGACGCGATGGGATGTCGCCCATCCTGCAGGTTGTCCTTTTTCTAAAACTACATTACTATAACACCCCATCAATAATATCGAAAAAAACTTCTATCCTTTAACAATACTAACTTATGTCCAACATAATCCATTCCAATCTTTAGGCTTATCCAAAATAATGTTGTCCAATCTCATATTATAGTGAAAACGATTACCAAAGAGTTCATATAACAAGCATGTTAATACCATCGTTGATCCCCATATATCATGAGATATGTCTTGTTGGCCACATTCCAAACATTCGAAGGCCTTAATCATGTATTCTCTTGAAAAATGAATACCCATTGAATCTTAGTGAAAACATGAATGCTGTCAAAAGTTAACTCTTTCCAGATACCAAAATCCAAAAATTCTATATACTCAAACCATGATATAACCTTCTCCTTATATCAGTCATGAGCTCATGAATACTATCAAACATTTAATTTTCTCCTTATCCCTTCATTATGCGCATATCATCTACTTTCCAAAAATATATGAATAACCTTTCATGGTTACTAGTACCATTAATCATACACTTTCAAAACATAGGAAAGACAACAGTGTAACAATCCTTAGATGTCTCTTTATTCCATAGTACCATGAGATTACTTATACAACATTACACTTGATAAACATGTAATCATTCCACTAGCTTCTTAAACCATTGACCGAGATTCAACAATTCTTTCATCTCACATATCATTTGTAGTCTCTTCATCATCATCAACATAAATACGACCCATACGACCGTACTAATTCTCTTCATGAGACTTTACCTTAGGTAATTGGTTTGTATAATGCCCTTACATTCCACATTTAAAACATTTAACCATTGTTGATGTCGTAGAGATACCATTATCCACATCCATGGTGTTAACTGAACCTTTCCTTTGCACTTACTGGATTTGTGTCCTTCTTTTCCACACCCAAAGCATCTTCTAGTTCCTTTGAAACAATATCCCTGATGCCTCTTCCCACATGATTTACATGAGGTAAATTGAAATTTCTTTCCTCTATGATCATCATGAAACATCATCTTTATCTTATTATCTGAGTCGGGAAACTTACCAAAGTTGAGATTATTGATCATATTATGAGACTACTGATTAGACATAATAACGATGTTTGGACTTCCAAATCCCGTTTCATTTGGTTTCTCATGAATAATATCATTCCATTGTCCGTCATATCATCCATTATCATGAATCTTCCTGTTTCCAGCCATTTTCTAAAACCCAAAAAGAATAGCGTGAGAGGAAAAAATCATGCTAGGGAAAACAACATAGTAAAGGGGGAGCACCCTCAATATATAACATCTTAGGTTAAATTCTAATATTTTTACCGTAGTTCTAGGACTATATCCTATACGTATACTTATCCTTAGGTACATCCCAAGACATACCTTAGAAATATCTCTAGGGATCTCACTAACGTTTTCGCATCCTAGTTTCCAAAGGTTGACTAACCCTTTCCTCTGATACCAACTGTAGAGACCCGAAGCTTGACATACATGGACATTACATTACTTTTTCGGAATACTTAATACATAACAAAAATAGACACACAAGGACCGTAATAGTTTAGTGTCTTTGGAAACTTGGAACGTAATCTTCTAATCATGGTGAAAGATCTTCAACATATCCCATAAAGATCTTCCACTTTTTGTTTCCTTACCTAAAACCTTTCTTTTGATCCTGGGGGAAAATAAAACATAAAAAGGGTGAGCTAAAAATGTTCAGTAAGGGTAAGCATGGATAAAATAAAACATACCATATACATTTGAACTTAAAAACATGAACATAATGTTTAAACATCAAAATCTTGAGCAACGACATAAAACATGGAAGTACATAAGGTATAGATCATAATGGAACATAAACCATGATAAAATAGCATGGGAATAAAACATGTAATGGTGGCATCCATTAAGCACATGTGATGATTTCCATAATATCCAAGGCATTGCTTCCAAGACCATCTTAGTGGACAAAGTCCCATTCTGAATCGAGTTCACTCCTCGTTTCAGTCCTGTAACAGTGAACCGGATTAACATACCATTCCAGCCATGTTTATCTCATGAGATATAAAATCTTTACCCAATGCATTGGAGGTAGATATAGGTCCCACCCATCTCATAATGAAATCATTCTTACTTGTGCCACAAAATAAACTTAAAACATTCATCATAACCCAAAGAATAAAATGGGTTTCATAAACATCATCCCATCATTTCATAATATATATTAAACAAATGGACATTTCATCATAAGAAAAGTGAACCATTTAAATCATAGAGACATTAAACTTGAAACATACACATATCAAATAATGTCATCTTAGATGGAAAATGGTTTTGATAAAACATTTGAAATGAATTCTTAGGGAAAATATCCTTTCTTCGTCAAAATCATTTTCTTTTCAAAAAATACCATGCACTTTTAAAATAAAATTAATTTGTTGAAAAAATTCATAAAATCATGTAGAGTAAGCTTCATGAAAATGAGGCATTATGAAACCGTAAAAATCTGTTCACGCCGTATAAGTTAAAAATAACATCCCCCTCGTACTTTTGTCGGAAAAGTCAAAAAAGTACCTCGTAACGTAAACAAAAGAAATATTCCTTACATACCATGTAATAAAAGTCAAAAATGGGTAAAAAGGACTGTAAACATACATGAAAACACTTTTATAAAACATGTACATGGATGATAGAAATAACCGCAGTAAATACTTACGAATAAGCAATCTCGAATAAAAAAATGAGATTTGAAAAATTATCCCTTACCTTAGGTCCGATATGCTTTGTACGTATCTGAACCTCCTGTATAATGAGTTAAATAATGTCATTGACTTATTACAGAATCATATTCATTGTTATGATATCATATATTTTTCACTTATGACTTTATATTACCCGTTCTTTTGTAAATTACATGTTAAAGCAGGGTTTTGGGTAAAATCATTTCATTTATCGTATGTGTTTCTTCATGTCGTTTGTCACATACATGACTTATTTTGAAGTTTAATTTCATTTATTTTCCTTTCATTCTTTGTTTTGGATGGTTTCCAAAGGTTTTATGGAGAAATAGATGAGTTTTCATGAATTGGGCCAAACGTGAGCCCAATTCCAGATTTACAAATAAATTTTGTTTCCTTTATAACTTTTTCATTTTTTAATATTTTTCCTTCATTACAATTCCTAAATGGTCTCCTCTGACCTAGTAACACCAAAATATAAATTTGGAGCCTTTATAAATCCATAATCATGGTGGATATGGGTTTTTATTTAAGATATTGGGCCTGCCCGAAGGCCCATTTCCTGCATTAAAAATAATTTTTAAATTTTTTATATCTCCTTCACTATTTGCGTTTTTTCGGTGATTACACCTCCCACTAGACCCTAAGAAACCCAGGAGAGCTCCAATTGCCTTCCCCTACTCCTTGGAGATCTTTGTTATCGCGAATTAGGGCTGATCTTCATAGGGTGTCTCAAATCGGCCAGAATTGAAAAGGTAACTTCATCACTTCTTAACTCTCTCAATTATTACTCTTTTCCCTCCATTCCAGTTCCCAAATTACCTCCTATATCTGGTTCGAAGAATCCCTGAATTTTGGCTGTTTTCAATTTCAGAAACTATTGTTTTTGGAGTGATTAATTCCGGATACTTCAAGTAGGTGAGTCTATTTCTTTCCTCTTTCAAATTGCTTAGGGTTTCTTCCCTAATTCTTGAATTATAAAAAATTCCAGAAGTTAGGGTTCGTGCATAGGTTCTAAATTACTGTATTTTGGGTGAAATATTGAGGTTTTAGGTTTCTTTTGACTTCCTTGAGGTGCGGCGGTCATGTGGTTGATGTTTCGCCCCAATATTTGAGGGTTTCGACACATTCGGTAGGTGATTCCGTGGATAACCATTTAATGATGAGTTAGTTTGCTTGATTAAATAATTTTACATGTTCTTTAAGTTCTGTGAATTATGAAAAAACCATTTTTGGTAGCAATATTAAAGCATTTGTTTTTAGAGTTACATTTTTGCTTGAAGTGTGTATTTTTCAAATGTATTTCATGTGTTATCTTTTGTGGTAGTTTTGTAAAATGTAGAATTGGTTTATTATTTATTGAAAGGGGCTGCCAATTATGGTTGGGCAATGATATAGTTCCATGTGGGCCTAAAAAGGGGGTGTATTTTAAAGGTTTTATTTGTATAACCTTGTTATACTCCTTGAAAGTGTTTTATGGATTTGTGTGTTCTCATGGGTATCTTTTGTGATATTATTCAAGGTGATTATATAACATTTGAAAGTGGATTATTACATGTTGATTGGGCTGACAATTCTGTTTTGGTATGGTCTTGGTGTGCTTATGGCTTAAAAAGAGGTTTTTGAAATGGATTTTATGTGCAAAGTTTGGGTATACTCTTTGTAATTGTTTTATGAATGTTTTGAATGGTTTATTGGGTTGTGTAATAGGTGAAACTATATCAGTAAACTGTTTTGGTAGGAGTATATTTTTAAAAGGTCCATTTCATTTGTGAAAATTTTGTTATGTGATATGTATCATCCTGGAAATATTTTATTAAATTGTTTGAAGGAGATATTGAGGAGTGAAAGTGATGTGAAAGTGATGTGGAGTGTTTTGTGTGAGTGTGATGTGAAAAATTGAATTTTTGATTATGTAGGAAGTGTTATATTCCATGTTTGTGGGATGTTATATGAGTTTAAATATCTTATAATTGTTTTATAAAATTGTTTAATGGTTTTGTGGAAGTGTTGAAGAAATGTGAAACGTGTTGTGGGCTATTTTGGTGTGATTCGGATTTCAAAATCATTTTGAATGAAAAATGGATTTTTTTGACTTGTGTGGTATACATATGGGCTGTTTGGTGAATTTGTGATGTGGAAATGATATTTTCATGTTCAATGTATATTTCTTGACTTGTTGAACTTGTATGAGCACAAGGGGAAAACCTGGGTATCTAGGTGGGTGGACGTGTACTAGTATGCTAGTGAATCCATGGGGGTTGGCCTCAGTTTCACTTAGCAAGATTGACACTTACAACTCTAACTAAACTATGATGATGTTGATTGGGGACCACTAGGTTATAGGTATGTTCCCTACTAGTGGCTCGTGCACGAGAATGGATATTTGTGATGGTTACTCTCACCGAGATACGAGGTACCCGGGACCCACAACTAGCTAGTGCCTAGGGGTTACTTCCTATTTCTTGTGCTCATTATTTACTTTGTACTTACCGTCGGCATATGGTATAGTTGGCTGGAAAATTCAGTAGTGTTGAAATTATTTTTAAAAGTTTTGATTCTTAATGATATCCCACTTGAAAACTGTTTTTATTCAAAGTTGCATCTTTTAGAAATTGTAACTAGCTTTTCATGTTTTTGAAAACTTGCATGATTTTCGTCTTTAAATGTTTATCACATGGAATCTCTTTGTGGTGGTATCCTACTGGGCATTGGCTCACACCCTACTTACACCCTTGGGTGTAAGTAGACATGGTTATTTTTGTTGTCGCAGGTTGGGTACAGTTTTTTTTTGTTCCAGTGGTTCGGGTTCCTAGCAGGTGATTGGTGGTGAAGTCTTGTGGAGGTGGCTTGAGGGCGGTGCCCCTTTCCATGAGGGTTCTTGGGCTGTCCTTATTAGGATTTGTACCTTTGGTATTGACCTTTTGAGTTGTTTTAAACCATGTAATTCAGTTCTGAATTTTTGTAAAAGATTGTTTGGTTTGAAAAATCCATATTTGTTTCATTGGATTCTTTTGTTGTTTTATGTTTATAAACTCGGGTAAATCGTTCCCAATTTTCATTTTATGATACCTGGGCACTTGTGCCAGCCCGTGGGGATCGGGAACGCCCTTAGGGTCTTGCCATGGACCGGGTCGGGTGCCGATTTTAAAGGCGACCAGATTCGGTTCGTGACAAAATGGTATCAGAGGAGGTTTAGGGTAACTCTTTGGGTCATGTTATTTGGGGAAGAGTCAGGATAGTCTGGAGTTAGGATTGTTGGGACATGGAATTCTAGTTATGGGTAGTGTTCCTGATCACCACACCTCATAATGGGATTCAAGTTTCCAATAGAAGTCGGGATTTATCTAAGTCCTTCGATTTTCTTGGTTCGATGATGATTAAGGGAAATGAAAAGAGAGTTGGGATAATGGTCCTAGTGAGCTCACAAGGCCTGGAAAGCCTTGTGGAGCCAAGGATATTCCCTAGAACACTCTCTATGATAGTGAAGTGATTGGAATATGGCTTCCAACCATATTTCCAAGTCACACATTGAAACTAGTTTCTTGTTGCCCTGTTTTTTGCTTAGGTTTTGAAACCTTAGCACTTTGGTTTTAAGAAGTGTAAAGTTTTTGTGAAATAATTTTCAAATAAAGAGGGAATGGTTTGGTTTATGGAATGGAGGAACTTAATTTTCAGAATTGTTTTGAAATGTAAAATGGTGTGCTTACACCTCTTTGAAAGCAAGAACTATATTGAAGTTGGTTTTGAAAAGTGTTTCCAATAGAGTTTTATAAACAATCAGAGTGTGTTTTAATGGGATGAGATGTTTTGAAATTGATTTGAATATCTTGAAAGTGAGTTATTTTCTAAATGTTTGTGACTTTCTGAAAATTTTTGTAAGATGTGAGTTGGGATTTTGATCTCATGGTTAGCATTTATGAGAAAAAAGGATGTGTTGGTTGACCGTCTTGGTTTTGAAAAGTGGAAAGAATTTTTGTTTTAACCTTTGGTATTTCCATTAGCGACCACATGAATGGGGTTATATGGGATGATGGATGGTTGATGGCACGACTGGATGAGTGCCGGGATGGATATGAGGAGGGTGTCTGGTGTGGCACAAAAACATGCATGTGTGAGGCCCATGGGGTACCATTGGTGGATATGCTTACTGCTAAACTGTTTGTTCTCAAAGAATTACTTTTAAAGAAACACACTATGTCCTGATGAATATTTTTGAATGGTTTGTATTATGGGTTTTTGAAAATGTTGATGTTGTGGGATGTTTTGATTCCAAGAACCCCTTCTGTTTGAACTGTGTTTTGGGTTTGTGTTTGGTCGGTAAGCTGTGTTGTAAGGACGGTTAGTGGTCTCTTTTGAAAAATGTTTTGGGGTGCCTTTAAGATAGTTCCCTTCATGTGTTTGGAGCTGGTTTATGGCTTGTTTTGAACAATGGACCAAATTGGTTCGGTCCTTGGGTTCTCTTATTGGATAAGGTATGCCCCCATTAAGGGTTAATGCACAATTGAAATGCAACCCATATTGTTTCACCATTGGAAAAATCCTCCATTTGATTAATATAAGGAATATTTTATCGATCATTGTTGATTGTGTCTACACCCATTTATTTCATTGATTTGTGGATCCTCTTGTAGTGGTATAGTGCTTGTGGAAGGTTGAAAGAGACCTTAGTTTCTTAAGTTTCCTGATTCATCGATGGTGGAAGTGTTCTTTCGATGTTAGTGTGGATGAGTATTTGGATAGTGTCTAAGAGGAAATCTTGGTCCTTCATAGTCTCTTCGAAGAAGGAGTTCATGTTAAACTACTAGTGTGGGAAATCTGGTCATGAGAGGATATTATGGCCACTTTCTAGAATTGTGTGTTGTTTTGGGATGTTTTACAAGTTCCCTCTCTATTCATTATTTATATCAGTCGCAATGGTCATGTTCGGTGATCCATCGTGATGTCATGTGCTCGATTGACTATAAAGGTGAATGTTGGGAAATCATCTGAGAGTCTCTATTATGTTGGGAGAATGTCTCCCTTGAAAAAAAACATAAAAAAATATTCCATTTTAGAGGAAGGTGAGTATAAGTGTTCTTTACTTCTATTTTTTCTCACCCGAACAAACAAGATGTGATGTGTGTACATCTTCTAATCCCTTGTTTCAGTGAAATATCGATTTAGGGTAAAGTGAGTTTGGAATGTGTTATGTCTTGGAAAAAAAACTTATCGGGGGGATTGTGGTGTAGTTGTTGTTTGCAAAGAAAGAAGAATTCTCATTCAGGTGGTTTCCAAAGCCTAACTGCGAGGCCGAAGATGCTTCAATATTTTGAGCTCCAGCCATAGGTCCCGGAGAGAAGCTGGCGCGTAGTCAGGGGAAACCCCAGTGTCATTTAAACCCTTGTGCAAAGTCCTATCCTCAATATGAAAGATAAGAAGAGGGGTGTCATCATATTTCTTCTGTTGTTCCCGTTCGGTGGAAATAGGTGGAGGTCTTGTACCAATGTCATCACACAATGTTATTCCCTCCCTCTTTGGTTTCCATTGAGTCTTTAGAGAAAGGTATGAAGTTTGGCTAGACAGGTTGACCACACGGTTTGCACTTGGTGAGTAGTGACCATGCCCCCCCCCCAAAAAAAAACCATGTAGATAGAAGAATATCCACTGTTAGTTCATGGTTTCCCAAACCATGCAGACTAACCATGTGGTCGTCCCAACACTTTATATTTTGGGGTCTTTCTGTACCGGCCCATGCAGGTCGATTAAGATTATTGGTTCTTATGGTGGGGAGCCTATTTTTTCCCCCCGTACCAATAACTTAGATTTATCCATGGTCAAGGATTGGTGGTAGGTAGTCTCATTCAGATCTATCAAGCTACCCAAATCTTCCTTGGGTAACCATTGATATTGGAGAGTTCCCAATGGTTTAGTTATATCAAGGTATGTGTAACCTTGTTCATTGTTGTTGTTCGTTTGAGTGAATTGCTTGAGTCTTGTTCGGATAGTGTTTGAGGAGTTTTCCTTTGGGATAAATATTGAATGTGATTGATTGTTTCAAGAAAGTGGTGTATGATTTTGTTGTGAATTATTCCTTCCTTAATTGATCAATGGAGGTGTTTTGGCCTTTGGGGGCGAAACCTGGAAAGGGAGTACATCTTGGTTTATCAGTTCGGTTTGGCTTTCGTATATGGCCTTTCTGTAGCTTTTCGGGGACGGAAAGTTTTCATGGTGGGGAGAATTGTAACATACATGACTTATTTTGAAGTTTAATTTCATTTATTTTCCTTTCATTCTTTGTTTTGGATGGTTTCCAAAGGTTTTATGGAGAAATAGATGAGTTTTCATGAATTGGGCCAAACGTGAGCCCAATTCCAGATTTAAAAATAAATTTTGTTTCCTTTATAACTTTTTCATTTTTTAATATTTTTCCTTCATTACAATTCCTAAATGGTCTCCTCTGACCTATTAACAGCAAAATATAAATTTGGAGCCTTTATAAATCCATAATCATGGTGGATATGGGTTTTTATTTAAGATATTGGGCCTGCCCGAAGGCCCATTTCCTGCATTAAAAATAATTTTTAAATGTTTTATATCTCCTTCAATATTTGTGTGTTTTCGGTGATTACACCTCCCACTCGACCCTAAGAAACCCAGGAGCGCTCCCATTGCCTTCCCCCACTCCTTGGAGCTCTTTGATATCGCGAATTAGGGCTGATCTTCATAGGGTGTCTCAAATCGGCCAGAATTGAAAAGGTAACTTCATCCCTTCTTAACTCTCTCAATTATTACTCTTTTCCCTCCATTCCAGTTCCAAAATTACTTCCTATATCTTGTTCGAAGAATCCCTGAATTTTGGCTGTTTTCAATTTCAGAAACTATTGTTTTTGGAGTGATTAATTCAGGATACTTCAAGTAGGTGAGTCTATTTCTTTCCTCTTTCAAATTGCTTAGGGTTTCTTCCCTAATTCTTGAATTATAAAAAATTCCAGAAGTTAGGGTTCGTGCATAGGTTCTAAATTACTGTATTTTGGGTGAAATATTGAGGTTTTAGGTTTCTTTTAACTTCTTTGAGGTGCGGCGGTCATGCGGTTGATGTTACGCCCCAATATTTGAGGGTTTCGACACATTCGGTAGGTGATTCCATGGATAACCATTTAATGATGAGTTAGTTTGCTTGATTAAATAATTTTACATGTTATTTATGTTCTGTGCATTATGAGAAAACCATTTTTGGTAGCAATATTAAAGCATTTGTTTTTAGAGTTACATTTTTGCTTGAAGTGTGTATTTTTCAAATGTATTTCATGTGTTATCTTTTGTGGTAGTTTTGTAAAATGTAGAATTGGTTTATTAGTTGTTGAAAGGGTCTGCCAATTATGGTTGGGCAATGATATAGTTCCATGTGGGCCTAAAAAGGGGGTGTATTTTAATGGTTTTATTTATATAACCTTGTTATACTCCTTGAAAGTGTTTTATGGATTTGTTTGTTCTCATGGGTATCTTTTGTGATATTATTCAAGGTGATTATATAACATTTGAAAGTGGATTATTACATGTTGATTGGGATGAAAATTCTGTTTTGGTATGGTCTTGGTGTGCTTATGGATTAAAAAGAGGTTTTTGAAATGGATTTTATGTGCAAAGTTTGGGTATACTCTTTGTAATTGTTTTATGAATGTTTTGAATGGTTTATTGGGTTGTGTAATAGGTGAAACTATATCAGCAAACTGTTTTGGTAGGAGTATATTTTTAAAAGGTCCATTTCAATTGTGAAAATGTTGTTATGTGATATGTATCATCCTGGAAATATTTTATTAAATTGTTTGAAGGAGATATTGAGGAGTGAAAGTGATGTGAAAGTGATGTGGAGTGTTTTGTGTGAGTGTGATGTGAAAAATTGAATTTCTGATTATGAAGGAAGTGTTATATTCCATGTTTGTGGGATGTTATATGAGTTTAAATATCTTATAATTGTTTTATAAAATTGTTTAATGGTTTTGTGGAAGTGTTGAAGAAATGTGAAACGTGTTGTGGGCTATTTTGGTGTGATTCAGATTTCAAAATCATTTTGAATGAAAAATGGATTTTTTTGACTTGTGTGGTATATATATGGGCTGTTTGGTGAATTTTTGATGTGGAAATGATATTTTCATGTTCAATGTATATTTCTTGACTTGTTGAACTTGTTTGAGCACAAGGGGAAAACCTGGGTATCTAGGTGGGTGGACGTGTACTAGTATGTTAGTGAATCTGTGGGGTTTGGCCTCAGTTTCACTTAGCAAGATTGAAACTTACAACTCTAACTAAACTATGATGATGTTTATTGGGGACCAATAGGTTATGGGTATGTTCCCTACTAGTGGCTCGTGCACGAGAATTGATATTTGTGATGGTTACTCTCACCGAGATACGAGGTACCTGGGACCCACAACTAGCTAGTGCCTAGGGGTTACTTCCTATTTCTTGTGCTCATTATTTACTTTGTACTTACCGCCGGCATACGGTATAGTTGGCTGGAAAATTCAGTAGTGTTGAAATTATTTTTAAAAGTGTTGATTGTTAATGATATCCCACTTGAAAACTGTTTTTATTCAAAGTTGCATCTTTTAGAAATTGTAACTAGCTTTTCATGTTTTTGAAAACTTGCATGCTTTTCGTCTTTAAATGTTTATCACATGGAATATCTTAGTGGTGGTATCCTACTGGGCATTGGCTCACACCCTACTTACACCCTTGGGTGTAAGTAGACATGGTTATTTTTGTTGTCGCAGGTTGGGTACAGTTTTTTTTTGTTCCAGTGGTTCGGGTTCCTAGCAGGTGATTGGTGGTGAAGTCTTGTGGAGGTGGCTTGAGGGAGGTTCCCCTTGCCATGAGGGTTCTTGGGATGTCCTTATTTGGATTTGTACCTTTGGTATTGACCTTTTGAGTTGTTTTAAGCCATGTAATTCAGTTCTGAATTTTTTTAAAAGATTGTTTGGTTTGAAAAATACAGATTTGTTTCATTGGATTCTTTTGTTGTTTTATGTTTATAAACTTGGGTAAATCGTTCCCAATTTTCATTTTATGATACCCGGGCACTTATGCCAGCCCGTGGGGATCAGGAACGCCCTTCGGGTCTTTCCATGGACCGGGTCGGGTGCCGATTTTAAAGGCGACCAGATTCGGTTCGTGACAAAATGGTATCAGAGGAGGTTCAGGGTAACTCTTTGGGTCATGTTATTTGGGGAAGAGTCAGGATAGTCTGGAGTTAGGATTGTTGGGACATGGAATTCTAGTTATGGGTAGTGTGCCTGATCACCACACCTCATAATGGGATTCAAGTTTCCAATAGAAGTCTGGATTTATCTAAGTCCTTCGGTTTTCTTGGTTCGATGATGATTAAGGGAAATGAAAAGAGAGTTGGGATAATGGTGCTAGTGAGCTCGCAAGGCCTGGCAAGCCTTGTGGAGCCAAGGATATTCCCTAGAACACTCTCTATGATAGTGAAGTGATTGGAATATGGCTGCCAACCATATTTCCAAGTCACCCATTGAAACTAGTTTCCTCTTGCCCAGTTTTTTGCTTAGGTTTTGAAACCTTAGCACTTTGGTTTTAAGAAGTGTAAAGTTTTTGTGAAATAATTTTCAAATAAAAGGAATGAAATACACCATTCATGGAGACGGTAGGCCGTACATACGCATGAATGCTGTTTTCGTTTCCCTTTTGAATTAAATGGAATTAAGTAAATGACATACATATATATATATAAATAAATCCAGTATCATTATTATGTCATATTTTTCATTATTATTCATTATATATACTTTATAATCATTCATGAATGGTTAACATGGAGGGTGAATCTCATCACATCGTGGAGACGATAGTCCAAACGTACGCACGAGCGATGATATCATTCCCAAGATTGGAATTGTATTAAAGTGTATGTATAATATTACAGAATCAATATCACTTTACAATAATCATATATATTCATTACTTTCACCCTTATACCCATCCAAGTAAGGTGGTGGTGGAAAATAGATTACACCACGGCGTGGAGACGGTATTCCGTACGTACGCACGCATGGTGATTTCATTTTCCGTTGGATGGATAGATGGTGAAATATGGTTGTTTCAAACTTATAATAACATATCAGTATATTATTGATACTTATGTTATTACATAATAATGAAACAACTAAAAAATAATAAGTGGAAGAAGAAATAAAGTTGAAAGAATCGGTACTGGACATTACCTCTTTTTTGAAGCGCCTCATTCATACCTCCTCTTAAAGCACAAAAATTGGTCTTTGAAGACGACCAGGACCTCTATAATGTTTCTAGGGAAGTTTATAAGGGAAATTTTCAGGGTTTTGTCGAGCTTAAAGTCTCAAATTGGTGTGAGGAAGAGAGGGAGGAGGTGCCATTTTATAAGGGAGAAGAGGGGCACCTTTGGAAATCTTAAAAATATTAATTTATAATAAATATAACCCCACTTAAAAACTTCCAAAAATGAATCATATTGGAATATTATATGATATAGGGTTGTAATATCATCAACCAATAAAATTTAAACATGTTAGGAATTTATTTTAAACATTATCAACTTGATTTATCCTTATTTAATCGATTTAATTTTATTTGTGGTAATAACATTCTAAATTTTAAATTATAACAAATAATTACTTATTTGTTGTGAATTTTCCATAATTGGATACTTTATAACATTTTATACCATATAAATTTAAATTTATAATTTTTAAATATTTTTGTGATTTTTAAACAATTTTATAATATGTTATTTTTATAAAATAACAATAGTGTCAATTTTGAAACTATTCATTTATTTGAATTTAAATAAAATATATAAATAATATATGTTAAAACTAAAAGCTTTAATAGATTCATAAAAGGTCATATGTATCTATAAAATTAGTGGAGCACATTAAATAGTTCATATAATATTTATTTTGTTATTTTTAAAACCATTTATTTGGTTTATCTCTTAATAAAATAATTACTACATCATTTTTGTATAATTATTTAATATACTTATTTGTTGCATAAAAATTAAAAATAAACTCCTATGATGAAGATAAATCTATTAACTTTCACAGTAATACTTTTACTCGAATTTATCATCTTAAAATCACAATATTTAAATTGTTATATTTATTAAATTATGAAGGTGACAACTTTATCATCATTTAAAATAAAATAGTTTAAGTGTCATAATAGATATTTTAAGGCTCAAAATAGTCAAATATTCTACCATTGGATGATTATGGTTTACATTTACATGACCAAGAAGTTTTGGTCTGGGTTTTGTGCCTTTTATGGTCACTATTAGTTTAATAAAAACTATATTCTTGATTTTTTTACTAGATAAACAATTTCTGCATCACTATTGTGTCACAATTAATGATAATTATTTAATCCATAAAAATTATAAATAAATTCATATTATGTCTATAATTTAATTATTTTTCTGGAGACTATTCATTTTCGAAGTTTCATGAAGTTTATCACTAAATTAAAATTAATATACTTATAAGATTTAAGAGAGTGACATGTTGTCACTTTCTTTGGTTTTAATAATAATTAAGTTATTTTCATGGAACAAAGTCCATTAAATGATTCTAATCTGACCCTTAGGTGATATGGGTCGACTTTTATTCATCCAATAGGATTTTGGCAGGTGTTAGGGTAATTTTATAATCTTATATTTACCCTTAATTACCCGATTTACCTTCAACTATGGTAAATAAAATTTACTGTAGTTACTATTCATAATGCCCAAAAATAAAAATTAATATATTAATATAATTTGGAACCACTGATTACAAATATGGAATCCATTTTTCCAAATTCAATACCCATAAGTTGCATAAATTAAATTAAAATTAATCCTGCTGTCGAAAGAAAACGGGTTTTTGTTTAAAACATTACAAAAGATTGAATTGATTTAACCTACAAATTCATGGTAAAATCAATGATAATGACATATATTATATTAAATGGTAAAAATATATTCTATTTATACTTTAATACCATTAAATATTATAATTTATCCACATAAATTATTACGATGAAAAAAGTTGTTTTTAGTTAAAATATAGCATGTTTTTACTATTCATTAAAATATGAAAGTTATCAAAATAACATGAAAATTTTATCCAAGGTAAAATTTTATATCCTTATTCCAAAGAATAATTTTATTTTGTAAAATTTAACTTATAAACATGTAAAAATCTAGATTTAAAGTGAGTGCTCCATCAAAAGGCGGCAAAACTGTATTTTTTGAAAAATACTTATTTTACCCGAAAAATTTATTTTGTTCACATAAAATGTTTTAGAAAATTTATAAGATGAATAATAATTTTATAAAATTCAAAATTTGGTTAATTATATTCATAAAGTCTAGTTCGTGATAATATTATAACCATATATCGTTGTTTAGTGAAACCTGGTATTGCGTACAACACACACTATCAAGAAGGTCGTGATTTTGTGTAATGAAAGCCAAGTAAGGGTTGCGTGTAGTGAAAGACTCTTTTGTTGTTGCGTATAACAAAGTAAATTGAATATATATATATATACTCAATGTTTCGTAGAATAACTACTATCAAACAAACATGAAATTGTGTGTAACACGATCCAGGATTAGTGTTGCGTATACTGCAAGCTAATACGGTGTTGCGTATAGCTCAATATAATCTTGGTGTATCATACAACAGATGATATGAAAGAAATTAAAAAGAATATATCTTATAAAATCTCTAGTTATTACAAATACCCTAAAATAAACTATGTAAATACTTATATCTAAAGATATTAAATTTCAGGTAGGGATCAGTTATTATAATTGTCTCCAATATATAGAGTATGAATATGTTATTTTATTTTTTTATCATTTGGAAGGTGTTTCAAACTATTTTCATATTCTCATTATGAATATGAGGCATGATAAAGAAATTTACTCTATCAAATGGGTGTATTTTAGGAAGGTATTATTTAATAAAAACATTACTTGAACTCTTTATAGTAAAATAGAGAAGCAATAATTAGAGTTGAAAAAAATTTAGGATGGATCTGTTAAAAAATTAACCCAACATTAAAGGTATAAGTATGATTTTATTATTTTTCTTGAATTAAGAACAAGACATTTCATTAGTAAATTAAAAATGAGTATTAGAAAATAGTTTTCTATAAATTAATATGGTAGTTATAAAGTGATTATTTTATGTTCTCTTGATGTGGAAAAAACAATTAGAGACTCAAATTATTAATTTTTTTTTCGGGATAAGAAATGAAAAATGGAGTTTCCATAAAATTGAATCATAGAATCCATGAGGGAAATGAAATTAATATTCCTATATACTAATAATAGAAGATGAATCAGGTTGAAACTTTCTCCAAGGAATTGGTAAATTATTTAAGTATCGAAGAGAAATACGTTAAGAACATGAATACTGAAGAGAGATAGAGAGTCCAACCAATGAAATAGATAAATAAAAGGAAAAGCCTAATGCACCCCCACACTCTAATTTTTTAATTGTTAGGAGTTTGTGAATTACAACAACTAGTGCACCAAATCAAGGGTTTATAATGAAAATAGACATCAATAATCTCTAAATCCAAGGGATAAATTGAAATCCTATGAAATCACAACTACTAATATGGGTAATGAAAATGAATTAGTAAGAATTATAATAATTAGCCACTTTATAACTCAAAATGTATTATTTTATTATAGATCTACCAAATCATTAATATTTGGGAATTTTTCTATGGGAATCAAATCAAAACCCAAACAACAAGATATTAAATTATTAATGAAAACTGATAACGGTGTGCTGATTGAATCATATGTATATAACTCCTCTCTGATAGAGTTTTTAATAATTTGGTTCTTTGATATCCTATTATTATTCATTTATTGAAATTTTACGATATCTTTATCTTGGATTGGATCTCTATATATAGAGATCATGTTAATTATTGGGATAATGATGTATCATTTAATATCCCAAATAAACTTATGAACATATATCAATGAACGGCTAAATATGAACTCCTTATGGAAATTAAATACAATATATGGGTCTTAATAAAAAATCATGAGGGGTATTTAGCTCATTTTTTTTGAAAAAATCTAGATATTGAAGAAATTATTATTATTTGGTAATGTGTTAATGTATTTACGAAAAATATACTTGTCCCATTTCCAAAGTGTGAGGTCAAATTTTCAATAATGTTCATACATCATGCTATGACTATATCAATGAATCGATATTTAATGTCCATAATTAAATTAAGGAAATTAATAAAGAAACTCTTAGAAAATAAAAATAAGGTTTTCATACACCAATTTTATTTACCATTGGGTTCACTGGTCCACTTTAGGAAGAATAATGATAGATCAATGTGTCTCTGCATTGATTATCATGAACTTAACACAATCATTATCGTAAACAAATATTTTCTTCTATATATTGATGAATTTTTTGATTAGCTATGAGGGTATAAGTATTGGACATTTATTGAGCTTTGATATAAAAATTGTTAATTAATGATGAAAAGGGGGGATATACCTAAGAAAACATTCCATATAAGACAATGGAATTATAAATTCATAGTGGTTCTTTTAGGACTGACATATTCTCAAAATATTTTCATAGATATGATAAATAGAGTCTTTAAAAATTATATTTATCAAATTTTTTAGTCATTATAGATAATATTCCCATATATTCTAAGAGTAAAAAAAGGAAATAATGATCATTTGAGAATTGTGTTAAAGACCTTGAGAAAGAAGATGTTGTATTCTAAATTTATGGAGGTATAATTCTTGCTAAAAATAGTATCATTGTTGGGTAATGTGGTCACAATAAATGGTAAATATGTGGATCCTTTATAGAAAGAGTTAATTTAATAATATCCTAGACCAACTGCCACAATATAGATTCTTAGTTTTCTTATATTTTTAGAATAAAATTGATGATTTATGTGAAATTTGTTCTGACTATCAAATAAAATAATTATTTAACATTTATGAGAGTTACTTTCCCTAGACAGATAAATGTGACAAAAATTTCAATGACCTCAGGAGACGGTTATCCACTACACCTGTTATCACATTAAAATGTACTAGATATGGGGTTTTTATATGCATTTGTTCCTTAAATAATATATTGAGTTATTTCTTCATGTATAATGACATAGTGGCAACTTATTCCTCTTGTTAATTAATGATACATGAGAATATAACTTGATGCTTGATTTGGAGCTAGAAATGATGATATATATATTGAATATATGGAGTCATTATATATATGTAGAAAATTATAATATATATATTAATCATAATAGAATTATATATATATTCATACCGAAGGATTTGTACATGCGTTAAAATTTTTGATTGAAGTTATTCAAAGACTATGGTTTCTCAATTAATTACTACATTGGGAAGGTAAAAAATGTAAATGATGCTTTGAGTAGGAAGGATCATTCCACCATATCCATGAATATGATTTAAGGTTACCTAATACTAATGGATTTATAGAGGATGGACCTTAAAATCATACAAGAAAGGGAGAAATTCTATATTTCATAAGCGGATAATCAACCATCCATCGATTTAAAGATCAAGGATTCATACAAGGAGGATAAGGATCTCTGGAAGAAGTTATGGAATATTTTGGAGTTTAACATTGAAAGTGGTTGACTTAAAATATTTAGAAAATAAATATACATTCTATCAATTACAGAATTAAATAATTATCTATTAGATTATGCATATATATCATTATCCTATATCTATCGTTAAATCATAAATATGTATAGAGATATAATGAATAATGTCCAGTGGGTAAAGATGGATATGGTTATTTCATTATATATATAACAATTCTTAGTATTACATTAAGTTAAGGAAGACTGATAGAAGTCTAAGGGGATAATGCAACCATTAACCAAACCTATGAGAAAGCGGGAGAAAATAACCATGGATTTTGTGTTTGGTCTTCCTAATTTCCTTACAAGACAAATTCCATTTGGGTTGTAGTTTATCACCTAATAAATTCCACATATTTTATTACTATTTTAGAAGATTACTTTCTTAACTAACTTGTGAGGATATACATAAAGTATGTTTTAAGTATTAATGTGGTACCACTATCAATTTCATTTGATCAAGATTAGAGATTTATCTCGATGTTCTAGATAACGCCTAAAAAATCATTAGGTGTAGATTTGACATTAAACACTTCATCCTTAGGCTAATGGTATATCTAAAACGCTGATTCAAACTATATAAGTTATGCTAATATTTTTCAATGTACTTCAAATGATTTTTCAATCAATATCTTTATATTTTAGAGTTACCATTTAATAATAGTTCACATTCTAGCATTCAAAAAGAAAATATTGAGACTTTTTAGGGGAAGAGGTGCCAAAATCCAACATATTGGGATGAAGTTAGAGTGAATCAGAATGAGATCATTCTCAAGAAATGGAATAGATGATTCAATCAATTCAATATCGCATTATAATTTCAAAAATTGAACCAAAGATCTTTGTTGATAATCATCAATGTGATTTGGAGTTTGAAGTTAGAGATAAGGCATTCCTTCAAATTTCACCATGGTAGAAGTGTTCTGAGATTTGAGAAAAGAATAATTCTGGGCCCCAGATACATTGTTCCCCTATAAATCTTTTATCTTTTGAGGAAGATATCTCATTGTATTTAAATTCCACTTAACCTCTACCAGGTTCATGACGTGTTCCCTATATATGTATAACTGGAACATGATATTTTTAATGAGGAGAAAACAAGAGAAATATTGGATCCTAGGGCGAACGTACTATGAAACATGTCAACTCACTTGGTTAAATTTATATTGATGAATCATTATTTCATGGAATTATTATGAGAACATGAACAAGTAATGAGGAAAAAGTAACCTTATTTTTTTTCCTAAAGAGTGGGAACATTTCAATGGAAAAATTATTTCAAGGTGGTAGAATATAAAACCCCATGATTTTACTATGTATTTGTTTCATTTAAATAACTATTATGTGAATGGATTATTTAACATGAAACACCAAAATAAAATTAACCATGATACATTTTATTAAGATAAAATATTGAAATTAGAGAGAAATATTTATAAATTATGTGAATGAAACATTATAAATCATTAATAAAACTACAAGAGGAATAAATACACATGTAAATAAAAATACCATGAATACAAATTCTTTATCCTCATGGTTTTCGATGAAGACCGTCACCTTAATTTTAACATCTGAAATAATAATTAAAATTAAGAAAAATTATAGTCATTGAAGTCCCCTTCGGTTTTGATGATGCTTGTATTTTATTTTTGGTCAAATATTAATGCATATGGTGGAGGTTAATATATTCTTTTAAATTGGGTGATATATTGAGTATCCACTAATTTCATTGATATTGAAGGTGTTTCGTATATAATTTTATTGAAGATTAAATTTTGATGCTTCTATTGTAAATTAAAAGGGATACTTGTATAGTAGAAATGGAAAGAAAGAGTTGGTGGGTTTCTTAAAACATCTGAATAGAGAGTATCTAAGGTAAAACCCTTTAAATATGAAGATTTAATGATCTAAGCTTCATGGAAGAACATGACACGTGTTGTAGATGGAGTTCAGGTGTTTTCTACCGTAGTTTAGAATTGAGTAATGGTGGGGTATAGTAAAAAACTTGTTGTGTTGTTATAAATATTGTTAAATGGATAGATGATTGAGTATTTAAAGAACCATATTGGGAGATGGATATCCTAGTGTGTTATTATAGAGGTTTGTGGAAATAAATATGGAATAACACATGGATGAATTTTAAGTGAAGTTGGAGATTTCATGCAATTATGTTCTTGTAGATACTATCACATGAGTATATATACTATATAAGTACTTGGTAATAGTAATAAAGGGTTTTATTAATCTTTATAAACTCTTAAATGTAATTTTCCATGTTTATAAGTGATTCAGAATGTGTGGACGTATTTTAAATAAGTCCTAATCTTGATTGATGAAATTCTGGTTTTTGGAAAATTCTAGTAGTTCATGATCAATACACTAATCACACGACCTATTTTCTTCATATGATTTATTAGTCTTCCACACCATCATATAGTCAATCCATAATGTCATGCGACTAATCCTCATTTACATGTGGTCGATCTAAGTGATTTATGGAGTCGATTTCTTG
This sequence comes from Viscum album, assembly GCA_963277665.1. NCBI lineage: Eukaryota > Viridiplantae > Streptophyta > Magnoliopsida > Santalales > Viscaceae > Viscum > Viscum album. Next base: position 993,972,884 of record OY728145.1, on the reverse strand, counting down.
GAACTGTGATAAATCAATCCATGATCCCTTATGCACCTTAATGCTTAGTCAATCTGACACGCAAGGGGAATTTAGAGGATGATGAATACCATAAAGCAATGAGAATAAATGATTAAATATATGAAGAAGAAATGGAATAGGATGATTCTTGTCTTAGTTATCAAACATCAAAATATTAAAAAATTATTGTGATACTTTCTTGGAATAGGAGAGTGATGGTCTTTAATGTTATTTAGGGAAGATCAAATAAAATTATTTTTAGAACATTTAAGTGGTGAATTAATTAATAAATTAAAAAAATAAAGGAATTAAATTTTTATTTATTAATGAAAAAATCTAATGTGATCTAAATATAGTTATGATAATACAATTAATGATTTAATCCACTGTTGAAAAATAAGGATATCCAAGATAAAAATTCATTATATAGTAATTTTCAAATTTTTTATTCTAAAAATTCATCAAATTTTGATTGAAATTAATGTTATATATGAAGTTTATAGAGCTTGTATGCAATGATTCAATCATCAAAAAGTGTTTCGTGATTCAATATTTATATGAAATTGAGATGAGTGAAATTGATCTACTATTCACATGTACCAATCATGTGAATGTCTTCATTGCTATATGCATAAGCTATGAGGCTATAATAAGAGAGTTTATACCACAGATCTAGAAGTTGTTCTCTTTATACATCAAAGTAGAAATTTATATATATGTAAGATAAATAAGATAAATAGAATGAGTATCTGGGAGGAACTACAGTGAGTTACCACTAATTAATATAATGAAAATCCATATATCTATTTATGTGTGATTTATCTACAAAAATGATTAATAATTAAATATATGTATTTTTCCGAGAGTTTGTGATGAAGAATAGGATAAAATGATGATAACTATAAGAAGTTATAATATTCTAGAATAATTATTTTGTCTGAGTTAAAGATGTGAAAGAAGTGGAAAAGCATAAAGTAATGACACTTTTCGAATTTCTAATGAGATACCCATTGGATACAAAAATAAAATGAGATCATAACAGAATCAAATATATGAAAATGTGAAGAAAAAAACTAGAGAACATTGGAATAAATGTTATTGGTGATATTTGTTATTCCAAAAAAGAAAATAATAATTCTAGAAAACCTAATTAGAAAGTGAAAATTTTGATGATTGGAGTGATTATTGAGACTTGAGAAACCGAGATTCATGGTGATGTGCACTCTCAATGAAGAAGAACCGTAAAATAAAGATGATGAACATGTGAGGAAGCTGATAAAAAATTGGGTATTATTGTTAAATATTGAAGGAGGATCTGAACATTAGACATTAATCATATTAGTAAGAAAAGGTTGGGAAGAATAACAAGGTAGAAAAAATATCCTGAGAGACCAATTTACTATATAGGTTCCGATTATTTTCATAAATATTTCAAGTTAATTGAGATAGTAAGTTGAAAATTTTCTATGAAGAACAACCAAGATGATTCAAACAAGGACCAAGTTTCATGCACTATTAATTAAGAGTTTCTTGTATTAAAAGAATTTTTGTTATGAAGATGAAGATTATATATATTGATACATAATAATCCTATGTATATTTGTTGATTAAATTCCATAGAGGTGTTAAAAGAAATACTTCTTTATAAATGTTTTTATTCTAAAAGATATTAGGGATTCAGGTTATATAGGTAGATCTTAGTGATAATCTTTAACCATAGGGGGAAGTGGCCAAAATTAGTCATATGGAATGTTTTAAAGAGAATTCATATGGGAAGTAGGAACTTTTATGAACATATGGATTCAACATGGTACTCATTATAGTGAGAATGATTATTATAGAGAGTCAATTCCTTGGACATTCCAAATAAAGAAAAGAGTATGTATTTGTTTCAAAAAAATTAAATCCTATGTTTTTATTTTTTACATTACTTACTATATAGTATATACGAATTGATTTATAGGTTAAGAAAATAATCATTTGTACTAATTGACAAAGAAGGTTAAATTACCATGGGGGTTCAAAGAGACATTAAAATTTGATAAAAATAGGAAAAAACCTAATTCACCCCCATCTCCGAGGTCTTTAATATTCCTATTGGGAATTTAATACTTGATAGGAGAGATGTTAATTAATTTAATGAATGATTTTAGTAAGGATATATATAAGATTTAAATATTACAAATATATTTATGGTAGTTGGAAATATGATTGTTTCATATATGGTCATTGGAAATATAATCATTGAATATTTGGAAATTTAGTATATTCAATGGATAAGTTATGTAATTTAAAATAATATAATTCATATTTTTGAATATAAATAAATTATAATATTAATTAAAATATTTTATTATAAAATATATTTTTATGTGTTAAATATTATTATTATTATTAGTTTTATAAAAAAATGGTTTTATGAATTTATAAAATTAAATAAAATATTTTAATAAATATTTATTGATAAAATTAAATGGTTATAAGATGAACAATTAAATTTAATAGGATACGGTTAAAATTATTTAATGTCAAAAAATTGAAAATTTTCCAAATAACTATTTTTTGTTGGTATTGTGTTTGTTTAAAATAATAAATTAAAAATAATAAAAGTTTAATATAATTTAGTGTTTTAATGAATTAAAAAACTATTTTAATAATCATTTAATTATCAATCAATATGGTATTAGATTAACAATTCTTAATGTTTAAAAACTCTTATTTATACACAAATAGTTTTTTCTATATAGTTTATATTTTCAGTTAAATGATAACTTTATCACAGTTAGAAACTGAATTATATTAAATGGAGCTAAATTTGGAATCCTCATGTAAAAATACTATAGTAGGGATCATCTTATATTTTTAGTAAAAAAATAATTACCATGGTAAATAATTAAATAAGGTAAAAAGGCGTAAGAAAATAAATAAATTAAAGTGGCTTGATTTTTTGATAACTAAAATGATGATTCTGAATTATAAAACTCATTTTTTAGGTTTTTTATTGAAAACTAAATTTATTTTTAACGTACCCTCACCTAACTTACATAACTTCCATGTGATTCCTTATTTACCCTTCATATAACTTAATTTTCCAATGAAATGTCCCTCATTTTCACCAATAAAATTAACTATCTTATACCCCTTGAAAATCAATCTATAACTTTGAATTCCATTTAGATATCTTTCAATTTTTATCTTCTAAATTATTTTAATATATTAGTTAGATAATATTTCCAAAAAGGAAGCCTTAATCCTTCATTGAGAGGAATTCAGGTTGATAAGGACCAAAGTTATAGAGTATGTATCTAAATTATTCCAATATTTTTTCAATTATATTTTCATATCCACTCCTTAATATCATCATCCTACAGTATAATTATGTTATATTGAAATTATTATTCTTATGATGATATTATATGTATATTATATAACTCTAAATTCATAACCATTAACTAGTATGGAATATTCTTGTTTGGGTGAGTTGAACAATCCAAATGAATGATGCTATACCAAGATCATAAAATTTCCATATCAAATAAGTATCATTAAATTAATAATAGTAATATATGATATTAAATATTAATATAAATCATGAATATGTTTTTCAAGGATGGAATAAAAATTAATAATCAATATAAATTAACTTGATATTATTGATAACTTAACTGAAAACTTGCTCTTCATGGATTGTATTATAACAAAACAAAACTGAAAATTCCTTAAACTAAACATGGAATTTGGAACATCATTGGAATATTGTGATTCCACTAACATGAATAATCTAGAAATGATAAAATTTGTATCAATGAATTATGACCATAATTACCATTATGAATCATGAATGAAATATTAAAATTTAGTAATATCCAATGATGAAAATAAAAAAATAACTAGTATTTATATACTAAATAATTATAAACTAATTTTAGAAATGGTAATATTTATTAATAATGTTATAAAAATATGTGATTAATAAGGTTGTGTGTGTTTTACATGTGGTTTTTGTTCTTCCCAATCTCACATTGAATTTTAGATTGTAAAGGATTATGTTTCCACATGGGAAAATTGTATAATTGTTTTCTCTAAAATGACATAGATTTTCTTGTTATATAGTTATTCTGGGAGTTTTATTTTATTATTAACATTTAATTTTTTTTCAAAATTTATTCAAAAAAATATTCTATGTGGAGACGACCATATCTTTTATTCTCAATCAATAATCATTTTCCTCCTTGTCATTGTAATATATTTTGTTTTATATATATCCATATATATATTTGTGTGATTTCATAAGATCTTTCTTAATGAACATGAATTTATTTTCAAAGGTAATATTCTGTGAATTTTTTTGGTTCGATATTTTTCTACCAAATTTACTGTTCTTTAAAAATTGTGAAAGGAATATAATTATTAAAAAATTTACATACTAATATATTTTACCATAATATTCCTCAATCCTCTTTAAGAAACATCCAATCCTAATTTTAATGGGTTTTAAAGAAATTTCTATTCCCATTATTTTATAAAATATATTTTTTATAATATATGGTATAATTAATGTAATTTGTATTTATTTTTCTTTCAAAAATTAAATTTTCATTTTTATATAATATTATATTTCATATATTCCATCATACTTTAATGTTTATTATGCTTCATTGAGAATATGATCTTATTATACTATTCACCTTACTTTTATGTATTGATTTTAATACCTTCTCATGGATGTTTTCATGAAATCCATTTATTTTCATTGTTTTATTAAGATATTATGGAATTAAATATGTTCTCATGTTCTTATGGTACACATATGTATGGTTTTTTATTATGTGATAGCTAGGACCAAAACTATATATCCCTCTAATGCATTTGGTGAATCATTTTCACTTGAGATGACTTATAATGAAGAGTGAATAAAAAATATTAAGAGACTCTTTCTACTAAATAGTGGAATGTATTGAAATTTTACAACACTCTAATTTATTCTCTAAATGCATCTATCTCATGAGTGTATATGTTTCTATTCGGGTGAAAATCAACCCACTAAAGAGTTATTTCGACTATGTGATGGTACTCTTTACAGAGATCCTTTACACAAGGAATGTGTTTTTGATGCTTTTATATATGACACATTCTTAGGTTTATATTATTTTTTCATGTATCATAATTATTGAATCATTTTTTAATACACATAGTAATAATGTATTGTGTTATTCAAAAATCATTATCCACCACCATTTAATTATGATATATAATTTATTGGGAATGATTTTTTATGTTATTTCCATGTTCCTTGATTAATTTTTCACCCACACAAGTTTATATTATTCTTAATTATAATATTTGATTATTTTATCTCATGTTTACACTTACTAAGCATATTATCACCCATTTTTCATGTTTTAATTTCCTAGTTTACGAAGGAAAATATTATGCATGATATGTCTAAAAGGATATAATGTGATAAGATTATTCATGGGATATGTTTAAGATGTAGTAAAATAAGTTTATTATGTGAATACCCTCCAATGATACTAAATAATTAGGTTCTAAGGTGTGAATTATTAATATAAGTAATGAAAATTAATATAAAATTATTTAAACTACATGTATGTAGTCCTTGATTTTGCTCATGATTAGCCAAATCATACATATGAGGACAATATAACAATAATAGTAGTGCAACTAAGTAATATTAATGATTAATTTTTTTAGAAGATAAATAAATGGGAAAATGAAAAATATATTTTTATTGAAGTATATTTAAAATAAAATCAAATAAAATACCCATGGATACATCATAGTGGGTGATTATCACATATTACAGGTGGTAAGAGGCTACATATTGGATTTAAGAATTTTAAAAAATAATCTGTCCCATTTAAAAATAATATATTACTTAAAATAAATGTATTTTAGTCATCAAATAATTAGAGACAATCTTTTGATGTTAATAATAACTTTTTTGTTGATAAATTTGATCACACCCTTATAAGTGCGTCTCAACTATGTGATATTAGAAATGATTTTGGTTTTTAGAAATATTGATTTCCGTTGAAATATTTGACAGAATTTTATGTAATGACTTTAGGAGAGTGTAATGATAATGACATATTTAACATAGAATTATTAAAAAAATCCTCTTTCTTGAAAATTAATGATGAAATGGTTTTTTGGCATATGTTTCTTAACAATACTATTCAAAATATCATTAACATGTTAACTAAAGGGTAAAAGTTTTATAATGTTGCATTTCAAAATATAATCAAAATGGAAATGTGTTACATAAAAAAAATAAATGATTAAAAATTATTCACATAAAAGATAATGTGTGATAACTATGGTTCCATTAAAAGTTATATATTTCATTAATTAGTTTTTATATAGATATCTATATAATTTAGATTGATAAAATTTAATTATTTAAATAAAATTCCAAAATCCATGGTTAGGGTGATCAATATCCCTAATAGTGAATAATTATTATGCAACATAAATCTACCTTCGAGTAGAATTTATATTGTTGGAATAAGGTTTTTCGAACTATTCCTCTAGAAGATTCATATTGATAAAATTAGAAATATTTTTAATTTCAAAAGTTCATTTTAAATGTGCAAGGATTATTTTTTTATTCCAGTTGGTTTGGAAATACTCAAAGCATTGAACCCCTTGAAGATATATCTTTTATTTATACTTTCCATGGTGAATATCCTTTATTTTTATTAATCCTATAATGTTTTTCCCTCTAAATAACCCCTTCTTCACTTCTTCTTCCATGATCATCACAATTCTTGACTTAAAATTTCTATAGAATCCTATAGTTTCCATTTGAATTAAATTAATTTGGGATTTCCAATTAAATGAATTTTTACCGTATTAAAAGGATATATCCTCACTATTTTAGTGTAATAATACATATTTACGTAGAACATGTTGATTTTTGGTTGATGGTACTATATAAGTCTATTTATTTAAAATACCATAAGTGCTGACCTAATTATTGATGAAAAAAATTTAAATATGATTGTTTCATAGTTCATTTAATATATCTCCTCAAATTAAATAAATTTTTAGTAGTTACAACATTACTATATTATTAAGTTAAATTATAATTAAATTTAAAAGTTTTTCAATATTCAAATATTATTGATTTTATCATTATCATATCCAAATTGAGGTGTTTCAATATTTAGAAGGAGAAGAAAAAATATGGGACTCTTCTGACCACATTATATCCCAAAATTTTCATTGTTAGTACATGGTACTACTTTCAAATGGCATGTGGTCACCATAACATACTATCAACACATTGAATGAAAATAAAATAGAGAGGATGGGAGGTTATCCTCACCACACCCTTTTTAAGGGGATTATTACCTAATTTGGTACACTAATAGATTTAAGAAATGTTCGTTAATATTTATTATATCTAGATAAGATATTGGTTACCCTAACATTAATGATTGGTTTCTTACTTTTGCTAATATGAATCACTATAAAAACATGGGAAATATTATGAATTTCAACATCTGTATGTATCAATGGTTCTCAAACTCTTTACTCGTTATTATATAACAATGATGGTTTGAGTGACTAATATTGATTGAAAGCCACATGAATGGGAAATCTAGAGTTTATTTCTATATAGGGTGGAAATTAGTATTTTAGAATTGGGATTAAACAACCATTAGTTGTCCTACATATCCAATGAAAATAATAATCAATATCTATATAGTTTAAATGGGACTATACTATGTAGTTTATCATAATTTGGAAAGTAAATATATTAATGAATTTAAATGTTGGATTGGGAGATCAATCCTCAAAGAGGAATCATACGTATCCTATGGAGATATGAATCAGAGTCCATGTAGTTCTGGTGAGGTGTCATTATTGTAAAATATATGAAAATAGAATTTTGAATATAGCTTATTTATATGTGGGATACCCTAATATATTTCTTCATGAATATTATGTTCTAAATTAAGAAAAGATGTAATCATTCTTACATCAAAATAGAGGTACATATTTGGGGAATTTACGTCCTGATGATAGAATAATCCTCAACAAGATCTAATCCCATGTGATCCATGATCAATGTGAGAAGTAAGAGATAAAATAAGATTGGAAAGATCACATGAGAGTGTAAGATCAAATTGTATGGTCATAACACACTGAGACATCCCCATGGAACATCATTGGTAATATGGATCTTTGAAGAGGATGGGGATGTGTTGGGGGACTACACCTATGGAGGATTACCATATTGGGGGTATTTTGGTATGGGTCTTTCACACTATGTTCACTTTAACATTTGAGTGTGTCTTATACTCTAATGTTTCACTGGGTCGTTTCATTGAGATTATGGCCCTTTGATGGAAGAAAGATAAATTCTGGGCTTACACCTAGGTAGCTTGCACATATTTGTGGTTTATAACTCTAATAAAATGGTAATTTTATTTCTCTAATCCCACATGATCATTATTGATGTGAAAAACAAGAGATAACAAGAGATTATATTCATTTCATATAGGTGTGAAAATTATATGCCAAAGACATTATAATGGATATGGATCCCTTATTTTTAACAAAAGTAATTATATTGTGAAGTCCATATATATTAAGGTATTTAAAAAGAAAATATATGATGAAAATATGTTTTTATGGAGATAAATTCTTTAGAAGGAATCCATTGTATCATATTTATAATAGGAATCAGAGTCCTCGTAGTTCACATATTCCTTTAACCACTAATGGGAAAATTAAATTGGTAGAGATTATAGGGTTTATTTCCTTATAAGATAGGAATTATAGGAGGTTATTAAATGATTATCTAATTTATGGGTGGAAAAGGACTTATTAGAGAATTAGTGACACCCTTGGGAGTTATATAGTCATATGGGTGTCATGGGGTCATCATATTTATGTGAATATGGGGTGGTCACTCACTTCATATAAATTATTTGGAGTCATGTTGGCATGCAAGGATGTGAGGGCTATGAAATTGCTTAACTGATAAGGGTTAGGGAGATAACATGGAATGTTTTAATCACCAGTTGGTCATCTCATTATCATATTCTCATCACATGGAAAAGATGACAGCTCAAGATCGTCTTCTCATTGCATGACAAAAATATTATCATGTGTTCCCATGATTAAGGGTTTTCATGAAACATGACCTTACACAACTCATTATTTGTTAGTCTCTCTTATATTAATGATCTTTGTTAAGAGTAATATTACTTAAATTTAATTATCCGTCCTCTATGTTTATTGTACTCCTCTCATATGTTTTCCTTTTTGAGAGGGAGTTTATAGGTATCACCCCCTATATTTGTGCCTATTTATATGGGAAAAATCCACGCCACCACAATCCATATTTTTAATTTTATAATAACGATTTTAAAAGATATGTGTGAACCTTAACAAATTTACAACCAGATAAAACCTTAAAGAGAATAAAACAACCACAACCCACATACTTTAAAATCCAAAAAACCGCACCATCAATACAAAACTTTAAAATTAAAAATTCAAAAAATAACATACTGAAATTTGGTCCACCTTCAATTCACATCACACTCCCACCTAATTTGGTCATGATTATGCCATATTCCTTACAAATTATCATCATCATTACAATCCTTGACTCTAAAATTACGCTGATGAAACTAAATAACCATTTAAAATTTTGAAATTAAAAAATTTGTCAGACCATCATCACACATTGGTTGTCGGGACTCGAGACGCACACTCAGACACTGAAGATTTCATCCATCATATGTATATCATTATCCATCTACTTCAAACTGAATTTTTCATCATGATCACTATTTTAATTTTTATAAAGAACCACCAGAAACTATCATCTGCACTAGTAAGAACACCAACATCACTATCAAGAGACCCCATCAAAAAGTGTTATATCTATTAGATAAGTCTTCATCATTGCTGTCGAGACAGAAAAAATCATAAACATCATAATTTTCTATGTCACTAAGACACTAAATTAGTAGGAATTAGAAGCATAGAGTAGAATTCAAAATGGGTTGAACAACCTAATGTGCCAGTCGCCCAGCACCGAACCAAAAAAAACTGGTGATGTCCAAAACATCCACTGAAACCCACCATCATAGTCGTGAATTTACCAAAACTAGCAATATGATCGGGGCACTGATAAACGTAACCATCAACCTCATGACACTAAAAACCACAAAGAAAAACCTACACAAAAATTTCAAAGGGAAAAATAGAACCATCTAATGACCATAAGTAGCAACACATCATAACCCCAAACTATATAAAAGAAGAAATACATAGAGGGAAAAATAAAATGGGGAAGAAATTCTGAATGGAACAAAGAAATAAAGGGGATGAAATAAAAAAGGAAAATGAGGATGAAATTCTAATAGAAACCATATCTATGAAGAGGAGGTGAAACCAAGGGTTGAAACCCTAATAACTTACAAACAAATATGGAACCCAAAACTAAAATAAAAAATAACGAGGGAGGGGAAAATGGGACTAAAACCCTATAATGAAACTGGGATTGAACCCTAATGAAACCACAAAAATATCGATAGAACCAAGTTAAAGAGACACTAAAATAGAGAATCACACATTAACATGTCCCTAACTACCACAATCCCAAACCCATTTGAAAAACCAACTCACCCACCAATGTAGGGGATGAGTGTGTCAGACTAGATCGGTAGATCGAGGAAGGGAGAAGAGAAAACAAGATAACTCTATAGAACCATAACAGAAAAAACTTGGAAAGAGGATGGACGAAGAAGTTGGTGAAGGAGAAAGGATCCATCACTTACAATAAGGGATTAAGGCACTATGAGGAAGATGGTGAGTTGTGAGTCTGAGAGCGGGTGATAGGCGATAAAGGCACCATTATGGGAAAAAACCACATAACTTGGTTTAAGTTAGTGGAAGTACCTTCTTTTTATGTAGATGATGTATTGTAAACATCATGTGACTATGTCATACATCATTAAGGATGATATCTCATTTATTTTTTGATAAATATTTGAAGGTTCTATCATGGATAGCCTTGCCCAGCCGAGTCGCATGACCTGATTTTCATGGGACTATTGCATGACTATAAGGGGGAGACACATGAAGAATAAATATAACATAAATGAAATGATTTTACATTAAATGAAAATATCATTCGTGGAATAACTTTATGGGATTTCAAGTTTACATTTATGGATAAGGCGCTTAGGCAATGTACCATCACACACTAAGTGATTACCCTTACACAGTAGATGAACTACCCTTATATAGTCACCAACCTACCATTACAAAAATGTGACCGCATTAATTAACCATCATAGAAAAAGTTTCTTAGTTGAGTTACATCACTGATTTGTGATTAAGATTACCACATGAATCCATAGTTATCATGCACAGAACAATTATTGCTCGAAGGATCCATCATGGACAACCTCAATCATATAATTACTTTTTGGTTCATCCACTATGTATCTCTATGAACTCATATGATTTTTCCTAAATCACATGTTGATGTTAAAAATTTATCAAGGGTAGCTTCTTTAGTTACCCTTTATGTATCACATTATCAATAGGGAAGGTTCGTGAAATCATGTGTCCCATTATTGGTTATGTGATCACATAACCTAACTAATGGATCCCCAAGTGGTCATGGTTTATTCTTTCCCTTTGTGCCAAAATTTTTCTTGTAATTTTTTTATTTCTACCAGATCCAATTTTACTAATTATTATTTGGTTTGAGACAAAAAACTCCCCCCTTATAAGTGACATTTGAAAGAAATAGAAAGCTCATTTCTTAGGAAGTAAATGCATGCCTTTTTTCTTTGGCTTTCATTCATTGGTAATCCATGTGACTTTTAGTCTTATATGATAAGTTTGGTATTCTACATGATGTATTATGAATAGGAGGGAGAGGTACCAGATAATTAACATTCAATACAAGATTCTAGAGAACTATTTTTTTACTCCCATGTGTTCACTTTTTGAGACTATGTAATTTGTCTACTTTACATGACCGGACCACATGACCCATCCATGTGAAAAGAGTAATAAGATGAATCCCATAAGATTCCAAGGTGGGAACTCAAGTGAGTCAGCTTTCTAAAGAAAGTTTCCTATTTTTTGGTCTATGGGAATTAAATAGATACATTGTTCACATAACCCTTCTGTGGTTACATGATTATATGACCCCACCACAATCACATAATCACATAACTCAAGATAAGTAACAAGATCATTTTATATCAAAAATATACACTTTATCTAATGTATGTTTCATATTCCTGGATATAGATGGGTCAAAGGCCACCAATATTTCCCATTATGTTCAGTCTAAGGGATAAGATTGATGGGAACCACAATATTGATCCCTGATACCAGGTCTTATTTGAAAATTATATTCTAAAGGGTTTTATTTTGATCAATCTTCAGAATTATCCTCTTTAAAAAATAATACCTTTATATAAATATTTAATTATTTATGACACTTCCATTTATTTTCCAAACCACAATCTTACATTTTTCAGGTTTTCATCCCCCTTGGAGTATATTCAGGTGATCGTCTCAATGAATATCCAGCTAATCTTGGTGCCTTTCTAGGGGTTATTATAAGAGTTTAATAATTCCCAACTAATCTTGAATGATCAAAATCACATTAATCAACATATTACATAGTGTTTCTAAAACTTAATCTCTTATTATTTTAATAATACAAAGGGAATTTAGAGTTTGAAATTGGACCCGAGCAATATAGATATGTTTTCTAATGAATGAGAGTTTCCATTATAAATTAATTAGAGCAATATAGAATTTTACAATAAAATTTATGTCAAATATCAGTATAAGGAAACACAAATTTCATATTGTAAAATGTACCATCCACTGGAGCTTATTTGATTATTGATTATTCATTAGTTTCCGAGAACCAACTCTTTTCACCTAACCCAAGGAAGAGTAGGAATTTGTTTATGGGACATCCAATAGCTAAAGTTAATATATCATCTATGGGATATGTATGTTGAGTTATATTCTATAGTGAAAATTTCATATAACCTTGTATAGAATCCCATATTAGCTTGGGATATGGTCATCATTATAAAATATACTCTAAATAAGGATATGGGAATATGATCAATTATTTCCTTCAAAGACTGGATAGGAATCTAGATTTATCGATGTGGGTATGATAAAAATATAGTACATTATCATTACATTCCCACTCGATAGGATCGGGATAGAGAGGGCTATAATTATATCATTTTAGATGTCCTGAAGTGTACCTCATTGGGATAAAAATTGAATCCAGTTGCATCCCTATATATTCAAATGTTGGTATTGGTTTCCTTGTTTCTGAAAAGATGTCTCTTCCTAGATGGGGATGCATGGTTGGGTGTCTCAATCATCACATTGGTAATTGAGTCTCAATTAGAATAAGGGAAACCACTACAATTGGTCTTGAAAACATCATCATTTCTCTATTAAATTCTTATCCACACTAAATAGGGTAATACCCCTTACTAGATTAGTGTGCTATCAATTTTGTTTTTGACTGGATGGGTGATAAATTTTGGTGTTATAGGTTTCAAGACACCATTGATCTCCCTCATTACCCAATCATTCATAATCTAATAAATATCTCTAGTGTAGACGAAATGCCAATAAATGTTGATGAGGTTATCGATATATTGAGAAACCATCACATTTTCAATTTCATACCATACCACTGAAATTATAAATTGATCACTAAATATTGAAGTTCTTCCTATAATTATAGGTTATATAATGTCTCACTTCGAGATAGGGTTCCTAAAAATCACTTGGGTGAACTAGTATTTTTCATTCAATATGTCTCTTATAGGTTGTCTATATGGTTTCATGGTACTCAAAGGGTTTCTTGTCTCCTATTTATCAAAAAAATAAAGGAAAATGAATATAATGGACCCTATATTATTATAATTTAACTTCTTATATACTGGAAATTTTATTCCTCTCATTTTGGGTCATATAGATTGGTCCCATTGTTAATTTAGTTTGGATTTATATATCTTAGACCTTTTGTTATTATATTTTATGATCATATAACTTATAAATTTTGTTTTTTAGTTTGGAGTCATATATCTCAGAACTTTTATTCTATATTTTAATATTATATAGCATGAAAATATTGTTTATATAGTTTTTGATTTCATATAATTGACGTTATATAAATTTCGATGTTTAACACATTGAGTGGGTTATATAGGATGGGTATTTGTGAATGGTTATCTGACCCCAGATTCTTGATTGGGTTATGAAGAATAAATATTCATAAAGCATTATCAAAATATGAATCCTTATTTTGTTTATGATGGGTAGGTATTCATGTAGGTTTTCAACACTCTACATCCTGTTTTGGGAAGGATGGATATTCATTATGTGTTATATCACCATGAATCCATGTTTTAATGTTCCTTGGTAGATGGTGAAATAATTTCAGGGATGTAAAATATGTTTGGATAGTTAGAATATGGATTGTTTAAATCATGTACAAAATATATTGAACTGATGTTGGTGAGATGGGGATATAATATTGGCATTGATCAAAAAAACAATTATGGCCCTGAGCTCCATTATGATGTCACAAACAATCACATGGCATGGAGTTCCTTTCATACAATGAAGATATGAATCTGTTCGACAGGTCAAGGGACATTGTGCATGAGACAATATAGTTATACATGCCCAGTATAGAAGAGGGGTCCCCTATCCATTCAAAGGGATGTTGAAAATTTTAAATTATTCAAAAACTTGAATAGTGATAGTGGGTATTGAGAAATGACTATACGAGGAGAGTTTTGGCACCCTAGGGGTAGTTCCTTGACTACCCCAAAAGGGGGAACTTATATGGTGGTAATGAATCTTGGGCTCATATATCATGAGGTTTAGCCTCACATGATGATGTATATATAAAGGTTCAATAATAGAGAACCACTTTTCTGCTTCAAGAATGAGTAGAACATATGTTGATGTAACATAGAGGGTATATGAATCCACTTGAATCGTTGGATTACAGGAATTATAAATAATAACCCATGAATATCTAAGTCAATAGGAAGAAGAGTAGGATAGGTATAAGTTGGTCATTAGTATTGGTGAAATACCATATCACACAATTTCTGGACAATAGATCATGGGTTTTAGTGGGATCTTTCTTCGAGGACAAAAACATCCCCTATGAACATGGTCTAAAAATCATGTTATTCACCGATGAATCCTATAAGGGTCCCTTTAGACAAGTTATTCCATCTTTACAATATGATATGGGGGAAACCAAGAGAGAAGAATCCAGGATATTAGATTCCAAAATAATTGTATAAACTCAAGGAATGTTTGGGTTTTAATTAATACATTAAATAAAAAGATTGATTGTAGAAAAATTAATATCCAAAAAGGTTTTGAAAACGATATAAGTTGTGTAATTTTATACTAAACATGTTATCACTTTGAGGGGAAGTGATAAATAATTTCTAAACATTTTTTAGGATAGAGGGTCCATTGATCATGGATCGATCTTTATCAAGGTCATAAAATGGACACTATGATATTTGTTCTCTTTTAATTTATTCTCAAACTTTTTTCTAAACTCAGGATATAAATTCTTTATCAAGTGAGGACATAACTTTTGATGAAACTACCATTATGATATTTTAACATGAAAAGTTATTTTTTCTCTTTCACTAGAAGTAGATGATATTTCAATAAGGACCATTAATTCCTAAAGTTTAATGTTGTACAACATTGACCAATGAACATGTATTTCAAAGTCATGATGCCGAGACTAGGTATCAATGAAGTGTTACAATGTATCCTAATTAGGACATAAAAGGTTGGTAGTACTCAAAACCCCTTTCGAATAGAAAATGAAGGTGATGTAAATTATGGATAAATGTTATAATATTATGAGTAATGGTATGAGATGGACATGTTGAGGTTGATCAAAGATCATGTTAGACTAACAGGTTCCAATACATTGTTATCAAAGCTCACAAGGATCATATGAACTTTTTACAAGGAAGAGACACATTAGGTTGACAGTCCAGAGGCCCATATGCCAGAGCCAGGAGAATACATGCATTATGGAACAAAGGTTCCATTGAAGAAATGTGTTCTCTTCTATGATCAATGTATAATTTTCACATATATGAGATACTCAAGAAATGAAGTGTGATTTATGGATTGAGGTGCTTGGAAATATGATTGAAGAACCACGAACATTGGTTGAACATCATCAGTCTCATTTGATCCTTTGATAAGGAGGGATTGTGGTTTGTGTAGTTTAGCATAATGAAAAAAGGACACAACTATCATGTAGTGAGGATGTATTTTTAGGTAGTTTAACATCATGAAAAATGGACAATTTTCTATGTAGTTTACTTTTATAAAACGAAGATTAAGGTTGTAGAGTTTAACATCATCTCACTAGTACATTTAAAATCAATGTGAAATCTATAGTAAGTGTCTTTAGAGATACATCACATTAGTTAGGAGAATTTAGATATGAGGGAATTTTTTTCTTATATAGGGTTAAAGGTAGATATCATAAATTGGGGCCCCATTTTCATAGATATAACTAATTCACTAGAAATTAATGTGTAGATATGACTCATGTATATGTCAAATGAGGCTGTATGACTTGATTATTCATAATAATTTTCAGGTATTTCAAGGTAGACCATTGATTCCACTCATATTTGTTCATGATACTTCATGTAATTTCAATTGGATCAATCAAATCCTCAAATATAATTTTATTTTTGATTAACCTAAGAAAAAATATTAGAAATGGTAATAATTCATACTATGTTGGCTAGGGGTGAATGTATAAGAAAGAAATTAGTCATGGTGTGGATAATAAAAGAGGGACAATGTGAATGGAAGGTGACTCAATCCGGCACTAAGGTGAGATTTGGGAATATGAAATTTTTTTCGTTGGAATTAAACTACATTTATTTATACATATTGTGAGGGAAGGAATAAGGACATAGTCAGCACTTCCAAAGAAGTACATTTATATAGATCTAGCTCATTGGAAGAAGGGAGAGGACATTTTATTTTGGGAAATTATGGCTAGTCCTAGGGCAGAGAATCTTATAATTACTACATATCCTATAAGGATAGTAATAAATTCATACATAGTTCATTAATTATCCCTACTACATGGACTATTACATGTGTTATAAATGATAATTAATCCCCGACTTAGTGTAGTTCCATTTTGGATGTGAAGTTTCACTAAAAGGTTTAAACTCTATGTTAAGAGGGTAAACTGTTGTTTTGAAATTTATGGTTGGGCTCGGTGATATGTAACTCAAGAATCACTATGAATCATGTATATATAGAAATAAATACATACATAGTTATTAAATAGAAATATCCCCAATATAGATTTGTCTCATGTGCATAAGATATGATAAGGGCTTTCACCTTGGGACATATCCATTTAATGAGGTGATGGGGGGATAATAAATAAAGGTGAAAGGGGAATTGTCATATTCTATTCATCAAATTATGAAATTTTCAACTATGAACCATGATTCTAGGGATGTATAAATGGGAAAATAAAGTGGTATTCTCATTATTAGGAGTTACGACTAGGTATAGATTGGGTAGTTTGGGAATCACTATGTATCATGTGCTAATAAAATTCAAAACCATATGTAGTTATAGAAATGTTAAGGGTCCCCTATATTGATCAGACTCATATGAATTAGATGTGGCATTTTATCTCGAAAACAGAATCCTAAACGAGAGAACACATGTCCAAATATACTACAAATACATAAATCACATATAGGATATGGGGCATGTTCTCAATTTTTTGTGGGAATAGTATTTGGCTCCATAGTATATTACATAATAGTCAATAAAAATCCCACTATGTTGGGAATCAACCCTACATATAGTATATTAAAGAGAGTATTCATTACATAGATTTGACTCATATGGAAGGGAGAGGGGCATGTTAATCCTTGAAAGAAAAGTGACCCACTATCACATGGGTTCATGATATCTAACTATCAATGATATTGTTAATGATATGGGATCTAATATTGGGAGATTCTTTCACTTGTAGGGGAAAATTTATAGTAATGCGGCCAAACAAATTCATCATCATTCAATATGGAATAAGAATTAGGGAAGGTTGTAATAGTGGAAAACATAAGAATGAGATCGAGGTAATATACTCAGGTTTAAAAATATTTCATGATTGGTAAAGAATCAAGCTACACATAGTTTATAAGAAATACTCCCCACATATCTGACTCACATACGGGTGAGGAGGCATTTTATCTTCAATTTCCCCTAATATTGGGCCTAAGATTAGGTAATTTGGTAATAACTACATATCCTATGATAGTAGTAATAAATCCACATGTAGTTCTTGAAGAAATAGTCTCCCCTAGTAATATGAATCTCACATAAGAGAAGAGGACTTTTATATCTCTTTTCATTGTGGATGGTCCCAAGATTTGTGAATCTGGATTCCAGAACTTATCCCATGATAAAAAATTAATAAACACATAGTTATTAAATAAATCATTTCCCACATATATCCTACACATATGTGGGAAAGAAGTAAATTTATTTTCTATTTACATCATGGTTGGGCAGAAGATTAGATAATCTGGGTTTCACTACATATCCTGTTATAGAAGTAATAAATCCATATATAGTTATTGAAGAGAAAAATCCATACATCAGCCTGACCCATAGGCAGATATGGGTCATTATTGAACCATGAATCTAGTACTAGAAAGTGGGATTCATGCATCAATATTTATCAAATGATATAAATAATCAATCGACACATAGTTTTTGAAGAGAAAGGTCCTTGTACTAATCTAATACATATACACAGAATAGAGAGCATTGATGATCTCTTGCACATGTCGAACTTTTTCCAAATAATTTTATATGGATCTAGATCTCAATGATGGGATAAAAGTGTATACAAGGTGGGATCCATTATGAGTAGTTTATAATCATCAATAATGAAGTCTTTCATCATAATTTAATTTCATACAATAGAAAAAATGACGATATAGTTTAAATTCATGGGGTGAGGACATGTGGTTTTTCATGGTCTTAATCCACATGTGAATTATGATGATCTTATCCCTATTGAGTGAAGATTTATTAATAAAGATAAGGTGAGGTTATTTTAAAATTTGTGTGTGAAGACATAGATAGAGACAATCATTATGTATTCTTTTTTGAATCCATGGATGTGATCAGAGTAGAACATATAGTTGTCACTACGTATCTTAATGAAATTAGAATCATTCCAAACATAGTTATTTTTAATGAAATTCTATATAATGATCTTGTTCATATATTGAGAGCGGAAATTTCTATTGCATGGATATAGTTCTCATGCATGTAATAGGTCCTATAAGGTGTCTCATTATATGTAGTTTATGGTCTTGCAGGACAGAGCATATTTTTCAAATTTTAACATCATTTTAACCAAGATGTAGCTATGTTTTTTAATGTTGTATGAATGGGATATTGGTGTCTTCTAGTTTAGGGTCATACGACATGGTCCTACATGTACTATAGTTTAAGGACATCTGACATGGACATGAGGGATGATATTTTGTAGTTATACAGCTTTAACCAAATGGGATTTCTAGGAGGTATGAATAACTCAAGCCATTTGTGTCTTCAATTAATATTCATACATTGAAATTAAAGGGTAAAAGAGTATAATGTTATAATCATTATTTGATAATGAAAATGATTCATAGATGTGTAACATCAAGGGTATCTTAATTCACATAAATAATTGGATAACAGGAAGTTTCAATCATCAGCCAATAATATTTGATTCAATGTTAAGTGGATATTGGTGGGTACAAGTAGACTATAAAAAATCGTGGAATCTTGTATCACACATAGTTATGAAAATAGATCTTGGGTTTTATGGGATCTTATCCAATGGGTCCAAAACACCCCCAAGAAAAAATCTCTATGGAATTGTGTACCTCACTAGTGAATCCTAGTTGGTTACCCTCATATTAGATAGTTCCTACTAAAAATATACTACATGGGAGAACCAAGAATATATGGGATCAAGGTCTATGGAATACTAGGATAATATTAGAGTCATGAAGTTGGTTTAGGGAGAGAGTAAAATTCAAGAATGGTTCAAGAAAACTAATAGTTATTCCTTATGTATTGGACACATTATTAGGGTAAAATGATAAGACATGTAACTCTTTAGTTCACAATAATTATAAGGTATTATTTTTCAATGAAAATACCTCATTTAATGAAGTTTAACAACATGTGAAAAATATGGGGTTACCTATATTTGAATAAAATTCAACTCAATCTTCCTAGTAAGAGAATATTTATAGGTTTACTAAGATCAAATTATTCATGCTTAGCAGGACAAACAAGAGATTACAAGGAGGTCTATTGATCCATACTAGATTTTATGGTAGGGGTCATATGGGTGAATTTAAAATTTAATGTGAGTAGTAATCCCCACATGGATTTGATTCTCATCGAGGAACACCATTAAAAGTAACAATGATATGTGGTTAGGCCTAAAACAGATGATCTAGGAATCATTATGTATTTTAAGAATATTGGAATCAAGGCACACATAGTTTTTATATGTGGTCCCTTATGTGAATCTGACTCTCACACAGGAATGTGGGAATTTTATTTTCTCCATAGATCTAGATAATGCATGGTTAATTTCCAATGGACAAGTTTTTGGATAAAGAAGAATGGAAACCTAACATAGATGATGTTTCAATAATCATATAATATAGGAATACTTTGTCATTATGTGAGTTTTTATTTGGATAAAACTCACCATGAGCTAGTGAACCAATACGCCCGTATTTTTTTACATAGATATATCTTATAATTAAAATGGAAGGATGGTCCCACAAGGTAAACTCATGTTGTGTAGTTTAAGGTATTACTATAGGGACCAATTTTTAGTTTAAATTCATATAGTATGGATATAATAAGTCATATATTTTAACATCATGTGACCTGGACATGTTCTGTGTTACTTACTGGATTTCTATAATGATTTAGGTGACCTGTTATTTAAGGTCATCTGAAGTGGATGTATGGTGTTGTGCAGTTTAACTAATTTTTTCCATGACTTATTTGAATAATAAAATAATAAAATTATTTATTAATAAACCATTCATTGGTGGGAGGGGGGGGGGGTGGATGAAACATTCCCCACCCATCATTTCCAATGAGTAAGCTCCATTAGAATAAACATTATATATGATGCATGGGACTTCCCAACTATGTTATATCTTGGTGGGGGGGGGGTATTCTATGGAATCATCATAAATCTTAGAACTTTTAAAAATTATCTTATGAGGAACATGAATTGGTTAGTTTTTTTGAAGGCTTTCATAATCTGTTCATAATGGACTTTGAGGTTGTGTAGGGTAAGGATCCTTTTATCATCAGGTCATTCTAACTCATAAATATGCTTATGCGACTGTTCATATTCAGAGAGTTTTTCATAAACAAAGGGTAATGAGAGGGAAACAAGATTTATATTGGAAGTACTTCCATTATTACATAGAAAAATGTTTATGGGGTATATTTTTTGGAATTGCAGGTTATGGTATTATAGACCCTTAAAGCATGAAAGAGCTTGTCCGTCCAAGAATTCATATAACTATTTTCCATTTTTGGGGTATATATGATAAATAATTATTCAAGGCCTATATCAACCCATTTTATATTTCATGTTAGTGATATGAATGGTTATACTTGATGTTATACTCCTAATAGATCTTCTTCAATTATAAAGAATAATATTTGGTGTTGTTTCTAATTAGTATTTTTTTAATGGAAACCAAATATGTTGTTGATATTGTACATCCTGGAGTTGATCATAATATTTATCCTAATGTCTAATTAGGGTACAAAATCATCCCATTTAGGAAATAAATTATTAGAAGTTTGTATGTACTTAATGTTGTTAACCGTAGCTCGGGGATATGGCCCCACAATATTCATTCCAAATATGAGAAATATCCTAGAATATGTATCCATTTATAGAAACTTCAAGGTTTGATGGATAATGTTTTCAATTATCATGCATGAATAGAAACTCTTGGTGAACTCCTCACTGTCATATATCATTTTCATCTAGAATTAATTATTCCACTTAATTTAGTGGGAGATCCAGGTTCCAGACTGATGATCACCACATGAGCCTATAGGGACTTCATTTATAAGGGTGGGGGTATCTTCTTATGTAATTCATATAAGGAGGACTCAATAAAATAATTATTTATATAGGTTTTTATGTCTATTTGGATCATCCCAAAGGGTGATTGTCACATAATGGTGTCAGATCTGTTCCTTTTTTGCTCAATATTATAATAGGGTCTCATTTGTAATGTAATCTATTATATGATTCATCAATATAATAATGGATTTTAACTCATGGTGACTTGGGGAATCATCAATATAATTGATTTCCTCTATGTCATATATTATTACTATTGAGTCTACCCTTTGGTGTGTGATATAGAAAACTACCGCATCCTAGTTGGGATCATCTAGGATTGTGCCTGCATTGGCCAGTGTATCAACACAAGTGTTTAACAATAAAGGGACACCATAAAACATTTTTTCAAAAGGGAAATACACAAACATTACCCTCAAATAACTGATGTGAGGGGTAATTCATACTTTTTATGGAATATTAATCATTGATCTATTTAATCTTGGTCTTTGAGACAACGTTGAAATTCAGATAGGATATCTACACCTATAGGTCCAGCTCCAAACCTATAATAAGGTATTATTATTTTACCTCATTATTAGTGAATCCTTTTTAAAATAAGAATAAGTAGGAAAACGTTTTCTTGTTTTGAGAAACATAGAAAATCCCTAGATCAAAACATTTTCAGCTTTCGGTTTTCCTTTTCCTTCTTGGTCAAAATTCGGGAGGCCCCATAAAAATAAATATTCCATGTTTGTGGGGTGTGATGTGATTAAAAAACTTCTTCATCTAGAATTTTAGTGTTCACTGGTGTTCTTTCTAGGATAAGATGTGCCATAATTAAATCATCCAGTGTTTGTCCTTGGATAACCTTTTATGAAATGAATTATATGTAATATTGTTTTAGGATAACTTCCCCTCATTCCAAACACCTAATTAGAATATTTATGATAATAATTTAATTGATAAGGAAAATAAGATAGAACAATTGGACTTAATGATAATATATGCAATTCTATATCTTTTTCATCATGAATATGTGTGAGTTATAGTAATTCTTGATATATAGAATCATTTTCTTGAGATAATAGAGACTACTTTATTTCCCTACATCAATTTTCTATGTGAGGAGGGAATTGAGTGATATGTTAATTGAGGCCTTGTATAAAATGAGTGGATTCCCTGATACTAGTGGAATTAAGACAGGTGGATACATGAGGTACTAATTTAGTTTCTCAAAATCTTGTTGGTAGTTCTCATCCCACTGGAAGGAGATTGTCTTCTTTATTATCATAGTGAAAGAGATATATCTTATATCTAGTTTGGCTATGAAATGAAAAATATAAGCAAGGTTTCCCTTGATCACTCACAACACATTAAGATTATTATCAGGTGGTATTTATTGAATCTCACTGATATTTACTTTATCAACCAAGATTTCATAGTGAAATACCCCAAATCTTACGAATTTTTCTGATGCTACCCCAAAAGAACACTTTTGCGGATTCATGTTTAAACTATGTTGCCAAAATTTGTTGAATATTGTTTGAAGATCTGTGAGGTGATCACAATGATAATGATATTTGACCACTATTTCAAAGATGTATTATTCCATGACTCATCCCAAGAATTATTTTATGTTATACTGAATGGCACATTGATAAGTGGTTAAACCATTAGTTTAGACTAAGGGAATGATCTAGTAATAGAATATTCCATGAATAGCCTGAATATCCATCCATAAAGTAAAATTATTGGATGTATGGAATCACATCGATCAATAGTTTTTTGATTGGTACTGGGAATTCACCCGTTGGGTTGTGTCAATTGTGATCATTTAAATTTATATAGTATGTCATCTTCTTATACTTTTTCTTAGCGGGAACAACTTTCATAAGACATTTTTTTACTACACTTCTTAGATAAATATTCCTTTCATCAATTTGTCTACTTCAAATTCAACCGTGGTAGTGCGAGATAGGTTAATTCTCTATGATTCATTCTTGAAACCTTGATAGACATCTGGTAGGCCCAAGTGATGAGTAGTTATATTAGGGTTTGGTTTAGGAATCTTTGTACAATTTTAGGCAAACAAATATTGATGTTGATTTAAAAAAGAAATATACATATCCTACTCTTCAATTGGCATGAAAAAATGTTCAATACATGACATGAAACATATTTTATTCCAAGATTTATCTACCCATGCTCATTGATGGTGGATGATATTCCTTCATCAAATGCTGGTGGGGATTCTCTGAGGTCATCCACTTCAACTTCCATTGATGTGTAAGTGAGTGAATATTTAGTCATGGTGGTAGGGATGGGGGTATCTATATCCCTAATGAAGGATAAGTGGATTGAAGGAGAATAATTAATATCCCAAACTACCAAGGGAATCATGGGAGAAATTTAAATTTTTCCTAATGGTTTCAAAAAACTCTTTGATCCCGATGGTTGATTATTCAATTTATACTTTAAAAAACCTTCTTCAGCTGGCATGATATTTTATGGAGATAGACCAGTGAAGTTTTATGATTTTAATATCTTTATATGATTAGATGTATTACTTTTATGAGGCTTATGGGTAGCAAATAGTCACTACTGAGCAAGTTCAAGCGGTTTTTAGGGGCAGTTCTCAAGATTTTTGGATTAGAAAATAGCATATCACCCAATGTCATTGGCAATTTTCATTCCATATTATACAAAACCTACTCAGAATATCATGATACAAAATATCCAAAGGGGTGATATCACCACATTTATTGTTGAACTTTCTATTGAGGGGGTATTTCAAACATTTATGGAATACTAGCGGAACCACCACATAGATAAGAAGACATGGTAATATAAGTAAAAGAATATATATTGTGTATTTCTATATAACCATTAAATTGATATTAGACATGAGGCCCCAGAATTGAGAATTGAGATTTATTTTTGTAGTATATTTCTCACTCTTATCATACCCATGAATGGTCAGCTTCATTGGAGACAAATCACACCAATTTTATCCAAAATTCAGGAGGGTTTAGATAGATATTAGATTGACCCCAAAACCATTTTCAACTAAAGGCCATAATATTTTAAAATTATCAATATTTATTGAAACATTCGTGGGTTTGACATGTTCTTAAATAGCTCATTCCTAGTATTTCTTTGTATTTGAGGAGGTGGAATGACAGTTTTGGAGTAGTTTGTAGCAGATAAACCTAATATACATGGAATTTAATAAAAAACATCTAGGGAATCTATATGACCAAAATAAATTCCAACATTAATATATTTAAAATTATGGAGAGAATATAGGAATGAGATCTTGGTTGGTACAACCACCAACTATTTCAAAATATTATATATTTTCACCAGAGGAAATTGTTTCCTATCATACAGTTTCTATCTAGCATGATTTTTAGGGGATAAAGTTCTTGAGGTATATGGATATAGTTCATGGATAGAGGTATAGGGCGAATCTATTTTCTAATGGTGTGAGTTGTGTAGGTCAAATTTTTTTTGATGAGAAGATAGTTTTATTGTTGAGTCAAAAGTCCACTTTTGACTTCTATATCATGTTTTGGAAATCACAAATGTATTCTATCATATTTTGGAAATTACATTTGTCTTCTATCATGTTTATCGTATCGTACTATGATGATCTTACTGACCATATCGTATCGTACAATATTGATCGAACTGATCGTACTGATCATGCTGATCGCACTGATCATGCTGATCGTACTGATCATGCTGATCGTACTGACCATGCTGATCGTACTGATTATGTGGATCGTACTGACCATATCGTATCGTACAATACTGATCGTACTTACCATGCCAATCGTACAATGCTGATCGTACTGAATATGTAAATTGTATTGACTCTATTACTCATAACTCATTATTACATGCTTGTTTCAATACTTAGTCAAAAACACTTATTGCATATGAATCGTACCCATGTTTTTCATTTCTATATATCTTATGTCCTAACAAAAACAATGTCGTTGAGTTGGTTAAAAACTAATCAAAACGATGTCGTGCTTTCTGTTTCAATATGACCGTTGGAGGCAATATGACCGTTGGAACCCGAGGCCTATAAATATGAGGTCATTTGAAGCTGAGGGTATGATGAAGAAATGAATGAAGAGAATCCGTGAACTACCAAGATTCTAGAGAGAGACACTGTGACTTCTCTCATCTGCCTTGTGCGTCCGATCATCGTATCGAGGGCCTTCAAGTGTTTGAAAGATAGAGGTGCCGATTACCTATAAAATCGAGGGCTGCCGGGGATAGGCAGACAGACGTGCCGATCATCGTATTGAGGGTTGCCAGGGACAGGCAGACAGACGTTCCGATCATCGTATCGAGGGCTCACCAAGGTGTTGGTGAGACAGACCTTTTATCCTAGGTGAAAGGATAACCCTTCTCTTTGGGTTAAACGAATTTTAATTCTTTTACATTTCCGCTGTTACTTGTATTAGAAAGGAATTTGTATTGTTTCCTTTCTTCTTTACATATTCAATTGTAATTGTTTCAATTACAATCATTCTATTACATATTGTATTGATTGATTCTATACGCTTTAAGGTAGAATCATTCATCTTTGTATTACTCTGATTATTGTGTTCATCTTGACTACAATTTTTTTACATTAGATTAGTATTACAATACATCATACCTTTTTATATTCAATACAATTGTGGGTGTTTTTATTTGTATTAGTTTAAGATCATTTAAACTAATCTCTTAGGTGCTAAAACTTAAAGGTTTTTAAACCTATAATTCACCCCCCCCTCTTGTATTGTTCCATCTAATAGACATACATATCTATATATTCGATCCAACAATTGGTATCAGATCAGGTTTTCCACTGATTTGTATTACTAGATTTATTTCTTTTATATTACTATCTTAAATACTTACTACACTAACGTGTGGAGTGGAAATGTTTTTGTTGTATTAGATGGCAGGAATGAATATTGGGTTAATAGAAAATCGGAATCCTTCTAGACCACCTATCTTTGATGGTAATGACTACGAGTATTGGGGAGATCGTATGAAGACGTTCGTTATCAATACTGGTGTAGAGAATTTTATTATGCTTACTGGAGGTTATAAAATTCCGGACAAAGAAGTCAGTACTTTCACCAACCAAGAGAAGCAAGAATATCAACTGAATTAAAAGGTACGCAATAATTTATTATGTTCTATGAACATGAATATATACAGTCAGATATCTTCATGTGAAGCAGCCAATTGTATTTGGAAGAAATTAGAAGTCACTCATTTTGGTACATCCAAGGTTATAGAAACAAGGAGAGCAATGCTTCGAGCAGAGTCTCATGGGTTTATTTTTCCTTATGGAGAGCCATTATGTAAAGTGCAACAAAGGTTTATGACAATTGTCAACAGTTTAAAATCTATGGGATAAAAGGTATTTAGGATGAAGCTCTTGTTGATAATATTATAGATATAAGGCCAAATGAATGGGAGTCAAAAAGGACAGCTATTGATGAAAATAGAAAAGTTTCCCAGATTACTCTTGATGAACTATTTGGAACTCTACTGCAGCACGAGACAAGAATGAAGAGAGATTCTGATTTCAAAAAGAAGAAGAATGGGAATGGAAGTGTAGCCTTTTCATCTAAAGCTAAAACGCCTAAAAGGATTATGAGGTCTAAATCCAAGAAAGTTGTTATATCTGATTCAAGTGATTGTAATCTTTCGGATAATGAGTTAGCCAATCTTTCTAGAAGGATGAACAAGATTGTGGGAAAGAAAGACTTCCAATATAGATTCAAAAAGAAAGATAGGAAGGAAAGGAAAGATTTAGAGGTAACTTGTTAGGAATATAAGAAAACAGGACATATAAGGCCTGATTGTCCTTTACTGAAAAGGAAAGATAGAAAGGATAAACACTCCGAAAGAAACCAGAAAAGGTTTTATAAGACAAAGAAAGTCTTGAAAGAAAATGATACGTGGAGTGCAAGTGGTAGTGATTCTTCAGATGATTCTTCAGAATATGAGACATCAGGACAAAGGAATATCAGAATCTTAGCCAGATTACCAATTGAAGATCATTGTCTCATGGCTAAGTTACATAATGCTGAAGCTATTACAAATGTCTCTTTAAATGAAAATTATACTGATAATAGATATTATGAATCTTCAAATGATGAATCTTCATCATCAGAAGATGATACATTACCTTATTTTGAAGAAGCCTCTAGATTTGCTAAATTACTTGAAAATGAAAATTCTAAACTCAAGAAGAGACTTGAAAAATCAAATTCTAGAATTTCAATCTTGACTAAAGAAGTATCAGATCTTTCTAAAGATCTTGATCTGAAAACTTCTGATTTTGAAAGTATTTTAAAAACCCTTGAGAAAGTTAAATCTGATAAGGATAAACTTTCTAAGGATCTTGAAACTATAATTTCAAAGAAAAATACTTTATATCCTAACTCTAGTTCAAATTCAATTGTTTTGGAAAATAAGAATTTGGTTTTAAAACTAAAGTCAAAGATTTCTTCCTTGAAAAAATGTTTGTCAAACTTTACTCATGGAAAGGAAAACTTTGAAAGGATGTATTCTCAAATTAGACCTTTGAGAAATCGTTCTGGTCTTGGTTATACTTATTCCAAACCGGTTTTTAGCAACAACTATTTTGTTCCTCAAAAAACCACTTTCTGTTCTAAGTGTCAATGTGGTGGACACTGGAGAATAGATTGTTCTCTTAACAAAACTCAATCTTTAGGATTTCATAAAGCTCATTTTTCAAAACAAATGTGGACTCATAAAATTCTTTTATCTAGCCTTTCTGGATCCAAACAAGATTGGATTCCGAAAAACTAATTGTTTCTTTTTCAGGAAAATGAGAAGTGTACCAATAAGAATATTTGGTACATGGATTGTGGTTGTTCTCGTCATATGACTGGAAACAAAGAACTCTTTGAAAAGGTTATCATAACAAAAGGTGGAAAAGTTACCTTCGGAGATAATGCTCAAGGAAAGATTATTAGTATATGTAATATTGTTTTTCTTTGAAAATTTCTTATCTCAAATGTTTTGTTTGTTAAAGGTCTTAGGCACAATCTCATCAGCATAAGTCAATTATGTGATGAAGTTTACCTTGTGAATTTTAGAAATGATAAGTGTCTTGTTCACAATTCCAAGGATGAGTTCATTCTATCTACCCATAGGCAAGAGAATGTTTACACTATTAACTTAGAATACCTTAAGGGCCAAAAATTACCCTGCTTAAGTGTAATAGAAGACCAATCATGGCTATGGCATAGAATACTAGGACACTGTA
Source organism: Viscum album (assembly GCA_963277665.1). Classification (NCBI taxonomy): domain Eukaryota; kingdom Viridiplantae; phylum Streptophyta; class Magnoliopsida; order Santalales; family Viscaceae; genus Viscum; species Viscum album. The sequence goes on along the minus strand of OY728145.1, from coordinate 993,943,284 downwards.
ATCTGAGAAACCTTAGTAAACTCTCAAAGAAAATACTTTTAAAGGGTCTACCGGACCTTAGATATGATTCTTCAAAAGTCTGTGATCCTTGTCAATTTGGCAAGCAACATAAAACTAGCTTTAAATCAATTAATGAAGTTTCAACTTCTAATGCATTACAGCTAGTGCATATGGATCTTTTCAGTCCTTCACAATCTGGAAGCATTGGAGGAAAATACTATGTATTTGTTTTAGTTGATGACTTTACTAGATTTACATGGGTCTACTTTCTCACAATGAAATCTAAAGCCTTTTCCTATTTCAAAACTTTTATAGCCCAAGTTAAAAATGAGAAAAACCTACCATTGATAACTATTCATAGTGATCATGGTGGTGAATTTCAAAATTCAGATTTCGAAACTTTTTGTAGTAAGAAAGGTATTACTCACAATTTCTCAGCTCTAAGAACTCCTCAGAAAAATGGTGTTGTTGAAAGAAGAAATCGTATTCTTCAGAAAATGACTCGAACCATGTTGAGTGAATACTCAATTGCTAAGCACTTTTGGGCTGAAGCTGTTAGTACTTCCTGTTATACTATAAATCGTGTTTTAACTGGACAATTTCTTAATAAAACCCCTTCTGAGTTATGGACTAGCCGAAAACAAAAAGTCTCATACTTCAAAGTTTTTGGATGCAAAGTATTCATTCTGAATACAAAATATAATATACACAAATTTGCACCAAAATATGATGAAGGAATCTTTCTAGGCTATTCTACGACTTCAAAGTCTTATAGAGTTTTCAATAAAAACACTTGTACTGTTGAGGAAACAGTACATGTAAAATTTGATAAAACTAATCCTTTTGTTTTCAATCAACCCAATCCTACATTCTTCGGATGTGTTTTCAAAAACTGATTATCGGTCTTTGATAGAAGATCCTTCTGATAAGGAAAATATTCAAGAAAGTGTTCATGATACATTTACCACAGAAGATATTCTACCATATGTTGATGAACAGGTTTTACAAAACCCAAATCAATTGTTTCTGAGGAATCATCCCAGTGATAACATCATTGGTGATGTAAATCAACCTGTAAGGACCAGAAATTCCTTAAGAAATTAAATAGAGAATCTTGATTTTCTTTACCAATTTGAACCTAAAAGTCCAAGTGAGGCCTTAGGTGATGATGATTGGATCAAATCAATGCAAGATAAACTAAATGAATTTGAAAGGAATCAATTCTGTACTTTAGTTGATAGACCTAAAGAAACAACTGTAATTGATGTAAAATGAGTTTTTAGAAACAAATGTGATGAAAATGGAATCATTGTAAGAAATAAAGCAAGACTTGTTGCTAAAGGCTATAATCAACAAGATGGAATAGACTATGAAGAAACATATGATCCTGTAGCTAGACTTGAATCTATTGGTATTCTATTAGCCTTTGCAGCATATTTCAATTTCAAACTATTTCAAATGGATGTCAAATGTGATTTTCTAAATGGTTTTGTTCAAGAAGAAGTTTTTGTCGAACAACCTCCTGGTTTTGAAGACCCAAAACATCCTGATCATGTTTTCAAACATACCAAGGCTCTATATGGTCTTAAACAAGCCCCTAGAGCATGGTATGATAGACTTACATGATTTATTTTACAAAACAATTATACAAAAGGTACAGTAGATCCAACCCATTTTATAAAAATGGAAAAAAAATGTTTTTATTGTTCAAATCTATGTTGATGACATCATATTTGGATCAACTCAGAAATCCTTAACTAATTCTTTTGCAAATTTAATGAAATCTGAGTTTGAAATGAGTATGATGGGTGAGTTAACATTCTTTTTAGGTTTTCAAATTCTCAAAAACCGGAAGGAACATATATATCTCAACATAAGTATATAAAAAATTTACTAAAAAATTATGGATTTGACAAAACTAAAAGTATTAGTACTCCAATTGGTACCTCAAATACACTTGATCTTGATGAAACTGGGAAACCAGTAGATCAAACAATCGAAAGAGGTATGATAGGAAGTTTTCTATACTTGACAGCTAGTCGACGCGACTTAATTTTTTCTGTATGCTTATGTACAAGATATCAATCTAATCCAAAAGAGTCTCATTTAAAATCCGTAAAGAGAATCTTTCGGTATTTGAAAGGCACTATGGATTTAGGCCTTTTTTACTCTTTTGGGAATGATTTTGTTTTAAAAAGTTTTTCAGATGCTGACTTTGGTGGTTGTAGAATGGATAAAAAACGTACATCTGGAACATGTCATTTCTTACGATATTCCTTGGTTTCTTGGTCCTGCAAGAAACAACACTCAGTAGCACTATCCACTGCTGAAGCTGAATATGTAGCAGCTGGAAGTTGTTGTGCTCAAGTATTGTGGATGCAGCACACACTCACTGACTATGGATTGAGTTTTTCCAAAACTCAAATTCTTTGTGATAATACAAGTGGCATAGCTCTTAGTAAGAACCCAGCACATCACTCTCGTGCAAAACACATAGATGTTAGGCATCACTTTCTTAGAGATCACACACAAAAAGGAGATATTATTTTACAATTTATCGGAACGCAAGAACAACTTGCTGACATTTTTACAAAACCATTACCTTCCGATAGATTTGAGTTTATAAAACAGAAGCTAGGAATTATTACATTAAAATAATCATTCATATCTACTTCATGTTTTACAATTATCCTAACATTAAAAAACTCTCGTTGAAAGGGGGAGGACATTTCTTTCTGTCTTTATGTTTCTTTTTATCTTATGTTCTTTAACTATTTACTCTCTGGGTATGTGTATTCATTTATCTGTTTATCGTATTGACAGTTTTATCGTATCATTCATTTTTCCTGTTTATCGTATTGACTTTTCCATCGTATCGACCTATGATGGTAACGAATTTCTTTTCCATCGTGTCAACCGATGATGGTAATGAATTTCTTTTCCATCGTATCAACCTATGATGGTAATGGATTTCTTTTCCATCGTATCGACCTATGATGGTAACGAATTTTTTTTCCATCGTATCGACCGATGATGGTAATGAATTTCTTTTCCATCGTATCAACCTATGATGGTAATGGATTTATTTTCCATCGTATCCACCTATGATGGTAATGAATTTATTTTTCATCGTATCAACCGATGACGGTAATCAATTTCTTTTCCATCGTATCGACCGATGATGGTAATCAATTTCTTTTCCATTGTACTGTCAGTTCATGGTAACAAGATTGTTTTCCATCGTATTGTCAGTTCATGGTAACGAGATTGTTTTCCATCGTACTGTCAGTTCATGGTAACAAGATTATTTTCCATCGTAATGTCAGTTCATGGTAACAAGATTGTTTTCCATCGGCTTGTCAGTTCATGGTAACAAGATTGTTTTCCATCATACTGTCAGTTCATGGCAACAAGTTTGTTTTTCATCATATTTTCAGTTCATGGTAATGAGATTGTTTTCCATCATATTGTTAGTTCATGGTAACGAGATTGTTTTCCATCGTAATGTCAGTTCATGGTAACAATATTGTTTTCCATCGGCCTGTCAGTTCATGGTAACGAGTTTGTTTTCCATCTTATTGTCAGTTCATGGTAATGAGATTGTTTTCCATCGGCATGTTGTTTGATACTTCTATTTTATTTCGAACGTTTGTATTTTCTTTTGAAATCTACCAAAACCAACAATTACCTTACGTTCTCCGGCAGGTACTTTTCATTTTTTTTTTCAAAAAATATTTTTTTTCTTTGTTTTAATCCTAACCATTTGATCTGTTTTTCTCTAATCTTGACTGTAGAAGATCAACGGTCACCCCTTTTTCGACCATTGAAGATCAACTGTCACCCCTTTTCGCCTATAAATAGCCCCCCCTCCCCAAACCCACATTGTTTTTTCAGGTTTTGAGGCAAAGATCTACTCCACTAGTTTTAAATCATCGTACGATCATTCATCGACATCATCTTTATGTTTCAATCCTCTGCTAAAACTCCCGCCGAAATGTCTTCAAAGACTTTTACAGAAAAAGACTTTAACAGAGAAAGGTTAGTTTCTTGAGACTTTTTTGATTCGTATGATTCCACAATCAGAAGAATCATTCTCTTTCAAGGATGGGAGCATCTGTGTGTTGAAATACCTATTTCTCAAGATCCGGTTCTCTTTGATGAAGTTTGTTAGTTTTATAAAACCGTATCTTTCGACAAATACATGACTATAAATTTTGCTGTGTATGATAGAAAGTTGTCTATGTCTGTGAAATAAGCGGCTCATTTTTTTAATGTCCCAACCGAAGGGGATTCTTTCTGTCCATCACATAAACTACCAGAATAAGTTGGTATGTTTAATAGAGAAAGCTCTGAAAAGTCTTTGTTTTTTATTAATGAAGAAAAGAGAAAAGTGTCTCATCTTTCTCCGGACAATCGGTTTGTCACTTTATGGATGCAAGGATTTCTTATCGCAAGGAAAGGGGATAGAGAAACTCTGAAAGTTTTTGATATTTTTATGCTTGACTATCTTGTAAATATGAGAAAATTAAATCTCATGGGGTATGTGTTTGAAAACATAAAGAATGTCAAGACATGAGGGATTAAGTCCCAAATTATTATGTATTTATCCATCCTTACGAAGTTCATTCTTGAAAGTATGAAGTTTAGTAACATTCCTTTGAAAGGAAATCCCATAGGTTTGTAGCCCTCTTGGATTAGAAAATGTACTTTGAAGAAGTTGAATGTTTGTTTTGATCAAAATTCAAAACTTTTTGTCAGAGATGTAGAAGCTGAATTAGCTCAGAATCAATCGGCACCTATGCTAGCCAAGGACATTAAATCTAATGGTGTTACTTAAAAGTATTATCCGAAAACCAGTTCAAAGCCCAAGAAGAAGCCGAGGTACAGTAAGGAGGTTGTATCCAAATGGATAAAGGATAAGGAATAGAGGAAGGAAGGTGATCCAAAGTTCGGACTTGACCCGGCTGAGGCTTTTGCAGAAAGAATAAGGGTAGAAGAAATCTTAAGGCTGAAAAGAAAAATAAAAATGTTCTGAAAAGAAAGGCTCAAGACTTTGATATCTCTACAGTTTTGAAAATGGTTGAGGATTCTAGTGCTCAACTGACGGAAGAATTGCACCAAGAGCCCATCGTACAGAGTCTCCCTGAGAAAGGAAAACAAAAACAAGTGATGGAAGAGATAGAAGAAGTGGAAGAAGAGGAAGGGGATTTTCTTTTAGAATTTCTTCAATGTTCTAAGAAGATTAAAGAGGAATCAGTTCAAAAGATGAGTGAAGGTGTTCTACAAACTCCTCATGACGATCAAGCACGAACTCCGGACAGAATGTCATCTCAAGAAAAGCAAGGTGCTCAATCCTCTCACACTGATAAAGTTATTGTCATTAGTGACAAAGTGGAAGAAGAAAGAAAGCAGAAAGAAAAATCAAAAGGAAAACAGCCAGTTGTTGACTCAATCCAATTGTATGAACTAGCATCGTACGATGAAGATACTGATTCAGAACATACAATCTCTCTCAAGAAGAGTGATTACATTGTTCATGTTTTGAGAAGGGTTGAGAATACCATTCCTTATTTCCCGAGGCTGGAAGGGAAGATTGATTTTATTACTGACAATCAAAAGAATAAGTTTGGCTCTGTAAAAGAATTGAGGAAGAAAGTTTTGTCAGTTGAAGCCGATTTGAAAGTTCTTTCAGAAAGTTCGGTTGCTCATAAGAAGGCATGCAACAACATGACCAAGTGGTCGTACAAAACAGATAGCTCAATCAGTGATCATGAGATAGAAATTGAAGATATAAGAAGGTTGTCAAATGAGCTTGTAGTTGATTTCAATAATCTTGACAGAGAAATGGTTGAAAGGTTGAATCTTTTGTCTTCTCAATGAGCCAATGTTCCTTCAGTAAAAGATTTGCAAGAGATAATGAATGCTTTCCAATCTGAATTCTCGAAGGTTTCATCTTTCAAGGATGAAATGGTTTTGTTGAAGAATCAAAATTCTTTGTTATCCAAATATAACAAGAATTTTCAAAACAGAATTGATAATCTTGAAGAAGTAATCAGAGTCCAGGAAGAGACTATCAAGAATCAAGATCAGATTTTTGCGGACCAACAAGAGCTTCTCAGAACCCAGGGCGAATCTATTTCTGAAGACAAGAAGGAGATCAAAAAGATGAAGGCAGTTCTTCATGAATTAATCAAAAAGGAGAAGGAAAGAGAAAACAAGTGACTTGTATTTGTTTTCAAGTTTGGTTTTTTTTGTTGTCGTAATAAAATTTCTTTTATCCATTGTCTTGTGTTTATTTTCTAACTTCTCCAGACAATTCAAGATTACTCCTTTCTTTTTGTAAATCACAAAGGGGGAGAACGTTTACAAAGGGGGAGAATATTTTATAAAGGGGGAGAATTCATTACAACACTCTTAAGGAAAATCTACGAATACAATCCTTAGGAAAGTCCATGCCTAAGGGGGAGTTAGTTGTATTCAATTTCTTATTCAGAAGAGTTTCCAATAACTCAGGGGGAGATAAGTATTTCTTGTTACATTTACTTTGTGTGTTGTGATTTCCAAAAAGGGGGAGATTGTTGAATCAAAAGTTCTCTTTTGACTTCTATATCATGTTTTGGAAATCACAAATGTATTCTATCATATTTTGGAAATTACAATTGTCTTCTATCATGTTTATCGTATCGTACAATGATGATCGTACTGACCATATCGTATCGTACGATACTGATCGAACTGGTCGTACTGATCATGCTGATCGTACTGATCATGCTAATCCTACTGATCATGCTGATCGTACTGACCATGCTGATCGTACTGATTATGCTGATCGTACTGACCATATCATATCATACAATACTGATCGTACTTACCATTCCAATCGTACAATGCTGATCATACTGAATATGTAAATTCTATTGAATCTGTTACTCATAACTCATTATTACATGCTTGTTTCAATACTTACTCAAAAACACTTATTGCATATGAATCATACCCATGTTTTTCATTTCTATATATCTTATGTCCTAACAAAAAGGATTTCGTGCTTTCTGTTTCAATATGACCATTGGAGGCAATATGACCGTTGGAACCCGAGGCCTATAAATAAGAGGTCATTTGAAGCTGAGGGTATGATGAAGAAATGAATGAAGAGACTCCATGAACTACCAAGATTCTAGAGAGAGACACTATGACTTCTCTCATCTTCCTTGTGCGTCTGATCATCATATCGTGGGATTTCAAGTTTTTGAAAGACAGAGGTGTCGATTACCTATAAAATCGAGGGCTGTCAAGGATAGGCAGACAGACGTGCCGATCATCATATTGAGGGCTGCTAGGGAAAGGCAGACAGACGTGCCGATCATTGTATCGAGGGCTCACCAAGGTGTTGGTGAGACATACCTTTTATCCTAGGTGAAAGGATAACCCTTCTCTTTGGGTTAAAAGAATTGTAATTCTTTTACATTTCCACTGTTACTTGTATTAGAAAGGAATTTGTATTGTTTCCATTCTTCTTTATATATTAAATTGTAATTGTTTCAATTACAATCATTCTATTACATATTGTATTGATTGATTCTATACGCTTTAAGGTTGAATCATTCATCTTTGTATTACTCTGATTATTGTGTTCATCTTGAATACAATTGTTTTACATTACATTATTATTATAATACATCATACCTTTTTATATTCAATACAATTGTGGGTGTTTGTATTTGTATTAGTTTAAGATCATTTAAACTAATCTCTTCGGTGCTAAAACTTAAAGGTTTTTAAACCTACAATTCACCCCCCTCTTGTATTATTCCATCTAAAAGACATACATATATATATATTCGATCCAACATTTATACCCACTGGGAAATCATCTAAAATAATTATGTTTTGATGACCCTAAAAATTATTTAATTAATCTTTATATTTCTATTTGGATCAATGAAGTGATTAACCATGGTTTTTAACTGTATATATGGTTCTAGTAGGGATGTGTCTAGGATATTGGGTTCATGCACGGTCGTACCATCCCTGGTACCATCAGATTATATGTCCTCACTATTAATATCACATTAAAGCATAGGTAAGTCATGTTCAAGTGTATATTCATCATCAGATAAAGGTTATGTTGTGTGGCTAATGTTAACTAAGCCAAAAAAGAGTTCTCCATTTGATAAGGATTTCATTTTGTGGTACAATTATTTTTTTCATCCTTGTAGGAAGATTTACACTCTCCTAATGGGTGGGAGAAGTGTCATTTTCTTCCACTTGTAGGAAGTAACCAATGAGAATGTTTCCCAAAATTAGTTACTCATTGAATCATTAGAGGTTGTATCTCTCAATATCATATTGTACCAAATATTATTCCATAAAGAGGAGTGAAGTATTTCTATGTGGTGAGTTGTATGTTTCTACTAGTTTACATTTATCCTTGGGGGAATTTTGTTGGGGAGGTAGCAATTCATCACTTAGAGGTTTTAGGTTATAGTTCTTCCTTTGATTTCATATACGTGTTGCCTCATTTTTTGCATCAACATCACCCACCTATCAAAGAAGCATTTATTCATTACACCCCTAGACTTTTATCTCTTGGTTCATATCATGTATTGGATTGATAATGAGAATATATATTTAGGAAAAACAAAAATACTCAATCTTATCATTATTCATTGAGTAATATGGCAGTTCTGTACCACTAACTCCCCCTTTGAGTGTTACATAAGTGGATTCCCTCTGTATCTTTTCCTTGTTTGCCTATCATGAATTATGACACTTATGGGTTTTATTTTCATTTGATAATTAATCCATAGTTCTGGTATGTGAATAGAGAATTTGAGGGAGTCTCCAACCATGCTTACTAAGTGAGCCCTGGATGTCGGGGTTATATCAAACAGTGGTAGGAATTACAAGGATTATTTCTGATCCAAGGTACTATCTAGAATAGAGTAGAGCAATATCTGTGGAGGAGATGATAATACAACCCTTATCTCTAGATATGGGGTGGGTGTAAGGCTACGATTGATAATTTATGATCATGATTCTTGAGTATTAAATGACTACTAGGATAGAGATCATGATAAAAATCCACTAAGACCTATAGTCAGGGGTCTATTTGTAGTCATCACAGATTTCTTTTGGACACTCATAGGAATTTGACGACCGTAGTGGTGGAGGCGGTAAAAAATCCCCTAGAATTATAGGATAATTCTACTCCTAAATATATTCCATGGTTTCTACCATTGTGATCTTTCTTATTCATTAAGGTTTTACTCACGTATGATCTAGGTGTAGTCCCTACTCATAGTAGGATCGCCCATCTTTAGGGAGTTTTTTTGTATTCTAAGACTTTGGATTCATTTCATGAGGTGTGTTCTCCTTATATCAATAGTTTTAAATTAGGATCATGTTAAAGGTCTCCTCCTTATACACAGAACAATTTTTGGTTTTCAAAATAGGGGAGATTCATTGAATTTTCAAACTGGAATACATGTTTTGTGGTGTTGTGATCTCTCACATAGCTATGAAATTATAGGATGTTTAGTCTTGGAGGTCCTACTATCCTGTGGATGTGGTGAAGTGTAATTATCCATTCTTTACCCATCCATGCATACATACATCTAATGTGGATTCAGTGATTAGTTTTTAGATAGCTGTTTGGTTAGGAGGAAATCACATCATATGATTTTACTGTTCCTTTTCAATCATAAGCCCTAGACCATGAAGAAAGAGACAAATTAAATCTGATAGTAGAGTTTTTTTAATGCCTAGATTAAAACTTCATATTTCTGATAAGGTAGGTTTTGTAATTTTACCATTGAAAGGTTTACCACATATTTTAGCATAAGTGATGCATGCACTCCACCTTTATCTCATCTGGGAATTCATAATTGAAAGTAGAAATGGACCAAAGTGTATTTGTGTGGTTTTTTGGTCAACTACATCCATACATCCCTTTCATCCTATTCTTCACCAGAGTAATATTCATCCACATATCCAGACTATAGATGTCTCTTCTCTATGTTGAATACTAACTGAGAATAATTGTTGTAAACAATTCATCAGGAACTATATATTGTTAACCCTAATGTTTTGAGAACATTTCTTTATAATGGTTTTTTTAATAGGGAATGATTTTATTATCTTGTAAATATATCATGGTGATGAGGTTATACACAATGGATATTAGGTGTAGGATCCTCATAATCTATCTGAATGCTACCACGAGGAGGAATATCATGGTAGTTGTCACCTTCTCCTTCATATAAAGATTTGGTAGACCCTTGAGGTGTTGTAGATATTCATTTTATGACCTCAAGGATGAATTCATCATGTAGGGTTGGAATATGAGACTCATACCACAATATGGATATAGTATTTTGAATTTCCATTTTTGGTTTAGTAAGAGTATGTTCTTTCTACATGGTGGTCACTAGAGTATGTCGATGACCATCTATTTTAGTTAGAATATGAACCTGCTGCTGATAAGAAACTGGAGTATGCCAATTATTTTTTGTATTTTTGGTAAGGATATGATCCTTTTTTGGTTGGTTTCTAGAATATATAGTTCAACCATGGTTGAAGTGTGGTTATAATCCCAATTCAGATATTCATTCCCCACAAGAATAAAATAATTAACTTCCCTAATTTGAGAAGGAATATAGGACTCCCCCTATACTTCCTTTGAAGAATGTAGGTTTTGTCTTTCATTGGAAAGAGTAGTAATATTCTCCTTTCTCCTGTAGGTTTCTGTAATATTATGAGTATCATTTTTGGTAGGGATATTAGCCTTCCCTAAGGTAATTACCAAACTAAGTAGATAAACCATAGTTGGGACAAAAATATGAGCATGGTTTTGTGCCACATCTTTTATAGGGATCAACTGGTAATACTATCATATATGAGTAAGAATATTCAATTAATATGGAGTATACACATTATCATTTTGGACAAGATAATATTCCATTCTGGATTTTGGGATAAGAATATGTTCGTATCACAATATCATCTCTATAATATTTCGACTACTTCCAAAATATTGTAGAACCATAGATAGATATGTGAAAGAATATAATTTAAAAAAATTTAGTTGCTAGGATGTACTAGAAGAAAAATTCTATTTAAGTGGTAATATATTCCCAATATCATCATCTTCCTAATATCAAAATATGTAAGTAGACTTCATGTGTGTGTGCAGGGTATGAGACTTCCCAATGTTTGTTGTCGGGATATGATGGTAGACATGTTTTGGGAAAGAGAGGATATGAGAATCCTTACTAGAGACCACTAGAATATGTTGGTAAACTTAATTTTTATATATTGGGGTATGTTCTTGCTCTATCTGGTCTATATACTTTCATTATGGACAAGATCTCCTTGATGATCAGATCCGAGTTCCCAAGGAGGCAACCGATTGGGTTTCCCCCTCAGTAGGAAGATGAGGGGTATTGGTGGGATAGTGTTGGTGGTTAAGAATAATAAAAAACATATTAGGTGTCTCTCAAATAGGGATGGATCCATGGTCTACTCATTTATCCACATTTTAATGTAAGTAAGGTTTTGATTATCATTCTATATAAATATACTTCCAAAAGTTGTTGACAATGGAAAAAACATCGTGGGTTTCATCACCAGATTACTTGAGAAGGGTTGGATTACAATAAGTCGTGTTTTAAGACCCCCTATAATCATCCTTTAATGTTGGAATTGTACCATATCAATGGTACTCCATGACCATTATGTTTTACACTATATTATGAAGGTGTACGTGACATTATTTCATGATCTATGAAGGTCGTTGTTACAGATGATCATACAGAACGATTTATTGATGATACAATAAACTAAATGAACTTTATGAGAATGATATATATAGTCACATGGAAAATAATTTAAATTTTCAAGTATTATTATAAAAATTCAAGTAATAAACATTCCTAATCGTCTATACACGAGTAATACAATTGTTTATTCTTATTGTAAATTTGACCATTTTGTGTGCATGGAACATGTATTATGAAATGGATTATCAAATGAGAAATTTAATTATAGAAATATTCATATTGGTTTCACAATTTGATTAAATACATTATGGACCATGGTGTTTATGTAAGTGTGTAATCCATTTTCTGAAAGGGAGGTGGTCACCAAGAAATACTAGTGACACATTGATTACAAATCGAACAAAGAGAATGGAAGGTCAGACACACAAAACTCTTTTGAGGGGGATTAATTAATACGTTAATACTCTATTTTATATTTAAGATATGTTTTTGAATATTTCTTATACCACAGTACTGTACTGGTTACCCTAAGATTAATGGTCAGTTCTCAAATTTCACTGATAAGAATCCCTATACTTACAAGGGGAATCTAATCAATGGTATCATAGGGATGTATCTAATGTTCTCCATATTGCTACCTATTACTACTTAATGATTCTATTTTTAGGGATTACATATGTTTAAAATTTATATGATTGGGATTTCTAGAGTTTATTGTTGTCTTAGGAGGAATGTAGGGTTTCAAAAATAGGATTTAACCTCTATGAAGCATCTTATGAATCTGGTGAAAACATGAATCAAAACATACATAGATTTTATGTGACCATACCATATTATTTATCATCATGAAGAAATGACATATATGAGGGTATTTAAACATTTTACGTGGGGATCAATCCATAAATAGTTATCCTATGTGTCCTCTAGTGATAGGAATCAGAGATCACATAATTCTGGTGAGGCTACAATGTTGTAAAAGATGCAAAAACAAATGTTTGAACCATACTTATGAATATGGGGTAAACCTTTGGATATTTCCTTTAGAATATGGCCCCCTATTGGAAGAGAAGATATAATTTTTTTTATAACTTAATGGAGTCCCAAATAAGGGGAATTTTTATTAGGACAATGGTGCAATCATCACCTATCTGTATGACCGCATGATCCATGCTTGGTGTGAGAAACAAGTGGTTACAGAAGATTAGACATAGCACATGAGAGTGTAATATTGAATTTATGGGGATTACACACTGAGGCTTAGCTAGGATACATCATTGGTAATATGGAACATTGAAGAAGATAGGGACATGTTTGGGGATTATATGTAAGGAGGATACCTATATTTTGGGTAATCTTTTAATGGGATTACACAATGAGGTCACCCTAATATTTGAGTATGGATTACACACTATGTTCACCTAGGGATCCATCATTGGGATTATAGACCATTGTGGGAGGAAAGATATAATAATGGATTACAGCTAGGTAGGATTCCCACATTGGTGGTTTTATTATACTAATGTTTGGATCATTACTTGTCTGTAAGACCACATGAGTCAAGATTAATGTGAGAAATAAGATATTTCAAGAGATTAGATAAATTTCATTTAGGATTTCGACATATTCATTAAGGCCACCCTAAGGGAATATGATAATAATCCAAAGAAGGATATGAATCAATGATTTTTCACTAAACAAATTATAATGTGAAAGCTATATGGGGGGTTTTACAGTCTTCATGGGGAAATATATAATGAAAATAAGTTTGATCTAGATATCATGCCAGAGGAAGGAATCCTTCATATAATTTTAATAATAGGAATATATGTCCTCTTAGTTCACATATTTCTTTGACCACTTATGGGAAATGGAAATTGACAGAGGTTATCAGGATCATAACCCAATAAGTTAGAGGGTAATCAAATATATTATTGGAGAATGACCTTTATGGTAAGAATTTCTAGAGAATGAGTGACACCCTTAGTTATTATGCAGTCATGGGGGGTGCCATGGGGTTATGTTCTTTTCATAAATATGGGGTGGTCATGAATTTGTTTGTGAAGTCTTTTGAGTCACGTGAGTGCAAAAGGATGTGACGGACATGAATTCATGTAACTGATAAGGGGTCAAATGATCACGTGGCTTGTTCACATGACCATGAGGTCATCTCACAATCATATGTCCATCACATGACCAAGAGGCTATCTTGGGATCATATGCCCATCACATGATCAAAAATTTGTGAAGCGTTCACATGATCGATGGTTATCATGGGATGTGCCTTTACACACCTCATTCTTCTTCAATTTCTCCAAAATTACTGATAAAGATTTATTAAATATAAAATTATTACGATCATGTGATCCCTCTTCTATGTATTTTGTATTCCTATCATATATTTTTCATTAAAAAGGGTGTTATAGAGGTGTATCCACCTATATCTATGCTACATTTTATGGAGAAAATGATAAATAAGTTAGTCTAAGTTGGAAGAAGGACTGTCCAAACAATTTAGTGATGTATCCTGAACTTTTCATGACTGATTCACATGTCATCACTAATTACTTACACTTTAACACATGATAAATTGAAATCCTGATAATGTTCCATCATGTAAACACTATATTAAATGAGTCCCATTACCTAATTATCATTGGTAATTTTCATGAATCTAATGGGGAGAGACATGAAAAAGAGTTATTTCCAATGATTAGGGTTTTCCTTTACATTATAAGAGTGATGGTGGCATACCATTACTTTATGCCAAATTTAATTTTATTATCAGGTATTTCAAGATGTTTACCTTTACATAGTGGGCGATGAACACTACAAATACATACATAGTGGGCAATTAACCCTATAAATATGGTGACCAAACCTTATCTAAATGGTGATTTACTGTTCCACATGCAGAACTATGTGAGTTCCATATCATGGACAATGTTTCTTTGCCGATTTGTGTCATAATCTTATCATAGAGTTGATCACATGACTCCATGGCTATCTCTTAAAGAACATAGATCATATGAATGATTTTTCAGGACAATCTTGATTATTTAATTACTTTTGTGATTAGACACCATGTATCTCTTGGAAATCTCATTATCAGTCCTTAATAACCTGATGGAATTCCAACCTTATTAATAAAAAATATTCAACATGCACTTGATGCACCATATGGTCAATGGGGAAGGGTCATGCAATCACGTGTCCCATTAAGGGTTGCATGATCGGGTAACCAAACATATTTATCCCCATGTGGTTATGATTTATTTTTTTTACCTTTTTTGAATAATGATACTTGTACCATGGTTATTTTTACCAACTCTAATTTTACCAATACTCATTTTTATGGAACCAATAGTGTCCATGAGTGGTAATATTTTTGTGTGTGATTAGGGTGGTTAATCAACTATATAGGTAGAATTAATCAAGGATTTTGAGTCCATACACCCTTTAAATTTTCATTATTTAATTTATGAATCCTCTACAAGTGTGAATTTAGAATTACACACACTATATATGTTTAAAAAATGTATTAGAAACTCATATATCTATTTTAAGGAAAATACATCAGCTTATAAGAAAAGATGCGTTTGAAACAAATATGGATGGGGATTAGAGATTTATTATTGGATCAAAGGACAATGAGTATATTTAGACTTTGGATGATATGGTAAAAATAAGCATATAAGATATAAGTTGCATTAGGTTGCACTAGGGAAACATCATTTGGTTCTTGTAGATCAACTAATATGGTGGTCTGGTCTTATAAATTAACATCTCATACCATTTTTTTATTTTTATAAGCTAATCCTCAACGCATTCTTCCTATATTTGAGAATTAACCATTTTTAAACACTTAAATTAAAAAACCAGAATAACCATACCCTGACCAGTGTTGTGTTTAACAAGAACACATGATCACAAATCATATCTAAAGATAACACAACCAAACATAAATTATAATTATCTTGATACAATTGGTACTCTAATATGATTACTATAATTTCATTGAAATACTTTCAAAAGAAAATAATTTCACATCATGGAGCTGATCTACCCTAGTTTTAGAATAACCTATCTAGTTTAGACACTCAACCATTATCCTGAAGTCAATCATTCCCTTAGGAAATCACATCTCACATCATAATAAATAATCTTTCCTATAATTAATAACACCAAAAATTAAAAACAAACAATAATATATATAATTCTCAATCTATATAGACCTTTAAGTCCATAAACCAACTCCATAAAGCAAAATACAATAGAAGACCAACCCACAATCTCTATAATTACTACTGCAGACACAAAGCGTTGTCAAGATGGGAATAAGATACTCACACTCAATGTAGTGTGTAGTAAATTTTAGTCCAAATTTCCACTAACTCAATATTTTTATTTTCAAGATAGACATACTTTTATATATTTAGTGGGAACCCTCATAGAAAGACCGATACAGATAAAAAATTAAACTATATTGAAAATAATTAAAATATTCTATACAAATATTAACATGTTAGAATATTTCACCCTATGAAATATCTATATAATAGAATTTACACACTAATCCATATTATCTTTTTTGAAACCCTCAGAAGTTTAGGCCATCCATTCCAATGTATTGATCATTTTTTCAATAAAATATTACCTTCATTAAATCCTCGGGACAAAATATGATGTTATTTGTGGACCAGTTCTATTAGTTCCTCATTTGAGTGAAATTGTATCATTATATCATGCATTCTTCTAACATATTCACATGAGGTATTGATGGTCACAATCATTATATATTCCTTAGAGTTTATTGGTATATTTGGAGTATTTTATTGATTGATTCCATTTTATTGTGAGAGATCTAACTGAACACCCTCAAATATTCCAACTTCACATGTGGTATTATCCTTGACGACCAACCCCTATTCATCATCCTAGAAGTGAATTACCTGGTCATCATTTTCCTAAACTGGAATCCTAAACAATAGAAATAACTTCCAATATTGAATCATACTATCCAATATTACATACCAATAATATGTCAACAAAGAGTAGTCCGACAATTATTATCTACTTACTCATACACAATAATGACTCAAAAAGAGGGAAACTAAGAAACACAAGATACTACAACATGGATATCTCAATAATTTCATGATGAGGTAAATATTTTGATTACTTATATACGTATAAATTTTGTAAGAATTGTTTTTCAATAGCTATTTAAACATTGAAGGAGTGGATGAATAATAGATTCTTTACTTATATAATACATGATAGTTTTATTTTATAAATTAAATTTTCATTTTTTTAATCTATATGGGTCTTTATCTATATAATATTCTATTTATTCAAATGTTTGTTAATAACTGTGATTTTCTAACGATCTCTATCTTCACATTTGTGAAGTTACAAGGCATTGTTGGTGGTCTAAGGGGGAAGCACATTTATTTTCTTGAATTTTTGTATTTAATTTAATTTAAGTTAAATTAATTATAATATGATATTGTATTCAAGATGTTAATTAGGTGATGATATCCATATATTTAATCAAATTTTCATTATTCAGTGAATATTTTTAACTAAAAAATCTAATTAAAATTAATTGACTCACCATAATAGTAGCATTGAGTGAATTGAGATATTCAATGGTATGAAATCATAACCCATGGTTCTAAGTAAGATTCATCAATTAAATGCCCAGTGATATTTACCACTCACTAAGGTGGATAAATGAGTGACACATGATCTCAATGATTTATTATTGAATGAGTATTTTAAAAAATTAAGAATAACGAGGGATATTGTGAGTAATGATATTTAATATAATTATAGAGTGAGGTAATTTATAAAAAAGGATAATAATATTATTTTAACTTATTATGATTGATATAATGTACCTATACAATTTCATCTAACAATATGTGTGTTTTTATATCTTCTCTCATTTTCTTTATTCCTAATGAAATAATAAATATATCAACACCCCTTGATTTACAATGATTTAATTCTTTATAATGAACATAAAATATTTTAAAAAGAGACATAAAAAATTAGGAAATGTTTATAAATATTCCTTAATGTTAAACCTATGGTTTAACTATAATTTAGTATTTAATAGATTATAAATTCTATTTTCACAAACTCAGAATAGGTTTTTTCAAAAATATTTCATAATTACTGGGAATTATTTTTGATCATTTAGTATTCATTATACCTTTGTAAATAAATAACTATAATTTATTCTCTTTTATTTCAACTTTCTATTCCTATATTTTAATTTTGATTTTGGAAGCTAAATTATTGCATAAAATTAATAATCTCTCCAACAAAAAACAATAGTTTAGATGATATCATTTACATGGTTAGGGTAATTATAATAAATCAATCTACTAACCAAAAAACGTGTATAAAATTTTCGGAAGAAGGAAGTTGTGTTTTGTTATATCAACATGAAAAACACCAATATCTATTTTATAATCCTGAATGGTATAGAAATTTTAGGATACAGCTAGAAGTATCATCAACTACAATACTAACCATCTTCATTATTATAATAGGAGGAAATAAGAACTAAGGAATTATCACTACCAATTTATAGGGACAAAAATAATGATTCATAAAATAATGAAATTAGAGAGTTAGAGGATTGGAAAGCTCAAGACTCATCCATTCTCCAAGAGTTCAGAATAGAATAAAATAGGTAACATAAAAATATGAATAGAGAATATGGTTGTTATAAATGATTATATTGAGGCCATGCATGAAGAGTCCCATCTACTATATATTGATATCCACTTTTTATGGGACATATTTGTGATGAATACATCAATATATGAGTTAATCTAGTAATATCAACAAACCATTTTTGTATAATGATCTAATTATATAAAAATTGAAACTCCCACCAATTTACCTTGTTTTGATTTCATAGAATCAACTTTTCTATTATACTTTATTATTATAATAGTTCAAGAGGAAAATATATTATGAGAAGTGAATTTTTACAATAGTATGTATGATCCACGTTTATCCTTAATAAAAAAGTTCTTCCTATAAGAGAAAAAATATTTTCCAGTAGATAATGTTTAGGAGGATAATAATATTTTTGGTTCATTTTTTCATATGTTTACACAAGAAGAACTAAAAATTATCCCTCCCAATATTGAAAACGAATATTATTAAACACATATATAGGGAATGGATAATAAAGGAGTTTCTGAGAGCATCTAGGGGGTAGTGATATTTTAATAGGTTGGAGAACCTAAGGGGGAACATGCATGATATCACTTAGAAGAATGTATTTTAAATCGCATTAAGGGAGAATATGAATACATTCCAAGTGTGCCTAAATTTTTTTTCACAATATATATAGAAAAAAAAGGATGATAAGAAGGCTGAAACACTAAACTAAACTTCAAATAGGGACCCTAAGGAGAATTTTATATTGCTTCCCCATCAATGTATTACTAGAATCAACCATAATCAATAATTACATGGTCGTACCAATAAAATAAATTTAATATTTTATTCAATTGAGGATTATAAATATGGTGCCCTGATATATAAAATATACAATATATCACTATATGGGGGTTTACCCAAGATCTCTCATCACATTCTTTTGTTTACCCTTATTTTTTTCATTGTAGTTCTACTCATAATAAACTATATAATATTTTTGGGTTTTCAAAATATAATGGTGGGGTGGATATAATTAACAATATTGGAATAAATATCATTTTAAGAAAATAAAAAATTGGAATCATATCATCTTAAGACTACTGAAAGATAAAGATGATTGATAACAAGGTGAACTCCTACTATTTCCCTAATATTTTAACACTTCTGTAATGAGTTGTTTTTGAAAAATTCCTTACATATAATAAGTATTATTATGTATATTTATGAATTTTAATAAGAGGTAAGAGTAACTATTTTATTCTTTAGTTTCATTTCTTTTATTTTTTTGTGGGGTTTTTTTTCTTATTTCGTAGGTTCAAAATAACAAAAACTTTGTTATGATTTCCATAATTTAAAAATATAATTTTACTATTTTAATGTTTACTTTTCAAAATATATTTTAAATAAATTTTATATGAACAAAAATTTTTGAACTCAAATTTTATTTAATGTTAACTAATAATAGTATTGAAATTTAAAACTTTTGACTGAAATTACCCTTCTATGTCTATTTTTTTAGAAAATCATAATACCCATAATTTTTATTTTGATAAAAATTATAGTGTCATATGTTATTTTTTCATACCGACTAACCTATGATTTATATGTTTTGAGGATCTAGCCACACACTTCATCTAAAAAACTCTATTAAGTAACTATTTTACCTTGAGCGGAAGGTAGTGATTGTTATAACCTTTTTGTAGCTAAACCTAATTATTTTGGATCATACCATTGATTTTTATTAATCTAAAATCTATAAATAGAGATCAATCATTTAAGAATTGTTGTTACAAAAGGAGAATTGAAATACATTCAATTGAGGAACTATGCATCATATTTCTTGATTTGACATATTTTATTGTATTTTTATATTGTTTTTATTAGAAATTCTATTGTTTACGGATTATTATAAAATATTTACTTTTTATTATTGTAATAATTTCTTTCCTAATTGATATATTCCAATGATTTTGGACATATTAGTTATTATCTTTATAATAATTTAGTTTGATAATATTATTTAGATATGAATATATAAAATTGCAATGTTAATTTTTAAAATGTCTAATTTTTGGATTAATTTTCTATCATGCTGATTGAAGATGATATCATGTATATAGATATATATTGAGGATTATTTGGTTAAAGAATTTATAGTTGTGGAACTTATATTAACCAATAGTTTATTTATATAGTTACAACGGTAGAAGTAATTTATCTTGGATTTGGGAAATGAAAATCATTCCTATTAAAAAAAGTGAGAAGTTACTATGAATTGTAACTATGTTTAGGAATATATTTTTAAGGATTTTTTGGATTGTTAACCTTAACTTCATGTGTAGTTTGTATATGAACTATTTATTTCTTTTGATTAGTTTACTTTATTTTGGTTTAATTTTTTTAACCCCTAAGAGTTGAATTTTTTACTATATGTATTTGTGTATTATGTTTCAATATGATCTATTCGTAGTTTTTAACATCTGGTGATTTTATATTCTAGTGTTGAAAAATTGAAATTTAGATTTATGAATTCAATTTACCCCCTCTTGAATAATCCTTGCTCTTATTATCTAGGATAAACCTTTGTATCCGATTTTATCCCTTTTATTTTAATTTATAATAAATATTCTATAAAAATACCTTACAACAGTATATAGAATGATAAAAGATGAACTAATTTGTTTTGAATTGTGTTATACTAGTTATAAGTATATAAAATTTTAATCCAAAGAAGTCACAAATACTTGATAGATTAAATTATGAATATTGGGAAGATCACATGGAAACATATATGATAAATAGTAAAGATTGTAGACATATTATTATTTTTAGAGAATAAAAGATTAGAGACAAAGAAGTTAAGAGTTTTTATCCTAATGAAAATGAATATTTTTTGTAGAATTTCAGAGCTTGAAATAAATTATTATGTGATATTAATAGAAATATCTATTGTCAATTATCACCATATAGAACTCCTTATGGAATTTTAAAAAAAATATGAAATTATACACAAGAAAACTTCTAATGTTATAAAAAATAGTTTTATTCTTAGAGAATATTAATTTTATTTGATTTTATTTTAGGTGAATCCATAGCTGCAATTCTAAAAATATAATATTGGTTGTCAATTATTTTAAAATATCTTGGTGAAAGAGAATTATTGGATGAAAATATTGTAGAAAATATTATTTATATATTATCAAAAGAGTGGGAATAATATAGAACAACTACTGATGATACTATAAATGTCACCATGAAGTGTTTGAATGATTTTATTAGAACTATCATGCAGTAAAAAAGCATACTGAGGAGATATTTTGAGAATGAAAATAAAAATAATGGTGTTTCTTCCACATAAAATGCCAAGTTTTCAGATATTGTATCCAACAAATCAAATCCTACTACATAAAGGTGTCTTTCTAAATGTTGTACTTATAGTAGTGGTTCAGAAAATAATATGGGAGAAATACTTAGATAACCCAAATAATTTTTATTAAATATTATTTCAAGAGACATTAATTGAATAGGAAAACAAAAGGAAATTCATGTAAGATATAAAAAGGAATAATATAAATAAATTATATGATATGAATAAATGATTCATTGTCATATAAATATTTATTATCTAAAGATAAAGAGAATGTGTAGACAATCATGAATATATTAAATTAGAAGATAAATATGTTTTTATTGGATATAAATACAAGGATTACTGGTAAATATTTTTTAATTTCAATACTTAATTATAAGATATTAATGAAAGTCAGGATATAAAAAAATATAATGATAATGGAAATATGTATAGAAGGTGTTTTGTTGGAATTTAAGTTAAACTTGGTTCTTGAAGGTGGTTAATTTATTTTGAAAACTGCTTAGAAAGATGTTATTGAGTTGGACTATAATTTTTTTACATCTTAAAATATAATTTTGGAAGTCTTCTTAATTTCACTAGATATTCATGAAGGTATAAATTGTTTTGAGTTTACTAGAGGGATCATGGAAAAATATGTCAGATGATGTTATGTTGTTTGCTAACAAAAATAATATCAATTTAAGTGAAGATAAAATGTTATTTAAGTTAATTTTTCCAAATTTTTGTTTAACTAAAAGAATTTAAGATCACATTTTACTAAAGATAGAGTGTAAGGTTATAATAAGATGATTATCAATTTTAATGGATAATGGGATATAAAGGTATACCTTAAGAAATAATTTAAGGATACTGAAACCTGAGATGATATGTGAAACCATCTAAAGAAGATACAATGATATAATACATGGATGATGTGGATAGAGTAATTATCATCAGAAGGTTTTACAAATGTACTTGTAGAAGAAGATGAAACGTGTTACCAAAAAATTAATTAAGGAGAGTTGAAAAAATAGAACTAGCCTGGTCCCCATTATTTATTTAAAAATAATGATTAGAAGACGATTTTGTGGCTAATATGATAAAAATAAGATTGATTTTAATATCAATCCTATGTAATGAAAAAATTAAGAATTATTTAATGTTGAGATAACTTGGAGGAGATATTAGAGGCTAGATAATGGAGGTGATTTGAAGTAAATAGAGTAAGAACTAGAATTATATACAATATAAGTAAAATCACTAGATGTTTTATCATTACTTCACACAAAAATTATGAATTAACAACCACAATGATGATGATGCGATAGAATTTCAATGTAATTTATTTAGAAGGTAAATTTAGTGAATCTAAGTGAGGTTTATGGGTAAGTTGAATAATGTTGATGCTAAGTTTGTGAATGATTTGATGAATTAAAAAATTTGATATCTTTAATTGTTTCTTAAAGATATTGATTAAAGGAATCATGTGAGAAATATTTTCAAATAAGTTCCCATGCATTTCCCACTTCTATTAGAGAATGTATAGTAATAAAAATAGGAAATGTTGTTAAAAAAGGTGGTACTAATTGAGATGTTATTATCACTGATAAGTTTGAGTTAATAAGATCACAAAATATTCAACCAGTATTAATCAAAAGATATTCAATGACAAAGAAAAATCTTAGAGAGTTGCTTTTAATAGAATCAAAATTATAGAAAGAACAATGTTCTATATAGAATTGTTTTAAAATTTAATGTTCAGGGGAAGGTTATTATATTATATATTTGAGACACATGATAATCCAAATGATGTAATTTGTGGAAACTAGTATAATGTTTTAGTTGGGATACTTTAATGAGGGATGTACTATTAGTAAAAGGGTGATCACATCCCTTTCCACTATAATTGTTGGTTGATCATATTCTGAAGTCTGTGTCTCAGAAATCCTGACCACAATAAAAAGTGGGTTCCATCACTAGGAAACAACCTTGAAAAAAAATTTGTTCTTTACTTTATTGTTTACTTTACTACATGCTTTGTGAGTGAGTATTTTTACATGAACATATAATAAACATAAAATGTTGTAGAGGTTATATTCAATTTGAATAATTATTTATAATGGGGATCAATAATTCAATCCCCCTAGTAGTTTAACTCATTCCTAGTTATCATAGGTGGTATTAGAGTCCATTTTCCCCTATTATATCCATTTGTTTATAATTGGAGATTAAAAATCCATTAATAACTAAAATATTATTACCTTTTATACAAAAAACATTCATGGATGAAAGAATAACATAACACACTATCACCTATATATTTGATTGGAGGTGGTGGATGCTACTAAAATATGTTTTCCTCCTAGATAAAAAGATTCACCTACAATGTTTTGGACAAATGGAATATGGATGTTGATAGTATGGCTCAAAATTATATTCTTATGCCATTATTAGACATGATTTACAACAAGGTAACGTGTATATAATCATCCATGGAAAATTAAGATAAGATATAATGTTTTCTTGAAGGTAATGTGAAAGTGAATGAAGAAAAAAAATTAAAATCTAGAGATTTCATTTAACTACATAATGATAGATAATTAAGAAACCATATATGATTATTTTGAAAGAGTAAATGAATTTTTTATTAATTTTAGGGGCTTAAAGGACACTCTGTTAGACTCAATAAGTTTAGAAAAATTAATTGTAAATTTAATTGATAGATTAGATCAAAAAATAATAGCATTTGAATATAAAGACTATATATCCCAAGATGAAATTAAAAATATTCTCATGGTATATGAAATGAGAATGGATCAAACATTTAAGAAAAGGGATAATGAATAAATAAATTTTGAAGCCATAAAAAACTAAAATTCAATGAACCAAAATATGAATCTTCAAAATAAATTTAAGAAAAGGTAAAAGAGGATAAGAAATAAAAGAAGATAATATATATTATATTTAGAAATCTCAAAAAGGGGAAAGGTAAGTAAAAAAAGTAAATCTCTGATTGAAATTATTTTATTATAGAGGAGTTGGGAACTTTTCGATCAATTATACCTTGAATAAATATAATGAATTTAATGAAAATGAGATTGATGAAAATCCTCAAATGAAGAAGTGTAATAAGAGAAAAAAATGAAGGTAGAAAATTATTATTGAAAATTTAGTTCACTTAAAATTGGAAAAGGAATTCACTTTTGATGGATGAAGAAGAAACATCATTAGATGCTATATCATATGATGATAAAATTCAAGATAAATTCATAATATTTATGGATCATTTAAAAAATAAATAATCATCACTGTAAATTTAAAAATAATGTGATGTAACCTAATTCAAAGAAATTATGAAATTATAACTTCAAGCCTATATCAAATACAATACTAAAATCAAGAAGGAAACAAACTTATTGAAATAAAAATGAGATAAGATGATTTAAAGTGAATTAGATCATACAGAAAGGGAGAATATAGATTTTATGAAAATTATCAACCCTAATATAAAAGAGGACGAACATGATAAATTTTTTAATGATATAAATGAGAACCTTTTTTTCAACATGATATATACTGGGAAATAAATAATCCATATTTCTTAAACTGGAATAAACATTGATAAATTTAAAAGATTATTTTAATAAAGAAATTGAATTTATAGGTAGACCTTAACAATCTATTGGGAAAATATATTTTGAAAAAAAATTAAATACTATTTCTAATGAATATGAATTTTTTTCACGTAAACATTTGACATTTAATAATATATTTCCATTTTAATAAATTTAATTTATTTTATATCCATCTTTACACACAACATGATGTTTAAACGAACTATAAAAAAACTATTGAAATATTATTATATGACAGTTATCATCTAATAATTGAAATGGAGGAAAACAATAAGATTAACCACATTATGATATGTATAAATATAAATATTTATATTAATTTAAATGTATTGAATATCTCTTTGTAAATAAGTACTCAATTCTGACTAAATCCACTTTATGATTCAATAATATGTTTTCTTCAAAAATAGTTTTTATTTTTTTTATTGAACATATATTAAAATTAATTTCCTCAAATTTTAGAATTAAAATTAGTAAAATGTTAAAATATTTGGAATCATAATATCAATATATGATTATGTATAATTGTTGGATTTTTTATGGAAAAAATTATTTTTCTATGAATTGTACCAATTTATGTAAATCAGAAATTTATTTTCATTAAATCAAGAACTTCAAAAGCTCTATTATATTATGAATTTGATATTAAAATTATATTATATTCATTTCTGTAAAAAATCTAATTAGTTACATTATGATCAAAATATTATATTATTTTGATATTTGTCAATTTTTATGTTTAAAATAAATTTTTATGGAAAATCGTTTTTCATCGCATTTTGTGAGATTATTTTTAAATTAATTTTGGAAACGTATTTCAATTTAATTTGATTAAATGGATTCAATATTTTTAATATATAGGTTCAAATTTGGTAAGTTTTTCTCCTATATGTTTAAGCACTATGAATAATAATCATGGTAAAATTTATCACCTAGGTAAAGGGTAAATATGATAATTAAGGTTACAATTAATCTGATAAGTGACTAAAAATATATATAATAAATGAATTTATCTAATTTTATGAGATTAATTCAACAATATCCATCATGAATACTATTATATGGATTTAATTTCCATTTTCCTTTTACAATTACATTTACAATATTTTATGTAAAGAAAAATATTAAATGTCAATCTATCAACTTTAAAAGTGTCTTATGAAAATTACAAAAAAAAAGGATTTGGAGTAATATTGATGTTTATTTTTAGAATAATGAATATATATTTATGTTGTTAATTTATTAATAATTGTTAGATAATGTATAATTTCTTTAAATGCATATACAATACTAACAATGTGCTTACGCAAGCAGTAGAAATATCAAAGTAAATAATTTTAGAAAATATTAAACTAAAGATAAAAAAAATTAATTATTGATGCTAAAAAGTAGTGTTGGATACATTTGATTTTGATGATCTCAAATCAGGTTTTTTATTTTTCAAATAAGATTAGTGTTTTATGATAATACATTAATTTGTGGAGAAACATGGATAAGAAAAATATAACAATAGTTAAAATAATGTACAATAATCTATGAAGACATACATTGAGTAAAATGGATCTACCATTTATTCAAAAAGATATACCACCTGTTATGGAGATCTTCCATTAAATTAGTCACATCTACTAGTGGACTACATCTAATGATAATACATCTACCATCAATACAGAATATCTACCACCGATCATATCTACTATAAGTTCAGATGATAAACTAATGATATATCTACCACTAATCAGATCTCCCACTAGTTCATATGATCTATCACTAATAGATCTAAAACTCATTATGATGATCTATCACTATCAGATATTACATTGGACCATGTTTCCTCAAGTCTTATCTACCTTTAAGATGATCTACCTCTAGAACACATCTAATCCATGAGCTGATTTACCACTGAGCTGATCTAACACTGGACTCATCTACCATTAGTAAGGATATGCTTCCAATATGCCACCATTGTTATCTAGATACTCTCATTTGAATTTAATTATTCTAAAGGATAGTTTAGGGAATTAAATTATTTTAGTCATAGGTGGATATAATAATCATTATTCCTAAAACCACTCCACAGATTCATTGAATACAAATTTAGAATTTCCTAATTTAGTGCTATGTATACGGATCTAGGATAATTTTATTATTATTATTCAATGGATAATTTGAAATGTTGAGTTGTAAATTTAATAGAACTCTCTTGTGAGGGAGTGTGACCAATGGTGTGTGTATTATACAATGGAACAACAACCTTCATATGTAGAAATAGATAAAAATACTAATACCCCGTTTTCTTGACAGACCCTGCACATCCATAAAAAACATAAGTATTTTTCTAGACTCAATATTACTATTATTTTCACCACTTCTTAAAGAACATGTTCAAGCTTCTAACAAAGAAAAAATCTATGAAATTTGAACATATAAAACTACTCATATAGAGTTTTACAATATTTTATAATCTCTACTTATTTTACCTCTCATTTTCTGCAAATATTTTGAGTAGTGTGTTATATTACTCAGTTTATCTATACACATTGTCTGTTCTCCCTAAACTAGAGTGTTCTTGACACAATATCTCAAATTAATTCATTTGTTTACCAATGAAAAATTTGTAGGAGTTTGTGTGCGACCAAAACTGATTTCCATTCCATGAATAAAAATGGAAGGGGATTAAATCTTGGATAGCCTTTTCAATTGTTGATTATAAAACCAGGTCCAGTGTTTGGATGAATTTTATTATCTAAAAAACATCTTGGTAGTAGCTGATTTCGAATTTTAGGGTATTAAGTCTCATCTTGATACCGAACCACTTGTTTTATTTCCAATTTTTGATTTATCAGTTTTGTTTTAATTCTCTATTTCAAAAGTAAATTTATATATATTTTAAAATTTGGAAAAAGACATTAAATTTATAGGTAGTAACAATTTTTGTTTATATAAGGTGTTTTATCATGTAACATAGTTTTAATAGTTAATGTATCAATAAGATAATTTAACCAAGCTTTAATCCTAAATCTGAGAAATTATTTAAAAGATCAAATTTTTATATTTCTAGTGTTTCGATTAACTGAGTATTTTAAATTCATTTGAGATATTTTCTTTAAATAATTGTAATAATTTTTTTATTAGGATCTCAATTCACCCCCTCTTGAGTTACTCACTCTAACCAACATTTGGTATTAAATTATCTTTCAAATATCTTTTAAAATATGATTTATTTTTCTTTTAAAGATCTTAATTTGAAATTATTTATAAATTTAATTCTTTATGGATAATAATAAACTATTGGGATATCCAAAAAAAATTCCTCATTATTTTAATGGAACAAACCATGATCAGTATAATATTATGATAAACATTCATGTTGAATGTATGTGTTTCGAAATTTAGATTGTAATTGATGATAATTTTAAATTACCGAAAACTACTAGAGTTGAAAGGATTGATCCTCCTAAAGTATCATATAATAATAAATATAAAGATATGAATTCTTTATATTATTTTTTTATGAAGTGAATATTTTAACTAAATTTCAACTTGTACTACTACATTTAAAATTTTGGATACTTTAGAAATTTCCTAAGAAAGAAATTCTAATGTCAAATATATGAAATTGAATATGTATACTATTAAATATGATATTTTTAATATTAATATTTTTTAACCTTTTTTTGACATGTATCTTAGGTTTAATGAAATTTATTATATAATTAATTCATTTGGGAGACAATTTCTAACACAGATCGTGTGATTCACCTATTGAGATGTTTATCATACATATAGAGAGGAACTTTAGTTTCAATTCGAGAGCCATGTGATGTATGTAATTTTCATATTAAGGAGTTGAAAGGATGGTTCATGATGAATGAAGAATAACTCAATGTAAGCATTTAATAATAGAATGGACCAAAGAGGAAGTTATTAGCTATCAAGAATATTGACTCTGAAAAAAGAATGGATAAAAATATAGCCCATAAGATGGGGAGTCATGATCAGATTGTAATGAAGAAATGGATGTATTGGCCATAAGATTCAATAAATTTTACACAAGGAATAAATTCTTCAAGAATAAAAATTCCACAGGGGGTATGAAAATATAAGTAATTTGAGAAAAGACTATAAAATGATGATATTATAAATGAAATAGGTTGTTATGAATGATAGAGAAAATGTAATGTAAAAGTTTTCTATCCTGAGATAAAATAGAAAAAAATATGATGACAAGGATAAGAGTAATAAGAAATATATAAATGAAACATGGAGTTATTCAAAGGATTGATCATGAAAATCAGATTCAAGCAGAGAATACAACCAGGATAGAGAAAATATGTGTTTTATGACAAAAAGATTTAAGTTGTCTAATATTTTTCTTTCATCTACTATTTATATTTTTAACATTTATGGAGATTAAAATAGTAAAGAAAAGATGTCCTGTAAAGAAATTTATGAATACTATAATAGTTTGGAAGATATCAATAATGAAAATAATGATAAATATTAATGTCTAAAGAAGGAACATGCCTCAACTGCTAATTTTAAAAATAATAATGGAATAGAGAAGGATACACATGATCATCTAAAAAAATAATGAGTTGAAGTTATCAAATGAGAAATTATAAAATGATTTGGATAGATTTAAAAATTAAAGAAATAATCTTACACATATTCTTAAAAATAAAAAAAAACCATAATATTCTACTAGAATAAGCTATCATCCTAGAAAAAAAGGACTATTAAAAATAAGTTCATTTCAATTTTGAGTTTTACTAAATCTTTTAATAATTTTTATTCTACTAGAAAAAAAGGTTTTTATTTCAAAAATATTAAGATATGATTATAATAAAAATGTGAGACAAATATGGATTACTAAATTTTTGGTTACTAATATTTCTGGACATAAGAGAATATGGGTATAGATGTCATTTTTTGTTTAAAACTATTTTGTGGGAAACCTACTTGAAAATATCCCTCAAGATTTTATAGTATCTATACAGTGAATTCTCTACACACATGGCTAGGTACAATTAAAGTTTCAAGAACCAAATTAAGGTTAATTGTGTAAATGTCACATTTAGTGAAAATGTAAAAGGAAAAATAATTGGTCTTGGAAAAATTAGTAACTCTAATAGTATTTAACTTTACAAAGTTTTTGTTGTATATTCATTAATGTATAATATTCTAAGAGTCTCACAACTATGTGATGATTTTTTTCATAGTAAATGTGAAAATAATTACTATAATGTTTTTTATTATAACAATTATTTAGTTTTTACTACTTTATGGAATGATATTGTTTATGTTTTTAATTTATATTATTTCTTTCTCAAAAAAATCCTTGTATAAGTGCCTATCACAAATAATCTTGGCATTAACAAAGGATACTAGGACCTTGAAACATTCATTCACATAGTAAGATAACTAGTAAAGGGTTAGTCAAATATTCTCCTAAACTAGAATTATATGATTATAAAGCCTATAACCCATGTCAAAAAATGAAAAAACACATAATCTCTATCAAATAAATAAAATAATTTTCAACTTCTCGGCCGATAGAGTTTGTTCACATGGACATGATTGTACCATTTAGATTTTATAAATAAAATGTGAGTCACTAAATTTATGTTCTATTTGATGAATTTTGTAGATATACTTGTTTAATCTTTGAATCACACAAAAGTGAATCTTCCGAGTGGACCAGTTTGTGATATGATTAACACAGAGAGGGGGGGTGAATCAGTGTTGGGGTCTTTTATACCAATTTATTATTTTTATCCATGTACCTCTTGATCTATTAGGATCTTGATTATCTAATTCTCTTTTCCTTGTCCCTTGATATAATATGAAAGTAGTAAGAATATGTATACAATATTTTTACAAGGTTCACCACTCAATAAGAGTAGCTATATCCTTTTCATCTATGGTGATGACCAGTGCATGGATCCTCTACTATAATGTATCAACTTACAATGGTTGACTAGGAAAATAATTCTCTAGTTAGTGTAAGACCCTACACATTGGAGGGGGGAGGGAAAAAATTTTCTTGCCTGCACTGGTGACGATATATTCCAACTTTAAACTCCTTACTAGTTCTTTATACCGTCTCCCAAGACAATATTCTCCATATTTAATAGGTTTTGATACACTAAGAGAGTCTTCCAACTATTAAGACCTGTTGTATGTCACACTAATTATTATTCTTATACTCTTCACTTGTTACTTTCTTAACAGTATGAAAGCAACTATCTTCTTCTTTCCTAGTAGTAAACATAATAGCTGCGCAATCTTCTTCACTTAGTTCTTCAATGAAAAACAAACTACACTGAAACTTCTTCTTCTTATTACTAGAATCACAAACTAGATTTTGTGATTGTCAAAAAAATGAGGACCAACTTAGCATATCATAATCATAGTTGATATTCCCTGAATAATAGAATATAAATTTTCCACTCCCATTTTATTATTTGACACACAATGATGTGGAATAGTGTAGTAGTGTCTTAATCTATTTCTTCAATTCTCAACACCAACACATGAGTGTATTAGTATAATTTTTTTCCTTTGTGTGGATATGTGTTTAGTTCCATGAATGGTTCTTATTCACAAAGAAAATACACCTACAAACAGTATATAATTAATGTGAAAACAGCTGGGTGATCATCTTCATGTAGGAATCTAGCTTCATGAATTAGTTTCTACACAAAAACAGAGTAAGGGTGTTAAACACCAGTCCCGTGAATACGATATCTTCTTCTCTCTATGTAACCGAATAGTTCACTATATTTTCATCATCACGAGGATGCTTAGAGAGTGATTAACACTTATCAAAGGTCTAAGGGACTCCAATCTTTTACGCAACCTTTAGGGGTGACTTGCATGCATCTTTAATTCCTTGCGCACAAGATTCAACTTTTTTCCATGGAAGAACTCTTGCACGCAACTCTCTTATTGTGCACAAATTCTCCTTTTTTTTGCCCAAATCCCTTTGCATATAATTATCTCTTTCTTCAGAGCTTCGATTTCTCTATGTGATGAAATTTTTCAATGAGAGGGAGTCACCTCTTATTTATAGGCATCGCCGATCCCTGCTCGCAAAAACCATGATGTGTCATTCAAGATCCTGACACATCATGAAAAACCCTATTTGACATCGCATTGGGAAAATAATCCTTTTTTCATGACAACCTAATATTTAACACACTTATTGAATCTTTCATGCACTTCATGCCATTTACATTTTTCAAAGTTTGGACCTCGAATCATGCCTTGCGTGCAACATTACAAGCTCCCTTCAATCTTGTGTGCACAAAACTATCTTTCACACAGGCCTCTCCTTTTCCATATTTTGATGTTTGTATCATGGAAATACCCTTGTGTGAAACATACAAAGCCATATTCAGACTTGTACGCACCATCCTTTTCAAAAAAAAACATTTCTTAATCCCCTGAATTTCAGCCC
This sequence comes from Viscum album, assembly GCA_963277665.1. Lineage (NCBI taxonomy): Eukaryota > Viridiplantae > Streptophyta > Magnoliopsida > Santalales > Viscaceae > Viscum > Viscum album. The sequence goes on along the minus strand of OY728145.1, from coordinate 993,910,371 downwards.
CAAAAATTTGGCAAACACTGGGAAACAATGCTGCCTCAAAATATGTTTCAGCAAGAACACCAATACTTCTTCATTATAATATTGTGTATTCAACAAACGACTTCATTCATCATGAACAATATCTATCGTGATATATAGTCTTTGATCGAACACCTTTTGCATCGTCATGTTTTCAATAGGAAGTATTGCTACTTCCCTACCTTTTAGAAGCATCATTCTATCCAATCAAAACAGAATATGACTATCATAATCTTTTCTCACCCTTTAATTCATAATTCTTGAATCCCAAGTTCTCTTTACATATGATAATTTTGAAATACAAATTAGCAATGACTCATCTGATTTCAAGGCAATGTGTAATGCATAACTATCTTAGAATGAAAAACCCTTCAACACTCTCTCTTCTTCTTCAAGCATCATTTTCCACATCACTAAATCATATGATTATTTTCTTCAAGAATTCCCTTACATGGTTCTCATGCAATTTTGAAGCATTTTTTTTTCTTCTTAAAATCCCCATTCTTCTTCAATCATCCTTTGATGGATGATACTTCACTATTATTCATTATTATAAATAATGTGTCACCTTTCACACAAGTTCTTTCAACTTATGATTAGTTCAACAATAATTTGAATTACATTATCCATTAAATACAAAGACCATATTCATCTACTTCTTCATTTTGACTTGTATTGAAAACTATTGACAACAAATACAATCTTTATACACAAAGTGGTCCCAACATCTTGTTACTATTTTACTATGTATGCTAAAACTGTAGAAACCCTTAGTGGAATTATAATTAAATCCTTAAGAAGTGATCACGTTCGTGTGATTGAAAATAAATATTTTCTGTCATTTTTCTCACTAAATTTCTATAATCATAAACTTTCAACTTCTGTAACTCCAAAAATGAATAGTGTACTAGAAATGAGAAATAAACCCTTCAGAAAATTTCATGGACAATGCTAAATGAATATGATTTAACAATATATTTTTTGGTTTGAATATATGAATACAACCAGTTATATAATTAATAGATTTCTAATCAGACCTCTTTTAAAAATCACCCCTTATGAATTATGGAATGGAAGAAAACCAAATGTTAAATACTTCAGAGTCTTTTGTTGAAATGACTGCATTATTAATAAAAAACATAATCTTGATAAAATTTCGTCCAAGATTGATGAAAGAATTTTCCTTGTATATTGAACATCTAGTAAATCATAAATTATATTCAATAAAAGAAAAAAGATCATAAAAGATTCTTTTCATGAAAAATTTTATGAAATAAATACTTATGAGCCTAAGACTCCTTTAGAAAACCTTGAAGATGATCTGTCAAATTTCAATATAAATGAAAAAACATTTTAACAGTCCTATTAAAAAAATAAATAAAAATTCTCCAATTTAGAGGAACAACAAGAAAATGAACCTATAGAGGATAATGAGATATATATCCATTATTTTGCTAGAACTATCCAGACACACAGATACTATCCCTTATAAGTAGTAGTTGGTTACCTTGATAGAGGAACTGAAACAATATCTCCTCTAATAAATTATGTTGATCATCAAGATTTCTTCTCACAACTTGAACCTAAGAACATAAATGATGTCATTAATTATGAATTCTGGGTAATGTAAATTCTAGAAGAAATCAATAAATTTAAAATAAATATAGTTCTTGAAATATAAGATAGGTCTAAAGACACTCTAACCATTATCACTAACCGAGTGTTTAGAAACATAGTTTAAGAGTAAGGTACCATACATTGGAATAAAGATATATTGGTTTCATAAGGATATAGTAAAGATAAAGTTATAGAATTTGAGTAAACCTTACACCAGTAGCTAGACATGAATCTACCAAAATGTTTCTTGACTATGAAGCATATTTTTATTTCAAACTTTATCAAATGGATGGAAAAAGTTCATTTTTAAATGGTTTTGTTTTTTATGATGTTTTTTAATAACACCTATATTTCAAAATCCCCATTTTCAAAATCATGTTTTAAGATAAAAAATTCATTATATGGTTTATAACAAGATCATAGATCTTAGTATGATAGGATAAGACCTATTATGATTTATAATTTTTTTTATAATGGAATATACGATCCTAATATATTTATAAAAATAATTTTAAATTATGTTTTATTTGTAAAAATTTATGTTGATGATATATTTTTTTGGAATTATATAAATATTTTATGTACTACTTTTCCAAAATGATGAAAGTTGAATTTTAAATGTGTTTAATGGGTGAGTCAAAATTATTTATTGGTTTTATCATTTTTTATAGTAAATATTAAATTATTTTAAATAAATTCAATAACACCAAATTCATTTGAAAGCATTTTTATTTGGAAAGAAATAAGTAGATATACTCCCATGAGTACAACTTATAATATGGATCTTGATAAAACTGGAAATCCGTTGATGAAAACAATTACAACGGTATGACGAGAAGGTTTTAATATTTAACTTCCATATGATCAGATATTATTTTTTATGTATATATGTTTGAACATTTTAAATAAAATCCTAATGAATATCATTTACATTATGTCAAAATAATGTTCAAATACCTCTAGTATACAACTAATTTTGGGCTGTTATATCCTAGAAGATATTCATTGGATTAGTAATTTGATGAAATTAAAATTTTGGTGGTTGTATGTTGGATAGATAATGAACCCCTAGAACATGTAACCTTTGGGGTAAGTCACTAGTTTCATGGTGTAGTAAAAATATAAATTCTTTTTAACATTTTACTATAGCGGATGGGTATATAGCTGTTGGAAGTTGTTGTGCACAAATTTTTTTTGATGAAACACAATTTACTATATTAAGGATATCAATTTACAAATGCCCCTATAAATTGTGACAGTTGGAGTGTGATAAATATCTATAATAATCTTATATCTCATTATAGTAAAAAAACATATTTATATAAGACATCAATTTTTGAGGGATCATTTCCAAAAAGATGATATAACTCTTGAATTAAAGGGAATAGTACATCAACATCTTAACATATTTACAAATCCATTTAATCTTGAGAGAGTAATCTATATCGTTTACGCCCCCGTGGGCGTGGTGGAGTGGTCGAAGGCTCCGTTTCCCATTGGGAAGGTCGGGGGTTCGAACCCTGTCAGGGGGTATGCTGTAAAAAGCATGTTCACCACACGCGGTGCACGTATTGCATGCCGGTTACCCAAGCGTTTACGCGGCGCCGGCCCCCGTGGGGAACTGGGCTTCACCCCTTGGGTGGGCCTGGGGATGGTAGGGGATTCTCGGGCCACTGCATGCCTGACCGCGTACCCACTCGGGGGCTGGGCCATCACCCGCTTTGTTTCCCGGCCCCTACCTTTTTTGTGTGAAAAAAAAATATATCGTTTACAAAATAGGTATGATAAACATCGGTTATCTCTTTATTTACAATTTTCATTTCTATAGAAATTGCATTGGTAATCTACTGTTGGATGATCAACCATTTGTAATTGACCATTTGAGATATGATGTTCAAGATCTACCATTTTGGATCCATAATTTGAGATCTAATGTTTGATATCTACCACTAAGTGACCCACAGTTGGGTGATACATCATTGGGTGATCCACTATTGGAGATCCACCATTGGCAATCCACTATTAGAGACCCACTATTAGAGATCCATCATAGAAAGATCTTCTGGTCCATTTTTTGTGTTTAAATTTTTTATTCAAATTTTTAATTAAATATTATTATATTTGAAAATCCCAAATTCAATAATGATAATTTTTTTTAAATTGGATTATGTGAAACATCTCTTACTCACACCACTTATTGATCCTTTTGAATTCCATTATCTCTCAACCTACAACCCTCCTTCTTTTCCCTTATTCCATTAAATTATTGAAATAGTGAGAGTAATGAGTACCTTAGTCTTATCTCCTAAAGGATCACATCCATTTATGAAATCATGAGTATAAACTTGTCATCCATCTACATTGGTTGAATATAATAACGCACATTTTTCATCTCCAGTCATCCTTACTGAAAAAGAAAATGATACTAATTGGTAGATTTTGAGAAAGTCATTGGTGCTAAAGGTGATTTAGGATATGGGATATATTAAATGGTTCTCAAAGAATGATCAACCATTTTACCTAAGGTTGGTTCACCAATTAAATCAGTTTATTGAGTGTGTTTTTAGGGAAGAAAAAGGATATTATAAAATCTTTTATTGATGGTTAATTCACATCCTTTTTATCAAAGTAATTGGGAAGATTCCTACATTTTCCTTATAAGGGTATTTTTAATGAATATCAAGGTTCTATTCAAATTAATTGTGTGATTTTAATTTACATGGATGTAATATTGAAATTAACCCAAAATACCATTTTGATATAGCCTATTCCTACTAAACATTATTGAGAGTTTCATATTCTATTGTTGTTTATCTAACTCATTTTGTGTACCATGAAGTGGCGTTTTAGATTAATGAGGTATCATGTTTTTTATTATAATTGAGACAATATATATATGTTTAGATATTTAATTGTAGTTACAATGGATATGATTGAGTATTATTCCAAATATAATTCTTAGATCTATCCAAATATCAAATCATAAATGCATTAATCTAAGGTTTTAGTCCCCAAAGAAGAAGAAGTAGTTGTCACGTGTGGTGGTTGTAATCTGAGCCAGTTAACTTGTAAAAAGATTAAGGTGAATTAGAACATGTGGTTAAAGAAATGGATTGTTGATAACTAAAATTTATATAGATTTTAACCCTATTTATAATCCTTGTAGATCTAGAAATATGGTTGACCCTAGATTAGAGCCGCCTGAGGTTGTGTTTTATTCCTCCGATGTTGAAGTTGAAGAAGAAGCTGAATAAAGAATAAAATTAGTTCTGATATCTATTAAAGAAGGAAGTGATCCAGATATTATAAAAATACTAAATGTATCTTATGGATCTGTATTTCCACCTCTTTCCTTCTAAGTGGAGAAATTCTATTAAATGATAGAGATGAAATCGGGGAGAATGAAATTACAAATGAAGAAGAAGTTGAAAAATATTATTCTTCTAGGTCAGTAAAGGTATTTTTTTATCTTATGATGAGGGCAGAGATTATGATAATAAAGGTAATGGTGATGAGGATCAATATTCTAAGAGTTGGGATGATAATGGTGATTCTGATATAGAATTTAATAGACTTATTACTATTCAAAAAGTTTCTAAAAACCCAGAATCTATTCATGGCGATGTTCAAACCATTTCATATGGTCCAGACTTTGTTTGTTTCAAAGTGAATATTGAATCTCATGTTGATGAGACAAATTGTAAAGGTGAAGAAACAACACCGAATAAATGGATAATTCCCAAGGATATGTAAAATGTAGGCTTGATTACTTATAGTTAGATAAAGATGGAGGAGATGCTGATGATCATAGCATTCCACCCGTGCATGGTGGACAAGCTATCTCAGTTTTCGGAAAAGATTCAATGGGACATTTGATTGAGAGGATTGATGATGCAGGGTAGTTGGAAGCCTTCACTACTAATGTGCCTTCTATTGAACATGAGCTTTAAGAAGATACTCAACATATCTTAGAGGATATTCCCTATCCATCAACTATATCTTTTATACATTTAGGTTATGTATCAAAAGATTAATTGTATTCTTTTAGTATAAAAATGTTATCAGATATTGAATGTTTACTTATATACACATATCCTAGAGTAACACAACATAGTGAAGCAGGTACAACATATATCCTTGAGTTATTTATCTTCCTCATTAAACCAAATATGTTGTTGAAAATTCAAGAAGTTGAGATTTAAAATAAAAGGTTAGACAACCAGATTGATGAAGTGAGGTCCATTATGAAATATTGAAAGAATATTTTGATATAAGATAGGTATCTTTTCTAAATATTTTAGAGTCCTTACCTATGACCGTTTCTTCATCCTCTACTACTATAACTCCTACTCATCCTTTGTTTTATGCTGAGAAGACCTATTCTATTATTAGTGAAGAGGTTTATGTTATAATGGGTGATTCTCCTATATCTTATCAGGAAGAATTTTAATGGTCATTAAATATAGTTAAAAAATATATTAATTGGGTAGGGAATTTTCAATGAATTTTGAAGTGATAGGGAGACTATAACTAAGGAAATAAATCACAACCCTTATATAATTAATGACAAACACAATCTCTATTACCATTTTAAATTTTATGCTAATAATATTAATATACCAGATGTATTCAAGGAAGTCAATGAAAAAAATGAAACAACTTAATGTTTTTCCCCTCTTATAAATGTTTTTATGGAGGCGAATAAAGATTTATTCATGAAAATAGAAAGAAATAAAAACATAATTATTGATTTTTGAACACAATGAAGCCATTTTTTAGGCTTTTGGGACTATAGTGATAGAAATAAAGTCATTCCTAATGTCTTCCCTCACTTATTCACATTCTACGTCACCACTACCTTCTATGTTTTACCATTTTGAATTGTCACTAGTTCAGGCTATTTAGAATATTAGGCCCATAGTGATTAGATAGCTTCCTGCTTCTACTTATTCACCATTAGCGTCACCCTTTATACCTAATTTCTTGGGAAAAGGGAACTACCTAGAAGTTACTTCATCCCATCATGTTTATAGTGGTTTTAATTTTTATTATACTTTCATAGAGATTTTATTTTCCCTTATAATACTTCTTAATATATAATTCCTGACATTTGAATCCAATTCCAACACTCTTTTATTCATTTTAATATATTTCATTTTCATTATTTATTTTCATATATATTTTATAATCTAATAAGGATAAGTATTATTGAATTTAATTTTGATAATATAATTATTAAAAAAAATCACATTATGGATTGAGATGTTAAACAAAGCATTGTTTATTTTCATCTAAATTTTTCTCTTATTTTTTCTCATATACGTGGTTATAAAATTCCATGACTTGTGATTATAAAAATGGGGAGATGGTTGGAACCTCCTTATTTTAATCATAAAAAATAATTATAGTTTTATTTATAGTAAGAGTAGTGTTTTATGACAGTACAAAAGTTTGTTGATAAACTAGGATAAGTATATATCTACCATTAGTTCAAACAATATAGTGTTATCTATGAAGATCTATTTCTAGTACACCATTTATTTTATTTGATAAAAAATATATACCACTAGATATGATGATCTATAATTAGTTTAGTAAATTTTACTGGTGCAATAGAACTATAGCTAAGACATCTACCATAATTCCAAAAGATTTATCACTGATAAGATATACTACTTGTTGAAATGATCTAATTCAGATAGATCTACCATTGAATAGATCTACATCCAGTTTATATGATCTACTACTGATAAATCTACCACTGACCAGATCTATTGTGAGTTTTGATGATATCATTGGACCATGATACCTTTAGTCTAATCTCCCAACAAGATAATGTACCTTTAGAAATCATCAATTGTCAGACTTGATCTATAATTGAGTTGATCTATCACTGGAATCATATACCATTAGTAAATATTTACCACCAAAATTCTATTCTTATTGTTTAGATACTCTTTTTTTTAATTTTTTTATTGAATCATCTAGTTTAATTAATTAAATTAATTCAGTCACACATGGATTTAATAATCATTATTACAAAAACCAATCCATGGATTCATTTAATACAAATCCAGACTTTACTAATTTAGTGATCAATGTAATGATCCATGATAATTTTATTATTATTTTTCAATGGATAATTTTAATTTTTGACTTATATATTATAGATAACTCTCTCATGTCGGAGTGAGACAAATAGTGTGTGGAAAATTCTATGGAAAACATTTCTTTATATGCATAAACATAAAAACATATAAAAAACTTTTATATAGAAGGACACTGAGAATCTATAGATATAAAATAGAAATATTTTTTTAGACTCTATGACTATATGTTTTCCTCCACTATTTAGAGAACCTATTCAACATTCTAATAATAAAAAACTCAAGGAACTTTTCACATATAAAGATTTTTAGTCTGATCATGATCATATTTTCTTATCTGTACTCATTTTCCTTATCTATTTGTTCTCTAATTTTGAGAAATGTAATATATTACTCTATTTCTCTATACACACTATCTCATATGCCTAAAATAGAGTTTTACTAACACAGTATCTCAACTTTATTCATTTTTATATACATGGGTACCATGGAAGAGGCCATGTATGACAGGTACTTGTTTTCATCCCATGAATAACGATGGTAAGGGATAAGATTCTAGATATCCTTGTGTGATGTTTTTTGTAAAACTTGATTTAAGCTGTAGATCATTTTTAGTGTCTAATAAACTACTTGGAAGCAATTTATTTACAAGTGGAGGGCATTAAGCATAAACCTGAAATTCAATCCTTATTTTATTTCCATTTTTTGATTTATATGTTTTGTTTAATTTTTTTATTTCAAAGTAAAATATTTATCTATTTTATAATTTCAAAAAAAATTTAAATTTATAGTTAGTCTAAATTTTTATTTATATAAGATATTTGATCATGTAACATAGTTTCAAACATTAACGTATCAATAAGATTATTAAACATAGCCTTAATCCCACTTCTGAAAAATTATTTGAAAGATCAAATTTATATATTTCTTTTATTTTGAATTACTTTTAATTTTTAATTAATTTTTGGTATTTAGTTTTAATTATTTTTATCCAAAACATTCACTGGGAATTCAATTCATCCCCCTCTCTAGTTTCCCACATTGACCAACAAGGATGATATTTTAATTATATCTTCATCATGGTGTCTTTAATGTCAAATTAATTGAATTGTTTCAAAAAAAGAAAATAAATATATTTTATGGAAAGTACTATTGTATTAAATTATATTAAAATAAAAAATTACTTTAAAAAGGACATGTAGGATCATGAATGGTGTAAAATTTAAAAAAATTCACATTTATGATAAAATTATTTCATTATAAGTAAAATTAGAAATATTTAATAATGTAAATGTTTCTATAACATTTATTGTTAATTTTTTTAGTGAAGGGGTTAAACCAAAAGACAAGGTTTAAAATAACTTATAAATATACCCACATTTTATTCGTTAAATGGATTTATACCATATCGTATACTATCATTGATGTTATTTCCACAAGGTTACATGTGAACATGAAATTGAATAAATTATATATAAATATGTTTCTTAATTCAATGTGTATCCTTTCATTCACTATAAAAAGGAACCACCTCCCCTACCTTATATAAACCATATAGATCAAGCTATATCAACCAAAAACTACCAAAAATTATTCTCAAAATCCTTATCCATGTTCTTTAGGTTCTATTTTTTTAAAAAATATTTTTAAAAAATGGTTCACGACCCTACACTCATCATCATCATGTATGATTTTATTCATGTAAATGAGAAGTACAAGGAGAACATGTCCTGATAGGACGAGTGAAGAAATACATGGCCCTAATGAGGTCTAAAATAATAAAGGCTGAGGGAATCCACTATAATAATATTAACCCCCAATAGCTTCCAACTGTTCATGTTGTAAAAAAATACGCTCTCGAGACCAGGGAATTCAAGAGAGTCCATGTAGTCCAATACTTTATTGCCCTCCCTCCAGGTGTGGGTTACATTGGTATAATCATCAAGGATGTCAGGGAATTTTATGATGATGTAATATATCATCTTGGTAACTATACTGAGGCCACAAAATTCATTATTCAAAAGCATTGAATCTTTTTAGCTTCTATGAAATCCAAACACCTCTACAGGCACACACTTAGCCTCACGAACATGTCCATATCCTCTACTTGTAGAGCTCTTCCTTGACCTAGATAGACCGTAAAGTCCAAAATGATAGGCCCATTGCTATCATGATAGAATTCCCCACTACGAAGGACACCAATGTCATATGATCCATTAGAGTAGTATATCTATCCCCTAGATGGTGTCTGTCAGTAGACCCAATTTTCTAAGGGGTGAATATTGCCCCGTTGAGTGCCTTTGGAGTCTGATTTAATCATCTGCAAGGAAGGGGCCTCCCTCTATTTGTTTATAACTTTAACCATATCAATTAGAAAATTTTTAGTTCTAATAATAATAGATCAACCTGAATATTCCATCCCTCTTTAATGAGCTTGTTCCTCACCTACCACAAACACTGAAGTCCATCATACAGAATAATAGTATGATCCATCCTCTCCAAGCCCCATCTCCTGATCCCTGAAACCAGTGTTCCAAGAAAGGCCGATCCAACATGGCAGTAGTGGGGAAGGTGGTAAATCCACCAAAGTCATTCCTCACCTCATGAGCCCACTCACTTTTAATGAAATGATGACCTGAGATTTCTTCCTTATGTCTCATTCAACAAAAACACTGATAGTAAATATATATTCCACATCACTTAACATTATAATACGTGGGGACTACCTTATTACTTATTCTCCTGGTGAGAATGTTGAATTTAGTGGGGATACTCTTGGTCCAGAGGTCATCATTCCACACATCAACCGGGTCCTGTAAGGTGAGGGTCTGACAAATTCCTTCTTTGTGGAAGAACCAGAGGGGGATGGGGTGAAGACACACCAGTTCAGGTTAGAGGTCAGCTCTATGTGGTTAAACTGGTCCTTCTAGTTCCTGTTAATTATAGATTTGATTATATCAAGATATTTCCTTTCTTCCTTGTAGGAAATTTCAACATAAGGAAATATTGAGTAGCTGATGACCCCCCACTCTAGTTATTGTATCCGGAACGATACATCACATTTCCCAATGATCCACCTTGAGTGATGTCTAAGTGTGTTAACTATTTGAGTGATCTCCTTCAAGAGGGGAGAAGCATGGCCATCCAAAAAATACATTTACTCTAAATAATTTTTGTTTATAGTGATCCCCCATAGTGTACACTGTTATAGAAACTCTCATGCCAATATTTCATGCATGCAATGGATGGTGACTACAAGGCTATGAACATTAATCCCACCTCTCTAACTGAGTATGATATAATGCCCCAAGAAACCTTGTGTCATTTTCCATCACACATAGGATCCCTAATGAAATCAGAAAGGATCATGTTAATGATTTTTATTACACAATTTGGTACCTTGATGTATGATAGGTCATGAACCGGGGTGGCGAGGAGCACACTGTTCACCAGCACTATCCTTCCTAGAAAAGATAAGTACGTATTTTTTCAGTTATAAATCCGATCGATGATCCGAATGATGAGGGGGTAAAATTCACAGATACAAATTCTCCATTATGATAATGGATCCCCCAAGATAATCTGTGGGAATATACCCTATCTACTTTTCCATGATGTGGCTGATAGAATAAAACCTGATAGAGGGACAACTGTTGGAGATGTAGAAGTTGTTTTTTCTCTTGTTAACAACCTAAACACTCCAATGTCCATAATCCTCTAATATCCTATTCAAAAACCTCAATGATATTCCTTAAGAATTAATAAAAATTATAGTATATTCCAAAAACATGAGGTGGGATATCGATGGGGATCTCATCCTTCGTCGGTACGAGAGAATATCCCCATTAGTGAGGCCTCTATTGATGAGGCAGTTGACGAGATCCTGGTCAATAATAATGATGCTTGGGGAGATAGGGTCCCCTTTCCTCAAACCACTGGTTGACCTAATGAAACCATAATTCTTACCCATTAACATTATCATAAGCCATGATTAACTAATTTAGTGAAAAATAATGTCAATATTCCAAGGGAAAAAGCCCATACTATCCATTAATTTTTTTTATGAAACCCTATCCAAGACGGCCATAATACCTATTCATATCATGATTTATGATCATATTTGATCCCGAGGTTTTGAATGTGATATCCTTGTGCATTTCCTAGGACAAAGTGATCACCCCTAGATGGATATCACCTTGACAATTCCACTATGTTCCATAGAGATCCATTGGGGGAGGTGCATAAACTTAAGTGAGTTGATGATGATGGAGAGGAACTTTAGGGGACATTTCACATGCTAACAGGATGAAATGGAGAATGGAGGGAGGGTTCTTGGACTTGGGGATCAACACCACCATAGTAGAACATGAAACACGGGGTTTATGAGCACTCTAAAATAAGTATTAGATTTCCATAATTAACTTCTCCCTAACTATATCCCATGAGGATATATAAAAGGAGATAGGAAATCCATCCGAGTTATCCATACTATCTGAATTAAGATTCATCATGGCATCGTGGATCTCATTATGTTGAGGAATATACCCTAGTACCTCATTATCATGGACAATAATTCAATTCTAGATCACATAAAAAAACCTTGTATTTTCCCTTGGAAATCCATTAGGTAGGTGGTTATTGGTTCTAACAAGATGACGAGTTTCCCAGATCACCCACAACATCTCTGTCATTAGTGGAGGTTCTATATTCTAGAATTATGTTTGGTTTTAATAGAAATTTCATATCCTTATTACAAAAATGAAATAATGTTGTGTTCATGTAACCCTCTTTTAGCCACTTTATGAACACATTATCCCTATATAGTTATTCTAGTTTCAAAATCATGTCTGCTAGCCTCTCCTTCTTACTAACAAGGGCCTGAAACACCTGAACATCCTAGTCATCCTCTAGTCACCATTTTAGATGATAAACATCTTGGTAATTGGACTCCAAATATCTGTTTAGAGGATGAAGATATCTCACCTACATCTAGATCCTTGATTTAATCCACCTCAACCTATTTTGAAAAGAAACCCACATATTCCCCTGGGGGGGTCAATCTAGGTGTCTATAACTAGATAGTGGTAAGACATAAGATCTTCCCAATGATTTTAGTATCTAAACTATTCTTGATGATCATTCCTAGAAGACAAGGTATGTAGAAGTGGGGAGTGGTCCGATATTCAACGCACTAGGTGAAACACCCTAGTTTTGGCATACATGGAAATGGATTTCATGTTATCCAAACATATGTACAAGAGGATCCAGAAATGGAAGCTACCATTTTGATTGTTGAACCATGTGAACATCTCGCCTAAGTATCTAAGATCCATGAGACCCTTGGAAGACATGAATTGAGTGATGTCTAAGATGGCTCTCTTGGGAAAGGGTCCTCTCACGTTCCTCTCTTACAGATCAACAACAACATTAAAATCACCCCCAATAATCAACGAAAGAGTACTTGTTTCTAAATTTTTGAGATCATTTTACATGATCTCCCTCTGTTTAGGATCACAGATAATATACCAAATGAAAAAAATAAGGAATGGAATCCAATAGTTTCTTTAATTATAATGAATTTTTCACCCCTGTTTTGGATCAATTTTGACACTCATTCATCATAAGACCCAAATGTGCTGGTTGGAAGGCTTGGCATGCATGAAACCATTCATTTAGATATTATTTGAGAACACAAAAAATATTGACCGAGTTCTTCTTATATTTGAGGATGGAAACCATTGTGATATTAAGTTTAGTAACCTTAGAGACTGAAAAGTCCATTTTTTCCTGGGACTCAATGCCACATGAATTCCATATGATGATTAGGGTTATTGGGAAAAGAGTGTTTTGGAATTTGATATATAACAATTAACCTTTTTGAAGTGGGAGGGTGGCCTCACCTATAGTTTTCTAGACTATGATCTATTAAAAACTCCATTATCCTTGGGCAGGGTCTCAATTGAGTATATACTTGTATCCTAATGCAGGGTAGCTATCCTTCTCCTTGTGTTTGGGTATGATTTTGATCTCTTCCTTGTGCCCTCTAAACTCCGAGAAGGGTAGCCCACTGACAGCGCCATATGAGATACTTAGGGGGATTAGAAGGGTTTATTTTGTATAAGTTACCAAATGAAAAATTAACCAACTCAAGATATCCATATTCCCCTTTAGTAACACTTTTGGGTAGAACTAAGTTAAGAGGGGGAAGCGCTAGTAGGTCGGCGGTGGGGGATGATCCCTGGGAAAGTTCCCATTCTATGACCCGCAAGAGGGATCATGAGTGTATATATTGAGGGAGGGAATGCATAAGCCTGAACCCTGGGAATCCATCTTAGGGTATAGGGAACTATAGCCTAGTAATCCACATTATAATCCTCCAGAACTGCATAGAAAGATATGAATCACTAGGGGTTGGAGGAGGGGAAAACAGAACCTCACACGGACCGGCACAACAACTTTTTCACCACTTGGAAGATCCTCATTGGGGGTAGCCATTTGAGCTCCTATGTCCCCTCCCATTAGGGAGAATTATGATACCCACCTTTGTTACTGTAGTGGAAAACCTGGAAGGAATGAACATATAGAGGACAATGTGAGTAGTATATTTCATAGACTAGGTAAGAGATATCTTGGTTACAAAAAAATGAGTCTTGTCACCTTTTACCCATTATTAATTTTGTGGTCATTAAATTTTTCTTGAAACATTCACATACTTGGGATAATTTTTCACTTGAAATTAAATTTCTATTAAAAATTACTTTTTTTGTATCATGGATACAATTTTTTCCTAAACTAGATTGAATTTATACATATGATATTTTACTATGAAAGTTACTTCATCGAATTGAAAAATATTAATATTTTGTATTCTATTGTTGTTAAATATATTTGTTGGTATGGAATATTGTTTTTGAATTAAACATATTATTCAATATATGAGTAATGAATTAAATATGCAGTGATGGTTATAACCTAGTTATTGATATCCCCATTAAGCATTGATAGGTCTAATAAGAGAAATTAGTTGTCACAACTTTCTAAATGAGTTTTTTTTGCATACCATCCAATAAATTAAACTTTATTTATAAAAGGTCTTGATATATAATATATCAGGATGTAAGAGATTTTAATGAATAATATTAATTTTTCCATCATTAAGAATTAAATTATTATTATCCATGAGATAATTTCTTTAATATTACCCTTGAATTTATTTTGTGATTTTGTTATTCATTAAATGGCATGCGCTTTAAGATATTTACATTTCAATATTTGTTATACCTTATTTACTAATGATAAAAGTTACTGTACATTACCCATTATGCTCATATGAGATCACCAATTATTTTTTCCTTTTCCCCATGATATGAATAATGATGTCATTAATAATATCAATAGTGAGATAATGTTTCTTATTCCAACTTTCTTTTATATTTCCAATGTAACATGGGAATCATGTATGTATCTGGTTCTCTGAGTCTTCCAAACTTATTGGTCCTAGGGGATGATATCAATCCAATATTGTGAAAATTTAATAAATAAGAGATTATATTTGGGTTACTATACTTGTGGTTGTTACATATCTATTTCTATTAACAATAAATTATTATTAAAAAAATGAGAAGCATAGATTTAGGAGAAAAATGTATTCTATTTCATCTAAATAAAATAAGTTAGACACAATGTATGAATGTAATATTATACACATCAAAGGTGAATGTAAGTGATATATTCCTATAAATCACCATGTACATTACACAACTAGAACTCCGGTCAATATGGAGGTTGCAGTTTGAAAACTATTACTTATGTTGCATAAACTACAGTTAACAAACTTTTAATTTCAGGGATAATATATATCTACCCTGTAGAAGCTACATGTTGGGAGTGGTAAAATACTGATGGAAATAAAATATAAATTAGAATATAAGAGGTGATATCTCATAGAATGAGGACTTAGAAGTTTAAAAGTCATGAATATGAATCCACTTTGGATTCATGGAAAACACACATATAAGATGTGATCAGACTAGTTATTTTGAGGAAGAATACATGATTACTATTCTTGGGAAGTTTTATCACACTAAAAGAGAGAATTCGAAATTGAATTTTTTTAGGAAAATTCCCTACTAGTAGATGTGACATTGAAGGCCTTTTGGAAGTGGAAACCATGTATTTTTTTAGAAGATTATCCTCATATAAGATAGTTGAAATTAAAATATTCAAAAACATTGAAAAAAATAAATATAGGTGTTGTTAACTTTGGGAATTATAGTTCTTTAATATGAAAATAAATTAGAATATCTTTCAAAGAGGACCAGATGTTAAAATCAATTGTATATTTATTTTTTGACATATTTAAATATAACATACTATGTGTAAATAGATATGTAATGATGGAAATGAAGTAATATTCCAAATAAATAATGAACATTTCTATTCTCGAATTATTGATCAACTATTTTGAAATGATTTAGAACTCGTTGAAATTTTGTTTAGATTAGATATTGAAGCAAAACATGTTACCTTATTTTGAATGATGAGATTCAGTAATGGAATAAAAATCATGGTCACCTTGGCTATATAAACATGAGAAAAATATTAAAGGAAGAAGTTTTAAGATATATAACTATAATAAAAATATAAGAAACCAATATTTAATAAGTTTTTTAGAAAGGAAAGATGACTAATTAAAATCATGAATGAGTAGGAATACCATCCACTATACCTCTTGAACTCATACAATCAGATTTTTATAGACCAACATAGATCCACCCACAATGGATGATTTTTATTTAATCTCCTTTAAAGATGACTTCACTCAACTGATGAGTGTTATGTTTTTAAAAATTATATTCTATAATTTAATTTTTTTAATATTTATAGGTGGAAAGATAAAAACAAGTTGGTGAAAATACCCAGAATATAAAAATGGATAATATAATGGAGTTCACATGTAATTATTTTGAATCCTATTTTTCAAATAATGAAATAAAACATTGGTATATTTCTCCTTACACTACTTAAAAAATTGGTTTGTTGAGAAAAATAATAATTTTTTTTTGAAATGGGGAGGAACATGATTATTGAATATAATACCCTTATGTTATTTTGGAGGGAACTTATATATATGTTAGTACATATTCAAAATAGATGTATAATTACACTAGAGGCATGAATTATCCCCTATGAAGTGCGTTACAAGAAAAAACCAATAATGAAATATTTATAGTGTTTATATGTCTATTACTTATGAAGATAAAAATTAAAAATTGTGTAAAATTTTATAAAACAACTATATAGTGAATTTTACTAGGGTATACAACCAATGGATTGAGATACATATTTTTTAATGAATGATAATCAAAATTGTGTCAACATGTGATGTTAAAGTAATTGAATATTATTCTAAATCGGTGCAAACCAAGTAAGTTGAATCCAAATAATCAATAGAATATTCAATATAATCTTTTGAAATAATTTTGGGAAGAAGAAGGAATTTTTGAGGTTAATATCAAATAGATATGTTTCATTTAATCTAGTGATGATTAAGGATATACTATAACAGTAACCTTAAAATTATAGATTTTAAATAAGTATGTTAAACCATGAAATATCATTGGATGTTGTGAATCACTAGTTCCAAAAAGTAGAAATATGATCATGAAGGATCAAAAAAGTATTATTTTTCTAGTTAATCCTCAAACAATATCAGAATCACTTGAGTATAAGGAATAATAAAGACTATGACTGAGGAGTTGAATCAATTTGAGAAACAAAAACACTTGAGTACATATTAATAGAATGGAATGGAATAAAATTACTAGATATAAATGTGATTACATGTAACACCCATTGATTTTATAATATATTTACCTTAAATAAATTTTATTTCTTTGATAGATTGTACTACATGGTCTACTGAGTTTTAATGAATCCCATTATACTATTACAATAATATTATTTATATATGACCATTATAAACTAATTATTGAATTGGTGGGTATAAATAGGATTAACCAAATTATAAAATATTTATAAGGTTCCTAATAAATTTTTTTTATAGATTAATTCTTATGAAATAATCACACAATTTCAAATAAAGTCATTTTATTCTTCAAAAATATGTCTTCTTCAAAAATGAATTTTATAAATATTTTCCAATATAATATAATTAATTTATACCACCGTTATTAATTTTATATTTTAAAAAAGGATAATTTTTTAAAATATAATATCAATGTTAAATTAAGTCTAATTTTTTTTATTTTTTATTTTGAAAAATATTGGGATTTTAGTGAATAGAGAAATATATCAATTTTTGAAAAACTATCATTTATTTTCATTATAATTAAGTAATTTATTATTTGATTAGATTTTAGATTTTTTATTAAAGTAAAATATTATCCATTTTATTTATAATAATAAAAATAATTTCATTTGAATGAACATTTTTCATTATATTATTATAAATATATTTTTATGTTTAAAAACACATTCTTTCTAAAAAATGTTTTTAAGTACCTAATGTATTTCAATATTAGATGACTAAAATAATCCATAATGAGGAATCATTAAAATTATCTTTATATATATTATATATATATATATATATATCTATTTGAATTGTAATTAATATAATGAGGAATAATTGTCATAGAGTTAACATAAAATCATCTTTTTCTTGATAAATGAATTTTCTTAAAAATTGTATTTCATCATGTTTTTTTTAATTATTTTAAATTTCATTTAAACATGAAGAGAATTTATTTAAAATAATAAAATTAATTTTTTGAATCAACTTATTAAAATTTTCTTAGAGTGAATTTTTGATAATTTTGTAAAATTTTAATTTTTCGGGGAATAGTAAAAAATAATGATTTTTTATTGAATCCTTTCATTTTATTTAAAGACTTTAAAAAGATAAAATCTTCTTTAAAAATTATTTAAAATTAATATTGGTTAAATAATAATATTATTAATCCAATTTAGTTTATCTTAATAAATTTTATGTTCAATTTGGATATAAAAACATTTTTTATTTATGATAATAATTCTTTATAAAACCACATTTTCATCATGTCTAGAGGTTTAATTTTATATTAAATTCTTCCACTTATTTTAATTGATTTTTAAAAAATGGATTCATTATATTTAATAAGAATAATTAATATTATATATTAATATAAACTAATGTTTTTGATATAATGAATACTAAAAATATAAAAAAATAATTTTAGAGGCTACGAAAACAACATTTTTATCGAGCGGACAAAAAAAAAGATAAGGTTAAAATGACCTAAAAACTTGTAAAATTCATATTTTCAAGAACTATTTTGACCTTTTATCGTATAAAGTTTTTTAATGAACTATTTTTTTTCCTTTTAACAAAGAAAGTGACATGTAATTATAGGAAAACATTGAAAAATTACAAGTTTTCACTCACCTCAATTATAAAAGGTAACACCTTATCACATCCTTTTCACACTTAGAAATCTCTTTAGCTTGTAAAAGACTTACCAAAATCAACTAAATACTTACCTTATCATAGCCTAGATTCCTTATTTTGATTATTAAACAATCTTATGTAGGATTTAGTTATTTAACTAAAGAGGTATTCCAAATAAGAGGTATAGTTCTTAACCATGCATTTGTATTTTATTTCCTCTTACCCCACTATCAAATATTCTTAATCTATGATGAAATAATAACACTATAATATTAACTATAATTATATTTTATTATGTTAATTTCATAACTTATATCCATCTCCACATCCATTAAATGGTAAATCAATCCATGAATCACGTTGATGGTTGACTACTTCCTCACAAACTGATATAATTCGTTTTCCTTCACTACCTCTCATAGCTGGATATAATGATGGATTTAATGTTTATATATTATATTTAAGAGATAAATTTACATCTAATATTACAAAAAAACATAAAAAAATTTCTTTATAATTATTTTTGATATGATAGCGTCGCTCGCGCGTACATGTGGACTACTATCTCTAAGAACCAATGCGATACATTTTTCATTTCATTTTAACATGGATGTTAATAATGATATATTTAATGAACATATATGGTAAATATTATATAATAATTTGTCAATAAATTGTAATTATTATTTACCTTTCTATCAATCCTTCCTTTAAAAAAATTAAATAATGTTCATGCATACATATGACCAACCATCTTCATGAACGATATAATTCATTTTTTGATCTATAAAAATCGTGGATAACTATAACTATGTATATAATGAATATATATTATTTTTATATCATTGTTAAAATTATCTATATAATTTAATCACATTCAATATATGAGGAATGAAAGTACCAAAACAAAACCTATATGATAAATGAAGTAGTTATCACCCATAATAGTAAATTTTATAAATAATTGTTAATTAATGGGTGATAAAAATGTTCTATGTAACTCAAATATGGAATGATATATCATATTACGATTATTTAATATATTTAAAATAAATATATATTTATTATAGAGGATTTTTTAACATGTATAGAGGCATTTATACCTAAGGTAATAGATTTTCGTCTTAGTTTTATTTCTATGGAAAAAATGCCATATTCACCACTTTTTTCTTTTGTGTTGTGTATATAATTACAATAAATTTATTCAATAATTATTATTATGAAAATTATATTATATAAATATCCATTTAATTTTATTTCTTTCTTGGGGATTATAATTCAATGGTTACCAAAATGGTATGGGTTTTATATTACAACCTATTTTTTATCAGGACTGGTTATAATTATGTTTCTGATAATGAAATGTTATCATCTATCTCTCAAAAATATCATTAATTTTATTTTACTCTGGTTATTTGTGGAGAATAAATTTTTTCATTTTATTTTTCTCTCTTTAATAACTAAATAGTCAAAATATTTTATTAAGGAAAACCTACTATATATATCTCTTTGTTCGAAAATACTTTCTCTTCCACATCCATATTTTATGAAAATGTTTTAATTTTTTTCTATCCCAAAATAAAATTTTAAATTATTTTATCACTTTTTTTAATTTTCACAAAATATTTTAAAATTAACATTCTTATCATTTTTTGAATGAGTTATTTTTGGAATTTTTGAAAAAATGTTAGATGATTTTTTAACATGTATATCATGAACAATGTTTCCAATAGGCATGACCACATAATGATTTAAAGCATCCTTTATAATTATTAAAGGTTATATTTGAAGAAAAATTTATATTTAATATTTGGTAATTTTTTATATTTTAAATTAGTATTATAACTGTGTAATGGTTATTTTCCCAAAAAATGTTGCAACTTATCTTTTGAAATCATTTTACAAATAATATGACATTCTTTGATGTTATATAATTTTTTAAATATATTATAATATGATAACATACTTATTATTTATACGGATGGTTTAACATTATTATGGAAATATGTTTATGAAACTCATTCCTTTTCAACAGGTTATGTAATGATGAATTGATTAAATGAATATGAAACCCGTTTCTTTTCAATGATTTATATTGTAATGAAATGTTTACGAAACCCATTTTTAAGAGGTTGTGATATAAAGTTTTTATGATGTTGTGGTGTATATGTATGATTTTTATCATGTGATAGGTGGTCTTAGAATTATATCTCTATCACGTTCATTGGGTAGTTAATAATGTTTTATGATATCAAAGGGTAAACATGGAGTTATACCTGAACCAAAAGAGGGTAAACATGTGATTATATCAAGCCAAAAATTGGGTATAGGGGAGGTTATCCCAATCCCAATGCTGGTACAGTAGTGCTTAACCCAATACTAACATTTTATGAATGTCTGGGCGGGTATCCTTAACATTATATTTTCTATGCTTATGTGTATACCAAAAAACAATGCCTTATGTCAGTGTTTTGTTATCGTGGATCATATTCCTTGATTCTATTATAATTCATGTCATATGAAATGTAATTATTTATTCTAGGTCTCAATATTATGATTTTTTATTTATAGGGTATATTTTTCAAATGTTGACATCATGTTATCATACACTTATGCCCTTGTTATGCCTATGTGAATCATTGAAACCTCCCCTATCTACCCTTACTGAACCTTTGAGCTTACCCTTTCATATTTTTCCATTACCCAAGTTATAAAGAATTTTTTAATAATGATATCTCTAATAATGGTTGTCATTATAAAGTTACTAGTGAGATATTTTATAGTTCACTTATGAAGAAGTTGTTTACGTATCGATGCTTCCAAAGACACTAAACCTTTATTATCCTCAAACATGTTATTGTGAAATGAGATGAATATTAATTTGTTAAGATTTAATATCTATGTATGAAAATTATAGGTATATAGAGATTAGGAATAATATTAATGAAAAAAACAAGTATTGAAAAATGAAGTTATGTTATCTGACTATGGATACTAAAAGATAGAAGTTGGTGATCTTGTATAAAAAATTTCCCTAGTTTCAATACTTGATACCATTTGGATGTTTTGGAAGTTTATTCTCTTTGAGAATACGTGGTTATTAGATGGATGTGAAGTTATCATTTTTTATTGGTGACGTTGAATTAAAAGTTTACATTAAACAACTAGAGGGATTCATAATTGTGGAGGATGAGAGTTTGGTATGCAGAATAAAGATTGATTAATATGGGTTGATCAAATCCTCATGTGAATAGTATTATAAACATTATATCTGCTTGAATATATAGAATTTATCTAAAGGAAATGTTGAAACCAACTTATATGCGATGGAGGTATGTTTCAAAACACTAATATTCATTATTTAAAATAAAAAAACTATATTTTTTACTGATAAGGATCATGGCTGTATGGAGTTATCTAAAAACCAGGGAATACATTAAAATTTCAAATTTTTTGAAGATGAATTTATTTATTAGGATAAAATTTAGTTAAAATGGAAGATACATATTCTTATTAAAAGAAAATTATTTAATTGATGTATTAAGGATAATTGACATGGAAAATTATACGGAACTGTCAAATAGTATCTTTATTGGAGTGAAATTGGGGGAAGATAAATGTAGTGAAAAGTGTCAATCAACCCAATTTCTAGAATTTATGTGGTTTTTTACACGATCTAGTTGTATCACAACTAGACAATGTGTATATAGTTACTTTTTATAAAAGATATCAAAGTGATTTAAATCATTCACACCTAATGGATACTAAAATAATTTCAAGGTATATAAAATCGATGATAATCATTGGATTGATGTATCAGAGGTCTGATAAGTTAATATTACACTGGTTCACTAATGAAAATTGGTTTAGTGATTCTGATGAAAATAAATCAATATCTCGAGGTGAATTATTTTTGGGATAATGTTTTGTTTTTTGGAATATTATAGATTATAGCCCATTGATTTTGAGTATAGGTGAATTATAATATATTTCTACCCCAAATGATTGAACTCTAATGAAATGGATAAAATTTTAACTCGAATACTTGAATAGAAATTTTAAGATCAAATGAAATGTTTATATTATAATAAAATGTTCAATTGATCTCTTAGAGAACATAATTGAAAACTAAAAATAAAAAAATATTGACACAAGTTTTCATTCAATTAATGAAAAAAGTTTTTTCAGAAGATGTTTGGAATGGGAATATTTTAACGGTGGATCAAATTACCAATATTTTAGCAATTGTTATGAAAAGGTAAAAATTTGAGGAACAGAAGCTAAAATTCAGTGTGCAAACTACCCATTTACTTAATGAATGTTTTGCTGACCCCTCCCCCATTTTCCTTATATTATTTTGACAAAGTGGTAGATATGTGAAACACTTTTCTAAAAATATATTATACAGCTTTTCAATCTTCTATTTATATAGGGTTTTATTTCTCATTAGAAGTTGGATATATGAAATTTAGTTATCAAATTGAAGGGTTTATATCAAAATCACTTATCCAGAAATTACTTGTCATTAGGATACCAAATTATATAAATAAAATTTCATTCTTTAGATGTTTTTTGTATGGATTTTTCTCTTTGAGGAATGGCTGTGATTAAATGTATAAAAGAAGTTTTTAGGTTTCTAAAAATGTTTGGTAACAAAAAAATATAAAGGGGGAGGTTTAAGTTCCCATTTCACTTTGAAGGTGTTTTATTTGTTCTAATTTTTTTGAAGAATGACATTGAGTTGGGTTGTAATGTTTCAAACTATATAAATTTTATTATGACGATTTTTGTAATTTCCTCAAAAAATTTTAAAGTCATAAATAGTTGAAAGAGTACTGTGGGGAACACTAAAAAATAATTTGGTGATGCAATATTGTTCATATATAGAAAAGAAAATATATTTTATTAATGATAAAAGTTGATTTAAGATGATTTTTCTAAATTTTATGTTCATAAGAAGAAGTGGAAGTTCCCACAATACAGAAGCTCCGTATGAGGGTTACAAGAAGAAGGTTTCGATTTTAATAGAACATTGGATTGATGAGGATACCAAAAGAATCTATTTCAATAATATCTAAAGATGATATTATAATAAAAATCATAAAAAAAGATAGAAATATAAATTATAGAGATAATTTGGATAAAATAATTATAAGAAAGGATCCACAGAAAGATATATAGAAGTAGAAAAAACATGCTACTGGATGAAGAATTGTGAAGGGTTAAATGACCACAAGAAAATTAGATGAAATACTTTAATTAATAATAGATATAATTAGATGATTTGGGTATAATAAGTTTAATGTGATATTTATCAGATGACAAATCATGGATAAGTAAAAAATGATGAACTTTTAGAATTAGAGATATTTAGAAGGAGGAACTGGATTCTGGAGGTTAAATGTGAGTTAAACTGAAGAAAAGGATAACCATAAGTTTGTAAATATGATTTAAAATGACCAGAAGTTACCATGTGACTTAATATAAACATCATGAATTCAAAAAATTATGATTATAATGAGATGGATGTTAAAAATACATTATTTATGAATGAAAGTTAGTTATGCTAGATGAGATATATAGATGTATTAAAGAATGTTGTCATGAAGTTTTTTAAATGACTTGACAATGTCAAAAAAATGATATAATTAGAAATTCATTAAGGATAATGAATAAGTTCTTGAGGTGACTGGGAGTATAAAATAAATTACCATGATTTTCTAAAATTAATTAGAGAAATTCTAGTTATAGAAAGATGGAAAATAATTATAAAAATGTTTTTTTGCGATATTTTGATCAATACTAATTTTGAGTAAAGAAGATCATAGAGAATTAAACCAATATTCATAAAAAGATATTTTGAGTTGAAGAATAGGATCATGAATTTGAGTTTACCAAAATATAATGCATCAAAAGAATTATTTTCTAGGAATTAAAGTTATGAATGTTGATGCGTGTAAGTAGAATATTCTTCTCTATTCAAGATTCTAAAAAGATAATCCAAACACTATAATTAGTAGGGACTAATATAATTATTTAGTCAGGATAAATCTGTGGGGGATGAATTTTTGGATAAAGGATGATCCCACCCCATTAAACAATAATTACTGATTGATCATAGTGTAAATTATGTGGCATGGAAATTCTAAGTGCATCATGGAGTATATTCCCTCATTGGGACTGAACCTTGTAAAAATCAGTGTGCTTTACTTTCTTGTTTACTTTACATCATGTGGTGTGAGTGAGTATTTTTACAAAAATGGTTCATTGCCATAATAATTTATAGATGTTAACTTCAAGTAAAATTATTTAATAAAAATGGAATTATTGATTCTTCCCCCGAGAACCCAATTCTATGTGGTTCAACCTATTCCTCAGTATCAAATGAAAGATGACTACCAATGATTTATTAAATATATCTTCAGATCCTAATTTTTCATTTTCATCACATGATAAATTTGAGGAAGTGGAGTCTCAATTATATGAATATATGAAAATATATATAACAAAATATAAGGATTTTCATCAAATAATATATAAGAAGTATGCATAAGTTAAGATAGAGGTCACTAAAGTGAAGAATGAGAAAGATAAACTAACATCAAATTTTTATGATTGAAAAATTAGGATTTTGGCACTAATTTATTCAAAAAATTACAATAATATTCCAAATTCAAAATTATAAATATAATAAGTAAAATATCAAACCAAAATTATAATTAGAAAAGAAAAAAAAATTCTAAAAATTTATTTCCAAAATATAGTGGTTTTAAGAGCCGTACTAAATGTTAAACCCTAGTATGAAATAATCATGAATTAGACACATGAAGACTAAATGATATATTTTTTATAATAATAGATTAATGCTATAGATTTTACCTTTTATTATATGTGTCAAAGAAGTTGAATCTTTTTTAATATATTCTCAATGAAATTTTTTTAATCTTTTAATAATTGTGAATAATTTAAAACTAAAGAACCAACACTAGTTAAACCTCTATGGTTTAGTAAAATATGGGTCCAAAAAATATTATTTGTGAATATATTTGGATGGAAGAATATCTAGATTCCTTGAACTAAATTTTTAATTAAGAGAAAGAAGCTACATACCACAGTTAAAAAAACCTATATTTTTAATTTTCACTCTTATGTTTAATTTCTTTACTATTATGTATTGGAAGTATAAATTTAATATACATTGGTCTTTACTTTTATATATATTTCGTTTATTTATCATTTTTATTTATATTTTATAAAACACCGTGGGAAATGATGATTTTTATAGGAATTTGTTTTGTAGAATGTTCATATTTTATAGAGAAAATTAATAGAAGTTGAGATATAACATTACAAAATATTTCCAAATAATATTTATCATAATATTATCACTTATTTGTATGATAGGGTTACATTTTTAAGGTTAATTCATCTTATTATTATCTTTTAATTTTTAATACTCTGATAAATTAACTTATATTACCCTGAGTATTTTATTATAATTTAGATAAATTTAAAAGTGATCATTAATTTTGTTATTTATTTGATGTAAAATACGTCAAATTTTAATTATACATTGAATATATTCCATGGATATATTTTATAGCATGATTCTTAGTGAGAAGTTACCTGGAACATCTGATTAAGTCAAATTAAAAAATGGACTTGTTTAACATCGATGTTGGAATACAACAGTATTTTTAGAACATAAAGTGGATGAAAAGGTATAAAAAAGAGAGAGATACCGAGGTTTATTATCATTAAGATGTGAACATTGCCTTAAATAAGGAAATAAGATATGTAAAATTTAAATAATTAAAACATGATGAAATTTTTTTGTTGTTTGAATACCTAGCTCAAAAATATCACCAGAGTGAATAAATTTAAAATTTCATTGTATCATCCATATTTTTTTATATTTTTAATACCAATTCCAAATATTGATGTATATTTTATTATTTTGAACTTTATTACTTAATTTATCTATTAATTTTTTATATTATATTAGTTTACTACATTTACTACCAAGCTAACTCTTTTTAAATTTTTCCTTATTAATCTTCTTTGTTTTCCCCTTTTTGAAAATCACAAAGGGGGATAAATGTGGTAATTGGTAGTTTTTTTAGATATCTAGGAATGATATGTTTTATTTTTTATTATCATGATCTATTTGTATTGATATGCTTTTTATGTTTTGTATCAAAGTTAGAGAATTCACATTTTTATGGATATTAGACTCAAGGGGCATTTAATCAGAAGTAACAATGTGTTTATTATTTTAAATGTTTTATTTTCAAATTTACTTTTTATTTTTTGTTTTATGATATTCAAAAAGTTGGATAATGTTTAGAAAAATTAACCTTTAAAATCCTTTATTTTTTAAATCACAATACAAATATTTTATTATTTTGATATAACTTATAGTCTTCTATGTTCTATTTTTATGAATACTTATATTCAGATTCATAATCTTTAGTGAACTGAATCCTTACTAAATATTGTAACTTTGTGAAATCACTAAATTACATTATGAAACTTAAAAAAATTATTCAGATATTTTTGTATCTAAACCCAAAAATCAATTTTGTTTACACTGAGGTATATTATGCTTAAATATGTAAAAAGTTATCAAACATTAGGGAATTGTACATATAAAAAGATAACTTGAACAAATGAAATTATAATGATGTGTATAATCTATCCACATTTTATAACATCACATGTATTTGTTTTTAGCATTTTTTTCTCAATTTTTTTTTGTTTGAGGATTTTTATAAAAGATATATGTTCGATTTTTATAACTATTTCTTCAAATCTAATTTTATTGGAGGGATTATTGGGAATATATCCTGTATCTTATGAATGGTTTAGTTAAACATGATTCTGGGCATGATAATATATTTCTTATAAATTTTTGTGTTCAATAATGTTTAGTTTTTGGAATTTCTTATAATCATACTGATTGAATAGAAATATAGGGATAAATTAGTCCCATACTGACATGTTTTTTGAAGATGTTCCAGGTTTAGAACATGATTCTTCTAATATTTTGTTTTATGATGTTCTAGTTACATAACATATATCCTACTGATAAGGGATCCAAAAATGGTTTGGGATAAATGTGAATATTTCATGTAAACTGGTATTGTTAGTAATAATATCCTTTAAAGAAGTTTTTGGATTTTTTTAAATCTCCATTATATTTTTTTATTTGAATTTATTATATCTTTTGATTATTTTAGTTTATATCTGTTTAATTTTTTAACTGCTAAGAGTTTTATTTCAATAGTATGCATTGATCATGTATATTTTTATATTATTAGTTCAAAGTTTGTAACATTTGAACTATTTACATTTTATATTGGGAAATTTTTGAGATGGATTTATATATTTAATACTCCCATATCATTAGAGATTCCATACACTTATTATCTAGAAAAAAAAATTATTTCCAATTGGGTTTTGTTTTTATAATATATTGTTGTTATATATTTTAAGGAAATTTGATGAAATTTTGAAATCCAATCCCATTATGTGACATAAAATTTTATTTTCTCTTATCCTCATAATTATTCTAAGATTGATCAAATCTTAATTTCATATGCAATCCATTTTATGGGAGACTAAAAATAATTTCTAATGGTAGCTAGAAAATGATTTTACTCTATTTAAATATATTTTGAGTATATTTTTTTGTTAATATAATCGAGGAATTATTTAAATAGCCCCATAAATATACTTAAGACCAACCTTGTATATAAATAAATGTATAGTCATTAATATAACATGATTGACCTTATAGTTTTATACCACATTACAATCCAAATTCTCTTTTACCCACCTTCAATATAAATACATTTTCTTGATTAATTCATGAATAAGTTTGAATGAAAGGGAATACATGTATTTTACATTATGAGGCATTACATAATTTGGGGAATATGAGTTGTGTGTACCAAAAATTTTCATCATTTGAAATAAAAATGGGAATGTTTCATTTATTCATTTTTTCCATTTAAATCATCATATTCACTAAAAAGGAGACAAAAATATAGTAAAATAAAAAAATATAAATTAAATATAAATTATAGAATGAGAAGAATTTATTCACAATGAATATTTTTTTTACTCAGGACCCTCATCAAAGAGAGAAACAATTAGATGGGAAACACATAAAATGTGTTTGAGTGAGGCTATTTCATTGAGAATTATTGAATTTGATCATGAAATATATTTTATGTTCAATGAAAACCTCCACATTGAGCCTTTGTTTTTTAAATATCATTAGATACAAAAACCTAAATCTCATAACGAACCATATATCAGAATACAAGATTAGTACATTTTCTCATCTTTATTGAGTGAAAAATTTAAAATTTCATTATGTATATGGAAACAGAATATGTCTTGAAATTATATATAACTATAAATATTAATTAATTATATTTATTGAATTGATTCAATTAAGTCTAAGATTGGTATTTCTTTAAATAGTTTTGGATGGATATGGTAGGGAACATTTATTGTGTATATAAGGAATCATATATTTGTAATAAAATTCATATAAAAACATGATTTATTTTTTGGGGAAATAATGGTAAGAATCCCCTCAATCATACTGACCTCCTCCTACTATGTTCTTACAAATAAAACTAAATATCTAATAATATCTAAACATACCTAATCAAACCACATATTCATATCAACAAGATGCAATAGGTCATCCATGAAAATATAAAATTGTTTTTCTTAAGTATGTATCCAATAAATAAACCCCATGGTTATAATATGATCTAATCCACTTGAAGAAAACCTCTCCACTTCGTCCAAAAAACAAGTATCCAGAATTCTTTCATTCCCTCAGTTGATCTTCCTTCCAACTGTTGTAGATTATCTTTGCACCATATCAAAGTATATAAAAACATGAATAATGAATTCTTTCTTTAAAATAACCACCCCCAAGCAAAAAAAAAATACACATACATTCTCCACTAACCATTCTATCTTGAAATTATAACTCTATTGATCACCCTTATTGATACACCAGACACCAAGCATCACCATGTTGCTTACATTATGCCAAAAATATTCTAAAAAGAGTGTGAAATCAATTTTTATGTAAATTTCCATCCCGTATCATCAGTACACTTTACATAACTAAATCATTCTATCCATTTCACCATTGTATCATTTCCAATAACATAGATAATAATAAACAATTTTCATCTGTTTACTTGTACATATTGTTGAATTAGTCAAAGGGAACTCAAGCTATATAAGATGTTACTAGATGGAGATAAAAATAGTTTCATGATGAGGTGATTATTATAAATAGATATTTATGTAAAATTCTATCAAAATGAGGTTAGAATATACATTCCCACTACATGGGTGTTTTTAAAGGCCAAATTATATTCTATTTATGTATTTCCAATTATGTATATTTTGTGGTTTTTTTCTTCTTTGATTCTACTTTTATATGTGTGTTATTATCTTATATGTATTGTTTTATGTTATATTTCTTAATAAACATAATATAAAAGTGTTCTACGGTTATTTTATAACCCATTATGGGTTGTCTTAGTGTGAATCATGTTGATACTATTGAGTTTCTACATTTAATTATAACTATATTTACTTAATGTGATAATTATGGTAGGATGTAGAGGAAATAATATCCACATTATTTTTAATCACCTTTTTGATGTTCTCTCAATATCTTAAACCAAATAGTATCCTAAAAATAAATTCAGTCACTGTATGGTGAAAATAAATGAAATGAGAAGTTTATTAACATTTAATCAAATTGTGGTGTTTGAGTAAGTTCACTTTGTTATTGAAAGAGTGTTCTTAACCTCTCACAAAATATGATAAAATATTGAAATGTGATATCAGTGATTAATGATTTAAATATTAATTGTATATATTAATTAACATTAGATAAATATGAATGAATATTATTTATTCTACATTTTCTACAATGGAACTTATAATAAAATATAATGGAGAATGAATTCATTGGGAATCACCTAAGGATTATCAATGATTTATTATAACATTCTATGTGTTTTTACCCCTTATTTATTATTATTTATTATTAATATAAAAGCATGACAACCCCATTATTTTATAATGTTTTAATTTTAAAAAAGTAGATAAAAATTATTAGTGATATAAAACAATGGTGAATATTTAATAAATTATCTTATAGGATATACAAAGGTAAAACTATACCGTACTCTTGTGGAGTTCTAAAATATTATTTTCACCACACCACAATAGTTTTTAATCATTTATTCAAATAAAATCTTCATATAAAATCTATAATTAATATATATAAGTGTTTTATGTCAAGTTATCTTGGATTATATAAGAAAACATTTTTATTTAAATGGTATTTTTGGTATTCTATGTATAGAATTATTCTCATGTTATGTTATGTACACTATGTTCTTGATGAAATTTAAATAATTCTTTTATGGTGAAATAATCAATGTTTATTTTATGAAATTATTTTTTTGATATATAAATAAATGATATCATTTTTTCTTTAATTGTTCTTATGAACTAATGAATGTTTGAACATGAGTAGAATGATTTTCATGGGGTTATCATACAACTAGATCCCTAGGATACAGATTATTTAAAAAGAGAATTATATTTCATTCAATGATTAATATTATTTGGAAAACATATTATTTATTTGAAATCAATTTGGATGTGATATTAGTGTATATAAAATATTCAATGGATATATATATATATATATTGAATTTTTTCATCTCCACCCTTTAGAAAACATAATTTAAACCGACTGTTTCTTTTGTCGAAATTCAAGGGATGAGTGATATATTAGTTGATATGGAACAATTTTTAATTACCCATAGAAAATATTTTCAAACTCTCTCTAGGTTTTTACATAATGGTAATTGTAATATAATATTAGGTGTGACTTTCATGGGATCATATCATATCCTATAATATGGTTCCACCCATTCCCATATAAGATTATCCCCTTAGGATATAATATATTATCAAATAATTCTCATGGTCTGATTTATAATTATATTTAGTGTACTTTAATGATAATTTGATATATGTTTTTTGATGTCCTAAACATTCAAAGCGACTAAAAAAATTATACATGTTTCAGAAGTGAAGTATTTTTTAGGAATTGAATATTTGTTTTAAATCACTGTTTTAAATTATAATAGAAGAATAATTATTTATGAATGTAAAAGAATAATTTCTCTAAATTTTTATTTCTTTCAAACTCAATATTCTATTTTTCATGGTGAAGATGTTATTATTTACAAAATAAATTCTAAAAGGTGAAATATGATGGGAAATATTTGTTTTAATAAATTTTAATAACAATAGTATTAATAATTATTTGACTTCAAAAAATTAAGTGAGTACTTTCTTATATGTATTTGAAATTAGTACAACATGTGATTTTTTATAAAAGTATTTGAATATAACATTGGTGTTGATGCCTATAATTTGTGTATATATTTTCATCATATATTTTATTTCAAATTGGATTAAATACTTATTAAAGCGATTTATTTTTTATGATAAATGATATGAAATTATTATATTTGGTATTTGGACATGTTTTTAAGAACTTTTAAAAAGTATGAATGAAAAGGACAAAATAAAATTCATAATAATCATGTTACATAAGATAAATTGGCATTGAAATCTACATACATATGATAAAATCTTGTGGAGGATCAACTGTATGAGATTAATTCATTCATCAAAGAGGAATCTGGATCACATCAGAATAAATGAAATAGATTGGGATTCTAGGTTTATTTAATAATAACACATGAATGATTTTATATACACATTAAGAATCTTGTGATTTCAAAAGTTTCATAAGACTAAACACATGATATTTATGGGCTTGAATCAGATTAACTCAAATCCATGACTACTTGTCGATGATTATGTGAGAGTTTATAGATTCGAAGTAATATTATCCTGGATGGATTTAAATGCATAAGATGAAAACAACCATATTTTTTGCGATAGAGGAAAGAAAATCCCTACACTATTACATGTTTTACTAAATCATGAACACCCTGATATTTTTAAAAATACCAGTTTATATAATACCCTTATGTCGTGATGTGAGTAGATTTACTACAATCAAGTATAAGATAGTGGATCATTGAAAGATTAAGAATCACTAGGACAAATTTTCATTATGTTTATTTGTCCCTAAGGACAAGTATATATTAATTTAATGTTATTGTAGGATGAAGTCAATATGATATTTTATAGGAATGATGGATTTGGTGTGTTGTAATTTTCAATGTCATGTAAGATACAATATTCCATGAAAAGAATACATGAGTGAAATCTACTTGTAGATAAAGTTAACCCCTAATCTAGGGAACATATATTTTAATTAGACCTCAAAAATTGAATATTTTTTTATAGTAATTTATAGTTTTTTCAATGAATATAAAAGATGGATATTTTAATAAATTTTCAAAGGGATGTTTTAAAGGTGATTTGGAATTTTACAGTATAATATTTACAAGATTAAAACTATTATTTTATCTATTTTTTTCCTATGGTTTAAAATACGACCATATCATACTGAAATATTCATTGCTAGAGTACATGAAGTTAAAATTATTATTACATTTTATAGGGGATAGAATTGAAATTGTTTTCTTTTTTTTCATGATATTACATGATTAGTCAACATTAAATATATAGAACCATTTTTTATATTTTATAAAAGGGTTACTTGATATTTTTTTTGAATTTTGAAAACTGGTTTACATAAAAGTATTGGTGGTTTGGATTGGAAATAGTCAAAGAGATTAATTGGAATATATTATAATAAAATTTTATCAATGATGGAATATTTTAAAACATATTTTTAGGAGGTATTTTAAGAGATTCATGGAATAATGATAATGGATTAATTTAAAAGGATGAGTAAGAAAAATTGAAAAGGATTATCCCCTATGAAATCAAAAATGTGAGAGGAATGACATTTCATTGACCATTGGATCTGATTATACAGGGATTATCTATCCATGGATTCATTACTTGGGAGGAAACACCAAACATCGAACTCTCATATTTTCTTATTTCGGATTTATTTATATTTATTATGTAATCATAGGTTTATTTATTTTGATGATTCTTATTTTATGTACTATTTACATTATTTCTCTAATAGATTTTTAGGTTTGTTTTTTATTCTCTTTATTATGATGTGTAGTTTCTTAATGTTTGAGGACCATTTGACATTTAGTTGGTAACTACATAGGGGAGGGTGAGATCGATGGTAAATGACGTGGATATCGTGTTTTAAAAAATTTATTCAATTTTAATAAATCCTTATTAATTAGTATCACTTTGAGTCCATTAAATACTACAATATTTATTTTAAAATTAGTATAATGATAAATTCATGAAATACCCCTATGTGATTGATAATGATTGGATTACAAGAGTAATCCTTAATTATTATTATTTTCTTTGAGAAATATTATAATAACTATGGGCCTTATTATATTACTCTATATAAGAGTTTTGAATAGGCTTAAGTAGTTTCTTATTGTTATATACAATGTTGGACTAATTACCTCAATAAGTTTAACAACTATTTATTTGACTACCACTTTTATTGGATTTGAACCATTTTCATTAAATAAAATAAACCTTGGATGTTGATCCTTCTCTGTTTATTCTATTTATTTTTATTTTCTTTATAAAATTTCTAATTTATTCTATCATAATTTAGTTTAGTTTCATTTGACATTCATGGAGTGGTTGAAAATATCAATAAGTTTATAAATAAATAATTTGGTGTCTTATTTTATCATTGTATTGTCCTTTTACCAACATTATATTACACAATAGGTATTAGTGTTAGTTTTAGAAATATAAATTTTTATTATTTTCCTCGATTAGATGTTACTGTTCTAAGAATAAGAAAAGTGGAATCCAACCAAGATTATATGTCACAAAATTTTAATACACTCAATGTGAATGTATTCTTTGTCTTGTATTATATAGTTCATGATATGGTTATAATTTTATATTAGTGTATAATGATGTAGTTTTCTACGAATGTAAGTGGTTATTAGTGAATTATATGTTATCATCAAAATGAGATGGGTAGTTTCATTTTGTATTTGATTATGTATTTTGTTTATTAAATTTTCTACTCTCATGAATATATGAAAATATCTTCTTTATGTCCTTTTAATATATTTTTATTTTCCCATTAAAATTTTAATATGATGTATATTAAAGTTCATTTTTATGTGGGGATTAATTTTTTTTATTTCATTGAATTTAATTACTTATTACTTGTTTTATGCATTGTAAAAATGTTAATTATATTCAGAAGTGTTTATTTGGAAGGTTTCTTGAATTATGGGACGTATGGATTGGGTGACATATTTATTTAATTAAATTTTTTTGGATAAAACTAAATAACAAGGCAGTTCAATCTTGAAATATCATAGATAAAATCAAAAAATAATTAATTTATAATTTATTTAGATATAAAATTACCACATTATCACCATTCTGCATGACCAAGTTTTCATCATCATTCATATTTCATTATTTTTACGATGGAGTATACTAATTAATATTCCTAAAAATGCAGCTACGCGTTCTCAAATATTTCCTAGAAACCATTCTTGATAATGTGGGTGTCAATGTGAAAGAATCATGTTCTTTATGAAATTCACTACTGATCACAACAATGATCTCTTATTCAATCTCTTTATTTTGTAGGAAGGAAGGAAGGGAGAATTCTATGTATATCATTAGAAAATCAAAGAAAATGCACAGAATAACTTATCCCTTAATTTTCTATTAGTCACACCCCATGTCAAAATAATAAAAATAAAAATATTAATATTGTAACACATGAAATGTATTAATTCTAATATCATTTCATAAATAAATAATTCTTGTTTATTAAAACTATATGAAATAAATGATATCACTTCCGTCATATCATTAAACTTGATCCACATTCTCTAATATAATTTATCAAACCTTTAATAAAAATAAAATATATTCAATTAATAAAATATAATAAATATTATATTCCCTATAAATGTGGATAAATAATTATTTTTAATATTCACATAACATAAATAAATATTTACTTTACTTTATTTAGTAATCATGTGAATATTTTTTATATTTTTATAAACTTTTGAATAAATTCATAAGAGATAAAATTATACTTATATATTCTATACATGAATATATTGTTATTACATTTCTTCGATAAATTTTACATGAATAAATTCTATTCCAAGAACTAGAGAATAAATTTATTCATAAATAATTTTTTTTCATAAAAATAAAATAATTCATAGAAATAAATTTAATACAATACAATGAGACTTTGAAACACTTATTTCGTGATCCTCTAGACATCTTTCTAATTAGAAATATGTTTCACTAAACTAAAGTCGATGATCAATGTTTAGTAGTAGGGAAATTAACCCATAGAGAAAGAAGTTAAAATAGATACTACAAAAAATGTCATAGAAATTATACTATGTAATATAATACCTTTTTCAACTGGTGTCTCGTTAAGCATGATTCATACTTGAGTCACCACCATATATGCATGTGTTATCTTTCTTGGATTTTATATAACAAACTAGTTTATAATCTACAATGTCCATATATGTTGTTAGATAGTTCCATTTCAATCAAAGGGCTAGATATATTTTATTCTCTAAATAAGAAATAGATAAATAATTTATTGACCACTAAATTAATTCCACATAAATTTTGATGCACCTAATTTATGATACCTCCTTGTGAGAATATATACTCATATTTTTTATCTTTAAATTAATCACACAATTCATAACACACATTAATAATGATATCAAGTCTATGTACCGAAACACATGTATGGAGATATTAATATCTAATTACACTTAAAATATTTGGAACTCCTGCTAGTAGCATTGTACTAATGTCATCTATTTAAGATCACCCTTTGAAAATATCGTGACAAAAATTGTCAATTTTTATGATCCCATAACACCTGATATAAAAACATTATATATAGACTTTCATATTGATCTACCTAGGCAATAGGATGTATTTATTTGTTAATTTCATCATAGCATCTCTAGGTTTTAATTATTGTTGGTAACTTCTATAACATGTAAATGTGAAGAGTACTATAAGGAAAATATCTAAATAATGTTTCAATATTGAATGATAACTATGTTATAATAATAGATATATATTTATGTTTGTAATAAAAATTGTAATTTAGTTGATTATAGGGGAAAAACACTACCATGAATCACATTTTTGGTATCTCCAACATATGGAGTGACTATATTTGGTTTTTTGAATAATTTCTTGGGTTTTATATTTTATTTGAAAAAAAACATAAAGACTACAGATGATTCATTGGAACTTTCATTCACACCATGAAGATCTGGGATTCACATGAGGCCTTTTATGGGGCTAACTAATTTATCTAGATATAGTAACATAGTTTTGATGACTAAAAAATGTTATTAGAGCATAGTGTTTTTGGTAATTATGGGGAAATAAGGTATACATGAGTTTGAATATTGAATATTGCGGGGTAGGAAATGAGAATGTGAAAGGAAAAAACTTTTTCATTATGATTCTTTCGATTCCATGGGTTTTTAATTTTTTTAATTTTTAATTAAAAAATATTTTGATTTATTTTTATTGTATGACTTGTTGGTTTCTTGACAGGTATTAGAATTTATAATGAATATTAATGGGGGTTTATGGTTTTACAATTTTGGTTCATGCGATGTAAACCATTCTCATGATCCATGTCATCCAATCTAGAGGGCTTAACAATGAATACACAATTGAATTATAGTTAATTTAACCATAAAATTAAATAATTTTTCATTAAATTATTATTATTTTGTTACAATTCATCCTCAAATTAATTTTTAGGATCATTTATAATATCTAAGATAATGTTTTGTAGAAATTATTGTTATTTTAATCAGTTTTATCTAGATTTCAATATATTTAATTAAATATCTCTTCTATATTATATTTTCTTATAGATTAATTCCATCTAGAAGAGTTCTAATTAACCATAATAAGAGAGTCCTGCATAATTTTCCTTAATCTAAATATTTATTTTTATCAATATATGGTTGAGATAATCATTTTTACGATCCCTATTATGGAAATATGTTTTAGTGAAATCCCATTCATGGCTATAGATTATATAAAAAAATCATATAACATAAATCCTCCTTTATTATGAGGGTGTCAAGGTTTTTTATGTGATAAGCATTAAACTAGGGGAATTTAAATAACCATTAGTCATATATAAATTCATAAGATCACTATGGTCTTGTTCACTACATTCAGGCATGAGGTATTGTGTTTTAAAATATAGAAGACTATTTTTTAAAACTATATATATAAGGAATAATCCTTTTAAGGATTCATTTTTTTTATTCAAAAATATTACCTTGAAATTGTGAAAGCAGAAAATGTGATATAATTTTATTGTATCCCATAAGTCAATTGGATAGCGTAAAAATAAAATAACCATTTAATCATTATAGTAAATTATTCAACTGATTTAGTATTATTTAATACCTTGAAGGGTTAGTATTCCATGAGGGGTATCTATTAAAATATCACATTTATGGTTTCAATAATGGGCCATTAATATTATGTTGATATCGTGAAGCAATCCATGATGATAGAATTAATCAGTAATGAAGAATTTGGGATGACTTATATTTCATTTTCAAATAATAAATAAAAGTCTTGATCAATTGGTAAAAAGAGGATACATGTTGTGATTAAGAAGAAAGGTTTTTGTGGTAACAAAATTTTGAACAAATCTATTTGTTAAATTATATATAATTGAAAAATATGTATTCCCAAAATACAAAAGGGGGGGTCTTGAAAAATATTTCTATCAAGAAGATCTAGGATCTTTTCATTATTGTGTTTGTCTATGTCATCTTAAAATATTTTATTTATGTAATCATAAATGGAATTATAGCGTAATATCATCTAATATTTATCTTTTTAGTCATAGTATAATTTATTGAAGAGTAAAATGACTAATTTATAAATTCAATGATAATAGATTCAAATGCAAGAAATTTTTATGTTTTATTATAATTATTAAGACCAATACAAAGCTATCAAGGTGATTATTGATGAACACGTGCCTTGTGATTAAGAAATTAAATAACTGATAGTTTGACGTATTTATCTAACATTATCATTTGTCTTGATTATTTTATTTTTTGGAAGTGTCTAACTTTATTAAATTGTTATTTGTGTTGGTACCCCAGATTAGAGAATGTTTCTTAAATATCATGATTTGATATATTGTTAAAATGTTATAATATAATTACATTAAGATTCATTTTTGAATTTAAATGGTTTTTATTGCATTAGTGACAACAATAAATTTGATTTTCATAAATGTTTTAGTTATTTGGGATAGTTTTATTAGTATATGTGTTGATATAATCTAATCTATTTTCTTAGATTTAGAAAATATAATAATTTATTTTCATCAGAACAAGAATGAATTTTCTCAATGTTACAAAAAAGGCCAGGTAATAAAATATGGTTTTTAATCTTATACAGATGGAAGATAATACCCAAATCATAACCTTGAAAGTGTGGTAGTCACATATGATTTAATGTTCTTATAATATTTACCATAAACTATTAAATTTTTAGTTTACATGGATTGTAATGTATTAGGATATCCAATATTTAATGTAATTGACTATCATATAGAGGTTTAGGTAATATATCTTAATAAAATAAATGATAAAATCACTTATGAATTATGGAAATAGATTTCTTTAATACCCTTAGTCTAAAGTATCAAACATAGAAAATGAAAATAACTTAGTAAGGAAATAATTAATGATGTTTCACTTTACAAATTCACATCATTAAGTGAAATAATTTAATATTCAACTCATATATATAACCTACTCATTCAATTTCTACTTAAATTTCATAGTGTCATCAACCATGTCATAAATTTAAAAACAAAACATGAATTAAAAATGGAGTGTAGAACACTATTGAATCATCTCATTAGAGATATTTACATAAAGGATTGTGTTTTGGTTTCAATTTTATTAGGGAAGTCAGTGATGAAATACTACCATCATTCTCAATGATCTATTCAACTAGAAGTAACCAAGATGTTTTATTATTAGAATCATCTATATTGATGACCTATTATGAAGAGTATAAATCTGATCTTGTTGTTGTTGTTTCACTTTCCATTTAGGGAGGGAAAACCATTTCTTTTAGTGAAAATGTTTCCACCCATACCCATACCTCACTATAATAGTGTCCTGATGTAAATATTCATTAAAATTGGATATCTCTGAAATAAGCTTAGAAAGAGTTTTAAATAGTTGGTCTTTGATAGTTAGCTAGGTAAATCGTATCCTTTTTTATCAAAGATAGTTGCAAGTTAGATCATGTAAAAAGACACACATACAAGGATTTGGGAATTTTTTTAACGAAACCATAATTTTTTAAGTGATTCACATAAATATATCTAAAAAAATATTTTAATAGGTCATTGAATATAAAATAGATCTCAGTATGGAATATTATCCTAGGATAAATGGAAAAAATAAAGTGCTATTCAAATATAAAATGATATGATAATTTCCTAGGTCTTTTATTTTTATAAACCATTGGAATTTTTATCTTATTTTATCATCATTTATGTAAGAACATAAATATTTTATGACGATAATTACTTAGAAGTTTCAAAATTTTCATCCTTTTTAGTATCCAATATATTGTATATTATTTTTATATTTCAATCTTAGTATAATGGATGAATTTTTTATATATGAATATGAAGTATTATTGGTCCTAGAAATGTAAATTAAGGATAGTAGTTTTCAAAAAAAATTAACATCAATACAGACCATTTGGGTTCTCAATATATATTCATGTATTCATTAAAATATCACCTTAGTCGGACTATTTATATATAAAGAATCAAGGTAAGTTTATGAATACAAGTTAATGAATATTCAAGGTTAATAATGAGATTGGATTCTCCTAGTTGTGTATATTTTTATATCTTTAAATGATATCAATTTCAATGGGGTTAAAATCTCCTAATTGAAGGAATATAACAAGAGTCCCCATCATGCTCTTGATTTATAGTTCATGGAATTAGAAAAAGCTACTTGTAAAATTAACTTATCGGTGTTCTTAGTCATAAAAATTTTACAACAAGGGGATTTCATTCCTTGGATTAAAACTATTTGTAATATTGAATTCATTCTATTATATGTTATGTTTTTTAATTTCTAATGGGGGGGGGGGTTAAAAATTACTTCTTCTAATCATGTATGTTCATGAAGACTATTTGGTGGAAGAAAATGGAATTGATGTGAGAATTGTAACATACATGATATCACTAAAGGGTATATATTTTTTAAAAATAATAATTATATATATTTCCATGGTATTTTCATTGAATGTTTTGTGTTTTTAGTGGAAAATTATTGATCTACAGTTTGAGTGAATGGTTTCATAAACTATTAATAAGGAATTTTCACGTTAAAAATTCATTTATAGTAGTATAATAACCGTTTATACATGGATTCTATAACCAAGAATATATACCACGCATACCCTTAAAATCATAAATATTTTTTATTTAAAAAAATTCACTCATATGAGAAATGATTTTTTAACATCCCCCGAATTCAAGAACACTCCATGAAATAAAAACCCTTGGTGCTCCCTATGTTTATTACATTATCCTTATAGATTCCCCATTACATGATTTGATTCCCCATGATTAGTCCATCTAAATAATGTCATATATTATTATTATTCAATTATTTCAAATAACAATTCCCTTGAATTGGAAATATATCCAAGGGATTCCATTTAGAATAAAAATTATTTAATTATATCAAAATTTTGGTCTTGTGTTATTCTTATATAGATATATTTCATTATTTTTTGTGGATTAACACTAATTGGCATTGGTTGTGTTAATTGTTTGTTAGGTGTTTATATGAACATCAAAATATTTAATAATATTTTAGTGAATATTTATTTATTTAAAATATTCAATTAATGATTATAAAATATATATGAAATTTGGATAATTATTTTGTATTGATTACTCTTATTTTCTTTTAGAAATTCTTCTGACATTATGGATATTTTTAATAATAATTGTATAAAATCTTCCTCATGTAATTTCATGTACACTAGGTACTTGATGAAATGTCTAGGAAGTTTTTATTAATAATGAAGTAATGGTGTTTTTATAAATTGACTTACTATGATTTATAAATTATGGATATTATGATTTAATTATTTTAACCAAATAAAAAAGCATTGTTTACCATGGAAGAAAATGATCTCATAGAGTTTTTCTTACACTATTGATATTGATCACTTTGTTATTGTTTTTATAAGTATGGAATTATATTTAGTTTATGGATTTATTATATTATGAAAATAATTTGTTTAATTAAAGGGTGTTCATAAGCGATTTTTGAGTTTATGAAATTTTATGTTGATAAGTTTATATATATATCGAATGTATTTCTCACAAACCTTTAGTTAACATTATGCGATTACATGGGTAAAGTTGTGGTAATTTTAGGGATGAGTGTTATTGTAATTGAGAATAATTTGTTTATATTATCCCAGAATTTTAATTATTGTATTGGATGTGCAGTTTGAAACTAATAAGTATAGTTAGGGAATGTATGGTGTAAGTATTTGAGGATCATTTCATAAGAAAGTAGATGGTTCTTCACCATTTTTTTTAATCATGTAGAATTTGTTTGATGTTTTTTGGATAATGTAAACTTTCATTGTAACCAAAGAACATAAAATTAGATCATAAGTGGTATAGTTTTAAAAGTGTTTTTAATTTTTTTTAAAACTATCTAGGAAATAATTTTATTAGTGAATGAAAAATTATAATATTTATAAATTATTGTATTCATATTTCAATTAAACAAATCATAAAAAATCATCCTTTATTTTTTATAATAAATTCCATTTTATAAAACAAGATTTAAATACATTAGTTTCAATAAAAGAGTAACTATAATAACAATTGTTATTTGATTTGATTAAATTAAAAGTGAAAATTATTATATTTATTTTAAATTATAATTACATGTGTTGGTCGGAGTGGACACTCAAGAGGGGGGTGAATTGAGTTCCAATTAAAATTTCTGATAAAAACAATTTCTATTAAAAACCCCCAATTTCAAAAACAGATTAAACTGTAGTGAATTTATACAGATTATAAAGGTTCAATTAGTTTATCAAATATTGAATAGTTCTCAGTTAACTTAATCTTATGATTAATTTAACTTTTGAAACTGACTTACTGGTTTACAATAAGTATAAACACTTGTGAGTTTAACTATCAAAGTAGCCTTGAAAATAAATTATATTTCAAAGTAATAACAGCGGAATATGAAATAGATATGTATTGTATGGATATAAACTTTAACTAAAAACACAGAGGAGTTAACCAAGAGGTTCAGTCTCAAGTCGAGACTTAGTCCTCTCAAAAGTTTATATAAGGATGATCCACACCCTGGATCGGGGTTCAACAGTTTACAACTGTCCAGGTCCAAGACCTCTACCACTGTTATCCGTGGGAAACAAAACAACAGCAACCAGCTGTCCAGGTCACACACAACCTCTACCACTATCCATAGTGGGAAAAAGAATGAAAAGATAGTGAGTGAGGATTTACAAATCCTCCAGTTAAGGTTCAAGAGACAGTGTGTGTGTAAAACACAACAGATAACACACACTGCTCATAATGTAAAAAAGTAAATCACAGAGATAAAGATTTAG
This sequence comes from Viscum album, assembly GCA_963277665.1. Classification (NCBI taxonomy): domain Eukaryota; kingdom Viridiplantae; phylum Streptophyta; class Magnoliopsida; order Santalales; family Viscaceae; genus Viscum; species Viscum album. The sequence goes on along the minus strand of OY728145.1, from coordinate 993,866,283 downwards.
AGATTAGAAATGGCTCTAGTGATCTTTGTGCAGCTCTTGACTCCTTTTGTTGATTAGAATTCGTTCTGAGTCTTCTTCTGGTTTTTGTCTGGAAAACAGAGTACCATATGCTTCCTTGACTTCCAGGTTCAGCTTGCTTATCGGCTCAAAGAATGATGAGTTTTGTGTGGTTCTTCTTTAGTATAGATTGATTGATGTATGCTCTATGTTCTGGAGGCTGGTAGTAGTAGTCTCATGAGTGCAAGTTCTCCAGTTAATCTTGGCACGTTTTGAGCTTGATCGCAAGTGTGTTCTGTGTGCTTGATCTCCTCAAGTCTATTTTCTCTCACTGTTATTTTGATACATACACGATGTCCTCTTTATACCCTTTTTGTCTTTTAGAAAAGAAGGAATGATTATACTTTATGATCGTACTTGGTACAGTTTCCTGAAATGGCAACATAAATCATTTAATAACATTAAATGCATCAAAATTAACAAATGTAACCGTTAGTATAATAAACAAATAGTGTCGAGGATATAGGATTTGACTCCGCGGTTCATTATAGGTAGCCGTTTGTTTGTAGACGTGTACGGTTGAATCGGTGTTGGGATCTTCCATCGGTATCTCTTCAAACTCTTATCAGTGGCTCTTATCGGTAGCTCTCTGTGCATCGGTAGCTCTCTGTGTGCATCGGTAGCTCTCTGTGCATCGGTAGCTCTCTGTGTGCATCGGTAGCTCTGGCTATCGGTAGCTCTGGCTATCGGTAGCTCTGTCTATCGGTAGCTCTGGCTATCGGTAGCTCTGGCTATCGGTAGCTCTGGATCTTTTGCAAACCACATCTAATTGACTTAGAATTGTTTCAAAGATTTTATAAACAAGGATAATCAAGATTAACATAAATCAGAGATTTATTTAAACATTATTATTAACTTGATCACTGATTTGAAAGAATTAAAATGTAGATCATTAGTAATTGAGAATAGCATAATATATGAACACATAATTGGGATTATCAAAATAGGTGAGGTCAACAATCTCCCCCTTTTTGATGATCAAAACTTATGATATGACCAAGAATAGTGAGAATATAGTATAAGAGAATATAACATTTATATTGGAATTTCTCAAAGAAAGTAGTATCAGAGGAAATAGAGGAAATAGTAATAGAATGAGATAGATCAAAAATTATCATAGTTAGTATTAAATAAAATAGGATCAGAGATATGTTTTGAGAGAATTGGTACCAAAGAATGATATGTAAGAATAGTATCAAAGGCTCAAATTTCTCCCCTTTTATATTTCTCCTCCTCTTTATATCATATGTCTCCCCCTTTATTTCTCTTTATTTATATGTTTCTCCCCCTTTGTGATAATCAAAAAGTGGGAAAAAACATAGAAAACTGATAAACAGAGAGAGTGTAAAGAGAAGCATGTGTATTAGACCAGACAAAACTTACATAAACAGAATAGAAAAGGAAAAGGAAAAAAACATTCCTATCAAACAGCCTGGCCACTTTAGCAATCCGGATCTTCAACATGAGATTTTCCTTTTGGATCAGAAGAGGAGGCAGGTGGTGAGGATGTGAGTGAGGGATTTGGAATCCCAGAAATGATCACAGGAGGCTGAGCCACTGATACAGTGCCTGGCCTGTATTGGGAAGTTTTTTGAGTGATCATAGGTGTGAGGCTTCGGATGGCCTGAGCAGGAGTCATCTGGACTGGAGACTCAGTAGAGGCAGAGGCAGGCAAGGCATGAGGGACAATAACTGGTCTGGCATCAACATGCAAAAAGGGCAGCAACAGATTTCTGAAATCCATAATGATTCCTCCTCCTCTTTCCATAGTAGATATAAAATCGTCTTTGTTCTCCATAAATTTTTCTAAGGCAGGATTCAGCTGCCTTAGCTTGCTCACTTGTTCTCGGAAGGCTTGAGTGAGAGGGGGTAACTTCAGGTTTTCCAACATCAGCTTGAAATGATGGGTGAGTTGTTTCTTGGTAAAAATACTTTGGAAATAATAATCCACCTTGTTCTTGATTTCCTCCTAAGAGGCAGAGGCCTCTTTCATATGGTTGTGGACGATTGTCACTATTTCCCTGACTGAATCTCTTGTAGAGAGCACTACTCGGATTAGATCTGATGAGTCCACAGATCCACTGGTTGAAATAGAACCAAGCTCCTCCTTCATCATAGCTTGTAGTTGATTCAAATAAAATGCAGGTTTTGAAGCTAGAGGACCAACTGAGAAAGATACAGTTTCTTTGAAACTTTTGGTCAAGCCACTAATCAGAGTTTGCAGTTGAGAGTCCTGATTTTTAACATGATCCTTTATAGAAGATTTGAAATCTTCAAATACTGAGACCATTTGGCTTACAACACTTTTCACATAGGCTAAATCCTTATCATCTTGAGGCTTTGAGCTCATGTAAGAATCTAAATCAGTAACAGACTTCTTTAAGGCTTCAAGATCTACTTCTATTCTAGAAGATTGGGTCTGGCACTCTTTGACTGCTTCCATTAGCTCACCCATAAATTTTGACAAATTGAAACCAAGAGAAAGCTCAAGATATTGTTCTAACAACTTCATTTCTTCACGAAAACAGTGCTTCATCTCAGTAACTGAGGCACTGAAGGATTCTTTCAGCTCATGCTTCAGGGATTCGAGATCAGACTTTGTAACAAAATCAGTAGGAGCAACTGTAGTAGATATTATTGCAGAAGCTAAACTGACTACTGAATCATTCATGACTGATTGAATCGAGGAAACTAAAAAAGATTCCATTGTCTTTACTTCTTCTACAAAACTGACTTTGATATTTTCTTTCAGCACATCTAAATCATGTACTCGGACCACATCATCAGGTAATAACTCAGAATTGATGTCATAGATGATCTTTGGTCTATTCAAGGATACTTCATTATCCGAATCAGGATAATCCAAACCACAGACTATAAAACCTGGGTCTTCTACCCAGTCTTCAATCTCAACAGCCACTGTTACATTTCCATGATTGGAATGATGCTCCCCCTCAATGGGTTCATTCTTATGTACAACAAATACATTCTCTTCTGGTCTTTCTTCATCAGAATCTTCCACAACAACTTCCATCTCAGCAGCAGTAAGGAGATGTTCTGGAAAAGGTATAGCTTGTTCTCTTTCTTTTTCTACTTCAGCAGTAGGCACAACTGAGTTTCCAATCAATGGACTCAGACTCAACCTAGCAGAATCAGACGATTCAGATACATTCTCTTTTTCTCCTTCTTGCTGAGGAACTGGCTGGTCTTCCTCATGAATAGATAACACTTCCTCTACTTTTCCTTTTCTTGAGTACACAAACTCAGTAACAGGACTTGGGGGCAAGTCTGGATCTCCTCCAATATCCATAGGAGTTTCTTCCTCTTCTTCTTCTTCTTCTTCTTCTTCTTCTTCTGGCTCATCACTGTACTCGGGTTCCTCTTCATCAGGTCCTAAACCTGGATCTCTTTTATCCTTTGGCCTTGAAGGATAATCCACAGGATTAAATTTATCATACACCTTCTGGTCATCACTAACCCATTCTCCTTTCCACGGGTTCCAATTGATTTTCATGTACTTACAAACTGTAGTAGTGATACAGAAGTTATTCTTAACTACAACTGTCTCATCCTGAGACTCAACTATCCCCTTTACTTTTATCATCACAGAGATCATTTTGGAAAAGAATAAAGCATTAGTCTTTGATTTCAGCCTAATCATGTCTTCCATTTGACTCAACAGCAGTCTTCACAGATTAACTTTCACACCATGTCTTAACAGATGTAGAAGATAAATATCTTGATATCTCAGATTAGAAAAATCTCCTATCCTCGGTATCAAAACATGTTGAACAAATTTGAAAAGCAATCTGTTCTCTCCATCCAATTCAGTAGCAACCACTTGCCTTTGACTTCCATTACCCGTTAGTTCTCTTAAAGCGGTCTCATAGTCAAAGATGTTGCTGGTAGGTGGAATTTCTCTTGAGACATACCCGGATACACCTTCATGCAGTACTTTTAAACATTCTTCCCACTCTACTGAAGAAAAAGACATTTCTTTTCCATTTAAAAAAGAACTTACCCAATTCTCATTCTCAGACTTCTCGAAGCTTACGAATTCGTAGAATTGTTTCACTAACTTCGGGTAGTAGGGACCATTGTTATTTGAAAAACAATCTACCAATCTCTGATCTTCCAGAATTTCAAGAACCAACGACTTGCTTGGTAGCAGCCAATCTACGCATAGCTCCTTTTCAATAACAATATATCTATTCTGCAAATGAGGGTTTACTGGTCACTTTCCCGACCTAGTTCTGACATTACTTCCACGAGCTTCTTACTGCACTTTCTGCTTATTTGTTTTAGGCTCTACAATGTCATCTCTGTTGGCGGGAATCTTGGTTTTTGCCATCACAGATTTAGGGTTCTCAGTCTATTAGGGAGCTAGGATTCAGAGGTGAAAGGTTTTGGGTCCGGTGGAGTGAGAAGAAGTTTAGGCTTAGTTTTATCATGTAGGAATCATAAATAAATGAATAAAGTAAAATAACAAAAAAATAAAATGATTCATATTCTTGGCGGCAGACAGAAGTTTTAAAACATTTCATCGGTGAGAATTGATCATCGGTGTGAATTTCAACATCGGTGAGAATTTCAACATCGGTGAGAATTTCAACATCGGTGAGAATTGATCATCGGTGAGAATTTCAACATCGGTGAGAATTTATCATCGGTGAGAATTTCAAAATCGGTGAAAATTGATCATCGGTGAGAATTTCAACATCGGTGAGAATTGATCATCGGTGAGAATTTCAACATCGGTGAGAATTGATCATCGGTGAGAATTTCAACATCGGTGAGAATTGATCATCGGTGAGAATTTCAACATCGATGAGAATTTCAACATCGGTGAGAATTGATCATCGGTGAGAATTGATCATTGGTGAGAATTTCAACATCGGTGAGAATTGATCATCAGTGAGAATTTCAACATCGGTGAGAATTGATCATCGGTGAGGATTTCAACATCGGTGAGAATTGATCATCCCCAGCTCGTGCCTAATGTAACTTAACCTATCAGAACTTAAAGGTTTAGTGAAAATATCGACCAATTGATGTTCAGTGCCAATAAATTCAAGAGTAATATCACCTTTTTGATAATGATCTCTCAGAAAATGATGTCTTACATCTATGTGTTTGGTTCTAGAGTGAGATACAGGGTTCTTAGATATGTTTATTTCACTAGTGTTGTCACAGTTAATTGAAACATGTTTAAACTCAAATCCATAGTCTAATAAAGTGTGTTTCATCCACAGAATTTGTGCACAACAACTACCAGCAGCTATATACTCCGCTTCGGCAGTAGACAATGCAACTGAGTTCTGTTTCTTACTACACCATGACACTATGGATTTCCCAAGTAAATGACATGTTCCAGATGTGCTCTTCCTTTCTAACTTACATCCAGCAAAGTCAGCATCTGAATAGCTAGTTAGGTCAAATGATTGTCCTTTTGGATAAAACAAATCTAAATGTATAGTATGATTAAAATATTTAAAGATCCTTTTAACAGCCAGTAAGTGTGATTCTTTAGGATTAGCTTGAAATCTAGCGCACATACATACACTGAACATAATGTCTGGTCGACTAGCAGTAAGATAAAGTAGGCTCCCAATCATACCTCTATAATTGGTTTGATCCACTGGTTTCCCAGCTTCATCTGTATCCAACTTACAGGTAGTACTCATAGGTGTATCATTTTCCTTAATACTATCCAATCCAAAACGTTTTAAAAGATCTTTTGTATATTTACTTTGATTTAGAATAATTCCATCTCTAGTTTGAAAAATTTGAAAACCAAGAAAATACTTAAGCTCTCCCATTAAGCTCATTTTAAATTCATTTTGCATATTTTTTGAAAAATCAGTACATAGAGAGTGTTTAGAAGATCCAAATATAATATCATCAACATAGATTTGTACAACTAAAACATCTTTAGAAATTATTTTAATAAAAAGAGTTGGTTCAGCAATCCCTTTAGTAAAACCTTTTGAAATAAGAAAATTGCTGAGTCTATCATACCAAGCTCTTGGATCTTGTTTTAAACCATATAAAGCTTTAGAAAGTTTAAAAACTTGATTTGGAAAATGAGGGTTTGTAAATACAGGTGGTTGTTCCACAAAAACATCTTCAATTATAAAACCATTTAGAAATGCACTTTTGACATCCATTTGATATAACTTGAAATTCAGATGTGATGCATATGCAAGTAAGATCCTAATAGCTTCTAATCGAGCTACAGGTGCAAAAGTTTCTCCATAGTCTATACCTTCTTCTTGACTATATCCCTGTGCAACTAGTCTAGCTTTGTTTCTAACTATGTTTCCTGATTCATCAACTTTATTTCTAAAAACCCATTGTGTGCCTATTGTCAAGGTGTCCTTGGGTCTGTCAAATAATTCCCAGACTTTGTTTCTTTCAAATTGATTCAACTCTTCTTGCATGGCTATTACCCAGAATTCACCATTGATAGCATCATTGATATTTTTGGGTTCTAGCTGTGACAGAAAAGCTTGATGTTCAACCTGGTTCCTTAGAGAAGCTCTAGTTTGTGTTCCTCTATCAAGATTACCAACAACAGCATCTAAAGGATGATTCTTTAGAATCTTAGTCGATTTGGTAAAGGTTGGACTAGAAACTTCAGGTTCATCTATAGGTTCGGGTTCAACAGAAGCAGATTCTGGAAAAAGTCCAGAACTGGGTGTTTTTATAACAGGTTCTTTAGATTTATCATAAAGGTCCAGAATAGACAAATCTTATTCAAGATTCTCAAGAGAGGTTTTAGGCTCATGTGGATCAGTTTCATCGAATTTGATGTGAATATATTCTTCCACACATTTGGTTCTCTTATTGAAAACTCTATAAGATTTACTTGAAATAGAGTAACCCAGAAAAATTCCTTCATCGCTTTTGGGAGAAAACTTATCCAGATTATCTTTAGTATTAAGTATAAAGACTTTGCAACCAAAAACTCTGAAGTAATTAACCTTAGGCTTTCTATTGTTCCATAACTCATAAGGGGTTTTCTTAAGAACAGGTCTGATCAAGACTCTATTGATAACATAACAAGCTGTATTAACAGCTTCATCCCAAAAGTAAATAGGAAGCTCATATTCATTGAGCATGGTTCTAGCTATTTCTTGAAGGGTTTAGTTTCTCCTTTCTACTACACCATTTTGTTGGGGTGTCCTAGGGGAAGAGAAATTGTGACTATAGCCATTGTGTGAGCAATAAGATTCAAACTCATGATTTTCAAACTCACGACCATGATCACTTCTTAGGGTTTTAATCTTAAGTCCACTAAGGTTCTCTACAGACTTGGAATATTTAATAAAGTAAGGACAAGCTTCACTTTTGTGAGCTAGAAAGTATACCCAAGTATATCTAGAAAAGTCATCTACAAGGACATATACATAATGCTTCCCATTTAAACTAGAAACTCTTGATGGTCCAAACAAATCCATGTGAACCAACTCAAGTGGTTGAGAAGTTGAGACTTCTTTCTTTGATTTAAAAGAAACTTTGTGTTGTTTTCCCTTTTGACAGGGATTACACACTTTGTCATTTGGGAATTCTAATTTAGGTAAGTCTCTAACTAAGTTTTTCCTAGCCAGTTTTCTGAGTGAGTGAATGTTGCAGTGTCCTAATCTTCTGTGTCATAGCCAAGATTCTTTATGAAAAGCATTCAAACAAGAAATATTTTGTTTGGCTAAAGAATTTAAATCAACAGCATAAACATTTTCATTCCTTAGAGAAGAAAATACTAAAGAATTTTTGGAGTTAAAAACATCACACGAGTCATTTTCAAAATTGACATTGAAACCATCGTCACATAATTGAGATATACTAAGCAAGTTATATTTAAGTCCATCAACGAATAAAACATTAGAAATTAATACTGAGTCAGTGTTACCAATCTGGCCTAGGCCGATGATTTTTCCTTTAGAGTTGTCACCAAAGGTGACATGACCTCCATCATCCTTTATTAAGCTCTTGAAGCAAGAATAATCTCCAGTCATGTGTCTTGAGCACCCACTGTCTAAATACCATATCTTCTTGTGACAGCTCTTCAAGCAGGTCTCCTATAAAACAGATTTAAACAGGAAATGACTTTGGTACCCAGATTTTCTTGGGTCCAGATAGGTTAGCAATCAGAGCTTTAGGTACCCAGATTTGTTTTATTGGTTTTATACAATTAACAAAAGTAACAGATTTTGAAAGATAGACTTTATTTGGTCTATAACCATATGAATATCCTGTTGAGGCATATGAATTTCCAAAACTGGAACTAGCAATTTTTTTTTCAGACTTTGGAATAAATCGGGTTCTGGTGAACTGTCTCTGTCCTGGTTGGTATCCTAAACCAGTAACATATCTAGGTGCAACTTGCTTTCCTAGCATTTGAGTTAGAGCATCCTTTCCATTTGTGAATTTTTCTAAATCCTTTCTAAGTTTCTCATTTGACAGTTTCGGTTCTGTATTTTCCTTTAGTAGTTGAGCATTCTTTTCCTTTTCTATATCAAGATCAGATTTATGCTTAACACTTAAAGCATACTGTTTCTTTAAACCTTTCTATTTGTCTTTAAGCTCATTACAGGTTTCTTCCAACATATCACAGTACTCAAATAGTTCATATTTTGACATGTTTTCTGAATCAGAATCATCTCCAGAATAATATGAATTTAAAACAGGAGTGTGAGATGTTTCCTCAGAAGTATTTGTCATGAAACACATGTTGGCTCGATTTCTTTCAGAGTCCGAAGATTCGGCTTCACTAGTGTTGTCTTCTGAAGCACTCCAGGTATCTTTCATGGCTTTCTTGTACTTCTTGTCTTTGTAATCATATTTCTTTTTGAATTTTAACTTTGGAAAGTCTGCTTTGATATGTCCTTTTCGCTTTCATTCATAGCAGACAACTTCATCGGTCCTGTCAGCCTTCTTCCAATCCTTTTTCTATTTTCCTTGTTGATCATACTTTCCTTTGTAATTCTTTTTCCTAAAGAATTTCTTTTTCCTATAAAACTTCTTGAATCTTCTGGCTATTTGAGCCATCTCGACATCACTGTCAGATTCTGAATTTTCACTCGTTGAACTCTCAGTCTCCATTTGTAGTTTATCCTTGTCTTTACTCTTAAAGGAAGTAGTTTTAAACACTACAGATTTTCTTTTGGGTTCCTCATCTTCTTATTTATTTATTTTAAGCTCTTCTTCATACATCATCAGCTTACCAATTAACTCCTTGACAGGCAGTGCTCCAATGTCACAGGATTCTCTAATTGAAACGGATGTACCTCTCCATCTATCTGGAAAACATCTCAGTATTCTCATAATTTGTTCTTTTGCAGGAACAATCTTTCCGAGTGAGCTCATTATGTTTACTATCTCATTGAACCTGAGATACATGTCAGAAACAGGTTCATCAGGCTTCATTTTAAAATTATCATATTTAATAGTATAAGTGTTTAATCTCATTTCTTTAACATTAGTTGTTCCTTCGTGAGAAACAGCCAAGGTATCCCAAATTTCAAAAGCAGTTTTACATGTAGAAATTCTATTAAATTCTTCATCTCCTAGAGCACAGTACAGAGCATTCATAGCTTTACAATTATTATTGTAAGCAGTCTTTCTAGGTTCATCCCAAGTAGATCTATCAGTAGTGGGAACTTTATATTCAGATTCAATAGCAGTCCAAATATCAAAACTCATGCTTTCTAGATGAATTTTCATTTTAAGTTTCCACTGAGCATAGTTATTTCCATTAAAGAAAGGTGGCCGGTTAGTAGCAGCACCCTCAAGTCTATTATCCATTATAAAAAAAATTTAAAGAGATAAAAATTTAGAAATAACAGAAATTTTAAGAACTTTAAAATACAACTAAAATCACAGTTGAAAACAGAGTAATTTAGAAGATATTAATAATCCTCTGATACCAAATGTTGGTCGAAGTGGACACTCAAGAGGGGGGTGAATTGAGTTCCAATTAAAATTTATGATAAAAACAATTTCTATTAAAAACCCCCAATTTCAAAAACAGATTAAACTGTAGTGAATTTATACAGATTATAAAGGTTCAATTAGTTTCTCAAATATTGATTAGTTCTCAGTTAACTTAATCTTATGATTAATTTAACTTTTGAAACTGACTTACTGGTTTAGAATAAGTATAAACACTTGCGAGTTTAACTATCAAAGTAGCCTTGAAAATAAATTATATTTCAAAGTAATAGCAGCGGAATATGAAATAGATATGTATTGTATGGATATAAACTTCAACTAAAAACACAGAGGAGTTAACCAAGAGGTTCAGTCTCAAGTCGAGACTTAGTCCTCTCAAAAGTTTATATAAGGATGATCCACACCCTGGATCGGGGTTCAACAGTTTACAACTGTCCAGGTCCAAGACCTCTACCACTGTTATCCGTGGGAAACAAAACAACAACAACCAGCTGTCTAGGTCACACACAACCTCTACCACTATCCACAGTGGGAAAAAGAATGAAAAGATAGTGAGTGAGGATTTACAAATCCTCCAGTTAAGGTTCAGGAGACAGTGTGTGTGTAAAACACAACAGATAACACACACTGCTCGTAATGTAAAAAGTAAATCATAGAGATAAAGATTTAGAGATTAGAAATGGATCTAGTGATCTTCGTGCAGCTCTTGACTCCTTTTGTTGATTAGAATTCGTTCTGAGTCTTCTTCTGGTTTTTGTCTGGAAAACAGAGTACCATCTGCTTCCTTGACTTCCAGGTTCAGCTTGCTTATCGGCTCAAAGAATGATGAGTTTTGTGTGGTTCTTCTTTAGCATATATTGCTTGATGTATGCTCTATGTTCTGGAGGCTGGTAGTAGTAGTCTCGTGAGTGCAAGTTCTCCAGTTGATCTTGGCACGTTTTGAGCTTGATCGCAAGTGTGTTCTGTGTGCTTGATCTCCTCAAGTCTATTTTCTCTCACTGTTATTTTGATACATACACGATGTCCTCTTTATACCCTTTTTGTCTTTTAGAAAAGAAGGAATGATTATACTTTATGATTGTACTTGGTACGGTTTCCTGAAATGGCAACATAAATCATTTAATAACATTAAATGCATCAAAAGTAACAAATGTAACCGTTAGTATAATAAACAAATAGTGTCGAGGATATAGGATTTGACTCCGTAGTTCATTATAGGTAGTCGTTTGTTTGTAGACGTGTACAGTTGACTCGGTGTAGGGATCTTCCATCGGTAGCTCTTCAAACTCTTATCGGTGGCTCTTATCGGTAGCTCTCTGTGCATCGGTTGCTCTCTGTGTGCATCGGTAGCTCTGGCTATCGGTAGCTCTGGCTATCGGTAGCTCTGGCTATAGGTAGCTCTGGCTATCGGTAGCTCTGGCTAGCGGTAGCTCTGGCTATCGGTAGCTCTGGCTATCGGTAGCTCTGGCTCTTATGCAAACCACATCTAATTGACTTAGAATTGTTTCAAAGCTTGTATAAACAAGGATAATCGAGATTAACATAAATCAGAGATTTATTTAAACATTATTATTAACTTGATCACTGATTTGAAAGAATTAAAATGTAGATCATCAGTAATTGAGAATAGCATAATATATGAACACATAATTGGGATTATCAAAACAGGTGAGGTCAACAACATGATATATTTTCAAAAATCATTTGTATATAACAATGGTGGAATTAAAATTGGCTCTCCATCACACTGTAAAAACACACTTAAGTTATATATTATAATGGATCTATCATACATTGTTACTAAAAAGTTTTTTTGTAGATAATTGTGTATAATGTTCGGTAATGGAGGAGGGGATAAGTGATGTGTAATTTTCTTTCACCGAGTGATTATAAGTTTGGTTTTATTTTTAGGTATTTATTCTAGTCAAACATTTTATATCCTTTATGGATATTTAACCACTATTGTTTTCTATTTATGCTTATTTTGTGTTCACTTTAGATTTTAGAATATATTTTATATTGGAGTTCATGGTTATTTAATTTTTTATGTTTATGCATTTCATGGAATTTTTTAATTTATTAATTTTTTCCTTTTTTAGAAGTTCTATATTTATAAAATTATTTATTTCAAAAACATGATATCTCTAATATATGGAGTGGACACTCATTTTTCTGAAATCGAGTCATTTACTTGGACAAATATTTTCTTTTATGAAATCATTAGAAATGAATAATGATAATATTTATCTCTTATTACTATCTATGGAGATAAAAAATGTGATTTGGACCTTGGGGAAGTCAATATTTGGTATGTTGATAGGGGAGCCTAGGGTGGTTCATTATAATATTGATTTAAAGAATTCATCCCATAGATCTTGTCAACTAAAATATTTTTAGATTGATGTAAACCAAATTAGTGGATTATGAAAAATTTTCTTTCCTTTATTTAATAATTTACTTAGATCACAAGAAACATATTCTTAAATAAAACATTTGAATCCTTGAGGAGGTTATTGAGTTATAAAAGATGATTGGAAAAAAAATATTCTTATTCCTTAAACATGTTATATTAATATAACGGGTTTGAGTAGAAATTTGAATAGTATAACAACATTAATCATCAGTAAAATACATTACAGAGAAGAAAATAATTAAATGTCATTGTGAAGTAAAATTGATGTTGAATTGAGTTGGCTCAAACCATGTTAGTGGAACATGGTTGATCTCGTTTATATTAGTGGAGTGTGATTGGGACGAAAATTCAATTTCAGATCATACATCTCTATCAATAAAACATTTGCTTTTCTCTATATAGGTGAAAAAAAAAAGAAGATCCCAATCATGAAGTATTTATTGGAATTTGACAACCCTTGTGCAATTAATGCATAGGGTTAAAATATATGTATGTTTTAGAAAATATTAGTTTATGAAAATTTTCATTATATATTTTCCAAATAGAAATGAATATCACTAATACACTAAGGAATCTAGAAACATTGTCAAATATTTTGATGTGAAAGTGTTTGAACACTCATTTAATGGGTGTGATAAATGAAGAACAGATCTTGATATTGATAAAGAAGATATGGATTTTTTTGGGAAGCAATAATTTTTTTCAGAAATGTGGAAAACTTGAGTGATGGGTATATATAATAGTATTATTCAATATTATATAGTGACAAATAATATATAAATTTTGATCATACTAGTTTGAGGAAGCATGTTCTGGTCTATACCTTAATTAGTGACCATGAAAACTTAGTTCAAATAAATATATCTTTGATAAATCATCTCACAACCCATTGATTTCAAAAGTTCAACTGAGCAGTATTAATGATGTATTGAAGAATCAAAAGTGGATTCATTCCATGACTGATGAATTAAATTTGTCCAAGAAGGATAACACATGGGATTTGATTCTAAATTTATAATCATGAAATTTTTAGAACAATATTAGAGTTATATAAGAAGTTTATTATGAAATGAATGATGATTAGAAATAAAGAATGAATTGGGGAAGCTACTATTATAAAGTTGATGGCTCTAACTCCAATTATACATGTACACTAATTATTTAGATTGAAACTAAAAATATTTTCCAATATATTTTATCTCAAATGATATATATGTTTTTCCAAAATGATTTCAATTTTTCCCATCTCAATGGTGAACATGATGAGAGAGTGTATATTGAGAAATGTGACGTATTTGTGATTGGAGATAATGGAAATTAGGTTCATAGGTAGAAAAAAATAGAAAAATAGTTTAAAAAATATTAGGTCACATAATATGTGATTCATTAATCATGCATGAAGTAACTTGACATATGAAAATTTTGATTGGATAACTACTTGTAAATTATAGAAAGAAAAGAGTATAGTCAAATAGTAACTATTTATGACTATGATAATAAAATTGAAGTTAATGAAGAAGACAATTTAATGAAAATTTATATTCAAATGAATGACATAGTTGATATGTCAACACTTGGTGAGATGAAGAATTTTAGGAGACATAAAATTATTCTTGGTAAATGTTCTATATGTTTGTAATAGAGTTTGATAAGCTAGTTTTTACCTGAATATTAATTGTAACCAACCATTCAAATGATGAATATAGAATAAGGGTTTATCCAAAGGAGTTTCAAAAACTTATTAGGATATTTCTATATATAAAAAGCTCAAGACTAGATATTTTCTATTTTGTTACATTATATTCATAGTATGAAAGGGAAACCATAAAATATCAAAACCGAATTCAATTACTAGTGTAAGAACATATCCATTATAACTATATAACACAAAAAACAACTTTTATAATTCCTAAAAATACCCCAAGTGTTTCGTCATCATGATCTACATTAAAAAATGATATAAATGTTCCACTGATATGTCCAATTGATAATCAAGGAAAAAGGAGAACGTAACGGTCCATCTGGAGAACGCGCCTCACGTGCCATCGGTTTTTCAAAATATTTCGACCGTTGCGTCTTCCTCCACCTAGCACCAGCTGTCTCATCCGGCCCAAGCGCCGGGCGTGTGGACCGCCCCTGCCTTGGTGTCTCCTCCCCTGCTGTCCCTGGGGCCTTGGGTGAAAATCTCGGTCCTCCATAGGCACTCCTTTTGTCTGGTCCTTGATTCACGGGCAGACTTTATCCATGTATGGTGTATGGCTCCTCGTTCATGGGGACATTGGAGTTTTAGCCTGTGCAGGTGGTCCATGGATGCTCACATGGGAAAAGAGAGTCCGTCTGCTGTGGTGTGGATCAGCCTCCCGGGGGTTCCGTTTCCATTCCAGAACGAAGGGTTCCTCAAAGCCATTGGGGACTCTCTTGGAGGGTTCCTGTGCTCGAATTCTTGGACCAAGAGCTACGCGGAAGCTTCGATGGCCCGGATCCGTGTGGTGTAGGATTTTTCCCTCTCGGTGCTGGAAAAGCTTGATCTTTGGGTTCATGGATCCCTCTACTGGGCTCAAGAGATCTCTTATCCGGTGTTTATGAGTTTTTTCTCCCACTGCCTTCTCCAGGGTCATTCGCTGCCAGTGTGCCGACGTCAAAGACATGAAGGGAATCGTCGCCCGGACCCTGTGGCTGGTGTTATTGATGTTAGTCGGCCTATTCCAAATGTGTCCCTTTCAGGCGCGGGTGTATTATTGCCTCAGGCTCCTGGTGCTGCTTTTGTCCTCCCTCGTTCGGCCCTGGCCTCTGATCATACGCTTTGCTTGGATGGGCTTGGTGTTCAGGAGCCCTGCTTGGACTTGGTACCTTTTGTTCCGAGGTGGATGCCCAGTATCTAGTACGGTGTTGTTCCTTCCCTTATCTCCCTCTTATCTGCCCCACCTGGCCTGATGGTCCCTCATCCTATGGACTTAATCCTAGTTCGGAGTTCCATTGAAGCGGAGGTGTGGCCTTTAGAGGGTGAGCCTCTGGTCTCCCTGCCCGAGAGAACCCCTCCCCAATCTTCACCTGGTCCCTCCCCGACTTCTTTAATGAACTCCCCCTCAAGGTGGTATGAAGGCTCAAGGAGGGGATCCCATGCATCCCCGGGGTTAATGTCTAGGCGATCTTTTACCCGTCAACACCCTGGAACTCCTACGGATGAGTTTCCTCTCAAGGTTACAGGGGTGTACACAAGGTCGTAGGCAAGGAAGATGAATGGAAGAGTAGGTTCCCACTTCAAGAAGGCCACAGATTTTGGGGCCAGTCCCAGAATACTCTTTGCAAAATGACTCCTATACTCATCTGGAATGCTCACGACCTTGGTGCGAGAATCAAAATAGACTTCTTGGCCTCGACAATCACTCAATACAAGTTTTTACTGGTGTCGATCCTCAAACACAAGCAGCAGTTGAGTCAGATTGGCGCCATTGCCAACAAGATAAAAATGCATGGCTTCATGCATGCAGATCCAACGAACACACACATCTGGATTTTCTGGAACCGATCTTTCACTGTTGATTTTTTCCAGACAGGAGATCAGTTCATCACGGTTAAGGCGACCCGAGGTAATGAGCCCTTCTATGTTTTGTTCATTTATGGATGTTGCGATCCTCAGTAAAGGGAGAGGTTGTCATATGATCTTAATATATTCAACCTAATAAATCTCCCTTGGATATTCGAAGGAGACTTCAACGTTGTGGAGGACCCTGAGGAGAGGAAGGGACGCAGCCCTTTCAATTAGAAATCCTTCCTTGATTTCTTTCAGTTCATGGACGGTAGGGGACTCATGGATCATGGATTCACATGTGACTGGTTTACATGGTGTAATAACCAGTGAGGAAACTGAAGGACATGGAGCCACTTGGATAGATGGTTGGCCAACTTTCAGGCCTTTTCATCATTCTCCGACACTCAGGTCTCGCATCTGGCGTGTGGTATATCAGAAAACTCCCCGATCCAACTTTTTGTATCTTCCGGGCAGGTGCAGCAGGTCTTCCTTTGTTACTACCAACACTGGGATAATAAATCTGGCTTTCAGGACTTGGTTAGGGACTCTTGGAATGATTCTGTCTCCAGGCATACCTAGACAGGCCTTCATAACATGCTACGTCGCCTCAAGGTGAAACTCCCGGAGTGGTCGAAAGACGTTCCATCCTTTGGCAGAGTGTTGGAGGACACCATGCAAGATGTGGATCATCTTGAGCGGAGTATCGAAGAGGATTGGAATAAATAAGTTTATGAGGAGCTTGTAGGTAGGAAGGAACAAATGTTAGACATGCTTTTAAATTAGGAGCGTCTGGCCAGTGAGGGCGCCGGGGTCAAATGGATGAAAGAATGCGATAGGAACACAACTTATTTCCACGCTTGCATCAAGGAGAGGGGGAGGTGGTCTCTACCGAATATATTGCTAGAGGACGGTACTTATTCAAATAATAGGGAGGTCGTGGGCGAGATGGCGCATGATTACTTTCGAGATCTACTTGCTGGTGCCAACACCCACCACCCACACGGGTACCTGGGGGATAATTCTGGGCCCTTTGAGGTGCTTCCTTCCTGTTTATCTGAACGGGATAACGAGGCCCTGGGGGACATCCCCCAAGAGGATGAGATCCACAATACCCTGCTTCATCTGAACCCTGAAAGCACTATGGGGCCAGATGGATTCCCTATCTCCTTCTATGAATCTTCATGGGCGACAGTGGAGAAGGATCTTATTGTGGCGATCCAGGAGTTCTTCATGGGCGGGAGCTTGCCGCGCGTTTCATGTGCCACTACCGTTGTGCTTTTCCCCTAGTCAAAGTCACCTACTAGAATTTATCAATTTCAACCAATAAGAACGTCTAACATCCCCTACAAGATCCTTACCAACATTATCAACATCAGGCTATCGCATTTTTTCCAAATTGGATTTCCAAAGAACAACATGGATTTGTGAGGGGGCGCTCCATCCAAGGGGCAATCGCGCTGGCCCAGGAAATTATCGGGGCCATCAACTACAAGATGCGAGGATCTAATATAGCGATCAAGCTGGATATGAGTAAGGAATATGACCATATGGAATGGAGCTTCATCAACTGGGTTCTCGCAGGTATGGGTCTTTCGTCAGGTTACATTGACATCCTATTTCACTATTTTAGCTCTATATGGCTCACGATAGCATTCATGGGAAAATATTTTCGGTTCTTCAAAACTACCTGTGGCTTGAGACAGGGGGACCCAATCTCCCCAACCCTCTTCATCATTTCCCAGAATGTCCTTAGTCGGCTCATTCGCCGTAGCTTAATTAATGGAGAGATCCATCCATATTAGAGAAGAATGAGATCCTCCTCCGTGTCTCACCTCAAGTTTTTAGATGAATCCATCATATTCATTAATGCGGCCAGTAGATTTTTCGATGGACTAATTATGGTTCTGGAGGAGTATATCCATTGGAGTGAGAAAGTTATCAATAAGAGTAAGAGTAATTTTTACATCTCAAGCGGTACACCTGCTAGACAGATTCAAAATATGGGGCATATTCTGGGCGTGCAGTAAGGATATCTTCCCATGCTCTATCATGGCACCCCTCTATCCTCACAACACATGTGTATCTATGATTTCAAATCCTTTATCAGCAGGCTTACAGATCAGGTTATTAATTGGAAGAATAAGTACTTATCCTTTGGAGGAAGGATAACACTGGTGAATAACGTGTTGTTTTCTACACTGATCCATGCTCTCCTGTCCATTAAAGTTCCTAAAAGAGTCATTAAGAGGATGGATCGTATCTTTGCTGGTTTTCTTTGGGACCCACTATGCGAAGGAAAAAGATACTGGTCTTCTTCGAAAAGGATAGCGTGACCTATCAGTGAAGGTGGCATCAACATCGAGAGTCTTAACACCACCCTCTCTTGCATACATGCGAAGCTGGCTTGGGAGGTGGTGGAACGACAGACCTTATGGGGGCTCACTTTGCACAACAGCTTTCTAGGAGATGGGGCTATAAGGAATGGCCATTATTCATCCTTTTGGGCTGAAATCACCTCTCTTGTTAACTTTCTTAGGCCCCACTCTCGATGGATCGTTGGGAAGGGCGAGGTCTCTTTCTAGCATGATAATTGGCGCGGGGTGGTGCTTGAGTATCTGGGTTAGCCAGTTATGAACATTTCTTTCTGGGAAGCTCTGAACTACCCAAAATTTATCAATGATATTCTCGATAAGGGCCAACAGGTTCAGCTCCAACACATTGAGCTTTCCTCCTCCCTTGATAGGTGCGTGTTCACTCCATCTCCATCGGGCTCTTTCTCGTCCAGGGATTACTGCCGGGTACTATCTAGGACAACATCTGAGGATGCCTGGAATGATGTTCTTTGGTCCAAGAGCATCCCCTAGAAATATAATTTTCTTACCTGGAGAATCCAGAACAAAGCAGTACCTACAGAGGAGAACATCAAATGGTGTGGCGTGATTCTAGCCTCGAGATGTGTCTACTACAGGAGTCATCAGGAGGAAACATTGGGGCATCTTTTCTTTGAAAGTGAATGGGCGTCGGAGGTCTGGAACTTCTACGGATCGTTCACCGCTTTCTCCAGTCCAGCCATGGAGGTTCATCTTTTTCCGGAGCATTGGTTTCTTGGTGCATTCAAGGAGGGGCCAGAGAGAAGGGATCATGTTCTGTTGCTACATGCAGGCTGCTAGGGTTTGTGGTATGAAAGGAAAAGTGGGTTCATGAGGGGGTGTCCTCAACAGGCCAATTGATTATTACCCACATTAACAATATACTCCATGATATGGGAAGGGATCTCACTCTATGGAAGGAGGCACCCTTATTGCAGAGGTTTAAACCTGCTCATACTTTCTCCCATCCTAGCAACAAGTTACCTTCAAGAAAATGGGTTTGGTGTTCCCCTCTTACTAGGGGTTTAATGTTGAACACCGATGGATCCTGCATTTTAGGACTCATGTGTGGTGGGGGAACTATTCGTGATAGAAATGTATCAGTAATCCTAGTTTTTTTGATCCAGATTGGTCACGACACTTCCCTCATGGTTGAGGCCATGACCATGCTGACAGGATTTACAGTTTGTGGGAAGCAAGGTCTGGATATCATAGAAGCAGAAACTGATTCATTGATTTTGTGTAAGGCCTTGCACGACCTCGGTCCTACTCCCTGGTTGATCGAGTACATCACTAGGAAGTGTCGCTCCATCATTGACAACAATATCAAAGTGGTCCACACCTGGCGAGAGGGTAATAAAACCACCGACTACTTGGTCTCACATGACTCTCCAGGTTCGGGGATAGTTCTCTTTCATGACATCTATAGCTTGGAGGAGGAAGGGATCAACATCATTAGATGTGATTCTCTCAGTCTTCATTACTTTATACCCCCATAGTGGTGTGCATTCAAGACCTTCCATTGTAAGTCATCTTGTATGTTTTCCCTCTGCCTTGAAAATTATAAATGATGATGATGATGATGATGATGATGATGATGATGATAAAATCACAATTAATATTAAATAATAGGATTCAAAGATATATTTATTTCCAAAATTCTATCGCTATGGGTCCGTTTAGTGGATTACTAGGGAATGTGTGTCTAAACTAAGAGGGTATTAGGTCAAATAAACTAATTGAGGAGCTTGATCTCTTGTTTTACATTATATTATAATTATAAAGTTTTATTTGTGAAATAATTTATAGTATAAATACTATTTTTTAAAATATTTGACCACCTTAACATGGTTAATACAAACTGAATGTTGTCAAATTAGTAATAATTTTTTTAGGGAACTATAAGGATTTAAATAATCTCATCATCATGGAACCATACTTATTATTCTTTCATGTGAGGGTGTGTGAAGTGAATCTATAATTTGAATCCTTGTATAAAATAATTTATGAGTTTAATGTGGCATCAGAAGCAATAAAAGAATTTGGGAAACCCAAAGTCCCATCATTTGTTAGTTTGGATCCATTGGATCATCATCAAATTTTATATGAAATAATGAACAAAATGTTTGTGCTATCCAACATGTATTAAAGGGAATACATGGATTTGAGATATTGTATGAGGTAATTGGGATACCATCATGTTTCAAGGCATATAGGTTAGTCTAAAGGGCTTACACTAGGGATTAATGTCTCCCTAGAAGACATAAGGTATACAATAGTTTTTTGTCATCCAAAAAAGCATAATGGTTTTACAAAGTTGTTTAAAGTATATGGGGATAAATTATGGTAAAATTTTGTTTCATGATATCTATGAAGGATTAAGTGGTTTTAAATTAGGTATTATGGTCTTATAAGAGGAATAAATATTTCACAATTGGTTTGTTGGGTCTATTAATTCCAAAGGGGTTTTAAAATAAGGTTTATTATCACCCTAGATGGATTAAGGGTATGTTTATGTTTTATGAATTCTTAGTTGGGTTAAGAGGGTTTATAATGAGATTTTAGGTTCTAAAGTGGACTTACAAGTATGTTGGAGTTTTATTCAATTCAACCAGGAATATGGGGTTTACAATAGGGTTTAGGGTCTTATAATATGTCTTAATGATAATCTAGAGTTTCATTTTATTTGATATGATTTACTGAGTATATACATTGGTTTATGTTCTCCCCTGAGGACATAAGGGTATGAGATAGATTAATGCTATTCATGAAGTTTTAAAGGTTTAAAATAGGTATTTGAGGTCTATATTGAGTACTTATGAATATATTGGAGTTTTATGTCATCGTAGAAGGCTTAAGAGGGTTTACATAGTGGATTAATGGCCCCTATGAGAACTTATGGGTACAATAGAGTTTTATATTATCCAAAATAACAAAAGTGGTTTATGATAAAGATGAACATCGACATAGAGTACTTATAAGTAGGAAAAATTTATCTGTTTTATAATATTTTTGTTTGTTTTACACAAGGGTTAAGGAATCCTAGGAGGATTTAAGGATATACTAGAGTTTCAATCAATCTTTGAAGGTTTAAATGGTTTATATTATGATTTATGGTCTCATAAGACAAATTAAGGTGGCTATAGTTTCTAATTCTTTAAAAGAAATATTAGGATGGTTTATATTGGTGTTTAAGGTCTCATAATATGTCTTAATTGTCTTATAGAGTTTTATTCCATTAAAAAATGATTTAGAGGGCTTATAAGGGAGAAATGAAGTGTTAATAGTTTGAGATTTATATTATGGGATGAGATTCCTATATATATTTTAGAAGGTAATAAAAAATCAAGTATTTATGGGTCGTATAATTCAATGAATCACACCTTTTAAGGTGATTTAAAAAAGAACATTGTGATGTCTTTTATGGTCATACACCCATGACTAGTAGAATTCAGTTAATGATCAGATATCCAAGACCAGTGGTAGAAATTTTAACATCTTACAAAAATTATATTAATTATTATTGTTTTTAAGTCATGTGATGAGAACCATGTTTAGGTAGTTTAATTTATTTTTGAGAGGTGTAATTAGTTAAAGTTTCCTAATAATAGTTAGTGTAGAACTTATTAATAAAAAAAATTAGTTTATCCTAAAAAATTATCTTGGTAGTGGGATGGATCTTATAATAGTCCAGAGACCTAATAGTCTTGAGTTTTCAGATGGAATCAGTGATAAAATAGAGGTATTTCTATATATTGGTAACCTATACATACATTTCCCCCAAGAAATCATTGATAAATTGGCAGGGATGATGACTGATCTCACAAAGGTGTGAAAGAGTGGGATAAATTTTGAGTATACACTAGATTGGAATCCTAAAAATGGTAGGGAATAACACATTCTAGGGTGATGTAATTAGGGGCACCAAACTGAAAGGAAATCTATTTCGTAGATCTTTAGGTGATTAAGAGATACATATGGATTATTCAAGGTTAAAAGCCCTGTAAATTAAAAGGCATCATTAATAACCCTAATATGTTTCATGCTAACTGGGTGTTTGATTTCTCCTCAAGATGAAGGATCCTTATTATCAAAGGAGTGTTTAATTGACCACCACATGTAATTTTATGGGAGTAACAAGAATTAAAATATTTTTATGATGTTTTCCTTCATACTTTCATCATGTTCTAACTTTCTAAAGGTAAGAAATCATTAAATATGTGTTCATGACACTTAAAATATTATGAATTAAAATGATGAGAATAATAGATCGATTACAGAGAACCATATATTTCATAGATATATTTTATATCTTATTATATGAATATTCATTAGATAATAATACAAACCATGCTTGAATCATATAGTTCTATTTCCGTTGGAAACTTGGATACATAATCATATTTTTTATATGTGGTCTACATCATCTCCCACTAAGTTCATCATTACTAGAACCCTTCTTATTCATTTCTTACACAATACCTTTCTCCATTACATGATGTAAGGAAAAATAATAAAGGGCGAGCTAATATTCTTATTAAGGGTTAACAAGGGAAATATTAATGACCACATAAGAATATAACAAGAAAAGGGTTTGAGAAAATTAGCTTAGCATTTGAAGAATATATGCATCATATCATGGATCATAATCTCCAATCACGAAATCAATCTTGAAAGTTCATAAGACATGAATCATAATGGAATAAAAGAATAAGTTCTATGAGAGTATAATATTACCATAACACATAAATTTTTGGAATACACATGAGCATAGAAATTCATTTTCTTAGTATCTAAGACTCACATGAAAGACTATCACATTATATTGGGTTCACTCCTAATTCCATTTTAGTAGTCAAGGTTTACTCCCAAGACTATAATAATGGACATAGTACTTTACTGAAATGGGCTTACTCCACATTCCAATACAATTTATCTCACGAGATATCAATATTTATTGAATGCATTAGAGGTATTTATAATTTTAGGCTGACCTATCACATTCTGAGAATCATATAGATGTGTTCCACTATATCATAAAAAATTAAATATATCATAACCCATAAAAATAAATAGGTTTCAAAAAAAATTCATCATGGAATAACCTCTGGAAAATAAATGGGGTTGGTAAAAATTTCATCAATTCATTATATCAGGTCATGTGGAAAATAATAATGTTTCATAAATATATTGTCATCACAATCATAATAGAAATTGGGAAAGAATAAGGATTTTATAATTGGATCATAAATGCAAAAAATATTAGGTAATATTAGAGGATATTAACTTTGATGGAAAACACCTTTAAAAGATATCTGGAATATTTCTTGAGGAATAAAACCGTTTAATTTTAAAATAATATCTTTAAAATATATAAAATTCACAAATTTTAAGGAAATAATTATATTCAATATAAATCATGTCATCATAAAATGTAATCTTAAAATATTTGAGAATTTATGTTGGTGGGAAACTTTTTTCCTGCCGTGTATGTTCAAACAAACATTTCTTTCACATTTTGGGTAAAATGTAAAAAAGTGCATCATTCAGAAAAGAAAAAAACATAATATTTTTAACAATATTATAAAAAATAAAACCTTAGTGATAATGAAATTAAATAATTATATAATAATAATAATAAATTCCAGGAAACGTTTTAGTGAAAATATGCATATGAAAGAATGGTATTTTTCACCAAAGAGGGAAATAAATTCAATTTTCCTCAAAGAAATTCATTCAAACTCATGAATACATAAAGTGAATAAAATGAAATTAAAACATGTATTATACTTAAATAATAATAGTTTCATAAAATTAATAATATTATTTATAGTTATATCATTAAATGTTAATCATCCAAAAGATATTAATAAACAATCCTGATAAACAATGTCATTGTAACATGAAACTCTTAACTCAAATTCCACTTTCTTTAAAAGTGGTCAAACCTAATGCATAATAAATTTAAATTTATTATAATTATATAAATGAATCATTTACATTCTTATATTAACATATTTGATCCCATTATGACATTTCAACTTGCATTTATTAATAATTCCATATCAAATATATCGTTTCAAGGTGTTTAATGTTTCGTCTTTCAATAGAGTTTTGGTTCGGCAGTTTGAGTCATTGTACTTTCATCATTGTTACATCATATAAAAAATGTCAACCAAAATATAAATATCATTCATATTCATTATATATAAATATATATTAAGATTTATCCACAAGAAATAGATATATAAAAATGAATTTCACCATTCATAGAGACGGTAAGATGTACGTATGTATGAAAAATGTTTTTACTTTTCGATTGATGGAACCAAAGAAATGTAAAAATTGGTTAACATTTCCTGGATCATGGTTATATAATATATATAATATGTAATCATTAAATCTATTATTATTACCATCCTTCTAGATCAAAAATTAAAAACGAATCACACTTCTTCGTGGAGTTTGTAGTCCACACGTATGCACGTGCAATGTTATAATATTTCAACATATTGGTAAATAAGGAGGATATGATATTATAACTATTTAACAATAATTCCAAAATAAATATCATATATTAAAATTGAAACCATCATAATACCCATCCATAAAATATGGTCATGAAAAAATGAATGGAATCTCTACAAAGAGTTGGTAAGCCACACATACACATGATCAATACTTTCACATCCCATTTGATGGGAAATATGGTTGATAATGGTGGCACCATAATCAAAATATCATTTTAGTATATTTTGTATACTTAATTTATTATTTTATTCTAAATAAAATATATTTATCGGAGGTGAAAGAATAAGTAAAAAAATAAACTGATCTGTTTTGGCTATTATATCTTCTTTGAAAAAATCCCTTATATCATCTTATGAGGATCATAGGGGTGGTCTTTTGGGAATACCAGAACCTATATAATGTGTGTAAGTATGTTATAAATATATTGTTTTATGCATTTTAGGTTCTAAAAGGATCAATTTGGTGTTAAGAATAGACAAGAGAGGCTTCCTTCTCTAAGTGAGGGGAGGGATACTCTTGTAATTTCATGAAAGATAAAAATTTAAAAAACTAATTATCTAGCCAAATGTTTCCAAATATATAGAGAATAAAATAAATTGTAGGTTTTTTAAATACTATCAACCAATTAAATTTGTAAATTTTTATGTGCGGTTTTAAACCTTACATTTTGGTTTAACCCCATAGTCAACCTTTTTTTAACCTTAACTGTAGTAATATATTATTCACTCTAAATGCATTATGATTTTAAATATATGGTAAAAAATTGGTCATAAATGGTCAAGGGATGAAATTTTAACCATATATTACCAGAATTATCCTATTTAAATATTTTTACAATTTTTAATTAATTTAGTAATATATTGTTTTCATAAAATATCATTAAATTCATTTTTGAAAGAATTCATTTAATTTGACCCTAAAGACATCAAGAAAAATTTGGAACTATAATATAATACTTCAGAAAAACTCTAATATTTTATATTACACTATAAAATTCATGGAAAACTATAAATCCACACAAATTATATTAATTTTAAAATTTATAAAATCATTTATATTATTTTTCTATTAATTGAAGAAATATTATGTCAACATTGTGTAAATTTTTATGGTAATTATAAAATTACTAAATATTATAAATAAATCACCATTATGAAAATAATTTCACTATTCTGAATATAACCTTTATTATTAATTAAAAAATTATAATTTTTTCTTTTTGTGAACTTATAAGAGATATTAAAAAAAGAGTTACATTTTGTATATTTAATTGTTTTTAATATTATATATGTCATTTTCATGGATAATTTCCATTAAATTATTAAATTTTGAACATATGGTGATAAAGTAAACATTATATTCATCCAATAATAATTAATAATAAAAATTGTGTCATTAACATATATGTTTAACCTAGGTGAACCTAATTAACCCTTTACTGAGGTATACCTTAGATACCGATCAAATACAATAGAATATATTAGTCCATGAAAAATCAAAACTTAATTAATCTATATTATACGAAGATATTCAATATAGAAATCTTGTCTTATGGAAAAGAAGTGTTTTAACTTTTTAAGGTAATTGATTAAAACCCCAAATAACATTATGGCCTCTATATATTTTGGGGAGTCCATTGAAAATATCAATAGTGATGTTTTCCCATTTCTATTCTGGTATGAGTAAGGGTTTTAAAATCCATTAAGAATCATTTCTCTTAGCGTTAACTTACTAAAATACCATGTACTTAGATACATAGTCTATAATATCCTTTTTCTTGTTGTCCCATCCAAAATACACTTTATAGTCTCCGTACATCTTCTTATGTCCGTGATTAGTAGAAATGTTGAATTATGAAATTAATAAATGAGATTTATTAAAATATAGTTTGTATAGAACAGATATCTAGTTCCAGAACCTTATCATTCAATCAAAATCATTGTTTGACTTAGGAAAATTTCTCACCTTCTTATTTAGCTCCACATCTTCCTTCTGGACCTCTTTAATCCTCACATGGATTGATTGCTAGACACCCATTTGAGAAATATATGATTTCTCACCTTTCTTTAGGGTTTATAGATCCATTATTTTTAAATAAAATAATATTAGATATTTTTTTATCCTCAACATATATATGTTAGGATGATCCCAATGACTAAAAGCATCAGTTACCTTTTTTTCATTCCTAGAGTTGTAATGTATTGAGAAGTCCAAATATTTAGTCAATTCTAAATATAATCATGGGTGTATATTATAATATTTATGAGGGAAAAAATACTTTAAAAATTTATGGTCATAATGTATAACAAATCTTTTTTAGAAAAGATAATTCCTCCATATCACTAATGAAAAATTACTACAGCTAACTCCTAATAATGAGTTGGGTGTTTTTTTCTCACAAAACATCAATTGTCCCGAGTCATTATTCATCAAAATATAATACTACACAAGGATGCATACCAATCCCTTCAATGATTCACACCTTATATATCACAAACACTTCCCCACTGCCGGGTAATGTAATCACATGTGCTCTAACAAACATTCTCTTCAGTTCATTGAAATTTAATAACATTCACATATACAAAGGAACTTTAATTCCTTCTATGTTAACATGGTGAGTGGATCAGAAAAAAATGAAAAATTCTCCACAAAGTGCTTATAATATGTATAAAATCCTAGAAAACTATGGATCTCAGTCATAGTGGTTGGTTTCGGAAAATGTTCAATAACTTTTTTCTTTGATGGATCCATTGATATACCCTCATGTGAGATTATATGAACCATAAATTAAACTATTTTTATCCAAAATTCACAATTATTAAATTTCTGACATATCTAATCATTCCTTAGGATCTTTAGTATATTCATTGTAACAAACCACCCCAAGTCAACTATTCAATCCACTTGAGTCAGCCCATCACATTGAGGTTCAACAAATATAACAAAACAAGTCTTTAATATAACCAAAACAAGTCAAAAAACTAAAGAAAAAAAGAAGAAAAAGATACAACCAAATCTATAAAACCCAAGCCAATCAGTATAAACCATAAAAGTATAAATTTTACAAGATCATAGAGTCTCTAGGTTACCAACCATCACCTCCAAACAATCCTAAACTAAAGGTTATGATAAAAAGAGGATCCAATAGGATACAATATTTTATTCCCTTCACCAAGATTTTATAATATAACTTTTATAACTACCCAAAAGGGAAATCTATGGTGTGATCACAATGCCCAGTAAGATACCACCACCAAGTATATACAAGGTAAAATATTAATAATACATTTTTATCTTAAAAAAATAATTTACAGATAATTTTCATAAATCCAATCCCATTTTTAAATCATTTTTCTTTAGTTTTCATAAAATACTTTCAAATACCCAAAATCCATGAATATAAAAAGTATAGTTGATAAAAGATAAATTCAAATTGATACACTAAGAGGTAATCAAGTAGAAAAATATCAATAATATAATCCATCATTTGAATCCATATGATACAACCTCATATGAAAACATGTGATAAATAATCAATTACATAATCCATCATGTGTTAAAAAATCTATAAATGACCAATCACTCCATATTGGGACCTAATATATGGGAATATGTATTAGAAATAAAATATCTTAAATCATAATTATGTTAGTATAAATGAATATAGGGTCTTTCCATAGTCCATCAATATCCATAAAGTATCCCCTAGCAGTTCCACACAACCTAGGGTCACCTATTTCTCTTTCCTTACACACCCAAGGTTCCTAATGTTCAATATTTTTCCTAATAAAGTTTTAAAGAATGCTCAAAATTTATAAAACATTTTAAAATATATGAAAAATCACCTCAGGGTTTGAAACCCCCTTTCCAAATCAAAACCACTATTCAGGAATTTAATAAAACATTTAGTAAGAAAACAAAATCAGTTTTTAAAGAAAGTTTTTTTTAGAAACTATTCTCATTCCAATAAATCACTTCAAACCTCGAATCACTTCAATTAAATGACCATACCAAATAAATTTAACAATAAAAATAAAAAATTTATAGAATTAATTAATTGTATAAAGAAACCTACCTCATGATCAAAGGAACATATCCTCCCTTAACAATAGAGATTGAATAACTACTGATCAGCCTTTGAAAGACATGGAATTATAGGAAAATTAAAAGGATCAATTGAAAAGACTAATCAATCAAAAAAATATGAACCACAACCACAACCAAAACTAACATAACTACCACAAACAAATGTAACAAGAATCATAAGAACTACTTTACGGGAGAGATGAAACACATTAGCCATGATAATGGATCACCAAACAAATGCTCTGGAAGGAGTAGAGATCTATAAAATTGTATATAACATTCTAGAAGTTCAAGAGGAAGGTCTATAGAATTATTGAATCCAAAATCATGCATTAAATTAATTTAGAATGGCTAGACTCTCGGATTACACATCATGAATCCCTTTTACAACATGTAATCCCATGAATTAAAAATACACAAAAAAACACATTTCCTTGGATAAAAATCCATACACTGATCATTTCAGAACATGAAAACAATTCACATCTTGTAAATATTTCATGTCATTCAATAGAATCTTGAAATATTCCTGAATACCAATACACAATGTGGAACCATTAAATAGTGGGTAAATACCATGTAGACAACGCTTGACCCAAATTTTGTACCAAACCCCAAAAATATACAAATAAAAAGGCATAACTTATAAATGTAAATGTTGTAATACAATATCCCAACCATAAAATATTTTTATCCCCATAAATCATGAATGATCATAGATCCATGAAAAAATAAATCCACTGATACTTCATGAACGATTCTCGCTCCCATGTCTCATGGATATCCTATCTGCATTGCCACAATACATGGACTATAAGAATTTTTTTACCACAGAGTAACTTATCTTGGGGATCCATAATCTAAAATTGTTTCTCAATGAAAGTGGTGTAAAGATTTAGATCAACATAATTCCATCCAATAATTTGGGAATGATTTGGTATATACCTTCTCAATTGGGGGACATGAAACACATCGTGGATAGATGTAAAACAAGGCGGTAAGTCTAATAGATAGGACACCAATCGTAGTCATCCAAAAATTTAAAAGGGTCCAAAAATACCCAATTCGAGCTTACACAACGTACAAAACTGAAGATTTATTAAGCGAATTGAAACTGAGAGAAATAAGTAATCACCCACCCAAAACTCTATTATCTGATGATGTTGGTCCACATAGGATATTTGATGACTATATTCTTTGATCAATCTCTTATTGACCAACTGAACTAGCTCTGTCGTCCCTTGAATAGGACTCAACCCAACGAAGGACCACTCTCCCAACTCTACCTAGCATAATATAGATCTGCATGGATGTCCATACAAATCCATGAATGGTTCCATCTTCATGAAATCATAATAACTGTATTTATAATAAATATTTACCATAGGTAAATTAATTTCCCAAGATCTACTACAATTATGTACAAAATCAAGAAGCATCTCCTCAAGAACAAATATAACTATTTATATCTATCCATCCTTTTGAAAATGATAATAAATTCTCAAAATAAATTGGGAACTCATAGCCACTTAAAAACCATTCAAAAACCAAGATTCGAACCTCTTGTCCCTATCAAATACAACAGAAGTGGGAACCCCATGAATTCTCAAAATATCTCAACCATACAAGTCCCCAAGCTGGTCTAACTTTATCGTCTCATTAATAGTTACGAAATGTGATGATTTCATAAGTTGATCAATGACCACCCAAATGAATCCTTCCCACTCGGAATCTAATGAAATCCAATTACCCATTCCACGGAAATCACATCACACTTCCATAGCAGAATGGGTAAAGACTATAACATACCATAAGGTCTTTGGCGTTCTGACTTAATTCTATAACAAGTAACACATAGTGAAATAAAATATTCAATAGACCTCCTCATCCTAAGTCACCAATACTGATGTATCAAATAATGATACCTCTTAGTATCCCCATGTGGTATTGACCAATATGATTGGTGTTGTCTATCCATAAATTCTTTGCTCATAGAAATATGAACAACTGAACTGCTAAAAAAAGATCCATTTGGAGACCATGACACTCACAAGAGGTCTCCTCACTGTACATGATTTTCCTAATGCATTAGCACTCATTTTATTTCACCTTATCAGGAATAACCCACTCATTAAAATAATAGACAACTTTTATTACATCCACAAACACCTCTCCAATAACCTCTTCCACTACCGATATCATATCAGTAAAATAAATCATGACCTGAATGGGACAAATGCCTTGTCATTTTATTTATTTTTAACAATATACATCTTAAAGGTTGAAGGGGGACCCTTATATGGCCCATAGTATCATCAACACATTACATGATAGGATTCCCTTAAATGAATTAATCCAAAACAGACTAAATGGAACTTCCTCTCCCATTAATATATAATTATTTTCTCTCTCTACCTTCGCAAGGCTGCTTAGTTAGCTATCCTGTGTAGATTTTAATGG
This sequence comes from Viscum album, assembly GCA_963277665.1. NCBI lineage: Eukaryota > Viridiplantae > Streptophyta > Magnoliopsida > Santalales > Viscaceae > Viscum > Viscum album. The sequence goes on along the minus strand of OY728145.1, from coordinate 993,834,881 downwards.
GACTTGTACTGATGAAAATGTCATACCCTATCATTATTCTAATTCTATTTATCTCAACCTTGGTTAATGTTCCTGCTCTGAATCCTCATCATGAGCCTTTTCCTTTGAAATCTACCTGGTTGCATATGTATTTCATGTGACTCGAAGGCCTTGAGGTGGCCTAAAATCATTGAGGTTTCTTTGAAGGCCTTGAGGTGACATGAAATACTTGAGTTGGGATAAAATACTTGTAGTATCGAAGGCCTTGGGTGGCCCAAAGTCCTTGAGGGACCCGAAGACCCAGATGGTGAATAGTTCTGGCTGCTATAGTACCAAACATGTCCTGCTACAATACCGAGCAGTAACTTATACATTTCTACTATAGTGACTGTGAAAATACTACTACAGTACTCAGAAATATTCCTCTACCTATATTTTATCTTAGGTCTTTTGGATCCACTTTAAGTGTCCACTCCAACCAGGATGAGGCATATGTGTGCAATGGAAAAAACTCATAGAGACCACTCCTCAACCGATTTCTTCACTACATGTATCAGTAATTTTTTTCTCAATGATTCTACAACCACATTCCCTTTCCTTGGAGTGTATATATTTTCAAAATAAAATGTCTTAAGTTATATTCCCAGCATCATGGTCCAATCTTCAGATCCCAATGAGTGAAAATATATTTTAGTCTCTTTTGTACAGAATAAACTGAATACCACCCTCCAAAGAGATAGTGTTGTCACATTGTGAGTGAATACATAACTGTTTCCAACTAATAATCATGGATAATGTAGTTCTTATCATGAGGGTGTAACATGAAATATCTATAGGCTAAAAAGTTTTTCCCCTATATTAATACACACCCCAAACAAGTACGAGAATCATCACATAAAACATCATAAACTAAACATAGTTTTGGAAGAATAAAAAATGGTGATACATTTATCCTCACCTTCAACCCCAAAAATAATATCACAATATTTTCATTCCATTAGATTTTTACTCATTTATGAGTAAATGATATCATCAAAATATGTAAAATTGGAAAACTCACGAACAAATTGCCTGTAATAAACAACCAAACTGAAGATTCTTTGAATATAAAACAAAATTCTAGGACACTTCTAGGAAATAACTGCATGTACCTTTCCAGGATCAATTTATATTCCCCAGTAAAATATCACACACCCCTTAAATATCACTTCCATGATCCAAATCTCACATTTCGACATCTTACCATACAGACGATGTTCATTTATGGCTTGAACAATAATATTCAAATGGCCAATATGCTCCTCCTATAACATAATATACCCTAATATATCATCTGTGAACCCAAATAAATAATATTCTATGAATTTATGAAATATTTTGTTTATAAAATCCAAATATAGAATATGATAATTTGTGAGACTTAATGAAATAACTTGGACCTAAAAATTCCAACATAAGAACATTAAAATTGTATTAAGTATATCTACTTATCAAACTATTAACTGGTGGTAACCTAATCGATGATAAATCCTTGAACACCAAAATTCCCCTCTAAGATGTTCAAAAAGAACATCAATCCTAGTCAATGGATATTTGTTCTTAATAGTTGCCCAATTCAACTTTCTATAATCTACACAAAGTCTGAGACTACCCTTAACCTTATTAAAAAATAAAACAGGAGAATTCCATGGTGTCACACTTGGATGAATAAATCCTCTATCCTCTAGGTAATTATGTTGGAACTTATACTTCACCAACTAAACTAGAACCATTTGGTAATATGGAATATAAATGGGCATTGTACTAGGGATTAGTTCAATAGTAAAATTGGCCTCTCTATGTGGTGTTAAACTAAAAAAATCATCTAGAAATACCTCAGTGTAAACAAACATCACCATAAGTAGCTAACTACCCAAATGAAGGGGAAAAATAATCAAGAAACATCTCTAATAACTAGCCTAATATTACCCTAGTAAAAGTAATAACATACCCTTCCCTTCCTGACTGAGAGTCTTACTCACCCTAAAAACCTAAGTGACCCCATCAATAAATAAGATATTAACTAGATGGAAATTAAAATCTCTCCTAGACTCGATATTGATTGTCGAATATATGCAAATAATAAATTTGAATATTTCAATATTGATCACTAATAAGTCCCATATAACCTCATAGTAATCCATCTCCACCCAATAAATGGGAAAATTCAAACATCTTTCAACCCTCTTTCCCAAAGGCATGGAAAGATCCAAAAAAATGGAATACATTGAAAACAGAAGACCCATACGTAAACTAACATTAATGAAATGAAATAATGAGTTTAACCTATATCAAAAAAATTTAGTACAATAAAATAGGAAATTAGAACCGTACTTATAATTGTAGATGGGCCTTTATCATATTCCTCTAGTTCATACTCCACTTCATAAAAAAATATGTTCTCAAATCCTCTGAAAAAATTATTATTCACAAGAACATCCCCTTATACTGAAGATATATCCCACCACCCATTAAATTACTGGCATGTACCCTTGATCCCTGGGTGAATGGGGATCCAACATTATTTCCTTGGGATATTCTATCAGAAAAAAAATTAGATGGAGAGATTATACGCAAGAATGATAACTCTCAAGATCCTTCATACAGTTAGGATTGGTATAACCATGCCTACCATATTGCTAGTATAAAATCTTCTACTACCCTGAAAAATACCCAAAAACTGAACTATAATAAAACTAACCACCCTAGAATTTTCTTTATTGTTTGTATGTTACACCTTGGTTAGAAACAACACTAGCTGAAGCTACACCAAACCATTATTCCCAGCTATTCCTACCTCATCCAAATCTGATTTGTTAACTAGATAAATAAATTTTAGAAGGTACAATAGAATCAAAATAAACTGAATATCCATCTTTAATACCAACTCCAACCACTAAGCCTTTAGGTACTAATTTGTGACTAGCTTCAGTTCCAGTTTGACAAGATTAGAAAAATGGGTGGAAGACATTCGAATGGAACTATATCCTAAATCTAAGGATAGAAACTACTGGGTATTCACTACATGTAACATATGAGGGTGAAGCTACTAGTTAAATATTTTATTGAAATAATTCTTGTTAATATCATCAAGAAACTTATCTTGTTCAATAGAGTCACACAATCTATTTCCAAGTGCCTTGAGTTTATATGTTGATAAAACCCACCATAGATTCATTAGGAGTCTTCAAGAAGTTAAATATCCTTTCAATCCACTAAATCCACTCCTTAGATTCTTGGGATACCTTGTCACCATGAAAGAATGATGGATTAATCTTAGTGAATTATGATCCATGATCGATTGCACATCTTGGGTTCCCAACACCAACTTGACCTAGAGTCTAAATTGTGAGGATTGGAACTTCTTCCAAAGAAGGGTCCACTAGATGATTTTCATATTGATAATATCACATTAATACCACACTAAGATTTAGAAAAGCTATATTTGGAGGAACTTTATAAAAATCAATATAAAAAATCCAAATCAGTCATGAAAAATATTCAAAATTATAAAACCAACTATAGGTATCAATATCAAAGCACTAATTTAACTAGTATTAAACAAATTATAAATCAGATCAACCAATGAAAAATGAATTATAAATGAAAATGTATATATAAATAAACAATCCATCCATTTAATTTAAATGAACCCAAATGACAAGTTTGAATCCTAGTAAAAACATTTCGACCACCCATGGTAACTTTTGTTTAGATGTAGAAGTGTGCTGTAAACACACCCTCTAACACTAACTACACAAATCTAGACACCCCTAACTCTTTTCTACCCAATAAACAAAACCATACTCAAGTAGTGTTTGGACACTATAGGATGAGCATTCCATTTAATACCAAATTATAACAAACCCACCTGGGCCAACTATGCACACCACCCAAGTCTATTAATCAAATTGAGGTATAAAAAATATAAAAAAAACTATTTAAAATAAAAAAGGCATAAAACTACAATAAATAGTAGAAGAGAAATATAAAAACACATCCATACAATCCAATGCAATCATGAAAACCAATAATAGAAATAATTATACAAACCATCAAGTCTCCTTTGACTAACCATCACATCCATAGAATCCTAAAGTGATGGCTTTGACAAAAAGATAAGCCAACATTATACAAGATTTTCTTTGCTCTACATGAATCCTTCAAAAAATCATCTTCAACCACCATAAGGAAAAAGTATAGTTTTATCCCAAATCCTACTATGATACCACCATAGAGTCTATAAATTGTTTTATATCATGAATTCAGATTCTATATATTTTAATACAAAATATTTATAAAAATAATTTTAAAAAGTCCAAACCAATTTTTAAATCATTTTATTTTTGATTTCATAAAATCATTTCATATTAACAAATCCAGAAACATAAAATTTTTATCTGATAAATAGAAATGAAAATACTTAAAACAATAGGTATGAATGTAAACACATAACCATGAAATAATCCATCATGTGAATCATTAAGATACAACCACATATGAAAACATGTGAGAAAAAAATCCATGACATAAACCATCATGTGATAAATAATCCATAAATGAAAAACTACATCATATTGGATCTTATACTTTAGGAATATGTATTAGAAATAAAATATCCTAATAAATTCCTATATTTGTACATATTAATATATAGTCCTTCCAAAATACATTTATATCCCAAAAGTAACCCCTAGTAGTACCCCATGCACAAGGGTTACCTATGTCTCTTTCCTAACACACCTAAGGCTTCCAGTGTTCCATGTTTTTCCAAATACATTTCAAAACCATAATCAAAATTTATCATACATATTCAAATACATGCTAGTCCACTTTAGTGATTTAAAATCCATTTCAAAATAAAAACCACCATTCATGAATTTATTCAAATAGTTAGGTTGAAATGAAACACCATTTTTTATGAAATCCACTTTAAAAAATTTATCTTTCAAAAAATTCCCTTGAAACCACAAATCAAATGAATTCAATGAACATCCCATAATAATTTTATAATAATGATAATAAATTTATATAATTAACCCCTTTTATAGAAAACTCTACCATTAGAATGATAGAAACCTATTTTCCTTGACAAAAGTGATTGAATAACAACATATCATCCTTATTGACCTTAAATTGATGATATTTAAAGTACTGATAAATATTGTGAAATTATTAATCTCAGTGTAGTTGATCAATAAACAAATTAATACAAGGAAGATGATACTTAGTTTTTATTTTAATATTGTGATGTTCTTGATAATCAATACAGAGTCTAATTAATCCTTCTTTATTCTTAATTAAAAGAATAAGTTCACATCAACGTGATTTACTTGGCCAAATAAACCCCTTTAAAATATTATCCCAAAGATAATTATCTAAATCCAATAACTCAATCAGGTCTATTTTATTTTATGTCTTTGAAATAAGTGTAGCATTACGTATAAGTTCTATTGACAACTCAACATCATTAGTTAGTGGAAGACTAAGAGACTATTATATAAGTATATCAATAAAATCACTCATAATAGGCATATCATCGATGTTGAGTTTCTCTCGAACCATATGAGATAAAAAACCATTTGTATAGGAATGAAGATAAATAAAATGGATGAAATTTTCAATTGAAATTCATATTTATCCTCACACTGATATATGATCATAGGTAGGTTCATAATAGAAAATTTAAATTCCCCTGGAAATTGATGTGGGCTTATATAAATAAAACAAGTAAATTTCTAAGATGACATGAAATTCATCCATAGGGAGAATAAAAATATTTTTAGGAAGAACATTCCCACAAAATTAAATCAAAGAAAAATCAACAACATGAGATACAATCATCATATCATTGGGACTTTTCATTTATAATTAAAAATCTAACCATTTTTGTGGAAATTTTATACCCATTTAAATGACTAATATATAAAAGAGTGGGTAGATCTAGAATGAAATAATACATTAATAGTTATATAATGAATGGTAAGTGTTCATTTAACCAATTCATTATCCACATTAGTATTGAATATCGCATGAGGTTTCCCCTTTCCAATGGGACTGAGAGGTTTCTAATGTCGATCATCATATATAACCTTTGCATTTTAGAACTGGTGAGATTAATTCCCATACTCATTTAATTTGAAATAGTAGAGTGTGGGTGGTTTATTCTATGTTTCTTTCTCATCATTAGCTAACTTCCTATTCCCATCACTATTACATTAGATTACTGATGACCACCATATGAAAGATTAAAAAATTTATGAGTTCCCATGAGATAATTTACTCCAGGATTCCTTCTAAAATTTGAGCAAATAGGAATTCTCATCTTCTTCCATCCATGATTATTTTCACTTCATTTTAATTATATCATAATTATTTTATCAAAACTAGGATATTTATAGGTAACTCCAATCTCCATCTTGACCTTTATAGTAAATTGAACAAAATATTCATAGCTATTAAAGTCCCTTATGGGTAAAAACATTCAGAGACATGGCATTAATCAAGTGGAGAATTGATGAAACTTACATAAAGGTTAGAGGATAATACAACTAAAATACCTCAAAAGTCCTGTAAATTTTTTCTTATGGGTACTAAAAAATTCAACTTCCTTCATCTTTATCTCAATGAATTCCATATCCATTTCTTTATAAATAATTTGTGAAAAATACTAATTAAATAATAAGATCGTAAACAACCCCCACTCCATGGATTCTATTTATTCCTATAACCTCGTATTCTGGATAAGAGTCCACCATTTATCTTATTCTCCATCTGAACAATGGATAAACAAAAATAAATTATTAATGTTCATAACAACAGAGAATGGAAAATATCTTTTTAGTTGTAATAATAAATTTCTCAATAAACAGTTGATCAATAGTCCAACTAAAATATGGTGGATGTTTCATTATGAAGGAAGAAATATAATTTTGTTACTTATTTTCTTGTTTGGAAACTCATCGTGTAATACTCTATGTTTCCATAGTATGATTCTCTTTGAATTATACAATATTTTGCGTTGTACGCAACTTTGAGTTCTAACACACCATGACCAATCAAACAAGCCGTTATGAATATTAATACCCACTTTTTTAAATTTTTAAATTTTTTTATTCAAATTGGACTTCATTTGTGGATTCATAATATCTAAATTATCTTAGGGTAAATTTTTTTCACTTTTCTGATAACTTTCATATTTTGATGAATAATGAAAAATACTAAATTTTAATTAAAAATAAATTTTTAATCAAAATAATTTATAGTGTTAAATTATACGTTGGAGTGGTTTTAAAGTATCATTAGAATATATTTTTATAATTTAATATAATTTAGATCATTGTATGTTATTTAAAATTTAAATTGTACATAAAGTCATGTCAATCTTTTGATAGTTTTAAAATCTTAAAAACCTGCATTTTAGATTTGACAACGAGAATTAATTTTAAATTAATTTCTGAAACTTATTTGTTTTGATTTTGGAAAAATGGATTCCATTTTTGGAATCCAGAGGTCCAAATTGTGTAAATAGTTAACTTTTATTTTTATACATTTTGAATAATTACTTCGGTAAATATTTTATATACCATGGTTAAAGGGTAAATCTGGTAAATAAGGGTAAAAAATAATATTAAAATAATATTAAATTACCCTAACTCGTTTCCTAGCCCTATTAACGGATAAATGTATGACATGGGAATTATTGGGTTAATTTTGGGACCCCATGGAACCAATTGGGAATGATAATGACACATTATATTAATTAATTTAATGTAAAGACAAAAATGACATAAAGATATATCTTTTAGTAAAAAAATTTTACATGGGGTTATATAAGTTATTTCTTAAACTGTAAATAATAATTTGAAATATAAAAATATTTCCTACATCAAGGTATTTTTTTATAATTTTTAGACATCAAATAAATAAAATTAATTATGACATAATAATGATGCAGTATTTACCATATTAATGAATGATTTAAATAAATGAGATTATTAAAAATAAAATAAAAAACATGTCCAATTCTTTTTGGATGGTTTTATTTCTAGCATGAGTCAGCTAATATTCGACTTGAATGAGTTTTGGACCTTTAAAAACCCAAAATAATTATATAATAAAATAATATTTTCAAACATTCCTAAAGAGCCCCTCCTCCCCCTTATAAAAAGCCCTCACCTCTAACCCATTTCTCACACCTCTCAATCCCATTGAATCATCCAAACTCTAACCAATTAAGCTCCATACATACATATTTTCCTCCTAGAAGCCTTACCTTAAGCAGAAGGTACTTCATTGAAGCCATTTGGTTCAAACTAAAGGGTGTTACCCGATTTAAAGGTACAATCTCCTCTTAACTTATTTTATTTTATTTTATTTCACCAAACCCCTAAACTCTATTTATTACTTTATATTATAAAAAAATAGAATCCTCAATATACTAGGTTTTTTTTATGATTAGTATTTGAACTACACTTACACACACCTCCATCTAAATGTTATAGAACTTAATGTTGTTGTCTAAGATGAACTACTGCCTCACAAAACGATGATTGTTCAATATTATACTAACATCGGTAGAAATTATGATGAAACTGTAATAATATATGATATATATGATATTTATTTTATCTATAGGCCTCTGTAATTTTCTTTTATATATTACCTTTATTCTTTTCATGTTTTATATATAAGATAATTTTATTGGAGGAAGTGCGGACTACCGCCCCTCAAAGTGATATGACTCGTTTATACCATAAATTGAATGTATAAAGGACGATGTTAATGAACATAAATAAAATATATAAAATATTATATTATACTGTAATAATAATATACCTATGTATCATTTGGTTATCTTTCCTTTTAAAATAAAAAAAATGAAATGGAAGTAGCATTCGTGCGTACGTACTGATTATTGTCTCCATAAACGTGATGAGATTCATTCCCCATAGTAACCATTCAAGAATAATATTCATTTGATTATTTAAAATAATATTTATGAACATAATATCATTCTGGATATGAATCAAATACATCCTATCCATAAGAAACATGACTTATGTAACAAAACATATGAAGGAGAACATATCAGTTAACACCCGAAACTATGATACTACTAAAATATTGTTAACAAAGAAGTATTAGAAGTTCATATATGATATAATATTTCAGTATCTAGTTCATGTATAATTTAATAACAATGATTTAACTATTATAAAGGAGGTTAACTTACCCTCAACCAAGGAAAATTACAAGGTAAGGGTCAATTTTACAATCTCTTTACTTATCCGAGGTTGTTAATATGTAAGTATCTAATGGGACCACTTTATCATGCACATCCATGTTTTCTTAAAAATTCATTTCAAAATTTTTTTACTATTTACTAGACTATGTGTTAAAGTCATTTATAACATTATTTTACCTTATATGTTTTGAAAGGAATCTTTCCGTCATTTTCCAATCAAGGTACATTATAAAATTTTCGACAAAATTAAGGTAAGAATGTCTTTTTTAACTTATTCAGTGGGTGTGGATATTTTCCTTTGTTATAAAATTTTCAAATATTCCCTTACAATATAATTAGAATATTTTCAAAATAAACGTTTTCTTATATAATTATGTGATTCTTAAATGATTTCAAAATAGAAAGAGATATTTCTATAAAAAAGAATTGATTTCATCTATGTCAACATCCTTTGATAAAATTTAAACTTGTTTGACATTGATTTATTAGGATACAAATCTTATATATTGTATTGAAAGTTTTTTGATATGTTTGATTGTGGAAGTGTTATTATTAAATCGTTCATGGTTTATTGTTAATGTATTTACATTTCATATGCTAGTTTTAATACGAATGATGATGTTATGTTTATACCTTTTAAAATGATGAATGCATTAGACATAGTAAGTGATGAGTGAAGCCCGTTATAGCTTTTTAGTGAATCAGTAGGTCTCAAGATACAATTAGACTTGGAATTGGCTAAGGCCTTTCCCAATTTGATATATAATTTTGGTTGAGGCCTTAATCATTTTTAGACGTCTTGGACGAGGCCCTGACAAAATGTTTCAGAATGACCCACATTATAAATTCCCTCATTATGAAAATAATATTGATCATTCATGTGGTTATTCGACTAGTAGAATACCCACTACATTGTTATATTATGGAATTATATACTCAACTCATATTATAGCCATAAATTGTACATGTTAATTATTTTCAAAGGAATGTGTTTTAAATTATTCACTAGGCCTAATGTTTATGTTATCTTACGCTGTATTTCATACTCTTACTGAGCATTTGAGCTCACCCCTTTCTTATGTATCATTTTCCCAGGATATGAAGAAGTTCGTTATGAGTGACTTGCAGGCATAATCTAGGAGGCTTGGATGTTTCTAATGGAATAAATTAGTGTTGTATTTCTTTTCAAGTTGTAATATTGAACTTATGTATGTATCTAGTTTCCAACATTACTAAACCGATCGGTCTTTCGGGACATGATTCCTTGTGTCATTCCAATGTTATGTAATAATGCACTGACTCTGGGTAACTGTGATTGGGGTGTTACAGTTGGCATCAGTGGAAGTTTAGTACAAACCTTCTAAACTATATTTAGAAAAACTCTGATTAGAGAATGTTACCATAAGATAGAATTTAGAGGATTAGTATAGAATAACTTCCTAGAGTTTTGGTAATATTGAGATTTTTTGTGGTTTCCAAGCAATGAATCCCTGTATAGATATGATCAGGTAGAGTCGGCTCTCGCACAGTTTTACGTAAGAGTGAAAACTCAGAAAAAAGTGTTTCAGGCTTGACCTAGAGTATCCTAGTACACGACAATGGGACTAGTGAAAGGAATGGGAACCGTATCAACACACATAATCCATTTAGATATTTTTCTCCAAGCCAAGATAATTATAGTGGAGCTTGTGATGTAACTAGTTCTGATCAACTTATCACCATAGAGAGACAACTCACCCAGGTTATGAATAATAGCCTTACCCATATAGAGCACCCTAATCCACAATGCGGAGGATCAATGTTAGACCACTTCATGAGGAAAAAAGCACCAAAATTCAATGGGACTAAAAATCCATTTGTATCCGAGAAATGGATAAGTTCTATAGAGAAAATATTTCATGCTTTGGGGAGTAGCGAAAGGGAAAATGTTTTCATGGTAGTTTATCACCTCACTGGAGCGGAAAATCAATGGTGGTCAATGATTCAAAACAAAAAAGAAGATGAAGAGGTACCATATATGGAATGGAGGGAGTTTAAATAACTTATCTTTGAAAAATACTTTCCTAGTGACCATCGAGTGGATATGGAAAGAAAATTTCTAAGTCTAAGGAAAAAGAAGGATAAGAATGTCAAAAAGGATGAGGATAAATTTACAAGGATATCAAGGCATGCATCAGATTATATATGTAACTGATGAGTAATATTGATCGATTATTTTATGGGTTAAATCCATTTCTCCATCAAGCATTATCCTCACTATCCTTATCATCGTACGAAGATATTGTCTCATGTGCTATCAATACAGAAAAATAATTTTCAAAGTCTTACGACTTTAAAGCAAACCAAGAGAAGAAGATATCTACTAAACACTCTGGGAAAGGAAGAAAGGAAACATGAAAGAAGGTAATAGTATAACTTCCACCAAATGATAACTGTGGAAGGAATAACACTAGTGCATGTCCAAATGTAAAAGGAGTATGCTAAAAATGTGGACAGAAAGTCCATTTTACTGGTGATTGTAAGGGGAATAAAGAAGCTACCAATTCTCAATGATACAATTGTTTGGAGATGGGACAATATGAACATGAATCTCCTAAGCTCCAAGGAGACGTTCCTCATAAAAGGCCAAGGGAGTAATTCCAAGCTTATGTGATCACTACTGCTATTGTTGAAGCTCCGAATGATGTGGTGGTAGGAAATATAATTGTTTCCTCAAATTTAACTAACTCTTTATTTGATTTTGGATCACCACATTGTTTCATATCTTTCTAGATTTCCAATAAAATAAGATATTTTCAATTTGACTTAACAAGGGAGTTTTCTGTCAAAAATATTAAGGGAAGTATCATTGCAACAATATTTTGTGAATCAGTTCCCTTTAGGGAAAATAAATGTTCTTTATCCACTGATCTGATCATCATACCCATGATTGAATCTGACATAATCATCAGTATGGATTGGCTTTCAAACCATTATTAAAAAATTTATTATAAGAAGAATGAGGTTATAATTTTCGATGATGATAAGAAGTACCTTATCATTAGATCAGAAACACCACTATTTGATTCTTATTTATATCCACCACCAGTATCTATACTAAATTCAATTTTTGGGGAGGTAGAGAATGAAATAACTATGGGTGAGGAAAGGAATATTTAAATATAGGATGTAAATATTGTGTAAAAATATGTTGATGTGTTTCTAGAGGATTTACTTGGACATCATACAGAACGAGAAATTGATTTTTCCATTGACTTAATTCCTGGTTCAAGGCCTATATCGAAGACCCCTTATAGAATGGCCACTGTGGAATTTGTGGAACTAAAGAAACAACTAGACGAATTGAGTTATAAGTGATTTACTTTCCCTAGTGTTTCTCCATGGGGAGCCCCTATCCTTTTTGTTAAGAATAAAGTTAAATCTATGAAGTTGTACATTGAATATAGGGAGATCAATGATATAATAATAAAGAAAAAGTATCCCATACCTTGCATTGATGATTTATTTGATCAACTTCATAGAGATAAATATTTTTAAAGGATTGAGATTTGATATGGATACCATCAGTTGTGTATGAAGAAGGAAGACATTCCTACGACAACATTTAGAACCAGGTACGGGCATTACGAGTTTACAATAATGCCTTTTGGGATGACTATTTCACCCTCTATCTTCATGGATATAATGAATAGTGTTATAAAGGAATATCTTAAAGAAATTTGTAGTGGTATTTATTGATGATATCTTGGTATACTCTAAAAGTTAAAAAGATTATGAAAATCACTTGTGCACTATTCTGAAAACTCTTAGAAGAAACAAATTATATGGGAAGATTAGAATGTGTGAATTCTAGCATCAAGAGATTTATTTTTTGGGCCATAATTTCTATAAGGTTGGAATATCTGTTAACCCTTTAATGAAAAGAGAAATCCAAGAATGTCCAGTACCGATGAGTATATTGACTCTACCATCGGGGAATGATGGGTTTGTCATTTATAGTGGTGCTTCAAAGAAATGACTTGGTTGTGTCCTTATACAAAATGAAAGAGTTTTTTCCTATGCATCACGAAAGCTAAACATTCATGAACAAAACAATACTACTCATGATCTTGAGTTAGCAGCTGTAATATTTTCTTTTAAGATATGGATTCACTATCTCTATTGTAAAAACTGTGGGATATATATCGATCATAAGAGTTTCAAGTATATTTCCTCATAGAAATATCTTAACATGAGGCAAATGATATGGCTTGAACTACTCAAGGATTATGATTTCACTATGCACTACCACCCAAGGAAGGACAATAAGGTGGAAAGTGCTTTGAGAAGGAAAGATCATGGTGTATTGATAAAAATGAGAGTTGAAAGGGGTCTTATGTTCATGGATCTAGTAAAAATGGATAAGGTAAAAATTATGTAAGGTAAAACATTGATACATTTTCAAATGGTTTCTAAACCATCTTTACTAGAAAGGATAAATAGTTCTCAAGCTGATGACGAGGAGTTTCAAAAGAAAATTAAATCTGTGAACGATGAGAGATTTATAATCTTTGTTTATGAAGATGAGATTTTAAAATTTGGGAAGAGGCTTTGTGTTCCTGAAATACCTAATCTAAAAATGTAATTGTTGGATGATGATCATAGTTCTAATTTCTCTATACACCTTGGTATCACTAAAAGGTATAAAGAATTGAAGGAACATTTTTGGTGGGACAACATGATGAAGGATATTGATAAATATGTGTCATGATGTATGGTTTGTCAACACGTGAAATCTACAAGGAAACATCCTGGAGGAGTCACACAACATCTTCCCATTCCTGAGTGGAAATGTAATGATATTACAATGGACTTTTTCATGGGGCTATCAAAGACTCTAAGAAGGGATGATGAAATATGGGTAATTGTGGATCATCTTACCAAGTCAGCACATTTTCTTGCTATAAGAGAAGATTTACCACATGAATGTTTAGAAAGACTATATATTAATGATGTTTTAAGACTTCATGGTGTACCCCTACCGATTGTTTCTGATCGTGATCCCCGTTTTACATCAAGGTTCTAGAAAAGTATTTATAAATCCCTAGATACTAAACTTTGTTTGAGAAATGACTACCACCCTCAAACTAATGGAAAATAAGAATGATCTATTCAAACCTTAGAAGACATTTTGAGATCTTTCTCACTATACTTTCAAGGTATGTGGGATCAATTTTCCCCTCTGGTAGAATTTTCCTATAATAATAGCTTCCATTCAAGTATTCAGTTGGAAACATATGAAGTGTTATATGGAAAGAGATGTCTCACACCAACTTTTTGGGTTGATGTTGGTAAAATAAAACTCATAGGCCCTGAACATGTTGAGGACATATTGAAAAAAGTGAATGTTATCCAAACTCACATAAAAACATCTCAATGTAGGCAAAAAAGCTTTGCTAATAACCTAAGGAAATATTTGGATTTCAAGTTGGAGATCATTTTTTATCGAATGTATCTCCATGGAAGGGTTTTATATGATAAGGTAAGAAATAAAAATTAATTCCTAGGTACATCGGACCTTTTGAAATTCTAGAATGAATGGGAGTTTTTTCAGGTCATTTAACAATGCCGCCAAGTCTCTCCAATGTTCATGATGTGTTCCACGTATCACTTTTGAGAAAATACATGCCTGAACCAATACATGTACTCACCTATGAAGAAATTGAACTAGAACCCAATATATCTTATTGTGAAGAGCCTATTATAATTCTTTATACTAGAGAACAAGTTTTGAGAAACCATACGACTCGTCTGGTGAATGTTCTATGGAGAAATTATAAAATGGAAGAGGCATGGTGGGAACGCGAGGAACTTATGATGAAGAACCACCTGAATATTTTTATGTAGTAGTATTATAGAAATTTCAAGGAATAAATTATTTGAAAATGGGAATAATATAACTCCCCAATCTTCCAAATTACACTTATTTTTTAATAATACCATTTCTTGCGTTGTACTCAACTTCGAGTTATAACACACGGCGACCAGTCAAACTAGCCGTTATGAATAGTAATACCCAATTTTTGAAATTTGATAAATTTTATTATTCAAATTGGACATTATTTTTGGATTTATAATATCAAAATTAGTTTAGGGTAATGTTTTGGAACTTTTCTGATAACTTTCATATTTTGATGAATAGTGAAAAATACAAAATTTTAATAAAAAACAACTTTTTTAATCAAAATAATTTATAGTGTTAAATTATATATTTGAGTGGTTTTAAAGTATCATTAGATTATATTTTTATTATTTAATATAATTTAGATTATTGGATGTAACTTTACATTTAAATTGTACATAAACACATCTAAATCTTTTGATAGTTTTTATTTCTTAAAAACCTTCTTTTAGGTTTTAACAATGGAAATTAAATTTAAAATAATTTCTGAAACTTATATGTTTTTAATTTGAAAAAATGGATTCAATATTTTGAATTAGGAGGTCCAAAATTCTTAAATATGTAGCTTTTATTTTTAGACATTATGAATAATTATTTCGGTAAATATTTTCTTTAGCATGGTTAAATGGTAAATCCAGTAAATAATGTTAAAAAATAATCATATAATAGACTTAAATTACCCTAACACATGTACTAACCTTATTTAATGTTACATTTCCGACCATGTCCATACTTGTGTCTATTTTAGGACCCCATGATGCCACATGGAAGTGATAATGACACATTATATTAATTAAGCTAAAGTAAAGACAAAAATGACATAAACATATATCTTTTAGTAAAACAATTTATAAATGGGGTTATATAAATTATCTCTTAAACTATAACTAATAATTCTAAAGAATAAAATATTTCCCATATCATCATATTTTTTTTTAAATTTTTATGCATCAAATAAATAAAATTATTTTTGACACAATAATGATGCAGGGTTTACCTCATTAATGAATGATTTAAATAAATGAGCTTATAAAAATTAAAACTATATCAAAAAATTTCCAATTATTATTGGATGATTTTATTTCTAAAATGATTAATCTTAACATTGACGTGAATGAGTTTTGAACCTTTTTAAACCGCAAATAATTATATAATAAAATAATATTTTCCAACATTCGTAAAGATCCCCTCCTACCCCCTATAAAAATCCCTCAACTCTAACCCATTTCTCACACCTCTCAATCCCCTTGGCTCATCCAACCTCTACCCAATTAATCTCCATACACCTATCTCTTACTCTTAGAAGCCTTACCTTAGGAAGAAGGCACTTCAATTAAGCCTTTCATTTCAAACCAAAGGGAGTTGCCTGATTTGAAGTTAACATATCCTCTTAAGTTCTTTTCATTTATTTTACTTCTCCAACCCCCTAAAATCTCAGTATTACTTTATTTTATAACAGAACCAGTATACTCAATATAATAGGTTGTTTTTATGATATTTATTTTAATTACACTTAATGCACCTCCATTTAATGGGTATAGACCATAATGTTTCTGTGGACGACATACTACTGCCTCAAAGAAAATATGATTATTCAATCTTCTTCTAACACCTCTTATGGTGGACATTATGATGTAACTGTATATATATATGATATATATGATGTATATGATATTTATTTTATCTATAAGATTCTGAAATTTTCTTTATACCATACCTTTATTATTTTCATTTTCCATATATATGATAATTTCATTTGAGGAAGTGCAGAAACATGCCCCTTCAAAGTAATATGACTCGTTCATACCATACATGGAATGTATAAAGGATGGTGTTAATTTACTTATGTACATTATATAAAATATTATATTATACAGGAATAATAATATACCTATGTATAATTTGGTTTTATTTCCTTATAAAATATAAAAAATGAAATGTAATTAGCGTTCGTGCGTACGTACAGATTACCGTCTCCACGAACATGATGAGATTCATTCCCCATCATAACCATTCAAGTATAATTTTCATTTGATTATTAAAAATAATATTTAAGAACATAATATCATTTTGGATATGAATCAAATAAATCCTATCCATAACAAAATTACTTACATAAAAATACATATAAAGGAAAATGAATCAGTTAACACCCGAAACAATGATTCTACTAAAATATTATTAAAAAAGAAATATTAGAAGATCATATATGATATCATATTTATGTATGTAGTTTTTTTATAATTTAATAATAACGATTTAACTATAATACCGGAGGTTAACGTACCCTTGACCAAGGAAAAGTACAGGGTATATGTTAATTGTACAATCTCTTTACTTATCCGAGGTTGTTAATACGTAAGTATATACTAGTACCTATTTTTCATCCACATCTGTGTTTTCCTAAAAATGAAATTCAAAAATATTTTACTATTTACTAGACTATGGATTATATTCATTAATACACTTATTTTTCCTTATATGGTTTGAAATGAATCTTTTCATCATTTTCCAAACAAGGTACTTAATGACCTTTTCGACAAAATTAAGGCAAGAATGACTTTTTTAACTTATACGGAAAGTGCGTCTATTTTCCATCATTATTACATCATCAAAGCTTACCGTATATTATTATAAGAATATTTTAAAAATAAATGTTTAATTTTATAATTATGTTACTCTTAAATGATTTCATAATAGAAAGTGATATTTATCTCAAATAGTTTAGATTTCATCTATGTCAACATCCTTTGATAAATTTTTCACTTGTTTGAAGTTGATTTATTATGATAAAAATATTCCATATTATATTGAATTTTTTTTTGATATGTTTGACTATGGATGTGTTATTTTTATACTGTTCATGGTTTATGGTTAACATATTGATATTTCATATGCTAGTTTTAATATGAATGTTTATGTTATGTTTCAACCGTTTCATATGAGGAATGTATTGGACTTAGTAAGTGATGGGTGGAGCCTGCAATAGCTCTTCAGTGCATCAGTATGTCTCATTAAACCATTAGACGCAGAATTGGATGAGGAATTTCCCAATTTGAAATATGGTTTTGGACGAGGTCTTAATCATTTTTAGACATCTTGGGTGAGGTCTGGAAAAAATGTTTCAGAATGTCCCTCATTATACATTCAATCATTATGAAAAAAATATTGATGGTTCTTGTGGTTATTTGACTAGTATAATACCCATGACTATGTATTATTATGGAATTATTTACCTAGTTTATATTCCTGCCATAATGTTTTTATTTTTCTAATTTATAAAGGCACGTGTTTTCAACTATTCACCATGCCTAATGTTTATGTTATCTTCCACAGTATTGCTTACTCTTACTAAGCATTTGATCTATCCCCTTTCTTATGTTTTATTTTTCTAGGATATGAGGATGTTAGTTATGAGTGACTTTAGGCATAATCTAGGGGGCTTGGATGATTGTAATGGAATAAATTAGAGTTGTATTTCTTTTCAAGTTGTAATTCTGAACTTATGTATGTATCTTGTTTCCAATAATAATAAACTGATCTGTCTTTTGGGATGTGATTCCTTGTATCATGCCAATGTTATATAATAATGCACTGACTCAGGGCAATTGGGGTCGGGGAATTACACATTGTGATTCATATGTTGATAAATATTCTTAACCATATAGACAAAATTTTTCATTCCAATTCCCATAACCTTTGGTTTTCAGGTAGACATTCATTGCATTTTTTGGTCGTATTTAGTAGTAATATGACTTCTTTGGGTTCCATCCATTGAATTAAATAAAATAATCACAGTGTGAGCAACAATATTCCCAGTGAAAAACCACATAGACATGAAAAAGAATTTATAGGGTGTCTAAATAAAGACACATTCTTTTCAATCATTGAAACCTTAGGTTTAAACTAGATCATTAGTGATCATAAACTTTTAAAATTCTTTACGATGATTTATAAAGTAAATGTGAAGTAACTAATGCATATCCATAGGAGTTTCAAACTAGGTCTCAATTATGGTCATACTTTCCCTACAATGGAATGATGGATGATATATAATTGACCAAATCTTTTAAGGGTTATTACCCCTATATTAATTTGTTCTAAAACCACAACCACTTGTAGTATCCATATAGGGATGTTTTTTGAGTAAAAATATACCCCTTTCTTTACAATAACTTAGGTTGTTTACTTTTACTTTGGATTATGTTAAGGGTTCTCACTAAATGTTTCTAATATTACTTTCTAAAGGTAACTAAACCTTTTTATAATACCAAATATAGTGACCCAAATTTTCCATACATATACATAAAATCTTATTTAATTAATATTCAATACATAACTTAAAAAACAATGCCATAATCGTATAGGTCCATATCCATTGGAAACATGGATACATAAACAACTTTTTTATGATGTCAACATAATATTCCACTCAGTTATATATAAAAAATCACCCTTATTAGAAATATTGTACTTAATAGCTTTCTTCATAACCTTGGGAAAGAATCTTAAAAAAAGTTGAGATCATATGCTCTATAAGGGTAAACAAGGGAGATATTAAGGGTCACTTAAGCATAACATGAGAAAAAGGGTTTGAGAACAAGATACTTCTATTTAAAAATGAAACCCTTAATATTATATATCATAATCATGAATCATAGTTTAAATCCTAACATTTTAAAATACATGAATTATAAAGAATCATTGAACATGAGCGTTGAGGGAATAATATTTTCATGAGCCCTATATTTGTAGAAAACACATAAGCATAGAAAATAATTTCCTTATTAGTAAAGGATAACATCAATAAAAATAATATTTGACTAGGTTCACTCCCTATTATATTGTTGTATTCATGGTTCACTCCTAATACTATCATATTGTATAGAGTCCCTAACTAAATTATGTTCACTCCCCTTCCAGTAGTATTTATCTCATGAGATATCTATCTTTACTCAATGAACTGGAGGTCTATATAATTCATGTCTAACCCTTTAAATAATAAAAATAATATAGATTTGTTATTTAATATCATAAAATATTCTTCATATTATAACACATGGAAAAGAAATAGATTTCATTAATAATTTATCATGGAAGAACCTTTGTAAATTAAACGGGTTTCATAAACATTTCATCAATTTATCATAGTATAACCCATAGAAATGTAATGGGTTTCATAAAAATCCTTTAATCATTATAATAATCCATCCATAGAAATAATAATCATGGTATCATTTCATTGTATCCCTATTAAATATTATTAAACATCAAAGGATGTAATATTATATGAAAAATCCTCTATAGGATATTTCAAATATTTCTTGAGAAAAATTACTATTTCTTTTTTAAATCACTTCTTCAAAATCAATACATTTACCAAATATTATGAAATCATTTTATTTAAAAAAATTGTGGAAAATTTTAAAGTTATATTCCAATCATTTAGTGGTAATGATGGTGGGAAATTATATTAAGGTTATGTACATTAAACCAAATATTCCTTTATATTTTCTATAAAAAGTCTAAAGGTACCTCATTCAGAAAATGACATGAATATTACATTTAAACCATTTTTTAAAAATTAAAACGTGGGTAAAAATGAGTTTAAACCATCATATATGAAAACTAAAATATTAAACATTTTAGTGGAAACATGGATACGAAAGATAAGGATTCTTGACCGAAGAGAGAAATAAATTTCATTTTCATTAAAAGCAGTCCCTCAAACTCCTGAACACATATAGTTGAAAAAGAAATAGAAACATTAATTATAAACAAATAATCCCAGGATAAGAAAAATCATGATATTATTTTGATATAGATAATAAAATTATCATCATTATAAAAATTATCATAAAAACCCCTTAAAAGCAATGAGATTGTTACATACAACTTTTACCTAAAGTTCTACTTGTTCTGAAATTGTTCTAACCTAATCTATAATAAATTTAAAATTATTATAAATCTATAATATAATAATTTACATAATTTTAATATCATATATTATCAAGTTGTAAAATTTCAACTCCCATTTATTAATAATTCCTTATTAAAAGTTATTCTTCTGGGTGTTAGCTATTTCATTTTTCTTGAGAGTATAGGTTTAGTAGTTCTATTCATTATAATTTTATCACGATTAAATTATATATAAAATTTTAAACATGAAATAAATAACATATATATTAATTAATTATATATATATATATATATTTATAGTATCAAATAAAATTTTTTGATATAAAAATGAACTACATTTTCCATAGAGACGGTAAGGTTTATGTATCTATGAAAATTGTTTCCACTTTTCGACAGATAAAATGAATGAATGTAAAATATTAATTAACCAGTAAATAATAATAATTATATCATATATTTAATATATAATCATTTAATACATTATATATTCTATCTATTTAAATAAAAAAATGAAAACTAATCACGACACTTCATAGAGGTGGCAGTCCACACATACACAAGCACAATATTATTATTTTATAAAAAATTGGAAGGTACGTTGGTAGATATGATATTATCAATAAATAATCATAGTTATTTCATAAATATCATATATAAAAGTAAAACCTTTCATAATACCCATCCAAATAATATAGTGATGAAAAATGAATTTTATCACTATGTGGAGATAGGAAGTCATACGTATGAAAAAGCGATACTTTCACATCCCAATGGATGTTAACGTGGTTGGTACTAGGGAATTAAAGGGAGTATAGTGATAATGGGAATTTAATTATTTTCATCACTAGTATGACAAGACTTTTCATCTTTGATGATCTGATCCTAGCTATGGGTCAAGGATCTCATGTGAATTAAATAGAGAATGAAATTTAAAACAAACACATACCTTGTTAGATAATAAAAAACACATGAATAAAAATAATTAATCATGATTTTTAATCAAAGGATATAAATTTAATTCCCTCTAGGACATACACACATGATCTAAGAGTCCATGATCTCACCATTTCTCAAAATTTGGGTGTTAGCATTTACCTCTGATGAATCCTTCATCATTGTGACGATCACCTCAATTTCGTGCATTCGATCTGTCAAAGGAATTCTTGGATTGACATATAAAGAGAGAACTTATCTCTGTATAAGGTAGGATGAGATATAATCTATCATTCCATAAAATGAATAGTGAACCGAATGTGTTCCTCTCTCCTACTTCAATAATGGGAGGTTTAAAATACCGGGAAGGGTTCCAAGGCCCTTGAAAACAAAACACCCACTAAATAAGTAGTATGTAAATAATTACGATTCACTAAACTAGTTCACAAATATTATTCATATTTTATCATAAACCATTAATATATATTAAATGTATTACATGATAAAATTATGTAATTTAACTCATCATTTAATTCCATACAATATTAAATGAACCTGGAATATTAAAATAATATTAGTTTGTATGATATTTTCATATATTCAGTAAATAGTTTTTGAATAATTTTAATAAATAAATTCAATGCAATTATTTTTTACTTGAGTAATAATTAATTAATTAATTTATTGGTGATCGATAAAACTAGAAAACTCTCAAACCCCATGGTTGGTCCCACCATGTCCTAGTAACATATTTACCTGAATATGGAGGATTCTTAATATACTATTTTGTGCAACCCTTTAGTTCCACATATCAATAGCATTGAATGGTATTAATAGACCATTTATAGAGCCTTACAACCCATCAAGGCCCCTAATGAGGTACGAAATAGTCCAAGAAACAAAAAACCAACCTATAAATACACTATGTGTAATATAATCTCTTTGTCTTTAGATATCTCACCAAAACAATCCTTTTTTTATTGAAAAACCACTTTTAGGGTAAGTGGGAAACTACAAAAGCAGTTCTTTATATCAAGTCACACCACCATAAATAGACATTATAAAATTTAAAATAGTAAAATGGAGCCAAGTCACCGGGCACCCTCATAAACAGACATTAAAGAATTCAAAAATCAACAGTAAAATAGAACCAAGTCTCCGCGCCATCTGCCATCACGTACTAGTTTCAAAATTCTAACCATCACCACAAATCACGCAAATCCCACGAGTGACCGAGGTGCATCTACTATATTGAAGAAGGACACATCTTGTTTACACTTTGTGAATATCATCCAATCACCTCTCCATCATCACCGACATCCACCTACAAAAGCCAAAAAAAATAACACCAAACAGTCCATCACAACGAAAAATAACATCAAGGCCAGAGACAACCGCAACTCCGGCAACACCTTGAAGACCTTCGAATGCTGAACCAAAAATCCCAATACCACATAGTTTCCATTGCACTAAATCCAACTAGGAGAGTCGAATAGAAACCTAGGGTCAGAGCAAGTTGAGTAGCCAAGGAGCTTCAGCACACAACTGTCGTCGGGCCCAATGAAACTTCTTGAAAACCATCGTCATCGACACAAATGTGAATCGAATATCCAATGCCATCAAAATACAAACCGAAAAACCCATAGAAACAAGGAAATAGAGAAATAAAACCGAATCCATCAAAACAAAAAGACCCTAGCTCTGGAAGTACCTTGATGCCATTTGAATGATGAACCACAAATCCCAAAACCATATAGTTACCTTTTGGCCAGATCCAAATAGGATATGTTCATCGGCACTTGGGGTCAGAGCAGGTTGAGCAGACAAGGAACTATTCAGCACAAAACTGACGTCAGGCCCACAAAACCACAGTGATTTCATTATAACGGGGTTTTACTTGCCTCAAAGTATGTGATTAAAAGACACATATTGAAAATATTCTCATGTTAGGAGACCCATCAAAATTTTTGTAGATAGGATCATCCAATGACATACAAAACATGTGTAATTCATATTATAGGGTCTGTACTTATGATGTCTGCTACTAGAGATCACTAAATTCCAACATCATGAGAAGAAGTCTGAAAGATTATAATCCCCTAGAACCTTATTGTCATACATCAACTGTGTCTAGTGAGAATGATGTATCTAGAGTATAAGAATTATATTTAATATTAATGTCATAGTATCTTGAAGTTCTCATTATAGCTTGGTATTCTCAATAACCTTTTGATATAAAAATTAATAAATATACATTACAATTTTAATAGTTTATGTTGAAAATTTTTACACTATAATGGTAATAGTACATCATGCATATCTATTTGAATATATAAAATGGTAATAAAAAAGTACTTTTCAATTAAGGTATATAGCACCCACTATAACAAAAAAATGGTATATTATAGTAGATTAAAAATCATAAAAACATTTATGTATATTTTTTATAGTGATGTTTTTATTTTATGATAAATAACCCAAATTTAAGATAGGTAATAGAAGACATAACAAAAATAAATTGGTCAGTTAAGGTTGTTGCCTCTTTATTGAAATAACTATGTCAGATCTCCTCTTAATTATCCTCAGGTTGTACTTTTGAGAAAAGGAACACCTCTAAAATATATCTAATGGCATTTATAAGATAATTTGGTAGTACTTCATGCAATATCTTGAGTTTTTGAAAGGGTAAAATATGTTTGATAGTGTACATTATATGCCACATCGATCTTAAGAGAAAAATTAAATATTATTATACTACCATATAACCAAACTGTTAAAATTATAGGAATGAACAATATTAATTTATTTAGGAAAATATTTTTTAAACATTTATATAATTTTTTCTATTGTGAATAATTTTTTAGAAATGAAAATAAAACCCTTTTTAAAAGGAAATGTTTTTCTGAAAAACTATTTAAATGAAAATAAGTTACTTTAAAAAATAATAAAATCACTCTTTATTAAATTTTTAATGAAATATATATAAAATAAAATTTATTTATTTTTTAAAATTCATCTTATATGTTTTACATACATGATATAAGAACAAATACTATTTTTCAGATAAAATGAGTATTTTTTTTAAAATACACTTTTACCGCCTTTTAATGGAGAAACCATTTTAAATATAGTTTTTGTCAATATTATATATAATATTTAACAAAATAAAATTCATTTTTGGAATTGGGACATCAAAATATACTGTGGTAGTAATGTTATAATTTTTCTCATAAAATTCATATTTTAGTGAATAGTGAAAAAATACTACATTTTAATTCAAAACTTCCATTTCGTCTAATTTATTTGTATAGTTATTTTATCATTTGAATTGTTTTTAAAGTATATTTAGGTTATTTTTTAATAATTTCATAAAATTTTGGTTTTTTGAAATAATTTCACCATGATATTTGATATAAACAAATGTCAATCTTTTAATGGTTTTTACTTTTTAAAAACAACTTTTCACATTCTAACAATGCGAATAATTTTAAATTTATTTTTTACCCTTCAGTGAATTGAATTTTCAAAAAATAATATACATGGTTATAATGAATATGCAAAATTTAGTTTAGTAGGATCAAAATATTTTTGGTGAATAGTAACTTTTGTATTTTATTTACCACAGTTAAAGGGTAAATCGGGTAAATAAGGGTAAAAATAATTTTATAATATTTTAAAAATACACTAACACCTATCATAATCATATTGGATGAGTTATTTAAAACTTTTAAAACCCATGGAATGAATTGAGGACCTTTGGATGCCACTTGGGTGCGATAATGTCATTTATAACTTTAATTTAATGTAAATGAATAATTATCACAATCAAGAATCTTATTACTAAAAAAATTTTAATATGGGGTTATATAAGTTTTATCTTCTACTATAAATAGTCATTAAAAATATATAAAAAATCACACATCATTTTATTTTATTTTTAATTTTTACGTATTAAATAATTAAATTTAATTATGACATAATGATGATGCAGTGATTAATTTATTAATGAAAGAATCAATTAAATGCTATAATAAATATTAAAATATATATTATTTGAAATAATTTATAAAATACATGAATTTTTTGGATGACTATTGCATTTTAGGATTGAGTTAATGTATTTTCTTTGAATGAATAAAGTTGTTATGCTTTTTTTTAATTTATGTTTTAATAGTGTCAAAACTGACATAATTTGTAACATAAAAATATAAATTAGATTATTAAATGCTTTAAAATTCCTAAGTAATTACATTAAAAACAATGCTCAGGATAAGTCCTAATATTTAAAAAATGATACTTATTTTTAGTATTTTGAGATATTATGGTAATTATATTAACACACAAAGTATAAATAAAATGATATCATAGTAAGATTAAAAAGGGTAAAATATGGGTAAAACCAAAAAGATAAGGATTATAAAATATTGAAAACTAGTATAATTTTTATTCGATGAAATTTATTCGACCCCAAATCATTTTTATCATTTAAATAAATGAATTTGGGATCATTTTAAACCAAAATTTAATTTATATTAATTTAATATTATATATGCTTCCAAGAGTGCCCCACCACTATCCTATAAAAAGGTGAACATTCATCTCTATTAATCACTCTTCAAAAGCCTTTTAGTTCAGGCAATATCTGCTCAAAAACCTTCCTATAATTCCTACCTACATTGTTGAATCCAATGTTTAGGCAGAAAACCCTCTTTAGAGGTGTTAAAGTTTTCTTCAAGGGTGATCAACCAAAGAAGAGGTATCATTTTTTACGTGTGTTTGTTCTAATTCATCTTCCAAATAATAAAAATATACTCCAAAAATGAGGAAATTATAAATCTAGTATCCACAGTTGTTACGAATCATCCCGCAAGGCCCATGTCATGACCACCCCAAGCCTACCTTCCATAGGCTAGGGGCTGGTGACAAGAACCAGAAAGGTGAATCCCAAAATGGGAAGGCATTTCCTTTTAATTCATACATACAAAGACAGGGCACACAACGCACAAGTAAAAAAAAGTACAGTCACTAATAAAAACCACCACTAAGAGTAAAAACGAGTACTAAAAGTAAAGGGGCTAGTATACAAGATCAATTGAAATAGTAGGACCTGAAAAAGAAAAAACAAGCTCCATAGACCGTCCACCAAGGGTCCTACCTGAAGGGTAGGTACAACTTGTCACTATTGATCACCACATCAATCTGTTACATCCATGTACCATATAGCCCTGGATATCTAATTTCTTAGTCATGTTTCCCATATTCTGCACAATACACAACAAGGTGTGTGCGAAGCCCCTGCAGGGGCAAGTGTAACAACACTCTGTAGGGACCATGAGACCCCCGAAGGTCTCTGGGACTTCCATAGGGAAAAAAACCCATGATCTGAGAACCTGGATAGAAAGTAAAAGATAGATCACACTAGGTATACAAATTATGAACATGAATAAAGATGATTATTAATAAATATAGATCATCCAATTCTATAGTAAGGCTTTTGCTGATGGACCGCTCAGGGTCTCTAGGTGGTGAGACATAGAGGATGCAAGGTGATGACCCACAGAGGATTACTAGGTGTTGACCCATAGAGGCTCTCTACATTCTCACCCATGGAGGATTGCTAGGTACTAACCCACAGAGGATCCCTACAGACTAACTCACATGGGATCTCTAAGTGCTGACCCACAGAGAATCGCTAAGTGCTGACCCACCGAGGATCAATATTCCATCACCATGTCACAAGCAGCCACTGGAATCCATCACATAGCACACTTGATTTTTGGAGGATCCACTTCTCAAGACACTGTTCGTATATCCACCACCCTAAAGTCCTAGATATATGTAACTGAAAGGATTATCTAGTCATAAGGGTTCCAACACGACATAAGGAGCATCAATTGGATGCTCGGTCTGTAAGATATACGAGAAAAGGTAAATAGAGCTGAGTGGGATTTGAGTCCGATACAACTCGGCCATACTCCAAATTTTACCAAAACTCAAGGGGAGTATCCCAAAAGGATCACCTCCTTTCAAGGGTCCTCACACCATAGACGACGCATCAATTGGATGCTTGGTCTGCATGTTACGTCTGTTTTTGTGAAACAACGCCGGTAGGGTCTGAGTCAAGTAGGAGTCCTGCCCAGCTGGCCTGTCAAACCCGTGAGTCCGGCCCAGGGGGCACGGGTCCGGACCAAAAAAAATTGGTCCAACCTATGTAGTGTGGGTCCGACATGACTTGAGTGGGTCTAGCTTGACTGGCAGGTCCGACCCACCAGGGGAACTCATCCCACGCTGTGGGGGCGGGTTGCACTAGATCAGATGCTCTGCATCTGGCTCTCCCAGTTGGCAGTGCCAACATGTCATTTCCCTATCTTCTGAAATGACTGGAATGAGTCGACCTTTGTGCGCTAGTTGAGCGGCCTGAGTGGGATGCTCTACTCATTATAGTGTGTTGGTGTCGTGTCATCCACACATCACGACCATCCCATCGGGGCACCATACTGTCGTGGTGCCTGCGGGTGCTGCCTTCTCCATGAGGCTAGCACGGACTGGCCACCTCCACTGCCGCACTAATGACCTCTTCCACGAGCCACCAGATATGCTCTAGTGGTCTGTTTTCTGTCTCGTCTGCGCTTACAGTCCTTTTATGTCACCACCTTCCCTACGAACCCCTTGGATTTTCCTTACCACCTCGTTACATGGTTGGCCATGAAGAACACCCAACTTCCAAGAGCGGCGGAGGTTCCATACATTTTTTGGATTGGCATGTGCTCTCCGTGTTAACTTTTTATCATGGGGTGATAACAGTTATCAAATATTATAAGAAAATTCCCAAAACAAGACCCCGTAACAACCACCTGCAAGAACGAATGAGTCAAAGATCAACTCATTAGTTGGTTGATTTGGGTTCATTGTATTTTTCAAGAACGTGATAAGATAAATAATTAAAAACACATGTAAATAAAACCCCCAACCTGGATTTGGTGGAATCTATTATGGATGAAGGAAGGAATTCTACGATTGTTGTCATTCGATGATTGTCGCCGCTCATCGATCTCTGAATCGGTTCCTCCGACCGTTGTTGTTCATTCTCCATTATTCGTTGAACGGTGATATCTTCAATTTTATTTCATAGGTTTTTCCCAAGTTCATTTATTCATTCACCAACAGGTTGAACAACAAAAAGAAACAATCTTGACATTGTGTTCATTAATATGGTTTATTAATGAACCTATTTTATGAAAAATTAATTGAACAAGTGATGTGGTTTAACAACAATACAAATGAGTCATTAAATGACCCTTATGTAATTATCATTGTTACGTTGTAGTTTCAGTAACCGTCGCTCAATTTTTGATGAAAAGAATAAAATTTATCAATGAGTTATTTTATTATTTTTCCAAAAATTCCGAAATATTACATTTCTCTCAGAGCCCTGTCGGTTGAAGTTACGCTTTTCCTAAGTGAATCCAATCACTATGCATTCAAAAGTTCCCTCCAATTGTCAATCTGAGCACTAGTTCGAAAGATATAAAAACTCACTTGCGTATTTACTGAACATACCTTAAAAAAGTTCAAAACTCCGTTCTAGGATCTCCGGGCCTCAGAATCACATGACGTCAAATTTTTCATTCTCGTAATAATCCCATATAATTTAAAAAAATTAAACTAAAAATCTTGGTCTTTTCATTATCACCACCATATGGGATTTACATACCCAAAAACTAAAACAAAAATAAGAAAACAAATGGGGGTACTGAGCATGAATCTTAGCCTCCCACTCCTATGTGCTCTCTTGGAGGTACCCATGCTTCCACCGAACTAACCCCAGAGGGTTTGACCATCCATGAAGGACTTGATGATGTTGATCCTCTATCTCCACCAGGAACTCTGCAAAAGTCTCCACATCATCAATGCCCAACTCACCCTAGTCTATGACGTGTGATGGATCAGGCACATATCTCCTCAAATGTGACACGTGGGAAACATCGTGCACTCAGTGCATCGATAGTGGAAGAGCTAGGCGGTACGCCATCTCACAGACTCTGTAGAGAATATGGAAAGTTGTGATGAACCTCAAAGATAGCATACATCCCTTTCCAAATCTCTGCAAGCCTCATTGGAGTTATACCCATAGAAATACATGGTCTCCCGCTTTAAACTACAAGGGTCCTCATCTCCTGTCAGCATAAGAATTCTTCCAACTCTGTGTATTCTTCATCTACTCTTGGATGATATTCATATTCTTAGTGGTCGCCCATACCAACTATGGACTTATAAGTGCTAACTCCCCTAGGTCTGTCCAATATAGATGTGATCTGCATGGTTGGTCATAGAAGGCCTAAAATGGTTCCATGCCGATGGTGGAGTGATAGATGTTGTTTTATGCGAACTCTTCCAATGGTAGCTGGTCCTCCTAACTGCAGCAAAAATCAAGGATGTGGGAACAAATAATGTCCTCAAGTGTCTGTGTGGTTTGCTCTATCTGACCATCTGTCTGGGGGTAAAAGGCAACGGTGAAGCAGAACTCAGTCCCAAAAACCTCCTATAATCTCAACCACAACCAAGATGTAAAACGAGCATCACGATATGAGAGGATCATCAATGGTACGCTATGAATCTGTACTATCTTCTGGATGTAGAGTTGTACCAATCCATTTACTGATCATTATTCTCGGATCGGTAGAAAATGGAATGATTTGGTGAGTCAGTCAATGATCACCCAGATAGAATTATGGCCCCTAGACGTGTGTGGCAACCCAGTCACATAGTCCATGGAGATACCATCCTACTTCTATTCTAGTACCTTTAGTGGTTATGCAAAGCCTTGGGAATCCTGGTGCTCGTCCTTTACTTATTAACAAGTGAAGAATCATGAAACGGTCTCTGCCACTACTGTCATCATCCCTGGACACCAGTACTGATGTCATAGGTCCTGGTACATATTCTCCACTCTAGGATGTACTGCCAAATGGGATGTATGGAACTCACTTAACACCACTTTCTAAAACACCACTGGTACCATGGTGCATCCTATAAAAAGGGTGAGGTGCTCCCCACCTATCAAAAATACATCAGAAGCCTATATTGAGGATATTTGAGAACATCAGGCCTTGCAGTCGATGCACCCAAGATGTGCCTCTTAAAATCGCTAATGGATTGGGGGACTGACAATCATAGACTAGAGGTATGTTGCTCCATCACTATCCACGAAGGATATCTACAATGCTGAAAGATACTATGTCGTCTCACTTAGCAATTTTAGACCCAACCTCTTGCTGAGTGCATCTAGTACTATGTTTCCTTCCCAAGAGTGTAGAATATCTCAATGTCATAGTCTTGGAGGAAATCCACCCATCACCGCTGTCTGAGGTTCAGGTCCTTCTGTGAGAAGAAATACCCGAGACTCTTGTGATCAGAGTAGACAGTAAACCATTCACCCATCAAGTAGTAATGACACATTATCAACGAAAATACCATTAAAAATACTCCAGGTCATGGGTCATGTAGTTCTGCTAGTTTTTCTCAGTTTTCATGAGTCGTAGGTGATCTCCACTCGTTCCTGCATTTGGAGACATCCCAGTCTGATACCTGAAGCATCGCAGTAGAAAACATACCCAAATCCCTCTTCTAGTAGCCTCAAGATGTGGGGAACTCGTCAGTCTTCATCTCATCTCTTGGAAACTCTACTGACATATCTCTATCCATACAAAGGGGTTCCCATTCTTTTTCAACACTGAAAAGGGTGCTGCTACTCTGGAAAAGTCAGGTACAAATATCTGGTAGTACCTAACTAAAATCAGGAAACTTTTCACCTTTGTCACACTCATGGGTGGATCCCAAGCAAGAACAGCCTCTATCTTTGCTAAATCCACTACAACCATATCCATTGAGATAATGTCTCCCAAGAGAGTGGACTTCCCACATTCAGAACTGCACTTTGAGAGCTTTCTATGAAGTTGGTTTTCATGGAGTGTATCGAGGACTCTCTGCCGATGTGTGGCATACTCTTCCTCTGATACCAAGTACACCATGATATCGTTAAATATGAACAACACGAATTGATCGAGGTAATGCTCGAAGATCCTATTCATTAGTCCAATGAACACTGTTGTGGTATTGGTCACGCCGAAAGGCATCACCAAGAACTCATAGTGGCCATACCAAAATTTGAAGGCTATTTTTGATATGTCCTTATCCCATAACCTGAGCTGATGATAGCTAAATATGAGGTCTATATTCGAAAACAACCGTGCTCAAATCACCTGGTTGAAGAGATCATCTCTAATCCGTAGTGTATACTTGTTCTTCATCATCATCTTGTTTAGGCACCGATAGTGCACGAAAATCCACAAAATCCCTTCTTTCTTCTTGGACAACAAAATTTGGGCTACCCATGGAGAGACACTAGATCTTATGAACCCCTTCCTCCCCAAGTCTTCCAATAGTACCCTCAAATCATGAAGCTACACGGGAACCATCTGATATGGCAGTGTAGATATTGGGGATTCCCCAAGGTATAGGTCAATGTAGAAGTATACCTATCTATGAGGAGGTAGTCCTAGAACATATTAAGGATAGAAATCCACATACTGGTCCACTATAACAGGATATCTTAGACTCCTCTTGTCCAATAAACTAAGGGTGTGGCTAGCCAACTGATGAGTGATCGACTACACCATCCTCCGTGAAAGACCATCCTTTTCTGAAAAGGTTCCCTTATCACTAGTGAAGGAATAACTGGTCCCAACATTGCATATACACTGCACTTTGTGCCTAAAACAGTCGATATCAACATGGACCATGGATAATTATTCCATACCCAAGATGACTTTGTATGGTCTCGATGTTGTAATAGGAGATCCCAACCAAAGATTTCAGCTATAAGAGTAAGCTCACACTGCCGGCACTAGTGTGTAAACATTGAATACCCTCCCTTAGGAGTCTAAAATCATAAGAATCAAGCCAATAGCTCCACCAGAATCTCTGAGATTCAAACAAGAGCTGTGGCAAGGAAAGAGTGACTGGAACCCGTATTAATAAGAACTGAAGCTAGGGTGGAGTAGACATAGATCATAACTCAAATAATCTATAGAGAGTCATGGTCATAGTCATATAATTCCTAATTCTGAGCTCGTCCCTGACCACCAGCTCCCTGAGGTTTTGGTGGACCACATAGTGGTGGTGGCGGTAGTACCACAAACTGTCACCCACCACCTGCTACACAACCTGCTCCTCGGACACATCCACCTTCCTATAGACCTCCTCACTCAAACCATTGTCGCTATCTTGGCGGACCCTTGACCATTTTTTGATCATCAGTATGGAGGTTCGAGCAGTCATGAGCCATGTGCCCCTGTCCACCGAATAAGTAGCATAATCTGCTCCTTTGCTGATCACCTCTGCCTCATGAGCTCTGCATTTATGACCCTACATCCTACGGTCATACTAGAAATGGTATGGCCCGCTTGGACCACTGAATGATCTTCCTAATACCTGATGTAGATGACTCGGCTGCCTATCCTCTAGTGGTGGCTTTCACCATCGGTGCCTGCTCAGCTAGAATGATCTCCACCAATAGTCCTCTCTCTAGCACTACAACATATGTCAGAATGTTGACCGATATCATTGACACTCTATTTTCCTGTCAGAGTCCCTGATTCAAAGTCCATGTCATAAATAAAGGGTCACGTACCATGTTAGTGGGGTTACGAGAGAGGTCAGTAAATATCGCCGAGTATTGGGCCATTATCATGTTGCCCTATTATAATTGTAGCATCTTCTGAATACGCACTGAGTGTAATGTCGCTGGTACTAACTCCTCCCTGAAGAGGCTCTTGAAGTCTAACTAGGAAAGAGTTGTCTCCTTGTGTGTCTAGAGAATCTAACTCCACCATCTCCTTGTTGTTCCCTGAAAGAGACTAGTAGCTAGGAAAACCATCTGGTCTCTTGGTGTCTCAACCAAGAAGAAAACTCATGGCACAACCTCCAGCCAGTCCTCAGATTCCCATGGATCTTTCATGCCTCAAAACCTCATTATCCTCTTTCTCTAGAACTCGTGGAACGTGCTCAGTCCACATGTACTATCCACTGGTGGGGCGGGTAGTAACTGCTTCCCTAAGGGTGGTTGTGGTGTTGGTACCCCACCCAAAGGTGATATCAATGTAAGAGGGCCCTACACTAACGTCTCATCACTCAGTGGGCCATCATCATGATCTCTCACTGGAATACTATATGTATTTCTACATGGATTCATCCTATAAAGAAATAGATGCACCATGATCAATAGGTTATACCTATTGAGCTGACTCAAAAGAGATCAAATGAAAAACATTTCCATAACACATGCAACCTATGTTTCCATGTACTGAGTTGGAAAAAAGAATTTAGGGTCCTGGTGTATGGATACATCAGCTACCGCACCAACACTGTACTCCATGAACTATAATTTGAAAACAAGACATGTAACACTATTTCTCCATTGAAAACAAATACTCCTAGTTCTTCTGGTAGAACCGACCACCGCATTCATACAACTTTTTCATGACCTGTATCCCTAGGCCCGTGCCGTCACTACCCCAATCCCTCCTTCCATAGGCCAAGTGCTGGTGACTAGCTCTAGATATGAGAAACCAAAAATGGGAAGGAAATTTCTTTTAAACAAGTAAACATAAAGACAGGGCACACTGCGCACAAGTAAAACACAATGAAAAAGGAAAATTACATTCACTACTAAATACCACCACTGAGAGTAAAAGTAAGTATTTAGAGTTAATGGGATAGTATAAAAGTATTAATGAAAGATTAGTACATAAAAAAACAAGAAAAAATCTCCATAGATCATCTTCCAAGGATCCTACTTGAAGGGTAGGTACATCTCGTCACTATGGCTCACCATGTCAATCGGCCTCCTATGTGTACCCTCTATCCTCGGCTCTCCAAAGTCTCAGTCAAACTACCCATCATCTTGAGAAGATAAGAAATGGTGCGAGAGAATCCCGTGCAGTGGTGAGTATATCAATACTCAGTAGGGACCCTAAGACACCCGAAGGTCTCTCAGAATTCCATAAGCAAAAATAAAAAAGCTTGATCTCAAACATAGGACACAATGTAAAAGATAGATCACACTAGGTATAGAACATAAGAACAGGAATAAAGATGATTAGTCATAAAGCTAGACCATCTCATTCTGTCTTGAAGCTTTTGCTGCCAGACCACTTAGGGTTTCTAGGGGATGACACACATGGGATCTCTTGGTGTTAACCCAGAGGATCGCTAAGTGATGAACCACAGAGGATCACTACGTTATGAACCATAGAATATCGCTAGGTGCTGACCCACAAGATGATTTTCTCATGATGACCCATGGAGGATCACAAAAATTTGGCCCACAGATGATCTCTAAGTGCATACCCCAAAGTATCACTATGTTCTGACCCACATACGATCACTATTCCTTCATCACGTCACAGCCAATGGCTGGATTCCCTGACTTAGCATGCTTGATTTCCAGAGGATCCTCTCCTCATGAAACCAGTCATATTTTAACCACCAAGAAGTCCAACTTGTAAGTAACTCAATGGACCATTTTTTAGTAAGGGTTACAACGTGATTGACAGCGTATCAATCAAACTCCAAGTATATAAGATATAGGCGAAAAGGTAAATAGGGACTCGTTGGATTCCAGTCTGGTCCAACCCTATCATACTCTAACTTCTATCAAAACTCATGTAGAGTATTTCAAAAGGGCCACGTCATTTCAAGGGTCCTTGCGCCATAGATGACACATCAATCAGACACCCATTCTGCGAGTTACGTTAGTTTTAGTGAAATAGGGCTAGTCAGGTCTAGGTTTGATAGAAGTCTAGCCTGACTGGCCCATCGGGCCCACAGGTCTGGCCTGAATGGCATAGATCCAGCTTGGCTAGCGCAGTTCTGGATCGACTAGCATAGGTCCAACCCAACTAGCGTGGGTCTAGCCCGCCTGACGGGTTTGGCCCACCTGGAGAACATGACCCACGTGGTGCGGGCCAGTTGCACTGGACCAGATTTGGGGAATCTGGTTCTACCAACTTGTGGTGCCAGCGGGGTGCCGCCCCATCTCCCAAAATGGTCGGCATGAGCCAGCTATTGTGTGCCAGCTGAGCGGCCTGATAAGTCTACTCTTCTCCATGCGGCGCATCACCACCGCATCCTCTACCCTTCATGGTCGTCCGGCCGCGACACCTTTCTGTCATGGCGCCAATGGGCACCACCTTCTCCACATGTCCGACATGGGAGACCACCACTTCCAGTCACTGGTGCTTCCTTTCCACTAGTGCCACATCGATGACACCTTCCATAGGCCACCAGAGATGCTCCGATGGTCCGTTTTTCATCCTGTCTTCGCCTAGGGGCCTCTCGGGTCATTGTCTTCACTGTGAGCCCATTGAGTTTTCCTTTCTGCCTCATTTATCATTTTCCTGCAAAGAACATACGTTATCCAAGAGGGTTGAAGGTTCATGGCCTTTTTTGGATTGGTCCACACCCTCCATGTTAGAGTTTTATCATGTGGGTGATAACATTGATAAAAAAGAATAAGAAAATCCCCAAAACTAGATGCCGAAATAACCACCCACAAGAACAAATGAGTAACAGATCAACCCATTAGTTTGTTGATTTGTATTCAATGTATTTTTCAAGAATTGGATACGAAGAATCAATAAAAAATTAGGAAAATTAAATCACCTACATAGATTCAGTGGAATCTGTGGCAGACGACGGAAGAATTTCACGTTCGTTTTCATTTGACATTCATCGCCACTCTTCGAGCTCTGGATCGGTTCCTCCAATGATCATCATTCAATATCCATTCTTCACGGAAGGGTGATGTCACCGACGTTACATCAGTGGTTTCTACTAGATTCTCTTATTCGATCACCAAGGGGTTGAACAATAAAATAAACAATTCATGACATTATGTTCATTAAAATGGTTTATTAATGAACATTAATTAATGAACCATTTATTGAAATAGTGTTACAGTTTCAAAAAAAAACGAAATGAGTCATTAAATTACCCTCATTTATTTCTCATCGTTATTCAATTGTTTTTCCAACCCTCGATCAACGGTTGATGAAAAAAATAAAATAACTCTAAGAGTTATTTTATTATTTTTCCAAAAAGTACAAAATTTAATTTTTGTGTTTGACCCTTGCCAGCCGATGTAAAAATTGCCTAAGCGAACCCGATTCTACAAATTCAATAGTGTCCTCATATTTTCAATCCCTGTATGTGTTCAAAATATATAAAAACACACTCGCACGTTTGCTGAACGCACCTTAAAAAAATTCAAAAAAAATGTTCTAGGATCTCCGGGCCTTGGAATCATGTCCCATAGAATTTCACAGTCTCGTAAAAATAACATATAATTAAAAACAATTATATAGAAAATCTAGGTATTTACAGAAATATAATGGTATTTTATTATTTTTAAATAATCACCTAAATCTATCTACAATTCCATTAAATGTGAAATAGATTTATCTTCGTGCAAATGTGTGAACTATCACCTCCACAAATCAATACATTTCATTTTCCATAACCATTTGTCAAGTCTAGTTATAATTATAGAATAAATGTTTATATATGATATTAATTACATATTTAAAATTTTAAGTGAATAATATTTAAATTATTTTTTTAATTTCTATGTACATAAAAACGATAATATTGTTTATGCGTACATGTGAACTATCACCTCCACGAAGAGATGTGAATCTTTTTAATTCACCACATAACTTTTATGACATATATATGTAAAATTAAATTATTATTATTATTTTAATAATATTATGATCATTATGGAAATATAAATTAACAATTAACTTACTTCCATAATGCTCTGTGAATAGTCTAAATGTCACTCACACGTATGTACGACCTACAGTCTCCATGATTATAACGTTGTTCATTTTTCATACCATAAATTATTAGTTTGATTTACAAAGTATAATTGAATTATTATAGTGATTATTATGTTAGGAATATTTTTTTGGAGATGATGGACTTATGACCACATGGACTATTGACATCATACCATGTTCATTTTTGATTCGAGTACAAAATATCAACAAAACACCCGATGTGAACATAATTAATTAAGTAATTTTTATAACATGTTAATAAGTGATATAAATGTAATAATAAAATTGAAATAGTTATCAAGAACGTAAAAATTAAGTTATGTTTATTATTCATGAATACAACAATTGTACATGATGAGTCAGACTCAAGGTAAGGGACTTCATCTCAATCTCATTTAATTGAGAAAAAATTTTATATTTTAAACCTCTTTCTTTTATATAGTGTATAATAAATCCCATTGAATATTAATTTCATTCAATGGATTACAAAACAGAATCATTTTTCATGAATTGTTTTACTAATTGATGAAAATTAATGTTTTTAATGTATGTGGTGACATCGACTTTTGGGCCGCCACAACCATTATTTGATATTTTATTTATCTACAATGCTTAATGTTTTTTAAAGAAAAATAATCAAAACATACCATTTTAATTTATTTTGTTATGTAAAATGGTTTTGATAAAGTATTTATTATGTCAATTCCAAAAAATTATCTATTTTGATCGCAATGTTGAAATGTAATTTTGTTCATTATTCTTTTTTTATGTGTTATGATTATGTCATGGTTCCTGGTTATTGGTTATATATATGGGTTGTTTCCTGATAAACCATGGGTGGGGGAGCCTATCCTATCTCTTCAATGAATTGGGTTATGATATGGGGTTAAACAATACGGGTTTTCCAAAGAGAGCGAGTGAATATACTGTGATGGGTTTTGTAAACATAGCCATGATTGTTACCCCCAACGCAGATGTGAACACTACAATGTAATTAAGATATACCTGTCACCCGTTACCTTTATATTTAATTATTTCTATAATGTTTTTATATTAATCTTATTATTTCATTAGGAATGATAATGACATTTTTTTGGGGTGAAAAGTATGATTTTATGAAAATGTTTTCATGATTTTAAAATATTGATGGACTTACAGTTTAATTCCCTATTTTTTATCACTTACTGGAAATTTTTTCTCATTCAATGTTTTTGAAAAAAATCATCGGATTTAAGAGAGAATAGATTCAAGGATGGTATCAGGGAAAATTTATAATGACAAAACATGAAAAAACCATGTTTCATTTTAAAAGTTTTTGTTTTATGGAAGAAATGAGTATAGTTGAAATTGTCAACTTTTTATTTCTATGGTTTTGTTATATAATAGTAATGGAATAATTCTCTTAAACATTAAATCTAAAAATATCTTCAATGTAAAAGAAAGTAGAATTATTGACTTAGCTCAATATTGTGTATTTTTAAAGCTGGGGCCTTATAGTTAGTATCAAATGAAGGATTAGAAAACCTTTGGTATTAAGAGTTTTTGTTAAAGATATAGAAACATTCTAGGTATATTATTTTAATAAAATACATGTTTTATAACCTTTTTAGATCAAGGAAGGTTAGTTATTTATGGAAGGAGGAGGATTGCAAACAACATTCCTATCCCTTTCTGATGACTTGCTGGTAATAATTATTGTAAAGTCATGTTTGGATGATTCTAAAACTTTTTCCAAACATATAAATCACTTAAAATAAGTTGTTTGAGATATCCAATACCTCCACTATACCTCAATACCATGGTAGATAATGGGTCATTTTTAATCAATTCTCATATTCAAAATATTATCATATTTTCAAAAAAGGTAAATACTATCAAGGAATTTTTATATATGTTACCTTATCACAAGATTATGAAGTATACAATGATTTTGAAAAATCTATTGAATAAGGATACCATTTCAAAATATATTTATATTTTCTATTAAATTATCGTCTTTCAAAACCTACAAATGGTATTTTCAAAGGACCATTTATTGAAATTTTCAACTCAAACTCAGTCTGAATGTTTTATAAAAAGAAAGTCTTATCTGATGTTTTGAAATTATATTTCATACATGATTATTTTCCAAAACATTTTATATATGAACACCCATATGACCCAAGATGTACAAGTTTTATTTGGTTATAAAGAGAATGTGATTTTGAAGAATCTCTAAATTATTATTGCAATGCATGGAACATCTATCAACATAATCAAAATGATGATGAAACCACTAGGACACCATGGTCAAGCTATGTTGTTCATTCTTTTGGGAATTTTTTTATTAAATCATATGGAGGTGGAATAAAAAAATTTCAATACATATACGTCCTCATGAGTTAATTTTCTTATGTAATTATGATTTGGGATGAGAACTAGAGGTATAATATAACCTTTGATGTTAAAACATGTACGATCAATTTTATGTTTTATAGAAAGGAACAACCCACATGATGTCTGACAACATTTCACCTCCGGAAAGGCCTTGAGAATTGAACTCACAACTGAAGCGCAAAAAGGGTGCATCTTATAAAACTGTAATATGTGAAATCCCTGGTTATGAAGACTTTTTTTTAGTTTAATGACATGAAGGAATAATAAAAAGTTCATTTTGGTAACTTACGTTTTATCAAATGGATATTTATATAGGAAAATGATTTGGGGATTATGTGATAAATGTTATTTGGAAGACGTTCACTATTTAAGATCTTTATATGATTAATGTAAATAGAATACAATGTTATTTTATTTGAATATTAATGGTTGAATTATATTATAAAAGAATCTATGTTTTATTGTGGACTTATGATTATTTGGGTTATTTATAGAAATGAATATCCTATCTTGGAGAATATGTGATTAGGTTAATTAGTTTTTTGTGTAAGACATTAAGAGAGGTTGATGTTATTTAGAGATAAATGTTAAAATTTATTTTGGAATATTAGGTAATAAAATTTGTCTGAATTTTAGGTTTCAATCTCAGTCTTGATTATTTTGAGGAATTTTAAGGAATTTTATTTCTTGAATGGTCCATTTTAGACTTTTGGTATTACAGTGTAATTTTTTAGATTAAAAGTAGTTTTTCATTATCCAATGGTTTATTATTGTTTGGGGAATTATATTATTTTATCTTAAATTTTTTGGTTTTGGTAAATGTTTGCAGACATTATGAATAGATAGTTAATCTTTTATGGATTATGTTATTGTATATATGTTGATTATAGTGGTTCATGCAGAAACAAATTCATCTTAAATACTCTTCATTTGGAGAAAAATATGAGTTTTTGTAGAAAAAAACTTTTGAACATTTTTCAACACTAAAAAAACGTTATTTTGCCCCGTTTGCAGGATTAGAAATAGAATTAGTTATTCCACTTCTATGAATTGAGTTTTGAAAAATATGGACATAAAAAATTGTAATAATTATAATATTTAGAGTCTAATTATATCATGTCTATTTTTTACTAAAATTATTTGTAAAAGAGATTAAAATAAATAAAAAAGGTTAAGGTAAAATTAAGCTTAATTAGGTACTAATCCTTAATAGTTGGAGCCTAAATGACCAATAAACTTTTAAAAACCCTATTTTATGCATGTATTTGGGAAATAAAACATTCATTATTTAATTATGTTATTTTTTTGTGACTTTATTTAGTTAATAACAAGTGTACAACTAACTTGTTTTAAAAAATTCAAAGTGAGCCCTTTTCCTTCCCTCTAAAAGGCCACCATCTATCCCACATATTCACACTACTAAAAAAATACTATTTTAATCAAAACACTTAAAAATACACTTTAAAACATCCCTACCTTACTCTTTGATGCCTAATTTTGGGATTAAAGTCTTCCAAGGATGCCTTTTCACACAAATCAAAAGGATTTACCTGATTAAGAGGTAACACCTTCTCTCAAGATCCATTATTTTATTTTCCTTCACCACACACTCCAATATATTTATTCCTTTATTTTATATAAAAAAATTATCCTCCAAATAATTTTTTTATTATATGGTTTTGAACTACACTTATACACACCTACATCTAATGGATAAGAAACTTACTGTTTATGTGTACGAAGAACATTCGCCTCACAAAATAATGATTGTTCAATTTTCTTACTATCTCTCATGGTGTAAATAATGATGAGAAATATCTTTATATATATATATATAATTAATTATATTTATTATTTCTCTATGATTATTTATTCTTTTGACAACACATATATATTAACTTTCCATTTGGTGTAAATACTTTAATTTCATTTGAGGAAGTGTGGACTACCGCCCCCTTAAAGAAATCTAATCCATTCACACACTACATGGGATGTATTCAGGATAAGTTTAGTGAACATATATGATATATATAAAATTATAATTCTACTTTAATGATATTATATAAATTTAAAAATCTATTTAATTTCATTTCTTTCTTTTAATATGACAATAAAAATGAATACATCGTTCATGAAAACATATGTATTACCGTCTCCATGAAAAATGTATTCCATTTCACACATATATATTCTATATATTATTATAAAAAAATATACTATATATCTATGGTATTTATATCATGGTTTAAATTTTATAATCATGATAAATTTATAAAGAAAAACTATACAACAAATTATAGCACCAGTGAAGAACAATGAAAATAATATCCAACGTGAAACCTTAACAAAGGATGGGTAAAAAGAGTGTAATATAAGGCCACAATAAATCTAGATATGGTATTCGATATTATAATATAGTTATATAAACGATATTTATTAAAATTATGTTTATTATAATGGTGGTTTTAATGAGTACGATGAGAGTTAAGAAACCTGGTAAGGGAATTCCATCTCACTTTTTAATTCCATCAGATGCATATTTTATTCACCAACCATTCCTTTTGTGTGGTGTGTATACTACCCATGTATGTATTCTATGTTTATTAAAATTAAATTAATGGTTATTTACATATCCCTTATATTATCTTTATTTAACGGGGTTATTGTTTCAAAAGTAACCAAATCGTTAATGTTGTTTTGTCTCAAATTTCCTTCTTTGAGACACATGTGTAGTTATGAACCTATGTTATATAACAAAGTGTAAATGATTTAAATTTAAATTTTATATAATTAATAACCTTATTTTTATGATATTTTATGCTTCATGTAATTTCATTTTATTATATGAAGTGTGTGCTCATAAGTAACAAAGTGGTAAGACATTATTGAAACGGTCTCATTAATTTTCAAGATTGTTTGTGATTATACTTATTTTGATGAAATATTATGATCCATATCTCAATAACAGTGATTAAATTCCTTCTACTCTATTTATTCAATATATATCCATGTATT
This sequence comes from Viscum album, assembly GCA_963277665.1. Lineage (NCBI taxonomy): Eukaryota > Viridiplantae > Streptophyta > Magnoliopsida > Santalales > Viscaceae > Viscum > Viscum album. Next base: position 993,791,530 of record OY728145.1, on the reverse strand, counting down.
ATTACCATTTTCAACTATTGGGTACTTAAGATAATGAAGAAAATACTTTCAAGAAAAATATTCTTTTATCTATCTCTTTGGTAAGAAATTTGTTTTATTTCAAAAACATATGTTCAAAAACTTTTTCAAAATTTATTTTAGCTGATATTCTAAGATAATTTTCAAGTAAGAGAGATTTTATTTTTTATGGTTTTTAAATCATTATTTTGAATTTTTCAATGTTATTTTCGAAGAAATTGGTTTCAAAAGTTTTCAATCTTTCATTATAAGTATTAAACATATCTTAAATGAAATAGTTTTCAATATGTTTTCAAAATTTCTTTATACATTTGAATTTATTTTGAATGAAAAATTTATTTAATTATTTTTGAATCTTACTTTATATTTTATCAACAAAAATGTTTTAAAAATGATTTCAATAATTATTACTAATTTTCATGTATTTTTAAAGGAAAATTTTTAAAAAAGGATTTAAGTTTTAAAAATAATTTTTCAAAGAAGAAATGATATTTTCATCAATATAATTTTTTGAAAGATATTTCAAATTAATTTTCTATATAAGATGACATCTGTTGATGTCACTCATGCCTTTCTAAGCAATTATCTAAAGGTTCCATTCATATTCCTTCTATGAATGGTTTATGCTTTTATGTCATGATGTTTTTTGAACACATTTCTCTTCATGAGTTATATTATTTGGAATACAACTTCTTTTCATAGCCTATTATTTAATAAAGTGAGCATGAAACCTATCACTTTTCTATAGGTTATTATGTGATGAAATGTTAATGATAACCATTTCATTTCATGGGTAATGATTTGATATTTATAGAACACATCTCTTTTTAGGGGTTATGATATATTTTATGTTTTGTAGAACATTCATGAATGATTGCATTATGTGATGGGTGGGAACTATATTAACCACAAATTAATTGGGTAATGATAGGTTTTATATGATCTCATAGGGTAAAAAAGTTGTATCCCATTCCCAACAATAAGAAGATAAATGGGTTGTAGCATAAGCCTAAAAGTGAGAGGGTATATGAGTTTTATAACAAAAAAAATAAGGAATATGGGTTTTAGTCCAAGCATAAAAGTAATAGGGTACATAAGTTGTAGCCCAAAATAGAATACAAGAAGGTATATGGGTTGTAGCCCAAGACTAAAATTAAGAGGGTATATGGGTTGTCATAAAAATACCTATGAAAGTACATGGGTAATAGCCCAATACTATAATGTTATAAATGTCTTGGTATGAAGCCTTGATATAAAATTTCTATTGTTATATTTATGCCACAAATTCCATGTTTTATTCCTATTTTATGCTTTCATGGCCTATGTTATTTATTTACTTATGATTAATTACATATAGACTACCAATCTTTATTATGATCTCTAATATTAAGTTTATGATCTTAAAATTTTATTCACAAGTTCCATACCCTTTTATTCATGTTATGATTACACATTTCCTTTAATTTCCCTTACTGTGCAACTGATCTCACTGATTTCTTAAGTTTCATTTCCCTAGGTTATGATGTAATGTTTTTGGTATAATTACTAAAAGTGAATATTTATAGGGGATAATTATAATATCTTTCACCAAGATTGATTATTTTTTTTCATGTTTCTAAAGACACTATATTGTTACAATCCTCGGGAATGTATTTTTTTTAATGTTCGGAATATTAATCTAAAATGACGTAATATCCATGTATGTTAAGCCTGGTTATCTTTAGTACACCCTTATTTTGATCACCTATTTTTTTCATGAATAGACTATTTCCCATATGGGATGTATTGAATTTTCATATGATACACTTATTTAAATGTAGAAATTAGATATTTCTTATTTTGGGTTTTGGGTGTGAGATTGCATTTACTACATACATTTTAATATTGATCTATGTGATGATATTTTTTACTATTTTTTCCCATCAATAATTAAACATGTCTTGGGAACCACAATAACTATGTGATAGATTTTTTTTTATGTTACACTAACTACATTTGAGCATTGCATAGTGGCCTTAATTAAACTATGTAATCAAATTGGAAGAAGTGACATAATGAGATAGTGAGATCTCAATAAAAGTAATGATGTGAGATCGTGAGAGATCTCCAATCATTTTTACTATATGGTAACATATCTTATACCAATAATTGGTTCTATTTAGGGTAAATCTAATACCATATAACATTATGGCCTTCTCATTTCTACATGAAACAAATTAGTTTGGTGATATTATTACCTTTTGGATTGTTGTTGAGTACATTATTTTTATTTCCCTTGTGTTCATTTGGATTAGAGAAATAATAAAATTATTTTTATTTTCATTTATTATGTGTCTTTATATAATGGTTTCCACTATTTATTCTTATTCTCTCCTTAACATGTTATTTACATTTGAAATAAATTTAATATATGGTTATTTATGAGAAGTTTAAAAGATATAAAATGTTTTTATTTTGTTTCATAAACATATATGTCCAATATTTCTAATCTTGAAGTGTTTCCCATTTTAAATATATACTCCACACCTTATTTTAGGATAATTATATTTGAAATATAATTTCAAGGGAAATTCATTAAGTCTTTATGAGTTTGAAATGATGGTTTTTAAGTTGTTTGTTCTTTTTTCCTCAAATTGGATTAATTTTTTTTGAAATATATGATTATATGATGGTTGATATGTTATACTTTACATTTAAAAAACCTTATTTTTTAATTATATTCAAACTTGATGTTATGAATGGTTTTATAGGAGTTATTTCATCGACTATAGTTAAATAATATAAATAATATCTCTCTCACACCATACATACAAACTCATTCAAGTGTGTTTTTGTGTGTGTGTATGTTTACTTATCGTATTTTATAAGGTGACCAGGTTTTGATCTTAGTTTTTATATCATTCATAATCTTTTTATGGAAATTGGGTTATAGTGAGTAACCATTGGCGGCATAGTGATTCTTGAATAGTGGATCTAGTTGTTGAGTTAATTTTTGAATGCTTATGTATGGTCCAATTCATCATGGTGAATTTCTTGGTTAGTGGATTCTAATTTTTGGATCATGATGTATTTATGTTTCAGTATGCTTTATTATTAGACCATATTTTGTGTTAACATAGATATTGTATCTTTTATAAAATTATTTGGATCACTTACATTGATCAAAACTCGTTTAGATGTTTAATGTTTCTTATTCCATGTTTGGATTATTTATTTGTTTGTATCTTATAATTTTATTTGCATGTAATTCTAATATATATACATACCCTAATTGATTTGAAATAATTTCTAATTCTTATTCATTATAATTTTTGGTTGAAACCTTTAACACATTACTACATATGGTTTTATGGTTCTTGTTTCAAGCTTGTATCGATTGGGAGCATGTATTAGAACTTATAGAGAGCTGGGTCAGGGGATGTGTGGGGTTAACATAGGCTGGTTTCTTATAAGTAAAATTAAATGTCATGCAATAAGAATTAAATCTTCATTATATTTAAGGATCCATGAACCAACATGGTCTACCCTTCAACCAAGAATCCTTGTTGGCTCATGAAAAGGCATAAAGGTAGTTCCAAACCACTATGGGATGACGACTAGTGGCCAGTTATCAAGAATCAAACATTGGAAACAGATTTTCCTCATAAATATATTAATCCTATTATAAATATAACCCATCAGGTCCTCACTATAATTTTATGATTAAATATCCTAAATATAAAAGTTTATATAAAAATAAAAAAACAACATGCAGTAACATAAATAAATCTCTAAAAATAATAACTACATAAAATATTATCAACATTAAACAAGATGAATAATCCAATATTTATAATTATATTATAAGGTAATCCTATTAGAAAATATATTGTGTTACTTTAGACAAAACCGAAACAAAAACAAATAGACTGCTTCCCATATTTGTGAGCCACAAGGGTAAACTCCCCACTATGTCACCACCTCTAAACCATGCTTAATTTTTTTGAATACCTAGTACCTTCCTTCCACACCTTCCGTTAATCTGAATATATCAAAAAATGTCTACATATACCCACTAAGTGTATAGAGTGTGTGAGCACAATTATCCCAGTTGAATCCCACTAAGTGTTTCATATGTTACCTTTGTTAGATAAAGCATGCTAGTTTGGAAACAAACTAAATAATAGTATAAATATATTATTTTAAATGAAAACGATTTATCCAAATTTCTATAATTTAACTAAAACAAGGAATTCCATGTGAAAAAAATATAATCAAGAATCTTTGGAGTTCTCTATGGTAGCTACAGAGATCATTCCTAATGATCTAAAAAACTTCAAAAAGAAAATAACTATGGATTCAAGGACTTGTCCTATCATCATAGTGAAACCCTTCAAATGGCACTATATATAACCAAATTCTAAGGAGTTAATGTCCTATAATATTAGTGTGGAGAAACTTATCTAGGGAACCATGACCTTTTTATCTATGTCTAGTGTGTTAAGTTAGTTTCAAATACTCCAAAGGTGTATATTATTCTAGTATTCCCCCTAAATACCAGGGTTCCCATGCAATAAGTCCCCTTCAAAGATGCCACAGTTCCATTATTAAAAAAATTTATATTTCAATGGGTTTCCTTTAACAAAAAAATAAGAAACCATTAATTTATATTAAAAAATCAGGCATTACAAAATAGGTTTTTTTAAATAAAAAAGGGGAAACATTCTATCATTCATACCACATATCAGATCTTCTATGAAAATTCCATAAGATGTTTTGAAAATAATTATAATTATTCTTATAAAAATAATAAATGAGTATAGTTATATAGAAAAAGGAAATTTATAAAACCATATACCTTTTCCACTTGAATCATCAAGATAATATTGATAATCCCCATGTAAATGAAAGAAGTTAATACTAGATCTATGGGACGAATCTATGCAACATAACACATATCATAAAATTTGGATATGGTAAACCCTATGTTACCATGGCTTTGTGGTAGAGATAAAACCATTAAATAGGGATTAAGAACCCCCAAAGATAAGAAGAAGATACAATTACCTAGGATTTACTTGAATGATATTTGGGAAATAACAAATAAAATCAACCCAAAGTGGAAGGGGGAGAGTCTTCACAAGATAGGGGTGATGGAGAAGTCAAAATAGGGAGAGAAAAGTGGTTTATAATTACTAAAACATATAGATGGAAATTTTTAATGTCACATCTTTATATTTCTAGGTATGACACATGGGTTGGCTGTATGGTTGTCCAAAACATTTACCAACCATGTGGTAGGTGCTGGAAACACCTTGACATTCACTACAGGAAAAATGGCTTTTTGCGACGGGTTATTTGCGACGGGAATAAATCCCGTCGCAAATAGTCCCATTAGAAACTTATTTGCGACGGGGGCATTTTCCCGTCGCAAATAACTAGTTATTTGCGACGGGAAAATCTCACCTGTCGCAAAAGTCTTGGCACGCATAGCGCGCCAAACCGCGGGAAAGGTATTTGCGACGGGTGGTTACCACCCGTCGCAAATAGCCGGCGACGGTAAAAACTATTTGCGACGGGAATATACCCCCGTCGCAAATAGTGTGTCGGCAGGTTGTTATTTGCGACGGGTACCGTCGCAAATAACTATTTAATCGTTGACCGTGATAAATGCGGGTTAAAGTATTTGCGACGGGTCCCGTCGCAAATAATATTATTTGCGACGGGTATACCCGTCGCAAATAGTCCCGTCGCAAATAAGCTAACCTATAAATACCCCCATCCGTTTTTTTTCATTCATTCTCAACTTCTCTCAAAACTGTTTACAGTTTATTAAGTTTAATTTTTTTTTGCAGAGTTGATATTGAAGTCTTCAACAATTATCGGAGATCAACTTCAAATCCATTTTAAAGGTACTTATGTTATTTTTAATTTAATATTTATTTTAATTTTTTTATTAGTTTTAATTATTTTTAATTAGTTTTAATTAGTTGTAATTTAATTATGTTTATATTGTTTTGTTATTTAATAAATTTAAGTTATTAGTATTCATAGTTAATGGTAATTAGGTCTAATTAATAATAATTAGAAATAATTAATAATGATTAGGAATAATTAATAATAATTAGTAATAATTAGGAATAATTATAGTTATATATATATATATAGTTATATATATTTATAGTTATATTTATTCGTATATTAATATAGATTTATATTAATATAAATATATTTGGTTATATGAATAAATATATATATATATATATATATATATTTATTCATATATTAATATATATATTTATTCGTATATTAATATATATTTATTCTATTTATATATATATATATATGTAGTTATAAGTTTTTATTCGTATATTTATTTGTATATTAATTAATATATATTTATAAGCTTAGTTTTAAATAAATTTATAAAATATGTGTTTTTATGTGTATTTATAAATAAATAAATAAATAAATACATATATACAATACAGACACACACACATACACATACACACACACACACACATATATATATATGTATAGTTATGAATGAATACATAGAAATGAGGGGGTGAAAATCCTCTGAGAATGTTAAAACGACTATAACTTCTAATCCGTAAGTCCGTTTCAACTCCACAACCAGTCAAATCGAAGAACATGAAACGATCTTCGATATGATATGCAGTACAGTCCAAACGGACATCCGGATCGGATGTTATAGTCGTTTGAATATTAAAAGGACCATAACTTCTAATCCAGGAGTCCGTTTCAGCTCCACAATCAGTCAAATCGAAGAACATTAAAATATCTTCGACATTATATATGGTAGAGGTTTATCGGACATCGAGATCAGAAGTTATAGCTGTTTGAACGGTGAAAAACCGGGGTGCCCCGACTAAAAACTCAGTTTTGGAGGCCTTCGGGGCCTTTTTGGGCCTCGAAAAAACCTTGGACAGGTTCCACCGATCCATAGGGCTGTAGAGCTCTTCGCAAGCTTCGATTTGATATGCTGTAGAGCTCAAACAGAGTCCCGGATCAAAAGTTATGGCCATTTGAAGTTTGGGTTTCATTTTCTTCTTATTTTCCATCTTTCAGTGATTTTTTTATTTTTTTTATATTCAAAGAGTTATTAAATGACGATTAATTGATAAAAATTAGGTAATTATTAATTAAAAATATTTTTTAATTTATTTTATAACCCTCTTTTACTAAACATCTTATAAATTAATGTTATATTTCCATAGATCCTTTCTAAAACGTATTTATAAAATAAATATTATATTTATATCAATATAAATACGTTTATTAATTTATATATTAATAAATATTTTTTTAATTTTTTTAATTTTTTTTAAATTTTTTTTATTTTTTTATTATTATTTGCGACGAGAATATATTCCCGTCGCAAATAAGTATTTGCGACGGGCCCGTCGCAAATAGTTGATTCGAGGCAACTATTTGCGACGGGCCCGTCGCAAAAGTTTTTTTAAAAAAAACCACAAAACTATTTGCGACGGGCACTTTTCCCGTCGCAAATAAGTGTTTTTGCGACGGGCCCGTCGCAAAAAATTTTGTTGCGACGGCGTTTTCCGCAATGGGTGATTTGCGACGGAGCCCCGTCGCAAAAGGCTATTTGCGACGGGATCCCGTCGCAAATGACCCGTCGCAAATGCCTATATTTCCTGTAGTGATTCAAACAGTTGAGATTCATGATTAAACAAAACATGTTCCAACATTGAAAATAATGGACATTAAGAAACTACTGTTTTTTCAAGGATTAATTCATGGTTATTATTAACCATGTTCTATCTTTGAAACATTATTAACCCCCAAAAGTTTACCTAGTTTTTATAAGAAATAAAAGTAGAATGATTAATAATAATAATAATTAATAGATAATATAAATTTTAGCTTAGAATGACAGGATGGGTGTGACAATTATAACAAAAGTATCATATTATGCCACCATAAATTTAGTTCAATGATGGTAGACCATTAAAGTGGTGAGACCACTTCTTTATCACCAAAGAATCTCCCACCCATGATTAATGAAAATCACTCTTGTATTAGCGTAACACTAAAATGGATATTTTGGGATTCCCATATATAAATCCCTCTATAGAGTAAGCAATATTAATGGGATAACAATTCAATGAAACATTAGGATTTTTCTCAATATGTTCTCATTTTAGAACATGATAGATTTTTAGTTTATACTACTTCAGTGGAGAGATAAGGAATACGTTAAGAATCACCATCAACTAAAGAGGAAATAATGGGTGGTAATAATCCTTTTTGATCCTCTATGTGATCTATAAGGGCCCCACATTCCTTGAATAAATATTCCCTAAATTCCAGAGTCTATAATAATATAATAAAGTATACACCATTAAGAAAACCTAGCCACCAATTGAAAATTCCAAGGGATGAAACTGATTATTAGAAAAATATTTTTAGAAACTCTAAGATATAATTAGTTATCAAATGTCGTGAATATCACCATCATCTCAGTCATGATTCTTGGTACAACTACATAAGTCTTACCTACCTCAGTATATTATAGTGGATACTAGAAAGCTTTAATATACAAATCCTCCAAATGAGCCATCCCAATTGTTAATTGGTATATTTTTACTATATTTGTATTACATATATCCAAAACATCTATTCCAGGGAACTCTAAGGTTTAAGATGAAATCCTAAATTATATCCACTAGGTTCTAGATCACTCTCACAATCTGGAAGTCTTTTTATATATGGTAATTGATGTTATGTTTTTCCTAGGACCCCAATGCTACTTTGTGGCATTTCAAGAATCAAGAGGTGAATAATATATCCTAATCCATGATGATGTTGGAAGGATCCTCTTTGTAATATTATGACATATTTGACAAACAATCTTTGATTTTATTCAACCTTAGTTGTATCTCTAATCAAAATAAAATGGGCTAATTTTATAAGTCTTCCAATCATGACCAATATATCTTTAAAAACCTATTTAGAATGAAGTATCCCCATGATGAATTTCATTGTGATATCAGCCTACCTTCATGTGGGTATAAGTAATGGTAGGAGAAAACGTGATGAATTTTGATGCTCAATAATGATATATTAGAATGTATAACATCATAACATGATGTCCATTGTTTCTTATATCAAAATTAACCACTAATATCAGTACTTTAGACCGTAATACATATTTTTTGGTTCTTAAAAAGATGACCCAATTAGAATTATGAAAATTTGACATCATAAACATTCTCATAGAAAAAGGAACCACACACTATTTCTAAAAGTACAAAATACCATTAAGAGATAGATTCCACTCACTCGTGGTATTCCCACCATATATAATCCTCTTAATAAATTGAAAATATTCATCTCCTTGTATGTATTGGTAAATAAGATCAATAATAGAATGCATCAACTGATAAATAGAAATAAATCCATCCTATTTATCATATTTAATCTATAAATTTATTCTAGAAAAACACCTTTTAAAACCCATTAATCATTGTACTCATTCAATTACTCTGAGGAAAATTTATTTCTAAGAGAATCAATGAACACATTCTATTTTAATATAGGCAGTGTGATTGCCATATTTTGGATGATGTTGGACCCATCATCTTTTCCTAAGTATTAGATATTTCTTAGGAAAGATGTTGATTATAATCTTGTAATTAAAATAAACTATGAATTTTTCTTCATAGTGGTATTTCCACAAATATTGAATAGTATTCATAACCTTAGTGAGTTCATAGTCCTCTTTTAGGAAGTTCTTCTTATTTAGTGGCAGTTGATGAGAATTTTATGCCACTACATCAGAAGCCTATATAAGAAAAAAAAATCCCATGTTGTAATATTGGGTTCCCTAAAACCAAATTGAATAGTAATTTTGATTAGAATATCATGTATAAATTTAAATATTCATGATGTTCACATACCATTATAGTGTATAATTTTCTGCATCCACTATTGAAATGGTAATGTGCATATATTAATTGTCACATCAAAATGTTATAGTATATCCCATGATATGCTAAGAACCTCGAGATACTATGAACTTAATCTTAAACAATGGTGTTACGGTCTATATACTTTATAGTGAGTGGACATTTTTGGTGCCTAACTATCCAGTGTTTGGGGATCATAAGCATTGAGACATCATCTCATGATGATCACACATATTAATTTCCAGTAGTGAGATCATTAAGACATACCTAACAATAGGAACAATAGATTTTTTAGATTTCTTTGGTTGTTCCTATCTACGAACATGTGTATTGGACTCATAACTTGAGATCATTATCAATGTGTTGTATTTCATTTCATATATTGGTGCAAGGAAAAACCATGATAATGAAATCAAGGTGACGTAGCATGTGTTGGGTGTGTTATTTGTGGTATTGCATTGGTTGAATGATTACAAAAGGATTTGTTGCTTCAAGGTTTAAGAAGTAATATATACCGGTCTTGGTTGGTCAGGATGGTAATAGCTTCATGAATCTTTCTCCAAGTTAGTTTTATGGTGAATATGTCTAGTTAGATCAATAATTGATAAGTAAAGGGAGATAACATAATTGTGAATCCTACATTATGAGATATCTAAAGAAGAAGATATTATATTACACAATACAATTTCGTAGGTTGATTTTCATTGCTATGGATACTAAATTTCTCTTTAAGGGACTTGATGAGTTTCTAGAAACATCTCTTATTCTATGGATACTATTCACTGCTATCTAGATAAGGTCCTAGTGGGTCACGCACAACAAAATATTCAAAAATCCACCCTATTCTAGTGAATATGTATATTGGACTTGGTAGGCCCTACAATAGGGTCTGAGTTTGGTCTAAGTCATCGATCATAGTTGAATCAATAAACTCAATATTATTCAAGTAAATAATAATTAGGTACTTTATTAATTAAAATTATTTACATGTTATGTAAATATGAGGAATAATATTAATCGAAAGAATATTATTTTAACACTCCAGGTTCATTTTATATTAAAAGGAATAATATGTTGAGTTAAGAGACTATGTTTTACATGTATTATATTTATTATATATTATAGTTTTGTGATAAAATATATATAATATTTTTTACATGGTATAGTTTATCATAATTATTTATTTAGTGGACTGTTTCAACCTAAGGTGATGTGTGTGGGCATTTTGGGAAAATTTAAAACGGTCCAATGGGTGACAAGAATTTGTCCTTTATTATAGAGGATTTAACATCAACATATTTATTTTGGCCAAATCTTCATCATTATCCTTTATAAATAATTGGACTAACTCCCTGGGATTTGGGTAGTTTATCCCTTCTACATTATGAAATAGGTCCCAGAGTCAAATGGTCCAAGTAGGTGATCGCATTGGGTTATGTATTTATGAAATCGGTCTTCCTAGGATATGACTTCCTTGGATGGATCCAACGAGTTTATTCATGATTCCAGAAAGGCACAAACGCCCCAATATCCCTGATTCTTGGAACTAATTTCCAAAGTCTATCACTCCTTGGATGACTATTTGGCTAATGACACTTAAGGACTCCATTAGATGAGAGGTTGGGAGGTCGGTCTCATCAAACCCTTTTAGAAGGAATTATTTCCTATTTCATGACTCTCTTATAGAATTAATTCGTGTTCATATGTTAGTGAATCCTTGGTTCATTCCAAAAGTGTGTATCCATAGGATACCCCTGGGTTTTTTGGATTATCATGGATATAAATAGATTTGATGCAGCAGAGGCAATGCTGACTTAAGCCAAGTTATAAGGTTCTATTGAGTTTATCCTCATCTAGGTGGGAAAAATGTTGTTTGATGTTTCGGTCAGACCCATAATATGGGCTTCCTAGGAATCCTCATGTGATAAATAAAATCCCATGTAGTTCGGTGAGCTTAGGTCTTGGAACTAGGAGGAGGCCCATTTGTTGGGGGGCACAATTGGGTGGACCCTTTTGGAAGAGCACCCCTTTGAGCTCATGCATTCATGGAGGGATCCTACGTATCCAAGTTTGAAAAGGAATTAGAGTTCTCATAGTTCAATACATGACATTGATTTTGTTGATGTTATGATCATCAAAAATCTCTAATCCCATTTTAGTCATGCTTGGTGTGAGAAATAATAGGATTTGAGAGATTCAACAAAAACAACACACCTTCTCTTTCACTGAAAAAAGAGGTCGGGCCTATGGAAAATAGAGTCATAGAGATGATGAGAAGTTCACAGAGTAATGATCCCTTCAATGTGGGATGGAATTAGAGGTCTTGTGGATCGACGCTCATAGGGTTAGGGACTTACCATAGTGAGGAGGGCCCCTGAATGTTTTCTGGGAATGGTAAAAAATGTCACTTATATTAAAAAGAAAAAGCAAGCATTGTCCCTTTGATTGACCACCTTTCCTCATTGAATGGAAATTCAAGTGATCATCCTTGACCCCTTGAATGGGTAGGTTTATGTCAATACCCCAAGGTTGGACTCCAGGTTACCATGGGAATGTAGACATAGGGACATTCTGGGTGTCCAAACCACTATAGGGATAGCTTTCATGACTCTGATTACCTTGGGTATGTAGACTCATTGGGGCGTGTTGATGTGCCCAATTTTCTGATCATACAGGTCTAGTGGCATTGTAGGAGGCTTCATCTTGATGTCAGTGGACTGGTTTGTGGAGGAGCTATAAAGGACTTGACAGTAATGGATGGATGAGATTGGAGTCATAAGAAAGGACACCCAAATACACCCATTCCATGTTCTGTTTCTCAAGCAGTATGGGGGGAACCCCACATACTAGAGTTCTATATGGGTAGAGGGGTCATCCGCATACCGAAGCAGTATGCAGAGTTGGGTATGGACGACCACATACCAAATTGGTATGCAGTGTTGGATGTGGTTTTCCACTCCGCCTCAGGTTGCATCTGCATACTAATGTAGTATGAGGCATAGGGTTCGATTTGTATAGTGATACAGTATGCAGAAGGTCATAGTGAAGAAGGGTCTTGGAAACTATGGTTCATGGGGAGTTCATCCATGAGGAATTAATGGTTAGCGATGGGATCCATTAGGTTCATAGATCACCGATTATTATTAAGTTAATTTTTTATGGTATGTGGCTAGTTATACCTACAAAAATATGATTTGCGGTTTGCATATTGATGATTATTAAAAACTGAAGTTAGAATCCCCTCTAAATTCATTCGTTCAACCTCTAGATTCTCCTTCATGATTTCTTCATTAGTCATTTTTTCAATTCCTCATGTACTCCTTTTATAGATCATTGGAGAAATCATATTTGTGGGAATTTGGAACAATTTTTGAAACCCATGAAGATATATCTCACCCCGAAGAAGAATCAGTCAATTGGGGTTTTCAAAGGATGTGGTTCGGGGTTCATGGCTAGAAAAACCCTACTAGAAACATTTATTCGCAAAATGCTGAGTTCATGGGATAGTATGCGAATGGCATTCACATGATAGATTCCACCAACGTCATGGTTCATGGAATCCTGGGTTGGCTAGCCATTTCCCCACAGTCCAGTTCCTTATGGATCCTTACACGTACCACGGGTTCGTGGTTTATGAACCATGTGAACTATTCCTAGCGATGGTATGTGGTTCACATAAAACTCTTTAACAAATTGATTTTTCAAGTTTCTTCACAAATGTTTATTCAATTTGGTTCCATTTTTCATTTATGGACCTATAAGAATGTATACTTCCTTAATAAAAGTGTTTGTGGGAGTATTTACATCAATTTGAAATGTTTTCAGGATCCTAAAAATGCATCCCATTGGAATGGGGTCTGTTTGGAACAAATAGGAAGCTATTTTGATGTAAAAGTGGTCCTGAACTAAAGTGGTTTACGGTAGAAAAAACATGTCTAGTAGAAAGGGACCACACTTATTTATTGGGTCCTAGGTCATTTTTCTGTTATCATTTCACATGAAGAAATGTGTTCTATCCCTTCCCTTGGCTTCCTTTGCAACCGTTTACCATGTATTTTTCTAAATCTATATTCGCAAACCTCTTTTTATGTTTCATTAACCAAACTCTTCACAATAACTTCATCCTGCAAACCAAATATTGTGTTTTTCAAACTGTACCATCAAGTTTATAACTAAAGTCCAAACATCCATGTAGGATAACGCTATGCAATTTACCTGTTCTGCACACTGAACATAAATGGGAGAACTAAAATTAAACCTTATAAAACTAAAAGAAAATCATTTAGCATACATCGAACCTCATCATGGTGAGGTATTGGTTCACTGTTTCTTCCCTTCATGAACTTCTCAGTTTTTTGGCCAATGCTCCATTGGCCAGTGCCTCAAGGACCTTCCACATTCCAAGGACATACGCGAGATATCTATTCCTTGTACTAATGTAGTATGTTGTATATGGTTTCTGCATACTGTTTTTAGGAGAAGTACACAGATCCTAATGCAGACATTATTTTTTAAGTCCCTTGGCCATTTTTGTGGCCCTTATCCAATAATTTTCACATTAGATTGACTTTTTTGTGACCTTTTGGATCATTCTATGCAGACTACAATGGTTCATCCACATACCATGATTGAATCGGCCAGGAAAAGGGAAACCATGATTGATGACACTAAGGACCATCTTCAGTCTTATATTGTTTCTTTGGATAGTTTCTTAAAAGATATTTTTACATCAGATCTTCTAGCTAACCCATTACCCGTGCTTTTGTTGCTATATGGAATTGGTCTCCCTAATGACAACCCTCTACCATTAGATGACAACAATAATCCATTTATTATCTTAGAATTCCCCCAAGGGCGTAATCAAGCAAATATTTCCTCATAAGGAGAAATCCTAGATATTCCCACCCAAGTTAATGTTATCATACTAGAAGTCTTGTCATGGAATCAAATCAATTGTAGTTGTCACAACACTTCCTTAAGACTAGTTATCTAAAAGTACACCCCTATTTTCAACCTTTACCGACAAAACCATAATGGTGGGTGGAGAACTAAATGGTACATATGAGCCAGAGGATGATTTTAAGATGAATGGTCTTGGGAATTAAAGAAATATAAAATATTTTTAGATTCCCCCGATCATTTGGAAGTGGTGAACTTGTACTAGGAAACATGGATCTCCCAGTTCGTGGTTTTCTCTCTGGGAAAAATACCACATAAACTGCTGAGCCAATAGTGTTTAAGTACCAATAGGTTCCATTTATCTCATGTAGTGGTGTACATTAGTCTATGTGACGTACACCAACTCAAAGGACTCCCCATTCTTGGAAACATGTAATAATAATTTTTTCTAGTAGAAAATACTTTGGATGATACCAACCACGTGTCCCTATTGATAAGGAGCATAACTATCATAGAAGAGGGACTGATTGATCACCTCCTTTAGTCTCACTCTCTTATCCCGTTCGCGGATTGGATAATGTCTTTTTTTCATGTGAACAGGCCTACACCATGAGCCCTCCAAAATCAAACTCATCCAAAACATCACTCTCGACAAATTTTAGGGTCATATTGTGCCACCATTATAGTGAGATGATATACAAGCTAGGGATATGAGATTCGACTAGACGTGTCACTAATGATTATATTATCAGGGTTATTTTCCATGTTTCTAAGCAGATGGCTCTTCGCATCCCATGACGTATATACCGACTTTAGAGTTTGTACTTTGATGATGGATGCTACGCTAGTAGAGGGTCAACCAATTAATCTAGAAACTCTTACTCTTGGCTGAATTTATGAGCTGTTTTGGAAGATACATGAAAGTAATTCTCCGCATCGTCTGAGTGGATCATTTCAATTTATTATGAGTGGGTAGTAGAACATTTCCCCTACTATGAATATAAACACACTTTAAGGGTTTCTCATTCTAACTTTCTCTCCACACTTCTTAACATCAACTTTATTCATCCTATGACTTTAAGCATTACCAATGCATTTGGGATACTAAATGTTGATTATTTATTTTCCTTTGCACCATACCCAACCCCTCATGGGTCAATAAGGGGTGATAGAGGTGGTTCTTTATAGGATATATCATATGTAATCACGCTTCAGGATGGGATGCAAACTACTCGCATAGATTGAGTGGCAATATGTGAGCCATACCTCCCCTACCAGTTTTCAGAGAAATTTGGGTGCCTTCAACAAACTGCACTTCTTTCTGCCATTTAGTTGGTGTGATAATACCATACTGCAATCCTTCCCCATTTATTGATTATAATTATGCATGAAAGACCCACCGTAGAGGTTGTAATCCCTTATAAGATTTGATTCACTTTTCTAACACTGGAATATTCCCAAATTTGGTTAGACTGTTAGCCTGATGGGGTGCTAAGAAGACCAATTTGACTGGACAAAATCTATTTACCATCTTTTTCCCTATCTTTTACTCAAGTAACAGGCCACCTATACCTTTTCATGTTATGAGAAGAAGCTTGATCCCCTATCAGATGCGTCTGGAAGGGGATTCATCTATGTGACCTGTCTCGGTCAGGAGTGATTCAGACTACTCCCCTCCCGTGGATACCGTTCGCAGCCCTAATGAGGTTGGCCCCTGCAGAGTGTCACTGAATATCACTGACATCACATCCTGTGCCCCGTGTTTGGCTCCATAGGTCAATCCATTTATGGGGAGTGAGATCCCCCTTCCTAGGTAACCAATATTAGGTCCCTTCCCCTGACGTAATGACAGTTCCCACCTATATACCCATTGTCTCCAAGGAGGGCCAAGGCCTTGGTTCCAAAATGAAGAATTAACTGGTAAGAAAACAAGCATGGTGTTAGTTATGCACCCTTGATGCGGAATCCACTCTAGCTAATTTCACAAATGAAATATGCAACTTCTGGTGATTATTTTCCAAATTAGGTTTTAGGTGGCTTTTATTACCAGCATCTACAATGTATTTTTTATGATATTTTCATATCCTATGAGGACCTCACATATTGTGTGGGAAAACATACAATATTAGATTATTTACATCATCATGAAATGACCTTCCAAGATGTTTCTAAGGTTCTCATTAATTTGACGACTGAGGAGAAGAAGGCTCATGGCTTGGTAGTCACCCAAATAAAAGATATATGGGAATGTGGGGCTCACGTGACAAGGTTGATGGACCAACTAGCCTCCTTGAGTTCCAATTATAAAACTATCAATAATAAAAGTTGGGACCATAAAGCCATCAAGTAACACATAGGTCTGATGGTCAAAGCTGAGGTGGAAGAGAGAACTACTTTGGAGTAGACCCTCGATGGACCACGGTAGACCCTTGCCATTTGTTTAGAAAGGGCATGATGAGTACCACTGTAGTTCACCCAAATCAAGATGTACTCGTTCTTATTTTGATACCATGGAGAGGATACAAACTAGGGATGTTCATCCATATATTTATGGAATAAAATGGTACTATTTTCACCTTAAATACTTATCATTTTCTCACTTTATTTTTCTATGATGTTAATCAATCACAATCATCCATATAAACATAATTTTAATCAGGGATTAATTTTAAACTATGATTCAAAACTGGTAAACTGAAATGATGGAATCAAGCTCTATTTTTTTCTGGAGCCACATGAATTAGCGAGTGCAGTTTGACTATTGATGGTGCTTCATGGAAAACCACAAGAACTTTTGTTCCTTTTTTTCATTATTACCATAATTTAGTATAATCCTATATGTTATGAGAATAGTGGGTATATATTGCCTTTTTCTTTGGCCGCCCTTTGTTGGTTTTGAACCTAACAAGCTTTATGTCTCTTTTGATGATTTGGTAGCTCAGATATTTTTTTTCCTAAAACATATATAGTTTAGGTTTAATGATCTTTTAATTTACTTTTATCCACGGGTTCCCTTTACAGTTTTTCAATCTTGTTAGTGTCGGATATTTTTTAAATTTATGGTTTATAATCATGCCAATCAGAATTTTACTGATGTTTTAGGTCAAACCGTTTTGACAAAACATGAAGGAAAAAGGGGCCCCAATTTGGGATTCATCATCTAGAAATGTCTTAATAACAATCATACATGAATGAGGGATTTTTATTGACCCAAACGTTTTGAGTTTGGGATGCATATGTGGATTCAGAGCCATTTAAGACGTACAGATGTAGGAAAGTACTCTATTGGGGAAAAAATTTTCTTTTGTAGATGGTTATTTTTTAGGCGACATATATAGAGATACTGGGGCACAATGTGCATAGTTAAACAAAGGTGTATGTAGGAAACTATTCTTAAATTCCCAATGGTCTGGGAGACTTTTGCGAATCGTGGATTTGTTTTTGAGGTTGGGGACCATGGTGGGTCAACTATATGAAGGACGATGTTTGAAAGTGTAAATGAAATTTTCACTGGTTTTGAATGGATAACCACTCCCACATGAGTTTTTCTTATATACGGGAGAGCCTGTGAATTGTTTAGTTTCACGTCATTAAACCCTAACACGTGAAAACTTTTATGAGAGATTTTTTTACTCTACCCAAGATAGAGTAAATGATTCTTCATTTAAATTATAAATTCTTTTCATCTTAGGGAATTTGAAAGGGGAAAATTATATAAATTTTAATCCAAGGGATTTCCAGATCTGGTGATTGTGATGGGAATTAAATGTCAGGTGGGCATACAGAAACTGTAAAGGACTCTCCCGAGGAAGAATTTTCCTTGGATTGACGACCATTTTGTAGGAAAAATATGTAGAGCCACTGGAGTATTATGTTCATAATCATGAAAAGGTGTTTGTATGACACTTTTCTTCAATCTCTGATGGCCATGAAGTATTATAGAGATTGGGACCTTATTGGACATGACATATGGATTATGAAAGGTGGCATTCCTAAACATGAATGAGTGAATTTCTGTAGCTGAACTTTACCAAGAAAACCATTAATATGTTGGGGGGGGGGATTTTTGTTTTTTCTTACATGGATCTACTTCATGCTTATGGATAAGTCAATTTTTATTTACATAATTCTTGAGAGACCATAGGTGAATCAAGAAAGGTTGTTCTGATATATATAGGACGTGGGTAGGAAAGAGAATATAAACCATGACTTTGAGGGTTGTAGAATCATGAGGGATGTCATGTGGCATGATAGACATTAGGTGTACCGAGGTAGGAGAAGAATCTCCTGGGGATGAATTCTCCTTCGATTTATGGCCTTCTTATAGGAAACATATGCAAAAAAACTAGATAATTTTGGAAACAATCAAGAAATGGTGCCTTCAAGACAACGACCTTCAATCTTCGATGGACATGAAAAGTTATGGGGATCCAAGATTATTCAATGCATGGAGTTTGATTTATGGTAGATGTGTATCTGAGTATATTTGAAATGTGTGGGCTGTGATTCACCCCTGAGATCAAGTAATCCCCTACTTAGATCTAGCTCATACGTAGGGTAAGGCATCTATCCCATCTTCATAGTACCCTTTAGTTTAACATCAAACAACAAGGACCTGAGGTTTCCTATAGGGAAGGGAACCATAACATGCCTTTTAGTGTTGTGACTCTAAGACCAAACTCATTGGATGATTTTACATGATGTCGTGGTGGATCTCTAGATGTGAACCCTAAGCTCACGTGATCTATGATCGATGTGGGAAAAAAGTTATTATGAGGATTCCTAGTTGCCACTTAAGAATGGAATAATCAATGGCAGAGGCATTTTATGCTTAGACCAATGTTATGTAGTTTAACATCATTCTTCTAGGAAAAATGACACACAATTTATCATCATGTGAGGGGATGTAGGGAAATCCTAACATGAATGAAGTGAAATATGATTATCCTTAAGTATCCTAGTATATAAAACTTGTATGGGGATTCCCTAATATTATTCAATTCATGCATAAAAAAGGGGACATTTCAATACGTTGTGTGGTAAGGACGTTGACAACACAGTTTACCGTCCTGTTGCGGAGACAAGTTGATAGGAATAATATAAATATATTTGATTTAATCATGATCTGGATATTTTGGCATTCCTTAGACATGCGTGACGATATAATGTGTAATCCATAGTCCCAGGGGGGCTTGGATCAGAAGGAATGACATGGGTCTTGGAATCTATTGGGTATATAGAAATATGAAAGGACTCTCCTAGGGATGAAATAGCCTTTTATTAATGACTATTTTATAAGAAACATATTCCGATACACTGGGGAATGATGTGAATGGTAAAAAAATGTGTCTATAAGACATTGTACTTCCATCTCTGATGAATGTGAATGTTTATGGGGACCCAAGCTTTCTTGGAGAATGGAGTTGAAAAATGGAAAATTGATGTGTCTGGGAATGTATGAAATATCTAGACCATGATTATACATGAACTACTAGAGATTCTACATAGATCTGAATCAAATGTATGAGGAAGCATGATATTTTCAATCCTTTTGAGTGTCATAATTAAGATTTTTAATTTCTATCATCTCATTGAATTCGTTGGGCAGGAAATTGGGTGCATCTTTGGGATCTTGTAAAACTATGAATCGGGTAACACATGACTCCTGATGAAAATTGTAGTTCAATGTCATGTAGATAGGACCTTTCAGGGATTCCCATGGGAATGTTTGACCTATACAAAGTGGAAGTGGAATTTTTTTATTTTGTGTAGCTGGACCAGGATAGAGGATCCATGTTTCAATACGTATCCTGCAAGGGTAGGAATGAAGCCATACATGATTCTGAATGTTCCCTATATCATTTTGGTCCATGTATAGGGAAAGGATAGGGAATTTTTCTTTAATTGGTGGCTGGGTTTGGAAGTTAAATCTTACTGTCATTACGTATCTGGAAAGGGAATGAATCAAGCCATATATTGTTATAAATGTTCCTTGTACCGATCGAGCATAGGCGTAGAAGTAAGGTAATATTTGTTTCATATGATGTATGGTCCCAGATCTAGGGTCGAAGCATCACTATGTATCCAACTGATGAATGGGATTGAAGATATATGCAGTTGTTGGGAAACCATGTAGTTTAATATATTATTGTGAGGACAGACTTTGTACATTTTCGAGTCATGTGGTTTGGAAAATTTTGACCCTGTAGTTTATCGGCATCTGGTTAGGATGATTTATGTTGTGTTGTTTAACATCTTGTAGAGAGGATGCTACTTGTTATTGTTACGTGAAGTATTTATTCATAAACCATGCATTCTAGGGAGATTTGAGGAGCTTTCCATCTATTGGTATCAAGGCATATGATCCATTGGAGGAGACCTTATGTATGATATATGATCCCTCCCATTTTTGATCAATCTTGGGGGGTTTATTCCTATGTATCATTGGGGTTCTAAGGACCAAAACCATCTGTCCTTTGAGGAAAGTCCAGCGGTGAACCTTTTTATTAAAGGCCCATTCGATCAGATTTTGGTAGATTTCAAAATAGTGAAATGTGTGAAACCTTTTCTCTTCCAGTTGTTCTAACTCATCAAACAATTTTTGGGATTTCTCATCCATGTCAAGTTGGTCACAAACAGAAACACAGAGTGATGGAAATTGATTATAGATGGGAAAAACTTTCACTCTCACATATACTAATGAGTATTGGGTTGCCTTGGTGGTAGTGCAGGTCATAGTTTGGAAATCCCATAAATCATAGAGGATATTTTCTTTCCATGATTTCTTATAATTTTATATAATATTTTATTGTATATTCAATAGAGTCTTGTTGAAATCCTCTATCTTCCCCTTAGCCGCTTAATGGTAGCGGGATGAACGGGTGGTTTTGATTATATACTCTTGGTATAACATGTCCAACTTATTAATGTAGAAGTTGGTTATATTTTCCGTTAGTATTTTAGGAGGGAAACCAAATTTGGTAATGATGTTGGATTTCACAAAGCTGACAATGATTTTTCCCCACAATCTTTAATGGGTATGGCTTCATCCCATTTGGAGAAGAAGATGTTTTCTGTGATAATGAACATGATTTTTTTGGTTGTGGCCAAAAGATATGGTCCCACTACATCCATCCCCCATACAAAAAATGCCCATGAGTACTTAGCTATGTGATGTAGATTAGGGGGTTGGTGAATAAAATTGGCATGAACATGGAAGGAATAAAACTAGTTAGTGATTATGTCACAATCCTATATCATAGTGGGCCTATAGTATAAAAGACTTCAAATATTAAGGGAGAGATTTTCTACTGTTTGGTGTACTATACAAGCTTCAATGTACATTTATATCATAACGGCAATATTCTATTCTCAATTGATGCACCTGAGAAGTAATTCACCGGGGCCTCATTTATAGAGAACCTTTACTTGGTTTGTGCCATTATAAAAGACAAAATTGACTGCCCACCTTTGGATTTATTCTATTCAAGACCAATCTGGTGGGAGTTCCCCCACTCTGGAGGTAATTTGCAATGGAATTCATCCATCAAGTGGTGTGACCATATGGCTCAAGAATGGGACTAATCTCATTGATTTATTCCATAGTGTACTGAATTAATGGAAAGACCATCCGATGGTGGGAAATAATGATGAATGCTTTATCCCTATCTAGATCAGCCAGGGTTGTGGATGCATTTTCCAATGCATCAACCTGAGCATTTTGTGACCAGGGGACATAAGTCATTGTTGGTTATGATGGGAATTCTTCCATTAGCTCTTTAACATGGTTCATAAAAGGTACTAAGACTTATTTCATAATGGCATAGTCACCGTTGACCTACTTGATGACCAACTATAAATCACCTTTTATCTTCAGAAGTTCTGTTTGTGCATGGTGTTCTAGCTCTAGGCCAACAAGGAGGGCCTAGTATACTGCTTCATTATTTGTGCACACCTCTGACAGAAAAAAAGAGTAAAGAAAGACTGCCTTTTATGAAGATATGAGTATAACTCTCATCCCTACGATTTTTATCTTAGGATTTTAAATCTTTTTCACTTTGGGGATTCTAAAGGCACCGTCGAAGTACATTTCCCATGCCTGGGGGCCTTCTCGGGTGGTGAGTACTTCTTCCTCAGGAAGTTCAGTATCTAATGGGGTCATTTCTTCTGAGGGGTTCTCCACCAAGAAATCTACTAACACCCAACCATTGATAGATTTTTGGGGAATGTAATGTAGGTAAAACTATTTTATGATGAATTTTCACCATGATAGACATCCAGTTAGCATTATACGGCTGAAAATATATTGGAGCAGGTTGCTGCAGGAGAACTGATGGACCTCATGGGGCTGCAGGTAATGACTGAATTTCTAAACCACACAGATTAGGGCAAGTTAGTTCTTTTCAATCCTTGAATATTGAGTATCAAAATCAATCATTGTTTGGATGAGGTAACATAGACTGTTCTCACTACCGACATCATTCTTCTATGTGAGGAAAGCTCTTAAAGACCGTTCCATGGAAGTTACGTACAAAATGAGTGGTCTTCCCTAAACTGGTGTCATCAGCACCAGTGAGATAAGTATATATCTATTGAAATTTTCTAATGAATATTGTAAATAATTATCCCACAGGCATGCAACCCCCTTTTTCCTCAATCAGGTGAAATAAAAACACTTACCCACAAGTTTGGCTATGAGGAACCAAATATAAGATAAGTTCCCCTGGAGACCCCTCAACTCAGTGAAGTTGTGAGGTGGATACATTCCATGGCCATATTTTGTCTTCTCAGGCTAGACATTGATGTTGTGATGATATACGATGAATTTGAGGAATTTCATAGAGGTAACACTGAAAGCACACTTTAGGGGATTCATCTTCAAACTCTGTTGTCACAGTTTATTGAAGACAGTTTCAAGATCTGTCAGGTGGTTTTAGCACTATCATTATTTAACCAAAAGGTTATTGACATAGCAATCGATAGATTTTCCTAGGAAGAGATTGAAAATGTGATTCATGGCATGCTAAAATGTAGTTAAAACATTTTTCAGATCCATGGTAATCACCTTATAGAAGATCAATCACTGGGGCCTTGAAAGTAGTGTCATACTCATATCCTTGGGCCATTTAGATCTGGTTTTATCCAGAATATCCTTACATGAAAGAGAGGGATTCATATCCATAAATTTCATCAATCAACATTTTTCTTATCAGAATCGGGAAATCATCTTTCAGGAAGTACCAATTTAGGTCCTTGATGTCAATTCAGAATATAATATTTCCATTCATATTTTTTATAGAAACTATGTTGGTCATATTGATCATATATTAGAAATACTGAATGAATTTATCTTTGATCAGTTTGTCAACATCAGCCTCTATTTCAGTAGCATGTGTCAGGTGGGTCCTTCTGGAAGCCTGCTAGTTTCCACGGTGGATATTTTTCTGTCCAAGGTGATGAGTGGAGAGCTCAGGATTGAGGCATGTAATTTCTATATATTTTCAAGAAAAGAAATTTTGATTCATATTTAGGAAGGAGGTATATTCATCTTTCTCTTCAAGATTTATTTCCACATTAATCATAGTGGTCCATGGGTCGTCTTTGGTGCCCAAGATTATCTCCATATGTTCATCAATCGTGCTGGAGACACCTTATTCGATTGTGGGAGGGGAATCATTGAGGATGTATTATTATTATTATTATTATTATTATTCACCTCCATCTTCTTATTCATATTCTTCCTCTTCTAATGGAGATAGGATTCTATAGATGCGCTCTCTGGCATTGGTAGAGAAACCGCAACTCTGATTTTGGGAAACTGAAATGGCTTCTTTTGTCCCAACTAACTGTGGGGAATTTTCTAAAGAGGAAATAATTTCCTTGATTTCATTGAGTAAAATGACATTTTCTTCTACCTTGAGTAAGGTAGGAACTATGTAGGGCCTCAATGTTAGGTTGGGAGAATTTTTGTTCGATCCCTTCCTATCATCATAGGGTTCAACATTCTTTTCAACATCCTTGGACTTAGAGAACATGATGATAATCATGAATATGTCTAAGTTTGTATTTGAGTTTAACTTATGCACTAATCTTCGTTGATGGGTAGTACATAATCTTACCCAAGTTGTTTAAGGGGATTATCATGATCCATTTTTTGTATTTTTGGGGGATTGATCTAGTCACTGTCGTCGGCCAAAGACTTCTTCTGTTTTGGTTTATAGAACCCTGCATTGATATAATATGACTCACTGGATTCAAATGGGGATTTAATGGTGTGAAAATTATGATTTCTTCCATTATTGAATTATTTTACAAATTGATGGTATGATGAGGGGATTGTGGTGTGTTGATGTAGCCAGTGTCTCCCCAAAAAGACGTTAAAGGTTGTACTTGTCCGCCCTAATAAAAATTCAGAATCAGACATAAGGTCACCAAGCCATGTTTTAAGCTTGAATAATCTAAACATCTTTTTCTCCCTTTTTTCATATCCCAATAGAGTTGTGGTGTTGGGAGAAAGACTTTCCTTATCATATTCTAACTGAAGAAGTGTTTACGGTGGGAGGAGGTTGACTCTAGAGCCACTATCGATGAAAATTATCTAAACATAAATTCTATTTATCTTTCCGTACACATATAAGGGTTTGATGTGTCTTTTAATGATGGAATATTCATCATGATCTATGAAGGATATGAAAACGTGGAATTTTTCAGGTTTTGACTCTGTCCTATAGGCTTCGACAGCTGCTACTTCAACCTCGAATTCTAGGGGACTTAGAAAAGCTTTGATGAGTGCCTCCCAATGGTCTAATTACAAACTCAAGGCATCCAGGATTGATAGATTTTTCTTTACTTATCCTAGATGCTTCATAATATCAAATTTATGCTTTAAGGGTTTGTGATTCCAGACATGGGGATGCTTTTCATGGGAACTTTAGGGGCCTGAGCTTTGGATGTAGATAGTCTGGACTTTTTGAAAGGAGATGATGGTGTTGTCGTGCATTTCGAGTTTGGCCAGACTGGTCTTCTTCTATGCCTTGGGATATTAGATATATGTTCTTCCTCCAATGGATAATCCATGATGATTGTACCCAGATTTCTTCTAGAAGGGTTAGAGAAACATTCTAGTTCCCATTGTGTTTGTTGGATGTTCCTTTTGTAAGTTTCTATAATGTTAAAAAATTTTGAGTTATGCTGTGGCCGGGGATCTTACTCCTACCACAATCACACCTTCCTAAAAACCTTGGACTCTACAACCACTTCCTTCGGATCTCTAGTTGAATGAGAATAATTTGAGTTTGTGGCCATAGTCTCTATCCGAGAATGGGTCCATCCATTAAATGACATTAATGGAGCCAATGATCAGTTCTTGATCTGACAATGATTCTATCTAATTATCTACTTCTGGTGGTATCATTTGGTGGGGAAATTCCTATTGTGATGTTTGGCCGAGTGGTTCCTGTACATTCAAGATTTATGGCATTATGTCTGAAAGTGTAAAAAATGGATTCATCTTTGGTACATGTCCATCTAAATTCATCTTTATTCTTCCCTTCTGGAATTCATAGGATTTTCGGGCTGAGGATGATGGTCATGTTACATCTGGAGGTTTAGGGACATGGTTGGTCGATCAAAATATTCTTGGAGGATTCCATGAGCACGATTGGATATTTTCTGTGCCATGTAACTGTCAGATTTTTCTCCTTTTTTATGGTGACTATTTCTTATTCCTCTTCGTCTCCTGGGTATAAAGTGGAAACATATTCCACTTGTGCTGGCGTTGGAACAGAAATCAATTTTCTGGAATCCCCCATCTTTTTCAGGAGATCCTTAAGATGAAGCACTTATAGATGGTGTACCCCAGTATCTGGTGATAAGGACAATAATTTGGATGGTCGTTGAGACCCACATCATCGTCTCACTTTGTCTTTTTTAGATAGATCAAGATGGACATCATGATGGCTATTATGTAGCCAGATAATTGGTCATCTAGGATCTAGTAGAACTTATTTCTTCATTCCTCGAACTGATTTCTTTTAGCACCCCTTCGATCATATTGACGAGGTGGGGGTTGCTATTGGAATCAAGGGGATCCTTCACGATTTGGTGGAGGCCTATAAACTAGAGCTGGTGTCGACAATGGCTTAAGCGTGATAGAATCCACTCTATATTTTCCCATTATTTTTCCATGGTTTGATGGGTCCACTCAGGACATAAGATGTTTCTTCTACAAGGATTGTTCTTTCCTTTGGGAAATGGTAAATAAATCTCGTAACCCACTTGTGTACTTCAGTGGGATGAGAAGTTTCAGCCATTCATCATAGAGATTATCGATGCACATACCAGAATTTCATCCTGGGGGAGTGGCCAATTCAGGGAGTAAGTCAGTTCTTTCCATCTAGAGATGAATTATGATATTCTTTCATTATCTAATTGCATTCAGTTCATGAGTTCACAAACTATTGTCTTAGGAAATGTTGAATTAAATGGGAAGAGAAACTATCACTGATTGATCTCCCAACCTATGATTGAGTTAGCTGGAAAGCTAGTATACCACCCGAAGGATGAAACCTGTAGAGTTCGCATGAAGAGCTGATGTTTTAATACTTCTTGTGGCTCTAGGGTTCCCATCATGGGGTCACAGTAAGATTCATAGTTCATTATATGTTGTTCTAGGTCTCACAGGCCACTGAACACCTGGAATATGGGGATCATGAAGTTTGGTGGTGGCGAGATGTAGTCCACCAAATCAGGGTAAGGTTTCCATTATGATTATTCTAGAGTGCATCCCCCTTTCATGGATTATAATCTTGATGTTTAATTATCAACATTATTTAAGATCCCTTGATGCATAACCAACTGGACTTGAGCTTTGGCAGGTGCCGTATGGGGAAAACAAAATGAGTCAGAACTGCTGGCATTTGGGGTGGATTCCCAGCTAAGGGTATCCTTTGTGGGTTCTCTTGTATGTATTATGGTTTCTTCCCTAGTTGAGGGATGTATTTATGTCTTTATGGGGACATATTCAAGTAGCTTGATGGTCCCTGTGCTTTATTGGATAGGCATCCGAGCTTAATTTCATTTACCATGATGAGTACCTATGGACAAAGGAACCCCTTATGAGAACACCTTTTGACATTCCTCATGAGGAACACATCCTGAAAGATAGCTTCATCGACATAGCTCAACATTTATTCACCTGATCTATTTTATTTCTTCTTCCACCTTAGTGAATCATTCCTTGAGTGTGAGGGGCACATTCTCAGGAGGAGGAGGAGGTGGTTCATAGACAACCTAATAATTATTCATCTCCTTATTGGGGATTCATGAGGAATCTAGTGAAGTGTTTTCTGAGGGTGCACCCAAATTTAGGGAAGTTCTAGGGTTCTGTGTATGCACACCATCAGGCTTGGTGTGGGTTTCCTATGAGAGGGAACCTTATTCTCTTACATCCTCTCCATTTGTATTATTTCCTATGAGATCTGTGGGACTGATGTTTACCATGTTCACTGATGAATACTACATTGGGGGTGGTGTACCCACTACCGAATGGTATGATAGTTTTTTGTATCCTTTTTTGGACTTTATTCTTCAATTATGTTGTATGCTTCAGGATTCCTGGAGAAGATCGACCCGAAGGGACCCCTGATCTTACCTCATAATATGCCTTCATTTTGTAGTGTACAAACCACATGATGTGGTTGAATGGGTGACCACTATGCTCATCATTATTCCGATATGGGAGAATATAAACGTCCTTTATGTGGGAATTTGAGGAAAAAATCCCTTATTCTTTTGGGATGGGGTTGCTCGCATGCTTCCATTGACACACTATGGCTAGTGTTGGTTGGTCTTACAAGGGAATTTTGAGTCAAAAATGACCCCAACCCTACAGGATGGGGCTATTCCCTTATTTTTGGGGTAGCTACTAATATTGCCTCCTCCTTGATTTCACGCACTCCCATTCAGGCGTGATCTTGGTATGGCACTATGTTTGCATATGATTTATTTTCATTCAAATACATGATAACTTCGTGTTAGTTTGATTCCCATAGGTGGGAATCCTGATATATGTTCTCAATTTCTGGGCTTAGAATCTTTTCAGTGGCTTGATCTCGTTAGGATTTGTGCTTTTGAGACTTAGTCCACAATGATTCTTGTCGAGTGTTCCACATTTCTTAAGTACATATTTTATTTGATTGATGCCTTTGGGTAATGATATTGCAAGATGCCATTTCTAAAAAGGTAAACAGGATGGGATGTGGGGTGAAGTTTTAAGTTCCTCGTTCTCCCCATCCCTGAATATGAACTCCATACAGGGCATCACTGATGACGCAACACAACATTTGTAGTGCGTGGAGGAAAGTCAGTTCAAGGTTTTTCATTCACCTTTCTGATTGTGGTCACCATGTAGACGAGAGGAATTTTAGGTCAATTAGATGGTGGAGCTCTCTTAATATGTTAACATGGCCTGCATACCCATAATAGGGTGAGAACATTTATTTTAGGTGGTGAAGAGTTTTTTAGATATTGAGGAGAATGTTATGCATAAATTTCTCATAAAACTCCATTTATATGTCAAAGTGATAAGTGGTCATGGGCCCATACATCACTAGTATGTTATCATTAACTAGTTTTCATCTCATGAGCAACATATCATGTTGTTGTTCTTCTGGGGGCTCTTATACTTGATATACCTATGTTGACTTCTTCTTAATGATTTCGTTCCATGATGAAGGGCTGGTAGGAGCCTCGTTGATATGTGAACAGATCAGGGGTGGATCGGAATATGAATGTGTCCCCAGACCATCCTCTAGATGAGAAAGGATATCACTCATCATAGAAAGAGTGTATGACATATTTGTCTCCATATTTCTAAGGGCCTCATCATAGAAGGGTGTTAAGAACTCCAACTTCCAGTAGAGCGGGATCATGTATATGCTCTCCATTTTTTGGTTTCCTTGGGAACATTTTATTTTTGGGCACTCTGTTGTGAGTAACCAGGGCTTTTTGTTGTTGGTAATGGCCTTCATATACAGTTCCCTATTTTTTTTGGATACCATGATTCCATAGGGATACACTGATATACATCTTGATTTTTGGTAGGGATATATGCCTGCACTGGGGAACCACCACACTGGACCAGTGTTCCCTAGTTGGAATGGGAATTTGTTCCCGACCAATTTTTCCATGTATCATGGGTTATTACCCTAAACCCTCCTGGTCAGGAGAAGGGATGCATAACTACTCCAAAGTGACTAACCCATTTTGTGGTTATGTCACTCCATTCAAGGAAACCAGGTCATGGACCTGGTTCCTCCCCTTTTTCATCAATGCTATGATATCATGACATGTTTGAAGGATATGGTCTGTAATCGATGCCTTGTATTTCACTATTTTCTATGATTTTTGGAGATATATATTTGGTTGGAACAAGTATGAAATCCCTTTCTGATGTCAGAGCAGGAGTTTCTTCCTACTTCGATCCTCCAAAGGTTTGCAGTGGATAACGGTTTTCATCCTATTTTGGGATATAAGAATGAGTCCACAACAAGTTTTCTTCTCTAGTTACTACCTTATTTTACAAGGGGGATTCATATTCATGAAAAGGAATTTTCATCAGCTCTATTGCTACTGTATTTTTCTCACGGTCTTTTTATGCATCCATAAATATTTGACTCTCCTCTTATTTTCATGTTGTCCAATTTGGATGATAGGCTTTATACGAATCAAAAGGTATTTGTGTCTACCTGTAGCTGGTTTTCATCCTATTCAGATGAAGGGATTCCTCTAAATCTTAGATATATGCATCTGCCGATAGTATTCCACTCTTTCTTCATGGTGGGACCAATGAGCATAGGTAGAAATGTGCACATGATCAGAATGCACCAACCTATTTCTTTAGTGCACTTGAGTGGAGGTAGAATATTTATATGTCTTCCCATTGTATGCCAACACATATGTTAGGTGGAGTTCCTCCATAGAAATTTGGGTGATATCTTGTTCTTGATTGCATGTTTTCACCCTCAACAGGCGGCCCGAGGGGACCATGAATTTTGGACTTTTGTAGGTTCCCTCAGCATAAGGTCCTCTTCAGTGAGAGGATACTTGGCCACATGGTGTTGGAAGTGATGATCCTAGGCAGAGATCCATGAGTAGGACTCATGTTTAGTTGGGATGAATTCATCCAAATTGACTTCATCTGCATCCGTGAGATAAGGAAGGTCCTTGTTGTCATGCTTCGTGGACAGGATTCTGAAATGGTTAAAGATAACCATTGAGGCCACCTTATGATGGGGTACTAGTTGTGGATGAGTATGTGGTTGAAGAGCTTTTACAGATTGGAGGGATTTCTTTGCTCCCTCCAATGTGGATAGAGTACCATTTTGGCCGTACTCTTTAATCAACATGTTGGATACCCGATATTGAATATGATGTGTTTGCGAGGTGGTCCTCCTCTTCAACGGGGCCCTGACCTCCTACTTGATTGCTGAGGTGCATTTCTGCATAGGTTATTGAGATTTTATTTGGATCGAAGGTTGCTATACCAAAAAATTCAATGTATATACATGACGTGTACTGACAACAAAACCCTCGTCAATGCAGAACCCCCTAATCATATGTATATTTGAAGATTCAGCTTAGCCCATTCCTTTTTTGTGAGGTTAAGGGATCATGTTGGGTAAAACCACCACCCTGGTTGAGGATTCACATTGGGTTCAACATTTTTATTTCATCCTTAGGTGACATGTGTGGGAATTTGAGGAAAATGAAAAATGGTCCAACTTGTGGCATGCATTTTTCCGTTATTATAGAGAGTTTCACATCACCATCATTTTTTAGCCCGATCTGCATCATTATCCATTAGGGGTAATTAGATTGACCCCATGGGGATTGGGTTGTTTTTCTATTCCACATTATAAAGTAGGTTCCATAGTTAAATAGTCCAAGAGGGTGATTGTATAGGGTTATGTATTTGTGCAATCAGTCCTCTTAGGATATGACATCCTCGGATGGCCTCCAATGAGTTTATTAGTGGAGAAAAAAACACCAAAAAAACATTGTATCCATTATTCATGGATGTTATTCCAAATACAAATAACTCATTGGATTATGATTTAGACAATGACACTTAAGGAATCCATTGGTCGAGAGGATGGGAGGTCAGACTGATCACACCATTTTGGGGGGGATCATTTCCTAACTAGTACACTCTTATAGATTTATGTCTTGTCCATATGTTAATGAATACTTGGTTAATTCTCAAAGATTCTATCCATGGGTTACACTTGGGTTGCAGGATCATCACTCATATACATAGATTTGATGCTACATATGTAGTGATGACTTAATCCATATAATAAGGCGCTCTGGAGTTTATCATCATCCATGATGGACGAAAGGTGGTTTGATGTTGGGGTGAGACCCATGATATAAGATTAATACATATCATCATGAGAGGAATCAGAGTTCATGTAGTTTGGTTAGCCTGGGGCTTGGACCTAGGAGGATGCCTATTTTTGGGGGGAATAATTGGGTGGACATTTTTCAAGGGAACCCACTTGAGATTGGGCCTTGAAGAAGGTATCCTACATATCCTGGTTTGAATCGGAATCAGAGTTCTCATAGTTTAATATATGATTTTGATTTTGTATATGTTGTGATCATCATAAATCTCTATGACCACATGAGTCATGCTCGGTGTGAGAAACAAGAGGATGTGGGAGATTCAACAAATCACACACCTTCTCTTCGACTGATTGATGAGGTCAGGCCTATAAAAAAACCCTGGTGACGGTGAGCAAGGGAATTGAGCAATGAACCCTTCAATGTGGGATGGTATTGGATGTCATCTGGCTTGGCTCTTAGAGGGTTAGGTAGTTGCTTCAGTGGGGTGACCTCAGATGTATTTTGGGAAAGGGGAGGAATGTCACTTCTCGTCAAAAGGAAAAGAGAGCATGATCCCATTGAATGATCACCATTCCACATTTAATGGAAAAGAAAATGATATTCCTTGATCCCTAGAATGATGAGGTTCATGTTAGTTACATATGGTTGGACTTCAGGTTACTATGGGAATGTTGACTTAGCGGTATTTTGGGGGTCTGAACCACTGTGGGAATAGCCCTTATGAGTATTCTTATCTTGGGTATGTAGGATTAGAGGGGTGCGCTGATGCACCTGATGATATGACCATATGGGTTTGGTGGCTTTGGAGAAGGAATTGGCCTGATGTTAGTGGACTAGTTTGCAGAGAAGCTATGGAGGACTGGACTGTAATGGAGGGGCGAGATTGGTGCCAGAGGGAAGTACATCTAATGACAACCCATTCCACATACTATTTTATCACTCCGGATGGGGGGATCCCTACATACCATAGTTCTATGCGGGTGGAGGGGTCGTCTACGTACTGATGCAGTTTACAGAGTTGGGTATGGACCACAATGTAAAAAAGTGGTACGTAGTACTAAACAAGGTTTTCCACACCGTTTCTGGTTCCATCTATATACTGATGTAGTACGCGGCGTAGGGTTCAACCCGCATAATGATGCACTATAAGGAACATTGTATTGACGAAGGGTCTCAGTACCTATGGTTTGCAAAGAGTTCATCCGCAAGGAATTTATGGTTCATGAAGGAACAAATTTGGTATTCAATTCACTGATTATTAATAAGTTCCTTCTTTTAATGGTTTTCAGTTGGTTATACCTTTTGAAATTTGATTTCCAGTTTTCACATTGGCTATTATTCAAAATTAAAGTTGGAAACCCCTATAAATTATTTCTTCCAACCTCTAGGGGCTCCTATGTGTTTCCTTGATCACTCTTGTTTTCAATTCCTCCTGTGATACTTTTATAGAGAACTGAAGAAATCATATATGTGGGCATGCAACACCATTTTCATAATCCCATTAAGATATATCTAAACCTATAAAAGAATCAATCAATCGGGGTTTTCGGATGCTATGGTTCGCAGTTTCTGGTTCATGGAACCCTATTAGCTTACTTCATGAGAGAACTGCTTAGTTCATGGGATGGTATTCATATGTAATTCCCATGCTTGATTTTGCTGATGACATGGTTCACGGTGCCATGGGTTGGTTGGCCATTTCCCCATAGGCTATCGCCTCATGGGTCCTTTGACATACTGTTAGTTTTTGGTTTATTCATCCCATGAAACATTCCCAGTGATGGTACGAGGTTCACTTAAAACTCTTGGAAAAATTTATTTCTTCAATTTTCATATCAAATTTTCAATTAAATTTGCATAGATTTTTCTTGATTGACCTGTATGAATGATTACTACCTTCCACATAGTTCTTGGGGGAGTATTTACATCCCTTTGCAATGTTTTCAGAACCCTACATGGACATTAAATAAATAGGGGTTATGAAGCCCTTTTTGTGTATTTGAGCATCCACTAAAAACATGTCATATAAGCTATTGAAAAATTAATATTCAATGTATGATTTCATGAGCATCTCTCTCATCTCCCTCTTTATAGAGATCGAATTTCTCGATCCTGGTGAACAGATTGAGTTCAACTCCACGATGTAAAGGAATGTCGTTGTGATGATCACTGAGATATCGAAGGCATCCTTAGATAGATGTGCTAACACCTAGAAT
The DNA here is from genome assembly GCA_963277665.1 of Viscum album. Classification (NCBI taxonomy): domain Eukaryota; kingdom Viridiplantae; phylum Streptophyta; class Magnoliopsida; order Santalales; family Viscaceae; genus Viscum; species Viscum album. Next base: position 993,757,056 of record OY728145.1, on the reverse strand, counting down.
CCGAATATCAATTCTCCTGAGAATATCAAAGTGTGAGTAGATGATCTAGAGGGATTTGTTTTGGATCCTTCATCTAGGGATCACATATGAAAAGAAGAAGTCGAGATTGGATTCATATTTAAAGGTTATTTTTTCAGTTTACATTTTTATTATTTGTTTAATTTATGTGAGATACAAATACTATACTGTGGCTCAGATCATCAAAGATGACAAGTTGTATCATCTTGAAAATGAAAAATATTTTAATCTACATCCCACCAGATTCTTTTAGGACCCTAGTACCTTCAATTGGTATCAGATTCAATGTGTAATTTTTTTGAGCAAAGATAAAATTATTTTGATTAAAATTATGTGGATGGTTATATTTCATTCCTAACAAAATGGGATGCACGTCAATCCAATTTTAGATGGTCAAGTTACGGTCATCCATTTTTTTAATACAAACCACAATTTTTGTTATGGGTATTTAAATTCAAATATTTATTCTGATCATGCCAATTAATCTGTCAAAGATTCATCCAGAGTCTAGTAACTAGAAATTCATTGTGACCATTATTTGTTTAATCTAGCCATTTGTTTGTTTTTATTAGAATAATAATTATAATCATTTTATTACATCATTAAAATAATTATAATATTCATACTGATAATAATAATAATTTATTGTTATTATTATTTTTATTATTATCTTTAAGGCTATTTTCATAGCCTGGAGAGATTTTGAAAATGGGTTATCATCGGTGTGGATATTTCCACACATCAAAAAGAAAAATCGAGTTGTTGGTTTTAAGATATTACCAAACCTTGGGTTTGGAAAATGGTTAGTGTAATTATCCACCTCCTTACACCAAATGATATAATGTGTGAGAGGTTCATTATTTGTATATTTTCCTCTTTTTTTATCACTGGACAATTTATACACGTCAATATGACAACAAATTGCTCAATGGCCATATCTTCTCCACTTAAAACACTTATTAGACCCCATAAGAGAAATCCCTCCATGCTACTTTCCACACCTAGAATATAAAGTAAGAATCATCATCTTCCCTTCATAGGTTTTACATTTACTTAGAACTCTATCTTCATTTTCTTGTGAAAACCATGAAATTGATATGTAACTGTTACCTCCATTTTAAATTTTATTGCGCAAAGCACAATATGTTTATATATACTAATGTATCTTATGGAAATTTTTATTCTAAAACTTCATTTAAATACACTAAAAAAACTACCATTTTACTTTTGGTATGGATGATAATTCCAAAATCATACCATGTATTTCTTGTGATATTTTCCTCATAGTTACCAATGGATTCATCATTATTTTTCTTCAAATCAATTAAATCATTTTCTATATTCATATGAAAAACTTGGGGAAATTACTTATTCGTGAATATGTTATTGAACTCATCCTAATATTTGGATTTAATTTCATATTTCTTCCTTATATTCATGATTAGAGACTAGAACTGTTATGATTCAACTTCTATGTGATAAATAGAAAAAATTAATTTCTTGTGATATGGACACTATATAATGGGGAATATATGTTTAGTGGTATTATTACATAGTAAAAAACAAGTGTATCAGAATACCAACAAAAATATGTTGAACAATTCCTCCTAATGAACTAAATAGAACTTTGTTCCCCCCATTGCTCATTTAGAAGATCAACATGATTCATACATTAAGAAAGTTGTGTGAGCAGAGCAATGTAGTTTTTCATTCATCCTCCCATAGCATTCATATGTTAAGTAGAACAATCATTTCATTTCCCATCATAATCACCATTAACATGGCTCCTTTGGATTCTAACAATTGACCAAACCAAAAATAATAGAGTTTAAAATAGTTTTCCCAGTGAGGAACCACATAATCATAAAAAAACACATATAGGATGCATAAATTATGAAACATTCATTAATATATGACACAGTAGGTATATCCTAGGTTATTAATTCCCATATTATTTTTAATACTTTAAGATGATTGAGGAATATTTGGTGAATTCCAAAATCTTATCCCCCAGGAGTGTCAAATGAAGTGCATAGTACGACCTATTGTTGTGTACCAGGTTATGCTTGAGTTAGGCCCGATGAACCTTATTGGAGTGGTTACTCCAGGTACATCTATTCTAGAACCACAAAAACTTTTAGTATATAGGCAAGGATAAATTTTTAGGAAACCACTCACTCTATCCTTTACCAAAATTCTAGGACATTTTACTATACATTTCCTTATATTTATACTTATTATAAAGAATGTCCTTAGGGTTCTCACTAATGATTTCTCATCCTAGTTTACAAAGGATAACTAATCCTTTTCTATGATTCCATATATAGTGACCCTCACTATTTATACATTTACATTATATCACTTTTGTGGAATACTTATTACATTACAAAAATAGATGCCAAAAGACCGTATTAGCCTAGTACTTTTGGAAACCTAAACACTTTTACACATGTGAGCTACATTATCTCCCATTGGGATCTTCATGACTATAAAACTTCTTAGACACACCATACATAATACATATCATCATATATCAGGGAAGGAAACATAAAAAGTGGTGTCATCAGAGACTCAGTAAGGGTAAAAATGGGAGATATGTCAGCAATAACATTAGAATAATGGTATAAGAACCTGATCCTCACATTATATATTTGTACCCTACATATCAAAGACTATAATACTAAATCATGGAAAAAAGATTAGAAGTCCACCTGAAATGAATCATAAGGTAATAAAGAGAATAAAAATTAAATAATAATATAAGAGTATGATATAAAATTGTTAAAGGCACATAAACACGTAATATCATTGTCTATAAGTCAAGACGAATGGCTTGAAATTATCAGGGCACCTAATGTGGACTATACCTACTAGGCAGAACACACTACCATCCCTAGTCATGGTATTTTCCTTGTAATGGATCATGTTTACTCATATTCCCATAGTTGAATGGGTTTCTCCATCTTACCATAGTAGATCTAGTTTCCCCATATTATATCTTCATGGTGACTACACCTAATGGGTATGACACACCATAATCCCCAGTCAAAAACATTTCCTTGTATGGGACCAGGATTTCCCATCTTCTCCTAGTGGAATATGCTAATCGAGTTGAATAACATCATTATCTTGTGAGATATAAATCATTACCCAATGCATTAGAAGGATATATAGGAATCTCCCATCTCATAATAAAATCATCAATACATGCGCCATAAGACAATGAATCATTCACCATATCATGATGCATAAATAGAGATGGATTTCATAAAAATCCTATCATAACCCATGAAGTAAAATGGGTGTCATTAAGAAGTAATAATATCTTACCTTACAGAAAAATGACATGTTATATGGCCATTTAATCAAATCATAACTGGTGAAATGAAGTAGATTTCATAAGTATAAAACTCACGGAAGTGGAATAAGTTTCATAAACATAAAATCCATGAATTATATATAGGTTTCATTAACATCATTTCATCCTAAAATTAAGAATTCAGAGAAATAATATAAATGGAACCTTTGTATCATTTCCCAAAATATTTTGAGTAACACTACTGCATATCATCTTGGATTGAATGTGTTTTGGAAAAAATCTTTTAAAAACATTTCTTGAGGAAAATAAAATTTTTATTAATTTTTTTTAAAAACTAAATCCTTTAGAAACCAATTTTCATTATAAATTATTTTATAACATATAAATAATTCTTGAAATCATTTTGAAAATATTTTCCCTTGGAAAATTATAAAACAAGTTTGAAAACATTTTTAAACATTTTCCCATGAAAACATATAAAATAAGGTTGAAGACATTTTAAAAAAAATTAAATAAAAATACATTGGAAACATAGAAATAAGGCATGATATCCATAGATTTTTTTTAAAATAATATTCAATGAAAATGATCTTAAAGGACCATTTTTGAATTTTTTTTTTAAATATGGTTTTTGAAGTTCATGTCATGTTTCTTAAAGAGGGAAAATTGAGACAAAAATACTTTCAGATTTGGTAACTTTTTAAACCTAAACACCACAAATGAGATATCATAAAAAGTATATTTAGATATCCATTAATTTTAGGATAAAAATAATAGATTATATTCAAGGTAATTATATACACCACACAAAAGAAATGAGTGGCTAATAAGGTGTAAATATCATAGAAACACAAGTTAGACTAGAAATCCCCTTACCTTTTGTATTGACTATCATCAAGATCATACAAACCTCTTTTAAAATAAATATATGTTTATTATAAATTTTTTACAGAAACATGTTATTATATCTCATACCATATATGGTTTTATTATGACCTCATATTATATTCTCTTTAAATATTCTTGATTAAGGTTTCACTTCGGGTAATATCCGCTTTGTTTTTATCATGTGTCTTAATTCGTTATATTTTTGGTAATCATACCTATAACATGATTGGAAGAGTTTAATATGATATATAAATATCATCAATATACCTTATATATATAATAATAAATATTATATGGAATTATTAAAGGGAATACACCGTTCATGGAGACGATATGCCATACAAGCGCATGAATGTCATTTCTGTTTTTGTGTCATATTGAATGAAATAATGTAAATGAAATATATATATATATAATTAAATTAGATTTATTATATCATATATATCATATAACATCACTAAATCCATCTTTAATACATTCAATATATTCTGTGAATGAATCCCATTACTTTGAGAATGGAGTAGTCTACATTTCCCCAAATAAAATTATCATATTTACATAAAATGGAAAGCATGAAGGATGGTGATATATAATAATAAATGAAGAATAAATATATCATATATATCATATAAAAATATATTTTTTATCATAATTCCAAACCTTGAGAAGTGTTAAAGTGAAAACGATCAATATCGTGTCGTGAGGTGGTGGTTCACTATACATAAGAATGATAAGTTTGTTAACTATTAGATAGATGTGTGTGTAAGTGTTGGAAAAAATCATATGATGAAAACATCTTAGTATATTAATTATACATATTTTATTATTTATGAATGAAATAATGATAATTTTGGTCACAAAGAATGAAAATAATGGAAAACAGTTCGAGGAACGATGATACTTATTCTTGGGGTAACTTCCATTGGTTCGCACCGAAGGGATTCCTTGGTTAGATATCTGCCCAAAAGGAAAATTCATGGATTAATGTAGGGATTTTGAGAAATTAATTGTGTAGATGTTGGATGAACTTAAGGGGTTTTAGAGGTGCAAGGAAGAGGGTGTTCTCATTGCATTTTATAAGAGAGGGAGGGGAAACACCTGGAATTTATGAAAACAAGTTAGGTGTACACATGATTTTTCATTAAAAAAATAATAAACACCAAAAGAGACTAAATACTGAAGTTTTAATTCTGAAATATAGATATAAAATGTTTATTTACTATTTTATATGTTATTTTGGCCCATTAAGATTAATGTTTATCCCATTGTTATTCTTAATTTTACCTTAATTATTGTGATTAATCTTAATCGCTTTCATTAATCGTACTGGTAATCATTTTAGTTGATATTATTAGACTATAAATATTATTATAATTAAAATTTTGTATGTCCATTTTTCCAAATTCAGTTCATAAAATGGGAAAAATTAAGTTCAATGCTAATCACATAGAACCAGAGAGAAAGTAGGTTTTTAAGGTGAGAATGTTAAAATGCTCATTAAATTTTTATTTCTATATTAATATAATAATTTTTAAAATGAAATATATTATATTAATATATTTATAGTTAATCTATTTTTAGTTTAAAACCAACAGAAGAAGATAATTTAACAAAATAAATAAATTATATAAATAGCATTTTTGAATGAAAATTTAGTATTTTTTCACTGTTCACCCAAAAATGAATTTTATCAGAAAAATAAAAAAAAAATAAACCCTAAGGTAATTTTGATATTACGAATTAATAAATTATTTTTTATCAAATTAGATTTTTAAAAATTTCAATTTTTTTTATTTTTCACATAAATTCTTAAAATGAAGTTGTTTTAAGAAAATGTTATTCTCATACATATAAAAACATTACTATAAATTATATTTGTAATTATAAATATGATTTATTTATATAAAAACATTATAAATAAAATTTAAAAATTAATTATTACTATTCATATTAATATTTTTATTGAATTGGTTATAACTATTTCATTTAAATAATTATAACAATATAATGATGTTTTTGTAGAAAATATGTGTTGCATTTAACAGAAGCTATGTCAGTATTGCATATAATTAAAGTTTAACATAGTGTATTAGAAATTCATGATATCAAAGAAAATTATTTTATTTGAAAAAAGGTTCACCAAAACATTGGGTGTTATATACATGGTTGGAATGGGGAGTGAACCTAGTACAATAAAAATGAGATGGAAGGGGGAGTGAACCTAGTTTAGTAATACATGGTTAGAATGAGGTGTAAACATTGTAAAATAGTGTATTTTTTCTACTATGACGGACATGGAATTGATCCTTGAACAATATGTAAATGATTTCATATTCTTATGTGTATGAAAAAAATCTATGTATTATGAAAATATTATTGTCTCATGGATTATGTTCTTTGATTTCATTATTATTCATGTCTTATAAACTACCAATATTTATTACTTGATTCTATATTATGATCTTTGATATGAAGGGTTGGCCTTTCAAAATTTATGCTCATGTTCTCATAACCTTATGCTCATGTTATTCTTATGTATCTCCTTTGTTTAATCTTAATGAGTATCAAAGATCAACCTTTATTATATTTAAATTCCCTAGGTTATGAAGATATGTATTATTTGAGGTATTTATAAGAATGTTGCATGTTGTGAAGAACATAGTGGGAGATGATGTAGCTCACTGATGGACCAGTGCTTTTGTTTCCAAGATTCCAATGACACAAATCTATTATGGTCCTCAAGTGTGTCTTTATGTAATGTAATTAAGATTCACAAAAAATTATGTAATAAATATGTTGGATAATCTCAGGTCACTGTAGTTGGTTTCAATGGATAGGTTTACTTAACCATTATAATTTTGGATGGAAAAACCTTATTTATATCCTTAAAGACATTTCTAAGGATAATTCTAAAGAGAAATCAATGTATATGGAAATGTCTTGGATTTTCTGAAATGAATAGAGTGAGTGGTTTCAATGAAATTACATAATTATGTGGATGATACACGTTTATGTGGCTCTAGAATAGATATACCTAGGGTAAAAAACCCCAAAAACACTATATTGATCTACAATCAACTGGGAACTGGTGCACAACAGTGAGCCTTTCTGTATACCAGACTTGACACTCCCAAGGGATATGATTTGTAAATTTATAAACTCTTTAAAAAAATCATGAAGGACGTAAGTATAAGAGAACTATGAATAACATAGGATAAACTTATGGACTCATAGATTAAAGAAGTAGGTGTCATTATTTAGATATTATATAAGTAATTTTTCAAAATTATGTTGTTACCCACTATGATTATTTTTTCATATACTACTCTTTTTGGTTTTATTGAATGGATAGAACTGTAAGGAACCATGTTAATACTGAGTGATCCAGAAAATGTAATCATTTCACTCCTGATAATCCAAATGTTATGGGAGATGTAATGAAAAATCTCATTTCCATGGTCATGCATCTTTCTCAAGATATAAATGATGTTGAACTTACTAACAAGAAAATTTGGGAACAATGTTCTCATGAGTCCTTTATGAGGCATCATCAACCCTACTTTAGAGGAACTGTTGATCAAATAGTTGATGACCAATGGATCTGTAAAACTATGAAGGTATTTTCCATTCTCCAGTTTTCATAATGTGAAAAAATCTTTTTGGTTATCTATCTTTTATAAAGTGAAGCAGATCAATGGAGTAATATTTTCAAGAATTTGAGGTAACATGGTGAAATTGACACCATGGGAAGGGAGTAGTTTAGGATTATATTTTTCAAAAAAAATTATTCATGTACTTCATATGAATATATAGAGGATTTACTTGATTTTAAAAAGAGATGATGAATTTGTTCGTACCTGTGAAGATAATTTACAATACTTTTTAGGAACACTATTGGTTTTATCATCCAAGTTGTAAGTAAGTTTGATCAATTACTCAGTGGATTAAAACCATATATCTAAATGGAGTAGTCCATAATGGACATAAATAGCTATGATTAGATTGTTTTATGTGCTATTAAGGTGCAAATTGGGGTTGGTGTTATGTATCAGTCTAAAGCTTTTGATAAGAATAGGAAGATGGAGTTCAAAATATAATATAAAACCCATGGAGAGAAGAAGATGATCTTACCTTTATGCTCTAACTATGGGAAGAATCATGGAGTAAATTTCTCAAGGAATCTTCCAAATAATTTAATAGTTTATTGGAAGGTCATTGAACAATTTATTTCCAAATTTATGGGAAGAAGTTTACTATTAAGGTGAATGAGAGAATGTAACAAAAAATGAAGCTCCCCCACATCAAGGAATCATGTGTAAAGAGAATTGGAATTATGATAAACCAAGGGTTAATAATGATGGTCAATGTCAGTAACCTTTTAACCATTTTGGAAAGTTAAATATAATGTGATTATTTTTTTCTAATGAGGGGTACAATATTTATGGTGTGAATGATACACTTACCATCCACTCTAGAACATATAATGTCTTATTGGACTTTGGATCTACCAATTATTTCATATATATATATATATATATAATTTTATAAAGGTATCAAGATGACACCCAAAACATTATATTTATAATTATATGTGTATACCCCTACTGCTATTATGATCTCATCTTATGTATATGATTCCTCTCGAGTTGACATTGGTAGGAATTTGCAACCTGTATAACTTTTGATTCTAATTCTGGCTGAATTTGAGGTCATCTTAGGAATGAATTGGATTTATCTAAATAAATACCCCCATCAAATTTTGAGGAATTGATTACACATTTAATATTCCAAAACAAACTATGATCATCTATCAATGCGACGATAAGTAAAAACTTTTAATGGAGACCACATCCATTGTAAGAGTCTTAATTCCAATCTATGAGGAGTAAAAATATGAAATGATTGCGGAGAAACATGAAAATTATAATATTTCAATTATGCATGATTTTTTATTTCATTCTATAAGATTTTACCAATGTTCCACCAAAACATGAAGTTGAGTTTTCAATAGAACTAATTCATAGTACCAAACTAATTTCAAAGACTCTATATAGAATGTAACTAATTGAGATGAATGAATTGAGTAAGCTGCTAAAACAAAACCATCAAAATAGATTATTTTTTCCAAGATTTCAACTTTAGGATACACATATTATATTTGTTAAAAAAATATAGATCAAAGAGACTCTGCAATGATTATCTGGAGTTCAACAAGATCAAAATCTAGAATAAGTATCATCTTCACTATATTGATATCTTGTTTGATCAACAGTGTGAAGCTCAATACTTTTCAAAGATTGACATTTGTTATGGAAATCATCAATTGGGAGTTAAAAAGGAGGATATACCCAAAACATCAATCCATACATGGTATGGACACTATAATCGTATAGTTATTTAATTTTGTCATTCTATTTCCTTGGCTATCTTCATGTATCTAAGAAATAGAGTCTTTAGAGATTACATTGATCAGTATGGTGTAGAATTTATAGAAATTATTCTTATCTATTCAAAATTAAAGGAGGATCTTCAATATCAGTTGATAATTTAACAAAAAAACTTAAGGAAGGAGAAAATATAGGAAAATATACAAAGACTAAATTTTCCATCAAAAGGATTCGTTTTTTGGACATATATTCTCAAGAGAGGGTATATCAATAGATACATCAAAGACAGAATCTATTAATTGTTGTCCCAGTCCAACCAAAATGATTATGCTCCATAGTTTTCTTGGTTTAGCTGAATACTATCAACGGTTTGTGGAGACTTTCTCATGAATATTTAATTCTCTAACCATGTCAACTTATAAGGGAGACAAGTTCCTCTAGACAAATGAATGTGATGAAAATTGTAAGGAGCTAAGTAGATGGTTATTTAGTGACCATATTCTTACATTAAACAATAATAGAGAATGTTTTTTAATATACAGTGAAGCATCCAATAATGGATTGGAATGTGTTCTTATACAGAATGACATGGTTATTGATTATGCTCAAAAAATTGAAGTATCATGAGCATAATTTCCCAACTCGTTATCTGGTTATAGCTGTGGTAATTTTTGTATTAAAGATATAGAGGAATTATATGTATAAATAAAATAATAATATATATGTAGATCATAAACCTTTGAAATATATATTCACATAAAAGGAGTTGAATTTGTTCCAAGTAAGATGGTTATGACTACTCAATACATTACCACCATGGGAAAACAAACAAATTGGCTGATTCTTTGAGTCGAAGGGATCATGATAAATTTTACATGATTATAATTATAAATGAAATAATATTTATGCATTTGAAAATGATGGATCTAGAAATGATGAAGTAAGGGTAAAAATATTATCTTTCCTAATTGAATGATTAATCATATATCCCAGTTAATATTAAATAGGTTCATAAGAAAGATGAAAAGATTAAAAATAAAGTTTGAAGTATTCATCTTTTTAACCTTGATAATGATTTAATGACATGGTTCAATAACCGTTTATGTGTTCCATCCATACCAGATTTGAAGAAATAGTTAATAGAGGAAGCTCATAGTTCTTCAATCTCTATTTATCTTGGATGTACGAAGATGTATAGAGATTTTAAAGAGTACTTATAATGGGATGGAATGAAAAGATATATCACACGTTTCATATCTCCATGATTGGTATGTTAAAATGTTATCGCTAAAATGAAAAAGTATATGGGTATGTTTCATCAATTACCCATACAAGAATGGAAATGGAAAAACATCACCATGGATATTGTTGCTGGACTCCCCAAAAAATCTAAAGGGAATAATGCTATATGGGTGGTAGTCGATCCCCTTATTATGTTAGAACAAATCATCAGTATTAGAGAAGACATATATCTATAATATCTTACAAACATATAGAATAAGTAAGTGGTATGGTTGGATGTAGTACTATATTTCATTGGGTCTGATATGGATATGAGGTTTACCTCATATTTTTTTAAATGTCTTCGGTAAGCTCAAGATCCAGAGTTGAGTTTCAACACTGCATATCATCCCTAAATAAGTGGTTAGTCTAAAATAAAAAATCAACCCCTAGAGTACATGTTTAGATCTTGTTCTTTGGATTTCAACGGTGGTTGTGATCAAAACATTCATTTAGATGAGTTTTCATACAACAATATATTTCACTCAATCATTCAGATGGATCCTTATGAATATCCCTATGGAATGAATTTTAAACCTCCATAAAATTGTAAAAATGTTGGAGAAGGAATGATATTTGGTCCTAAGATAGCTGAAGAAATGGAAGAAAAGGTTGAATCCATCAAGAAACACATTAGGGAAAATTGGCCTTGCTAGAAAACTTATGCTGAAAATATCCTATGTGATCTAGAATTAGACATTGATGATAAAATGTTTCTATGAATTTGTCCATGGAAGATGGTTATGAGATTCAGGAAGAAAGGGTAACTATTCCCAAGGTATATTAACCCCATTTATATTCTTTATCAGATCAAGATTTTAGCTCATCGCTTAGGAAATCCACTGAACATATCTTAAATGCCTGATATATTAAATGTATCTCTCTGGAGGAATTACATACGTGAAACCACACATTTACAAAACACAAAGGTTATACCACTGGAGAAATATCATTATTATGAGGAACTACCAGTGGATATTATTGATCATAAAATGAATGTTTTTCATAATAAGAACAATCATCTTGTCAATTTGTTTTTGTAAAACCACTAGTTTGCTAAATATATGTAGTAAAAATAGGATAGGTTGAGGTAGAAGTATCCTCATTTGATTTATGACCCGTCCCTGGGGCCTATTTTGTGACTACCCCAAGACTTCATCCCAAAGGCCATGGGCTAGTGACTAGAACCAAAGGCGTTATCCCACAAGTGGGAGGCATTTTCCCAAGTACCTACACGTACACACAGACACACACACATCCCCAACCCAAAATTTTGAAATGTAATCATGTGTGCTACTAAGAAAACCACTGAGAGTAACAATACAAAACCGAAATTAAAGGGGCAAGAATATAAGACCAAAAAATTACATCTACAAGATCTTGAAGTCCTTCTATGGTAAACCCTACCTGAAGGGCAGGTGAAAGGGGTTCCACCTGAAGTCGTTGAAGTACACCTCGTATATCGGATCTCACTGGGCACCACTTGGTCCCAGACCACCAAGGTCTCTAGCAATGCATCTATCATTTTCATAAGACACCACACATACTGGAAGATCCCATGCTGGGGTGAGTAACATAATACTCATTAAGGACCCCAAAACACAAAGGATATGAAAAAAACAATAGTATGCACAATGTAGACTACTAATGAGGTTAACAAAGGGTATTTTCTAAGAATTACTATAAATAGAGAGATACTAGAGTCAACTAAAAAGGTATAAATATAATGTATGAAAAGAAAGAGTATCAGTTGTCAACTCAGAACACCACATACTGACATGACACTCATCATTAATGTGTCACTTCTGCCTGCTAGGGAACCTATACTCACTCATCACCTAGGCCAGCTTGGGAACCTAAACTCGCTTGTAACTTAGTCCGGTTGGGCTACCTAGACTTGCCCATCATATATGCCTACAGGGAAACCTAGACCCTCTCAACACATATTCCTTATTGGGAACCAAGACCTGCTCTTCATAGTCTTCTTGTCACAGCAAGATATATGATTCTTACTCATAGCACGCTTGATTTTATGAGAATCTACTCCTCAATCCATCAGTCATATCATAACATCCACAAAACCAACTTAGACTATACCAATGGAACTCCTCATCACAATAGTCCCAATTCCACAAATGAATTGTTAGTTAGATGTACAGTTTGGAATCTATGACCATTTTAGTAAAAAGGGTCCGGTTGGGTTTGGGTCCGAGCCAACCAGGCCGAACCGACCAGGCTGGAATGACCTGACAGGGGCCAGGGACCACCGACCTGACCCCAGTCCACTGTCCCAACCTAGGTCTCACCTGGTCTACTATGACAGCCTAGCCCACCAGTCCGACCTAGCCCGCTAGAGCGGGGCAGTCTATGCCACCCGATACCCGATAGGAATCACATCTCTAAAACACCCCACTAGACACCGCAGGGTCCCCCACCACGGTCTTGCTGGTCAACAGCCCTCCTGCTACAAGATGTGGTGTGGTAGACTCATCCTCACATGATGAACCCCTCTAATCACCAAATACAATGAATACTGTGAGAACTTTCACCACTGTGGCACACCACCGACGCGCACAACCCCCCACACATGGCCGTCGTAGCGCTCCGCCGCCATCAAGTGCTTCTTACGGGCCACCAGACTCGCTTCAGTGGTTCATTTTTTGATCCTAAAGTTCCACTATGATCCTAAGGTATCTGCCTCCCATGTCATGTTCTTCAAGTCATATTACCATCTATCTGGGGGTCTGATCATGTTTGGAACCTTCCTACAAGAAACTGATGTGACCATGGGGTTCCATCGATGATGAACAGGTGGAGGGAGAGAGATCACAATGAAAAACCAAGGCAACGAACATTTACATTTATTGGTTGGACATTTTTCGTTGGGTTAGAAAATAAAATTTACGCATTCAAATAATTTCCATAAGTTAATCCCCTCTTAAATATCCGCATGTTGAAATGCCCATACTACAAGGCTGAACGATATGCAGGTCAATTTGTTATATAATTCACCCACGTTCATCATTTGGAGTGGAAGAATGGTGGATGAGAGGCCAAACAGAAGAAAAAAACACCCTACCAAAAAATGGATTGTTTTCTAGTGATGAACAAGGATCTTTTTCTGTCATTCATCTATCCACAACTCTCATAGATGGTGAGATACTTAGAAGATAAAGGAAAGAAGGTGTTTATCATGGCAGATAGTTCTTCATTCTCCAACGCAAGTTCTCTAGTTGTTCAAACAAATCTTTACAACCATGATCTAATTCTTATAACCATGTTAGGATATTAATTAAAGAAACTTCCTTCATCATTTTTTTAACGCTGATACATCCTGTCGTTACGCTATTTCATTTTTGAAATGAAACAATTGCCTGATCACTGTGTCATAAGGAAACATTTTTTGAATAAAAAAACTATTTTAAGTATACTTAAGTTTTTTCCCAAAAAATATGAATATTAACTTTTTCTATTGACACATTCCAATTGAGGTTATGTCCTTTCTTCAATAAAGTCATCATTTTAGATGAAATATTTCCTTCAAGTTTTTAATTTAGGCATTGATTATGAAGTTTCCAAAACCGCTCACATGCAATATTTTAAGCAAAAAAAATTGTTTGAACATTTATTATAGGAACAATGGGCCTCCGAATCATGTTTTGTCTGTGCAAGTAGTTTCAAAATAAACCCATAAAGTTTTAAATAAACAATTTACATGGAATTTTTGGGACATTAAATTCTCCCTACAATAGGGGTTTTCATCTTCAAAAGGAAAAACAAGGGCAAAATAAAAAAATAGGGATACTGATCATGAATTTGAGCCTCAGACTTGAATGTTCTCTCTCGGATATTCTCTTACTTCCACCAATAAAACACTAGAGGAATCTACCACCCATTAAGGACCCATTGCTGTCAATCCTCAATCTCCATTAAGAACTCCAAAAACGTCGCCTCTACATCATGGTCTAGCTAACCCCAATCAATGATGTGATATGGTTCATGCATGTACCTAATCAACTATGACACATGAAATAAATTATATACCCAATACATATGTTTGGGAACCTCTAGGCAGTACTCCACCTTGCCAACTCTGCTTAGAATCTGGAAAGGGCTGATGAATCTCGAAGAAAACATTCCACCCCGCCAAATCTTCACAATCCCCATCAAGGTGAGAACCAAAGGAACAAATGGACTCATCAATATAACCCCAATGTCCTATTTATCCTATCAAGACAACATTTCTTTACTCTCTTTATAGTTCTCATCCTCTCATGGATGATCTTCACCTTCTTGGTTGTGGCCCATACCAACATTGTACCCAGAAGTGCTGACTCCCCTAGGTCTATCCAGCATAACTATGATCTGTATAGTCACCCACACAGTGCCTCAAATGGTTCCATACTAATGGTGGAGTGGTAGTTGTTGTTGTACATGAACTCCACCAGTGGTATATGGTCCTCCCAACTACGATCGAAGTCCAGGATTCAACTACAAATCATGTCCTCAAAAACATGTATAGTATTCTGTGTCTGGCCATCTATCTAGGGATGAAATACCATCCTCAATCATGGTTGAGTCCCGAATGCCACATACAGACCCTTCAACATCTAAGACATGAAGCAATAGTCACAGTCCAAAATGATCATCGAAGGCATGCCATGAATCCAAACTTTCTCTTTAATGTAGTTGTTGACGCTCCTTTTTTGTCACATTGTCTAAAAGAATGGAAAGGGAAATGACTTAGCAAAAATTGATCAATCTTTGCAGAAAACATCAAAAATCGACAAAGGCATGAACAAGGCTTCAAAAGCACAAGGGTCGCACATGTTTCATCACTGTCGCGCAAGTATACTTGCGCGCCACCTAATTTTCACGCAAGTGACTTGCGAGCCCTAAAGGATAACTGACCGGGGTCTTCTCCAGCCTATAAATAGACCATGTGGGCCCCCCATTCAAGAGGAAGTTTTTCCAGAAACTCAGATTTGAGCTCCCAACACCCTAGTCTCTTCTCAAAGATTCGGAAATAATTCTAAGGTAATTTGTTACCTAGAATGGAAGATCTAAAGAGGTGGGGGAAGTCCTAAGAGTTGAAACTCATCAACACTTGTGTGCGCCTAAGTGGACAGCCGTTAAAGGAAATGGAAACACTTGCGCACCGCCTAACTCATTCAATAGAACTTGCGCGTCACTCTTCTGGAAGAACCTCAAGATGATTCTAAAAGCTTTAACCAAGAGTCACTCAAGTATTACCCTGCTGGTTAACTGTCGCGCAAGAACCCATGTGTTGCGAAGGTATACCTGTGCGACCAGGACTTGCGCGCCCACGCAGTACCTATGCCCCTGCCAGGACTTGCGCGCCCCTGGCTTTTTGGGTTCCCTTCTTGCCCATTTCACCCCTCTTAAGCCATTCAACCTCTCCTATTCAAGATTCAGTCTTCAAGACACTCTTCAAATCCATTTATGGTATGATTTCTTGATTTTACTTCTTTACCTGAAAGGAATTATGCGGAATATCTCTCAAAAACTAGTGATTTACACATCTATATGTCACTAAAGATTGATATTTCATTCATTCAAACTCATCCTTTAAGATGAGAGAAATCATTAACCTGGGCCTCCTTTTCAGGAATACGCCCCAGTCATAATTCTTAACCAGGGCCTCCTTTTTAGGAATAATCCCTAGTCATAATTCTTAACCTGGGCCTCCTTTTCAAGAATAATCCCCAGTCATAATTCTTAACCTGGGCCTCCTTTTCAAGAATAATCCCCACTCATAATTCCTAACATGGGCCTCCTTTTCAGGAATAATCCCCTGTCATAATTCTTAACCTGGGCCTCCTTTTCAGGAATAAGCCCCATTCATAATTCTTAACCTGGGCCTCCTTTTCAGGAATAATCCCCAGTCATAATTCTTAACCTGGGCCTCCTTTTTAGGAATAATCCCCAGTCATAATTCTTAACCTAGGCCTCCTTTTCAGGAATAAGCCCCAGTCATAATTCTTAACCTAGGCCTCCTTTTCAGGAATAATCCCCAGTCTCAAATATGGGCATCCTCTTCAAGAGTAAGCCCCAAGTACCTTAATTTTTCAAGTCTCTTAACCTGGGCCTCCTTTTCAGGAGTAAGCCCCAGTCTGAATTTCTCTTAACCAGTCCTAATTTACCATTAATCTGGGATTCCTTCTCAGGAGTAAAAAACCCAATCATAAGCCCTCTCCTAATTTGGGCCTCCTTTTCACGAGTAAGCCCAGAGTTAGAGTATTTAAATCTCCATGAAGCACATATACCTTTATAGACCATGTTCTTGGATTTCTTCCCTAAATTAAATCCTAATCTTCATTTATCTAGGCAGACATACATATATAAGTCCCACATTATTTCTTATGATTGCATCTTTTATGGAACAATTGTCTGATTTTTACCAATACCTCTTATTTCTCACACCGATCATGACTCACATGAGATTAGAGTGTAAAAGTAATTATGAAATCCTTCTTTGAGCCATCAATCATAAACATCATAATCCATTAGACGAACTACGTGGGTTATGATTCCTTTTCTAAACAAAGGATATGTAGGTAACCCATCTGCGGGTTCGATCCCAACTCTGAAAAAATCCCTGTCCTTCTGAATGAAAATAAACTACAAGTGCCCCACTGAGTGGCTTTAAAACCAGCATGGTCATCATAATGACCAAGATACTTCTATATAAATGTGTCAAAGGATACCATTGGCCAAGAATCTCTAATAAATACAGATTATTCTCTATCTATGAAGAACCTCGAATACATATAAAAGATTCTCTAAATTTCCTATATATTTAATCATTGAATTTCAGATCTGAAGGAAAGCTCATTTTATACTTGGTAATGTAATAAGGATTCATGAACATAACTTAAATCGATAAAGAGAGTCCCGGAGTAGACAATAATTCCCCTAAAAAAGGTGTGATGAGTCCGACCTCCCATCCTCTCGACCAATGCAAATTCCTAAGCCTCATCAGTCCACAAACTAATGAGAACCTACCTTTGGAAAGTAGGTCCAAATGGATGTGGAATCATTGGATGTTTCCGGTTCTACGAACAAACCCGTTCGAAACTGATTGGAATGTTTGAACCTTCAATCAAGGAGGTCATCCCCAAATTCTGAGGGAAACAAATAATGATGAACCCGACGTGAATCCTTAACCAAGTTAAAATGATCTTTTACCTATTTGTTAGGCCCCTATTTAAAACTCAATGATAGGTCCAACAAAAACAATCATTGACATATGTGATCATCCAAATGATGTAGTGGCTGAATTTATCTTTATTATGTCTGTTATATCAAACAGGCACTCTTTTTCCAAGATCTTCGGCATTTCCAGAATGGATGCTCTCAAGTTCACACCTGTGAATACCGCTGCTGCGAATGCCACTGATGCTACTCCTGCTGGATCGTCGTCTGCTATGAGGATGAAATCACCTACTCAGCATCTTCAATGCTGGGTATAAAATGCGCTGGTTAAGGAGTACCATCAACATAGTACCATCCCAACTCTGGAGGCTTCCCGAAAAACCCTCCATGTGAACAACTCACACCGGTCCTCCGAACAACGACGACCAGTGATCAAGAAGCAGGAAGTGCTAACCACCGTCTCCAACTGTTTCGGGTCGTTATCCCCAGAATGCAATCACTATTCACTCCCATATTCTAGGGAGGTGAATGAGCCGGTCCCTCAGGGCCTTAATTCAAGGAAGCATGAGTCCTTCCTGAGGGCTCCCATCAACAATCACCACCAGAATCGTGTGGTAGTCCGCTCTCAACATGATGAGGGTGTCGACACTAGGCATTCGGTTTAGGTTCGTTGAACCCCAGCAGGTAAGACGAATCACCAGAGGCGAAATCCGGTTAATGGTGAGCAGGTTCTCATCTCTGCCATCTCTGGAGAAGTCCACCAACCTAACTTGGTGGCAAGCAACGAGCAAGAACACAAAACTGCCCATTTTAATTCCGCTATCTAGCAGACTCATCTAGCAGCATCACGCCAATCCCGCCAGGCAATTCCGGCGGAGTACTATAGGCAGGAACATACACCTATTTATACATCATCAACTAGTCAGTAGGCTCGTCTGACTACATATGATGGAGCTCGTCAACCACGTTCGACAAAGTGCAATCAGCAGGCACATACACCTGTTAATTCTAATCATTCCTACCAACAGTCTCGCTTGGTAGCACATAGAGAAGTCAGCCAGAAAGCTCCGGCGATAAACAGGAGGCAGACTCAACTCTCTACCCCCACACTTGAGTACTGTCAGGATTCACTGACAGGAAATGGAGGACATGAGCAGGCACATACACCTACTCCAATCACGGAATGGACGTATATCCCCATTCCGGTAGCTGAAGTCACCAAGCACATTCTATCAATGGTGAAAGAGAAAAAGAAAATCTATGCTCATATTCTAGATGCTTTCTAGGATATTAAAACAGCTTCAACATCATTTCAGGGAAAGACACATAAATCTATACCTACTAGTGGAGTGACACATCAACAGCTCACTCCGGAACAGACACACACATTTTTTCCAATCCAACTGGGTTGTGGGGCATACTCCCCCATATCATACGGATAACCAAGTCAGGCACATACAAATGATTTGAGTGGAGATCATCAGCCTAACCTGGCCATCTTTCCTGATCAGGCACATACACCTGCTCAGAGCAGCCACTTTCGTCAACAAGTGGTTTCCAAAGCGAGTAAGAAGGAATCTAAGAAAAAGACCCACCCAGCACAGTTAGGAGAACACGAGCCAATCTGTAACAAGGCCTTGCTCGATGCTGGAGTTCTTGAAGCCCTCAGACAGTTATCTGTTGGAATTAAAGATTCTACTCCCTCATTTCTCAATTGTTGGAACATTAATTCCGAAGGTCTTCAACAAACACATCCTCATGAAGTCTTGCTTCATGACAATTCGGTCGATCTCGAAGTTTCATCTTCAGATGAGAGCCATAGGAACCCTCTGTGTGTTCAGAAGACCAGGGAGCAAGAGATCTCATCTTTTGATGTAACCCATTATGGTGGTCCTCCCCATGATGATGAATTTCGCTGTGAAATTCCTCTCCGCATTAGTGATGCACATTTCCCAAAAAATGCTCCAGGGGACAATGTAGTGCTGAGAAATCCCTCTTATCTTGAGGCACTTGAAAATGCGAAACTAGTCATGTCTGATGCTTCATCTCTAGCAGGTGAAATACTTTCTCAATCAGAAGATAGCCCAGGGTGTAGGTCATTCTCCGAATGACCCCTATGTCACGAATCTTCTAGTTTGATCAATGATCTCTCTACCAATATTTTTGAATCCTATGAAGCAACAAGGAAAAACCAACTCTGGTCAAATCAGGTAGAATAATCTTCATTGAATGATGAAGAGGAAATTCTGAACATGAGAAAACAACTGGAGAAAGGTTAAGTGCCGGTCATGTTTTGGCCTCTGGCTGATTCTCATTATGACATTCCAGAAATGTTGACGGAAGATGGAATTCATGATATTAGTCTCAACATATGGAAAACTATTTGTCAGTTGAGGAAAAAAGTATTATCTTATGAGGAATATTAAAATAATATTAATATAATAGAAGGGTTATAACGTCAGATTGATTTGGCATCTCTATCAGTATCTCGATATCCGAAGGCTAAAAAGCAGCAAAGAGACCTTCAACGTTCATGCCTTGGCGCACTAAGAAAGTTGCGCCAGTTAATTTCCAATTCCCCATCTGGCATTCATGTTAGAGGATGGGGTGTTCATGGAGCAATATATTTCATGGTGCTCTCCAATCAGCAATGCCCACTGAAAATGGTGTCATGCAATGTTATTGCCCATTGCCGACCACAGTCAATGGGCTTTGTTTGTAATCAAAATCATTCCCAAGAACAAGCCTCAACTAGTTCCTCTCAAAATAAAGAATACAGAGAAAAATTTGTTGAATTACTCCTGCATCAATAAAAATAGAATATTGAATAGGCATCTCGTATGGAGAAATCACGTCATGAAGTGACAGAAGTGTTGGAAATCATCCAACGGTCTTTTGAACCATGTGATAAATATGGATACAGGTTAATGCATCCAGATAATTTCTAGACTAATGTTCGCATGATCAGAAGAGATTTTAAGAAAGTCTCAGACATAACATGTAAAGAGCCACTCCAGCTTGCCAGACTGGGGACTCTTTTAAACCAACACTCAGAATCAACAAATAGGATTCAAAGAGTTGAGCGGGAATAGCTGGAACAGCCCCAGTCCACCAGATTGGGGACTTTTCCAAATCATCAATCCCCTCCTCAGAGAAATTCGGAATTTTCTCGATTGGGGAAGAATCCATAAGAGGAACGAAGAGACAAATTATCAATAGATTCCCTCCAAATTACGGTTTGTCAAGAAGTTCCTAAAGGATCGAATCAATAAAAGGCAATGTCTCATGAAAGACATAGAATAAGAAAATATCAAAGAAATGGTGATATAAGGGATTCGATGTGTTATGCATCAATCAATGTCCTCAATGCCATTGTTGTTGATCCACCAGATGAGGCTCACTCAGGGGACTCAGAAGAAGAGGTTCCTGCTCAAGAAGATGTATGCACCGACAGAAATGAAGAAGGTGTGCGTACACGAAATCAAAGGGTTACTCAGAACCTAGGTAATCCTTCATGTAACCTACTTCCCCCTCTCCGAAAAGGATCCAACAAAGGGAGGGGAAAGAATCAGGTTACATATCCTTCCTCTGGAGAAGGCCAATCGCTCTCACTAGAGGAAAGGTTTGCACAACAGGATGAAGAAATGAAGGAATTAAGGAGGTTGAATGCAGAACTACTTCCGGGTAGTCTTCTTCTTAAGCGTACTGGAGTCAGTAAGCCAAGGGAATTTGTTGAAAATACTGAGATGGATCAAGAATATCCTCCTCTATCAGTACACCCTCACAGGTCTAATCCTACGAGTCAAGTGCAACAACAGTTGGCAGTGCTCCCATCAGTTGCAGCACCAACCACCACATCTGTCCAAGCTCCAGTCATTGCACCTACCCAAGTCCAAATTCAACCGGATGTTTCTCAAAAGTTAAAAACTACCATTGAGTCATTAACAGCTCAGTTAGAAACTATGGAAGGGAAAAGTCTGCAGGTTCAACCAGAAAAGAAAGCTTACCCTGAATGGGTAGATTCAATCTCTCCTCTATCCAGTTTTGGAAATCATTTATTCCCTATTTTCAATGGATCAGGTGACCCTGGACAACATTTGACACATTACGTGTCTTGTTGTTATCCTATGATGGGAAATACAGAGCAACAATAAGTAGTAAAACTCAGATGCTTCGTATGGACCTTGCAAGGACCAGCCTTTGCCTGGTATACAAGCTTGCAATCCCGGTCAATTACTGGATGGGAAGATCTCCATAAACAATTCCTTCTTCTGTTCAGCTAAACTTTGCCAAAGAAAACAGTTTTTGATCTTACAAACTATAAGAAAAGGGAGAATGAAATGGTCTCAGATTTCATTGCTCGCTGGAAGGGATTAACATATTCCCTAAGCTTAGCACTCCCTCAATAGAAATTGTTTCCAATCTGTATGGAAAATCTACGTGAAGAATTACGCATGCTGTTGATCCCTGTGAAATACACAGGAGGGTTTTGATACCTTACTTCAATCGCTCAGCAGATTAAAGATTCCCTTATATAGGCTAAGGATAAATATCGTGTAATTTCATCAGCTTCAGGAAAGATAATGGGTAAAGAAGAAACTGCTATAGTTATGCTTAAACAAGCACCTATAACTGTTTCTACTTCAAAACCTTCATCTTCTCGAAGGGCTCCACCTCCTGAGCGCCAACAACAAAGGCCATTTCATCCAGATGATCAAAGAGATCAAAGATGAAAACAATTTGAGGATCTGAAGATCAAAACACACTCTTTCCAAAATGAATAAGTTCCTGGTTACTTCATTTCGGCTCTGGAAAATAATCTGGTTAAATTTCCAAGGCCTAAGAGGCCAAACAAGGAAGGAGATGAAGACAGTCCAAATTATTTCCCTTTTCATCAAATGTTGGGGAATCCCATCCAAGAGTGTTTTGTCTTCAAATACCTCCTTCAAAAGATGGTCGACTTGGGACAAGTCAAACTGAAAGGTTCTTCATCTCAGGTAGCATGTGTTACTACTATAGTTCCCGAGGAGGAAGGAGAATGGAAAGAAGTCAAAAGAAAAAATGCACAAAATTATGATGATTGGATGGTCATAAAGACAATCAACCGAACTCATGCTATTTTGCGAACACAATTAAAGAAACCGATTGTGTCTTCTGCCATGAATGTTGTGGAAAAACCCTCTTCATCAGAGGGGAAGTCCTCATAAATTGGCACGATTCAAAGAAAGCAAAAGAATCAGAAGAATATGAGTATGTGTCAAAGCCTAAGTTTTCTTTGACTCTGGCAGACTTCATTCCATCTACATCAATGCCACGGGCACTGCCCCACCAAACGGCACAGCCTAAACATGCTAATCAGGCAGAGTCTTCATCAGACGAAGAGTTAATCTTCGGTTCTGTTAATATAAATCAATTAATAGATCCATATTCCAGTCGTAGTTTCGATTTCGATGATCCTTAATTCCCTGTATCAAATAGGGGAATCAGAGGAAGTTCCAGAGGCTCAGGATACAGGGGAAGACGTGGATATTTCAGAAGCCACTATTCCAATTATACCCCTGCTAGAACTGTGTACGCAGCAGAAACTCGTGGTAGAGCCCTTCAGTGAGCTCAGCAAGAACAAGCAAGATCTTCTACCAATAGCAAATTCAGTCCTGGCATAATTATTTTGGAAGACTAGTTGAAGGTTCCGTCTTCTTTCTCTCTGCAAGTAAACAGATCTAATCGCTCTAATCTTCCAAAACCAAAAATATTTCCAACTCCTATCCCAATACAAGATGAATCAACTTCCAAAGCATCTACTTCCAAGGTACCTGCTAAACCACATATTCCTGTTGGGAAACGCAGACATCTGGATCAAAATTATGATTTATTGAAACACTTGGCCCAATTACCATCCATTGTATCATTTCTGGATGCTCTGAATCTATCAAAAGATCTTTGAGAAGAACTCATCGAGGCTTTGTCAAGTCCTCAGGAGTTTGAAACTGAAATTACTACAGCTAAAGTCAATCACATAGAGAATAATCCTGCAGAATTCCATGAAATAATATCTTTTAATGATGAAGATGAAGTTGATGTTGTTCATGGGAATATTAGACCTTTGTACTTATCTGGTAAGGTCAATAGCATAGCTGTTCGAAGAGCTTTCGTTGACAATGGTTCAGGAGTCAACCTCATGCCCATTCGTACACTTTGTCAATTGGGCCTCATGGAATCTGATTTATTTCCTTCTACCATGATGTTACAAGGATATGATAAAAATGAACAAGAACCACTGGGCTATGTTACACTTAGAACTCAGTTTGTAAATCTTGTATCCAATTCAGATTTCATTGTTGTTGATCAAGACTCTGCTTTCAACATCATGCTTGGAAGACCCTGGCTACATCAACATGCGGCTATCCCTTCATCATACCATCAATGTCTCAAATATTGTTTCGATGGTCAATTTGGGACATTTTATGGTGATAAGGCCCCGTTCAAGATATGTGAGTCTCAATACATTGAGGCAGAATTCTATCACACGAAGGGAAGGGAGAAATCCACAACAAAGGAGATTACCAAAGTTAATGCTCCATATGGTTTGGAGAAGATTCCAGTAAATCCATTTACACATGTGAGTACAGATTATGTGTTTCCTATCAGTCAAATTGACAAGATAGACCCAAATCAAAATACTCTTATGGAAAGATCCATAATGTCAATTACGAAAATCGAGCTAGACAACATGGGAGAAATTGGTAACCCACCAAGTAGTGATGAAAGAACAAATGGTGTCGTCTTCCTTTCATCTACTGAAATCCAACAAGTATATACTTTCCAAATTAGGCCAGAAGAAGTTATAGAAACATCGGAGGTGAACAATGATGTCGATTCTCAATCCATCATCTCCTCTTTATTTCCCAAAGAAGACCCTTCATCATCAATCGGGTCGGAAATGGAAGCTTCTTCTTCAAGATATGAAAATTTTGACATCTCTTCTGATAATGAAAATTTTTCTTTATCATCTACTATGCAAGTAGAAACAGAAGAAATAACACATGATGAAGAAGAAGATGAATATCTCAGAGATGCTCCTCCGACATTTGAAGAGGGTATCTCTACCACTGTGGATGAACTCAGAGAAATAAATCTGGGTACAAAAGAGGATCCACGCCCCACTTTAATCAGTGCGGCCATGACTCTTGAAGAACAAGAGATGCATATTTCTTTTCTAAAGAAAAATAGAGTTATATTTTCTTGTAACTATACAGAAATTCCTGGGCTTGATCCTGATGTTGCTACTCATCATTTTGGTTTACCAGAAGAACATCGAGGATTTAAGCAAGTCGCGAGAAGAACACACCCAACTTATACTTCCAAAATTGAAGCTGAAGTTGATACGCTTATCAAAGGTAACTTCATCAGAGAAGTACAGTATCCCAAGTGGTTGGTTAATATTGTCCCTATAAATGAGAAGAACGGACAAATTAGAGTTTTCATCAATTTCAGAGATCTTAATCGGCATTGTCCTAAGGATGATTTACCAGTTCTGATTATATAACTTTTTATTGATGAAACAGCTAGATATAAAGCACTTTACTTCATGGATGGATATTTCGGATATAATCAGATCCGAATGACCCCAGAAGATGAGGAATCCACATCCTTTAGAGCCCCTCAGGGTGTGTTTTGCTACTGGGTAATGCCCATTGTCTTAAAGAATGTAGGTGCAACATATCAGCGTACCATGCATCGTATCTTCCAACCCCTCTTAGGGAAGTTTTTTGAATGCTATGTAGAAGATTTGGTGGTTAAATCCAAACAACATTCTAATCATTTGGCTGATTTGGAGGTCATATTCGGCAAGCTTCGACAACATAATTTGAAGATGAACCCCTTAAAATGTGCTTTTGGGGTAACCTTAGGAAAATTTCTTGGCTTTGTTGTACGCCATCGTGAAATTAAAGTCGATCCTGAGAAGCCCAAGTCAATCCTTGGTATGTCACCTCCTCGAAATTTGAAATAATTAAGAGGACTTCAAGGAAACTTAGCCTATATTCGGAGTTTGATCATGAATTTGGTAGGAAAAAGTTTACCCTTTACCAAATTGATGAAGAAGGGAGTCACTTACCAGTGGACTGAAGAATGTCAAGAAGCATTCGATATTCTCAAGAAATAACTCTTGAGTTCACCGGTACTCATGCCAATTGTTGAAGGAAGACCACTTATCCTCTACGTGACAGTTCTAGAGCGATCATTGGGTGCCTTTCTTGCTCAAAAGAATGATGCTGGGAATGAAAACAGCCTCTACTATCTTAGTCGAACTATGCTTGAAGTAGAAACCCAGTATTAAAGTATTGAGAAGTGCTGCCTGGAATTAATCTTTTCAGTTCAGAAGTTGAGACACTACCTGAAACATCACGAGGTCCAATTGGTATCTTGCAATAACCTGCTCAAATTCATCCTTAGTCATCCAATGCTTACAGGACGTCTGGAAAGGTGGGCAGTTATTTTGCAGGAATTCGACATTCAGTATGTGTCTCAAAAGGCAATAATGGGCCAAGCTCTAGCTGATTTCTTGGCTGAACACCCTTCTGTGGAAGACACATCTTCAGATATTGAACTCCCTGATGAGGAATTCTTCTTTATTCAAGAAAGTCCTCGGGCATGGGAAATGTATTTTGATGGTGCTTCCATAAGTCCAACAGGGAGGAAAATGGAAAATCCTAAATTCATCAAAGATGGATTAGGAATTGTGCTCATTTATCTAGAAAAGGAAGTGTTACCTTATTCCTTCTTATTGTGGGAAGGTGGTACCAATAATGAAGCAGAATACCAAGCTCTCATCACAGGCTAGGAATTAGCGCTTCAAGCACAAGTGAATCACTTAATGGTGAAAGGTGATTCAGACCTAGTAATCAAACAAGTCAATGGGGATTATGTGATCAGAAAAAAAGAACTAATGCCTTTGTATGATTACGTCAGAGAGTTAATGGCGGAATTCCCTTTAGAGCCGGAATTTTCTTATGTCCCATGATCAAAAAATTCTCGAGCTGATGCATTGACTAATATAGCCACAGGTCTGGCAGATCCAAATCGGGACGAGACAACCATAAGTATTGCCCACCATCATGAAATTTCACCTTATGTTCGAATCAGAACAGAAAAAATTAATGAAATTAGTCCCCTTCCTGAACCGTATGGTCATACTAGAGGATGGATGTCACCTATCAGGGAATACCTTCAAAATGGAACACTTCCACCTGATAGAGCCGAGAAAGAACAAATCCGGCAACGTGTGGTCAACTTTACTCTTTATGATAGCCCAGATCACCTAGAGAAAATTCTCTAAAAATGTGGTTTTGATGGTGTTCTCTTCAGATACATTGATGGTGAAGAGACAATGGTTGTCATGAAAGAAGTGCATGCAGGAGTCTATAGTGCCCACCAGTCTGGACAAAGACTGCATGATTAGATTCGAAGGCTTGGATACTTTTGGCCTTAAATGATACAAGATTATGATGATTTCACAAAGAAGTGTCATTCATGACAATTACATGCCAACTTCATTCATGAACCTCCAGAGTTGCTTCATATAGCTAAATACTCATGGCCATTTTCCACATGGGGAATGGATGTGGTGGGACCTTACCCTTCAGCTAAGGACAAGTTATTTAAGTAAATTCTTACTCCTACTGAATTCTTTTCCAAATGGGCAGAGGCAATTCCTCTCAAGGAAGTCAGCTCTAAATGCGTTGTTAGCTTCATCATGTCTAACATCATTACCATATTTTGTGTCCCTCATATCATATTGACGGACAATGGCACAAACTTCTGTTCATCCGAGGTGAAGAAATTGTATCAAGAATACAACATCAAATCCAACCATTCATCTTGGTATCATGCAGCATCCAATGGCCAGATAGAAGCTTTCAACAGGACTCTGTCAAATATACTGCAAAAGATGGTGGATAAAGATAAGAAATCATGTCCTGATAAACTCTTTCATTCTTTATGGGCTTATCGGATGACCACCCGCACTGCAACTCGATCAACTCCATAATCATTGGTATATGGAACCGATGCAGTATTGCCAATTGAAGTTCAACTACCCTTGCACAGAGTTTCCATTTGAACAATCTCAAATGAGATTGAATGAATTGGAATGATTAGATGAGAAAAGATTGTGCACTTTGCACCACTTGAAAGTCTATCAGAATCGAATAGAATGAGCTTTTAACAAAAAAGTTCATCTTTGTTCATTCACTCACAGAGAATTGGTATTAGTTCTCAGAATTCCAATGATACCAGGAAAGAAACATCCCAAGCTTGATCCAAAATGGGAAGGACCTTACTCAATACATAGGGTCTACTCCAATGGAGCTTATTCATTAATCTCGATGGATGGAGAACTCATCACTACTCCAACCAATGCCAGATTTTTGAAGAAGTATTTTGTATAAACATAAAATATATCATATGTGGTCCGGTATGACCTTAAAATACACCACCATCCAGAAATACGTTAAACAACATCATTAATGGTCCATGCATATGACTCTAAACTATTTGCACATACGTCCAACATGATGTTAAACAGTGTCCCCTTCATCATCCTTGCTATATGACATTAAAATATACAGCAACGGTCCATACATATGAAATTAAACTATTTGAATTCCTTTCGTCTCACATAATATTAAATTGTGACATCCCAACTACATGACGCCAAACTGTACAGAAGTCCCTTACATCCAGCATGACATTAAACAGCACCATCCACAGTCCATGCATATGACCTTAAACTATTCGCACTTTCGTCCAGCAATACGCTAAACTGTGTCGTCACTTTTTCATCCATCATGACATAAAAATGTGAAAAAAGTCCCCAATACGTCCAACATGACGTTCAATGGTGTACTCTTTTGTCCTTACTGCATGACATTAAACTGCACAGCCGTGTTTTTGTCCAACATGACATTAAACTGTGTTGTCTCCATCGTCCTAACTACATGACACTAAACTGTACAAAAAGTCCTTTGATATGTCCTACATGACATTAAACTGTACTTTGTCCCAGCTACATGACACTAAACAGTGCAACACCAATAGTCCTAACTGCAAGACGTTAAACTGCATAGTCCCTTTATATGTCCTACATGACATTAAACTGTGCATCGCTAAGGTTGTTTTTACCTATTGTTTCTCACACCAAGTATGAATCACGTGATCTTAGAGAAAACCTCAACCATAACACTCTATATGGGATACCAACCATGTGTAAGTCCCAATAACATAATTTTTTAGGTCGTTTTCCCCAATAAAAACTTGATCGTTAATTCATTCTTTAATTAAACTACGCGGACTTTGATCCTTTCCTTCCAGGCTGGGTATGTAGGCAAAATCCCAAGGTTCAAGCCCCAAACCAATCTCTTCTCATCAGTTCACATCTATCTCATACGTTGCTGATTTGTGAAATCGCCTCTAGAATCAATATCTTTACATTGGTTCACTTTTGTCCTTGCTATATGACGTTAAACTATACAACACTTTTGTCCAGTATGAAAATATACTACAATATTCTTTTACACCCTCACCTGAGAGGGAATCATTATTTACATTGATTTTCAATCATATTTCATTTCAAAGACTATGTGCATACATGGCAATACCTGAACCTTTTATCTTAGGTTAAATCATAATTGCACTAAAGTCCCATTTCACCCTTCACATGTACGAACCAAATTTGTACAAAGGGTATTTCTATAACTATGTGGGCTTGATTCCCATCATTATGGGATATGTAGGAATGTTAGAGTGTCCTTCGAATCCATCCCAAAGTCTTTGGGCCTAACCCCAAATTCCACTTTCAGTCCCTTGGCTGAAAATCCCCCATGAAAACACACATTGTGTATTTCTTATAATGGTCCAAGCTCTATGACCCTAAACTAAGATCTCCAATCCTTTTTTCCCACATGACGTTAAACTATAGTTCAAGATATACATATGGATTGATTCCCATCCTTATGGGATACGTAGTGAAGTCCAACATTTCCATTCAGAACCCAGCCACAATATGATTATGGTTAGTATTGATTTGTGTATCTCTGCATATATTGGACAATACACATCTTTTTGTGTCATAATCCCAACCATAAATATTTTCAGATCCTCATAACCCTTTTCTTGACTTCTAGTCACAAAAACTTCAAACTTATGAGAATTCTTTTGCCTGACTATGCAGTACATGCCCTTAGGTGGCCTTGCATAAACAGTCTTCATAACAGATTTTCAGCCAAAAGATACTATTATTTGACTATATAGCCAATTCTATTAGGTGGCCCTGCATAATTCAACCCCCTAACGGATTTGTTAAATACTAGTAACTTCATTCTTGGGAAGAAAGACTATTTTGTCCTTGTTGGTCTTAAATGACAATATTTAGGGATCTGCAAAAATAGCCATCCTTAACATATTTGTCCCATATCCTTTTTCATGATCTGAAAGTATTCATGTAAATGGATTATATTCTCCTTCCCTATGTTTGGGTCAGACCTTTGTAGGAGTGATATCCATCTAGTTCTTTGATAATCTTGTTTGGAAATATCTTCTCCATATTCAAGTACCTCTTTCCATACAGAAAACTCTATACTTTGGAAATTTTGAATCTCCATAAACTTTCACTGTATTTTTAGCACTAGGAAAGTAAATTTTTGAGAGTTCTTTTTCTTGGCTATGCAGCACGTGCCCTTAGGCAGCCTTGCATAAACAATCTACATAACAGACTTGTTAGCCAAAAGATATTACTTATTTGACTATGCAGCCAATGCCCTTAGGTGGCCCTGCATAATTCAACCCCCTAACGGGTTTGTTAAATAACGGTAACTTCATTATTGGGAACTATTTCTTACAATGCCTTTTAGCTCTTTTTCATATCATTCCTTTGGTTCAAATATTCTTAAGTCATAGTTTACATATTTTCCCTCATACATGAGTATGGTACTATGTTTTCAGATGAATTGTCAAGGAATTGAGTCAATTTTAATCCATTTCAGTCAAAGCTATTTCGACATTAAACATTAGCCTTTTTATGTCCGACGTGCATGTCTTTAAACTGCCCACATAAGACAAAGGAACTCTGAATAAAATTAAAGTTCCAGCTCACTAAACATACATTTTATATGATTTAGGTAATATTGAGCAATTGAAAGGTTCAAAGTTTGTAGGGTTATTTACATTAATCCTAGTAAAAATCAAACTATGCTTACTAGGCCCATTGGCTAAGGTAAAATTTAAATCAGGTAGAAGGAAAATACGTGAACAAGTGATTGAAGATGAAAGCATTATTTCCATTTAATGCACACGAATTAGAAGTACATCCATAGATTGGAGTCTCTTATCTTTTACAAGAAATTAAAAAAGACTGTCAACATAAGTCTTCAATTTATGAACCGCATCTCGAGCTTCATCAGAAGCTACTTGAAGCTCATGAACTCAACCAAATTCATGCTTTTCATCCTGATGGAGTGCTTTCTTGGCATCCGCAATGGCCATCATACCATTTGTTTGAACTCCCTCTAGTGAATTATTGAGTTCGTCAAGTTCCCCAGTAACAACATCTAACTGTTGCTGAAGGTGAATCTTCTAGAAAACTTTTTCTTTGATCTTATGCTTCAGCTCCTTCATCCTGGCAGCATAGTCAGCCTCAGATCAGGATACCACAGCCTCAAATTCGCCGATGTTGACTGATAGTTTCACCCTGGTAAGATCTTCATGACACTTTTTCTCATTCTCCTTCCTGAAGATGACGTGTTTCACCGCGATATGGATCTCTTGGTATCTAGAACCGCCAATTCCTAGCACGATAAACTGGGATAAAAATAAAGGGATATTCGATGATATCTCTTCTAAATGCACCTCAGATATGATTTTCCATATTTTGTTCCATGCCTTGCGTCGTGAGAAGATGAGCACCTTAAGCACCTCTCGGTTTGATTCAATATCATCATTATAGGGGGGGCATGTAATCTAGGATTAATGCACTTAAGGAAGAATAAATATATCATATATATCATATAAAAATATATTTTTTATCATAATTCAAAACCTTGAGAAGTGTTAAATTGAAAACGATCAATATCGTGTCGTGAGGTGGTGGTTCACCATACATAAGAATGATAAGTTTGTTAACTATTAGAAAGATGTGTTTGTAAGTGTAGGAAAAAATCATATGATGAAAACATCTTAGTATATTAATTATACATATTTTATTATTTATGAATGAAATAATGATCATTTTGGTCACGAAGAATGAAAATAATGGAAAGCAGTTTGAGGAACGATGATACCTCTTCTTGGGGTAACTTCCATTGGTACGCACTGAAGGGATTCCTTGGTTAGATATCTCCCCAAAAGGAAAATTCATGGATTAAGGTAGGGATTTTGAGAAATTAATTGTGTAGATGTTGGATGAACTTAAGTGGTTTTAGAGGTGCGAGGAAGAGGGTGTGCTCGTTGCATTTTATAAGAGAGGGAGGGGAAACACCTGGAATTTATGAAAACAAGTTAGGTGTACCCATGATTTTTCATTAAAAAAATCATAAACACCAAAAGAGACTAAATACTGAAGTTTTAATTCTGAAATATGGATATAAAATTTTTTATTTACTATTTTATATGTTATTTTGGCCCATTAAGATTAATGTTTATCCCATTGTTATGCTTAATTTTACCTTAATTATTGAGATTAATCTTAATCGCTTTCATTAATCATACTGGTAATCATTTTAGATGATATTATTAGACTATAAATATTATAATAATTAAAATTTTGTATGTCCATTTTTCCAAATTCAGTTCATATAATTGGAAAAATTAAGTTCAATGCTAATCACATAGAACCAGAGAGAAAGTAGGTTTTTTAATTGAGAATGTTAAAATGCTCATTAAATTTTTATTTCTATATTAAATATAATTATTATTAAAATGACATATATTGTATTAATATATGTATAGTTAATCTATTTTTACTTTAAAACCAACACAAGAAGATAATTGAACA
Source organism: Viscum album (assembly GCA_963277665.1). Taxonomy (NCBI): domain Eukaryota; kingdom Viridiplantae; phylum Streptophyta; class Magnoliopsida; order Santalales; family Viscaceae; genus Viscum; species Viscum album. The sequence goes on along the minus strand of OY728145.1, from coordinate 993,723,941 downwards.
AAATAAATAAATTATATAAAAAACATTTTTGAATTAAAATTCAGTATTTTTTCACTATTCACCCAAAAATGATATTTATCAGAAAAATAAAAAAAATAAACCCTAAGGTAATTTTGATATTATGAATTAATAAATGATTTTTTATCAAATTCTATGTTTAAAAATTACAATTTTTTTTTTATTTTTCATATAAAGTCTTAAAATGAAGTTGTTTTAAGAAAATGGTATTCTCAAACATATAAAAACATTACTATAAATTATATTTGTAATTATAAATATGATTTATTTATATAAAAACATTTTAAATAAAATTTAAAAATTAATTATTACTATTCATATTAATATTTTTATTGAATTGGTTATAACTATTGCATTTAAATAATTATAACAATATAATGATGTTTTTGTAGAAAATATGTGTTGCATTTAACAGAAGCTAAGTCGGTATTGCATATAATTAATGTTTAACATAGTGTATCAGAAATTCATGATATCAAAGAAAATTATTTTATTTGAAAAAAGGTTCACCAAAACATTGGGTGTTATATACATGGTTGGAACGGGGAGTGAACCCAGTACAATAAAAATGAGATGGAAGGGGGAGTGAACATATTTTAGTAATACATGGTTAGAATGAGGAGTAAACATTGTAAAATAGTGTATTTTGTCTACTATGACAGACTTGGAATTGAGTCTTCAACAATATGTAAATGATTTCATATTCTTATGTGTATGAAAAAAATCTATGTATTATGACAATATTATTGTCTCATGGATCATGTTATTTGATTTCATTATTATTCATGTCTTATAAACTACCAATATTTACTACTTGATTCTATATTATGATCTTTGATATGAAGGGTTGGCCTTTCAAAATTTATGCTCATGTTCTCATAACCTTATGCTCATGTTATTCTTATGTATCTCTTTTGTTTAATCTTAATGAGCATCAAAGATCAACCTTTATTATATTTAAATTCCCTAGGTTATGAAGACATGCATTATTTGTGGTATTTATAAGAATGTTGCATGCTGTGAAGAACATAGTGGGAGATGATGTAGCTCACTGATGGACCAGTGCTTTTGTTTCCAAGATTCCAATGACACTAATCTATTATGGTCCTCAAGTGTGTCTTTGTGTAATGTAATGAATATTCAAAAAAAATTATGTAATAAATATTTTTGATAGGCTCGGGTCACTATAGTTGGTTTCAATGGATAGGTTTACTTAACCATTGGAATTTAGGATGGAAAAACCTTATTTATATCCTTAAAGACATGTCTAAGGATAATTCTAAAGAGAAATCAATGTATATGGAAATTTCTTGGATTTTATGAAATGAATAGAGTGAGTGGTTTCAATGAAATTACATAATTATATGGATTCTACACGTTTATGTGGCTCTAGAATAGATATACCTAGGGTAAACAACCCCAAAAACACTATATTGATCTACAATCAACTGGGAACTTGTGCACAACAGTGAGCCTTTCTGTACACCAGACTTGACACTCCCAAGGGATACGATTTGTAAATTTATAAACTCTTTAAAAAAATCATGAAGGAAGTAAGTATAAGAGAACTATGAATAACATAGGATAAACTTCTGGACTCATAGATTAAATAAGTAGGTGTCATTATTTAGATATTATATAAGTAATTTTTCAAAATTATGTTGTTACCCACTATGATTATTTTTTCATATACTACTCTTTTTGGTTTCATCGAATGGATAGAACTGTAAGGAACCATGTTAATACTGAGTGATCCAGAAAATTTAATCATTTCACTCCTGATAATCCAAATGTTATGGGAGATGTAATGAAAAATCTCATTGCCATGATCATGCATCTTTCTCAAGATATAAATGATGTTGAACTTACTAACAAGAAAATTTGGGAACAATGTTCTCATGAGTCCTTTATGAGGCATCATCAACCCTACTTTAGAGGAACTACTGATCAAATTGTTGATAACCAATGGATCAGTAAAACTATGAAGGTATTTTCCATTATCCAGTTTTCATAATGTGAAACAATCCTTTTGGTTATATATCTTTTATAAAGTGAAGCAGATCAATGGAGTAATATTTTCATGAATTTGAGGTAACATGGTAAAATTGACACCATGGGAAGGGAATAGTTTAGGATTATATTTTTCAAAAAAAATTATTCATGTCCTTCATATGAATATATAGAAGATTTCCTTGATTTTAAAAAGAGATGATGAATTTGTTCGTACCTGTGAAGATAATTTACAATACTTTTTAGGAACACTATTGGTTTTATCATCTATGTTGTAAGTAAGTTTGATAAATTACTCAGTGGATTAAAACCATATATCTAAAGGGAGTAGTCCATAATGGACATAAATAGCTATGATTAGATTGTTTTATGTGCTATTAAGGAGCAAACTGGGGTTGGTGTTATGTATTGGTCTAAAGCTTTTGACAAGAATATGAAGATGGTGTTCAAAATATAATATAAAACCCATGGAGAGAACAAGATGATCTTACCTTTATGCTCTAACTATGGGATGAATCATGGAGGAAATTTATCAAAGAAACTTCCAAATAATTTAATAGTTTATTGGAAGGTCATTGAACAATTTATTTCCAAATTTATGGGAAGAAGTTTACTATTAAGGTGAATGAGAGAATGCAACAAAAAATGAAGCTCCCCCACATCAGTGAATCTTGTTTAAAGAGAATTGGAATTATGATAACCCAAGGGTTAATAATGATGGTCAATGTCAGTAACCTTTTAACCATACTGGAAAGTTAAATATAATGTGATTATTTTTTTTTCTGATGAGGGGTACAATATTTATGGTGTGAAAGACACACTTACCATCCACTCTAGAACATATAATGTCTTATCGGACTTTGGATCTACCAATTATTTCATATATATATATATATATATAATTTTATAAAGGTATCAAGACGACACCCAAAAAATTATATTTATAATTATATGTGTATACCCCTACTGCTATGATGATCTCATCTTATGTATATGATTCCTCTCTAGTTGACATTGGTAGGAATTTGCAACCTGTATATCTTTTGATTCTAATTATGGTTGAATTTGAGGTCATCTTAGGAATGGATTGGATTTATCTACATAAATACCACATCAAATTTTGAGGAATTGATTACACATTTAATATTCCAAAACAAACTATGATCATTTATCAATGTGACGATAAGTAAAAACTTTTAATAGAGACCACATCCACTATAAGAATCTTAATTCCAATCTATAAGGAGTAAAAATCTGAAATGATTGTGGAGAAACATGAAAATTATAATATTTCTATTATGCATGATTTTTTTATTTCATTCTAGAAGAATTTACCAATGTTCTACCAAAACATGAAGTTGAGTTTTCAATAGAACTAATTCATAGTACCAAACTAATTTCAAAGACTCTATATTGAATGTAACTAATTGAGATGAATGAATTGAGTAAGCTGCTGAAACAAAACCATCAAAATAGATTAATTTTTCCAAGAGTTCAACTTTAGGATACACATATTATATTTGTTAAAAAAATATAGATCAAAGAGACTCTAGAATGATTATCTGGAGTTCAACAAGATCAAAATCTAGAATAAGTATCGTCTTCACTATATTGATATCTTGTTTGATCAACAGTGTGAAAATCAATACTTTTCCAAGATTGCCATTTGTTATGGAAATCATCAATTGGGAGTTAAAAAGGAGGATATACCCAAAACATCAATCCATACATGGTATGGACACTATCATTATATAGTTATTCCATTTTGTCATTCTATTTCCTTGGCTATCTTCATGTATCTAATAAATAGAATCTTTAGAGATTACATTGATCAGTATGGTGTAAAATTTATAGATATTATTCTTATCTATTCAAAATTAAAGGAGGATCTTCAATATCAGTGGATAATTTAACAAAGAAACTTACGGAAGGAGAAAATATAGGAAAATCTACAAAGTCTTAATTTTCCATCAAAAGGATTCGTTTTTTGGACATATATTCTCAAGAGAGGGTATATCAATATATACATCAAAGACATAATATATTAATTGTTGTCCGAGTCCAACCAAAATGATTATGGTCCATAGTTTTCTTGGTTTAGCTGAATACTATCAACGGTTTGTGGAGATTTTCTAATGAATATTTAATTCTCTAACCATGTCAACTTATAAGGGAGACAAGTTCCTCTAGACAAATGAATGTGATGAAAATTACAAGGAGCTAAGTATATGGTTATTTAGTGAACATATTCTTACATTAAGCAATAATAGAGAATGTTTTGTAATATATAGTGAAGCATCCAATAATGGATTGGAATGTGTTCTTATACAGAATGACATTGTTATTGATTATGCTCAAAAAATTGAAGTATCATGAGCATAATTTCCCAACTCTTTATCTGGTTATAGCTATGGTAATTTTTGTATTAAAGATATAGAGGCATTATATGTATACATAAAAGAATAATATATATGTAGATCATAAACCTTTGAAATATATATTCACACAAAAGGAGTTGAATTTGTTCCAAGTAAGATGGTTATGACTACTCAATACATTACCACCATGGGAAAACAAAAAAATTGGCTGATTCTTTGAGTCGAAGGTATCATGATAAATTTTACATGATTATGATTATAAATAAACTAATATTTATGTATTTGAAAATGATGGATCTAGAAATGATGAAGTAAGGGTAAAAATATTATCTTTCCTAATTGAATGATTATCCATATAACCCAGTTAATATTAAATAGGTTCATAAGAAAGATGCAAAGATTAAAAATAAAGTTTGAAGTATTCATTTTTTTAACCATGATAATGATAGGATGACATGGTTCAATAACTGTTTATGTGTTCCATCCGTACCAGATTTGAAGAAATAGTTAACAGAGGAAGCTCATAGTTCTTCAATCTCTATTTATCTTGGATGTACGAAGATGTATAGAGATTTTAAAGAGTACTTATAATGGGATGGAATGAAAAGATATATCACACATTTCATATCTCCATGCTTGGTATGGTAGAATGTTATCGCTAAAATGAAAAAGTCTATGGGTATGTTTCATCAATTACCCATACAAGAATGGAAATGGAAAAACATCACCATGGATTTTCTTGTTGGACTCCCCAAAACATCTAAAGGGAATAATGCTATATGGGTGGTAGTCGATCCCCTTATTATGTTAGCACAAATCATCACTATTAGAGAAGACTTATATCTATAATATCTTACAAAGATATAGAATAAGAAAGTGGTATGGTTGGATGTAGTACTATATTTCATTGGGTCTGATATGGATATGAGGTTTACCTCATATTTTTTTCAATGTCTTCTGTAATCTCAAGATCCAGAGTTGAGTTTCAGCACTGTATATCATCCCTAAATAAGTGGTTAGTCTAAAATAAAAAATAAACCCCTAGAGTACATGTTTAGATCTTGTTCTTTGGATTTCAACGGTGGTTGTGATCAAAACATTCATTTAGATGAGTTTTCATACAATAATATATTTCACTCAATCATTCAGATGGATCCTTATTAATATCCCTATGGAATAAATTTTAAACCTCCATAAAATTGTAAAAATGATGGATAAGGAATGATATTTGGTCCTAAGATATTTGAATAAATGGAAGAAAAGGTTGAATCCATCAAGAAACACATCAGGGAAACTTGGACTTGCTAGAAAACTTATGATAAAAATATTCTATGTGATCTAGAATTAGAAATTGATGATAAGATGTTTCTATGAATTTATCCATGGAAGATGGTTATGAGATTCAGGAAGAAAGGGTAACTATTCCCAAGGTATATCAACCCCATTTATATTCTTTATCAGATCAAGATTTTATCTTATCGCTTAGGAAATCCACTGAACATCTCTTAAATGCCTGATATATTAAATATATCTCTCTGGAGGAATTACATACGTGAAACCACACATTTACAAAACACAAAGGTCATACCACTGGAGAAATATCATTATTATGAGGAACTACCCGTGGATTTTATTGGTCATAAAATGAAAGTTTTTCATAATAAGAACAATCATCTTTTCAATTTGTTTTTGTAAAACCACTAGTTTGATAAATATATATAGTAACAGTAGGATAGGTTGAGGTAGAAGTATCCTCATTTGATTTATGAGCCATCCCTGGGGCCTATTTTGTGACTACCCCAAGACTTCATCCCAAAGGCCATGGGCTAGTGACTAGAACCAGAGGCATTATCCCATAAGTGGGAGGAATTTTCCCATGTACCTACATGTACACACAGACACACACACATCCCTAACCCAAAATTCTGAAACGTAATCATGTGTGCTACTAAGATAACCACTGAGAGTAACAATACAAAACTGAAATTAAAGGGGCAAGAATATAAGCCCAACAAATTACATGTACAAGATCTTTAAGTCCGTCTATGGTAAACCATACCTGAAGGGTAGGTGAAAGGGGTTCCACCTGAAGTCGTTGAAGTACACCTCGTCTATCAGATCTCACTGGGCACCACCTGGTCCCAGACCACCAAGGTCTCTACCAATGCACCTATCATTTTCATAAGACACCACACATACTGGAAGATCCCATACTGGGGTGAGTAACACAATACTCATTAAGGACCCCAAAACACAAAGGATATGAAAAAAACAATAGTATGCACAATGAAGACTACTAATGAGGTAAACAAAGGGTATTTTCTAAGAATTACTATAAATAGAGAGATATTAGAGTCAACTAAAAAAGGTATAAATCTAATGTATGAAAATAAAGAGTATCAGTTGTCAACTCATAACACCACATACTGACATGACAGTCATCCTTAATGTGTCACTTATGCCTGCTAGGGAACCTATACTCACTCGTCACTTAGGCCAGCTTGGGAACCTAAACTCGCTTGTAACCTAGTCCGGATGGGCTACCTAGACTCGCCCATCATATATGCCTACAGGGAAACCTAGACCCTCTCAACACATATTCCTTATTGGGAACCTAGACCTGCTCATCATAGTCTTCTCATCGCAGCAAGATGTAGGATTCCTACTCGTAGCACGCTTGATTTTATGAGAATCTTCTCTTCAATCCATCAGTCATATCATAACATCCACAAAACCAACTTAGACTATACCAATGGAACTCCTCATCACAATGGTCCCAATTTCACAAATGACTTGTTAGTTAGATGTATAGTTTGGAATCTATGATCATTTTAGTAAAAAGGGTCCGGTTGGGTTTGGGTCCGAGCCAACCAGGCCGAACCGACCTGGCTGGAATGACCTGACAGGGGCCAGGGACCACCGACCTGACCCCAGTCCACTGTCCCAACCTAGGTCTCACTTGGTCTACTATGACAACCTATCCCACCAGTCCGACCTAGCCCGCTAGAGCGGGGAAGTCTGTGCCACCCGATACCCAGAAGGCATCACATCTCTAAAACTCCCCCCTGGACAACGCGAGGTCCCCCACCACGGTCTAGCTGGTCAACAGCCCTCCTGCTACAAGATGTGGTGTGGTAGCCTCATCCTCCCATGATGAACCCCTCTAATCACCAACTACAATGAATGCCGTGAGATACTTTCACCACCGTGGCACACCACCAATGTGCACAACCCCCCACACATGGTCGTCACAGCGCTCCGCCACTGGCTAGTGCTTCTTACGGGCCACCGGACTCGCTTCAGTGGTTCATTTTTTGATCCTAAAGTCCCACTATGATCCTAAGGTATCTGCCTCCCATGTCATGTTCTTCAAGTCATATTACCATCTATCTGGGGGTCCGATCATGTTTGGAACCTCCCTACAAGAAACTGATGTGACTATGGGGTTCCATCGATGATGAACAAGTGGAGGGAGAGAGATCACAATGAAAAACCAAGGCAACTAACATTTACATTTATTGGTTGGACATTTTTCGTTGGGTTAGAAAATAAAATTTATGCATTCAAATAATTTCCATAATTTAATCCCCTCTTAAATCTCTGCATGTTGAAATGCCCTTACTACAATGCTGAGCGATCTGCAGGTCAATTTGTTATAGAATTCACCCACGTTCATCATTTGGAATGGAAGAATGGGGGATGAGAGGCCAAACAGAAGACAAAAACACCCTACCGAAAAATGGATCGTTTTCTAGTGATGAACAAGGATGTTTTTCTGTCGTTCATCTATCCAAAACTCTCATAGATTGTGAGATTCTTAGAAGATAAAGGAAGGAAGGTGTTTATCGTCACAGATAGTTCGTAATTCTCCAACGCATGTTCTCTAGTTGTTCAAATAAATATTTACAACCATGATATAATTCCTATAAACATGTTAGGATATTAATTAAAGAAACTTCCTTCATCATTTTTTTAACGCAATTACATCCTGTCGTTACACTATTTCATTTTTGAAATGAAACAATTGCCTTATCACTGTGTCATAAGGAAACTTTTTTTGAATAAAAAAACTATTTTAAGTATACTTATGTTTTTTCCCTAAAAAATATGAATATTAACTTTTTTTGTTGACACATTCCATTTGAGGTTATGTCCTTTCTTAAATAAAGTCATAATTTTAGATGAAATATTTCCTTCAAGTTTTTAATTCAGGCATTGATTTTGAAGTTTCCAAAACCGTTCACATGCAATATTTTAAGAAAAAACATTTATTCTAGGAACACTGGGCCTCCGAATCATGTTTCGTCTGTGTACGTAGTCTCAAAATAAACCCATAATGTTTTAAATAAACAATTTACATGGAATTTTTGGGACATTAAATTCTCCCTACAATAGGGGTTTTCATCATCAAAAGGAATAACAAGGGAAAAATAAAAAAAATAGGGATACTAATCATGAATTTGAGCCTCAGACTTGAATGTTCTCTCTCGGATATTCTCTTACTTCCACCAAACAAACACTAGAGGAATCTACCACCCATTAAGGACCCATTCCTATCAATCCTCAATCTCCATTAAGAACTCCAAAAATGTCACCTCATCATCAATGTCTAGCTAACCCCAATCAATGATGTGATATGGTTCATGCATGTACCTAATCAACTATGACACCTGAAATAAATTATATACCCAATACATATGTTTGGGAACCTCTAGGCAGTACTCCACCTTGCCAACTCTGCTTAGAATCTAGAAAGGGCTGATGAATCTCAAAGAAAACATTCCACCCCCACCAAATATTCACAATCCCCATCGAGGTGAGAACCAAAGGAACAAATGGGATCATTAATATAACCCCAATGGCCTATTTATCCTATCAAAACAACATTTCTTCATTCTCTTTACAGTGCTCATCCTCTCTTCGATGATCTTCACCTTCTTGGTTGTGGCCCATACCAACTTTGTACCCAGGAGTGCTGACTCCCCTAAGTCTATCCAGCATAACTATGATCTGTATAGTCACCCACACAGTGCCTCGAATGGTTCCATACTAATGGTGGAGTGGTAGTTGTTGTTGTACACGAACTCCACCAGTGGTATATGGTCCTCCCAACTGCGATCAAAGTCCAAGATTCAACTACAAATCATGTCCTCCAAAACATGTATAGTCTTCTGTGTCTGGCCATCTATCTAGGGATGAAATACCATCCTCAATCATGGTTGAGTCCCAAATGCCACATACACACCCTTCAACATCTAAGACATGAAGCAATAGTCACAGTCCAAAATGATCATCGAAGGCATTCCATGAATCCAAACTTTCTCTTTAATGTAGTTGTTGACGCTCCTTTTTCATCACATTGTCTAAAAAAATCGAAAGGGAAATGACTTAGGAAAAATTGATCCATCTTTGTAGAAAACATCAAAATCGACAAAGGCATGAACAAGGCTTCAAAAGCACAATGGTCGCACATGTTTCATCACTGTCGCATAAGTATACTTGCGCGCCACCTAATTGTCGCGCAAGTGACTTGCGCGCCCTAAAGGATAACTGACCGGGGTCTTCTCCAGCCTATAAATAGACCATGTGGGCCCCCCATTCAAGAGGAATTTTTTTTCCAGAAACTCAGAATTGAGCTCCCGGCGCCCTAGTCTCTTCTCAAAGCTTTGGAAATAATTATAAGGTAATTCTTTACCTAGAATGGAAGATCTAAAGAGGTAGAGGAAGTCCTAAGAGTTGAAACTCATCAACACTTGCGCGCGCCTGAGTGGACAGCCGTTAAAGGAAATGGCCACACTTGCGCACTGCCTAACTCCTTCAATAGAACTTGCACGCCACTCTTCTGGAAGAACCTCAAGATGATTCTAAAGGCTTTAAACAAGAGTCACTCAAGTATTACCCTGCTAGTTAACCATCGCGCAAGTACCCATGTGTTGAGCAGGTATACCTGCACGACCAGGACTTGCGTGCCCATGCAGTACCTGTGCCCCTGCCAGGACTTGCACGCCCCTAGCTTTTTGGGTTCCCTTCTTGCCCATTTCACCCCTCTTAAGCCATTCCACCTCTCCTATTCAAGATTCAGTGTTCAATACACTCTTAAAATTTATTTATGGCATGATTTCTTGATTTGACTTCTTTACCTGAAAGGAATTCTGTGGAATATCTCTCAAAATCTAGTGATTTACACATCTATATGTCACTAAATATTGAGATTTCATTCATTCAAACTCATCCTTTAAGATGAGAGAAATCATTAACCTGGGCCTCCTTTTCGGGAATAAGCCCCAGTCATAATTCTTAACCTGGGCCTCCTTTTCAGGAATAAGCCCTAGTCATAATTCTTAACCTGGGCCTCTTTTTCAAGAATAAGCCCCAGTCATAATTCTTAACTTGGGCCTCCTTTTAAGGAATAAGCCCCAGTCATAATTCCTAACATGGGCCTCCTTTTCAGGAATAATCCCCTATCATAATTCTTAACCATGGCCTCCTTTTCAGGAATAAGCCCCAGTCATAATTCTTAACCTGGGCCTCCTTTTCAAGAATAAGCCCCATTCATAATTCATAACCTGGGCCTCCTTTTCAGGAATAATCCCCAGTCATAATTCTTAACCTAGGCCTCCTTTTCAGGAATATGCCCCAGTCATAATTCTTAACCTGGGCCTCCTTTTCAGGAATAAGCCCCAGTCTCAAATATGGGCATCCTCTTCAAGAGTAAGCCCCAAGTCCCTTAATTTTTCAAGTCTCTTAACCTGGGCGTCCTTTTCAGGAGTAAGCCCCAGTCTTAATTTCTCTTAACCAGTCCTAATTTACCTTTAATCTGGGATTCCTTCTCAGGAGTAAAAAACCAAATCATAAGCCCTCTTCTAATTTGGGCCTCCTTTTCAGGAGTAAGCCCCAAGTTATAGTATTTAAATCTCCATGAAGCACATATACCTTTATGGACCCTGTTCTTGGATTTCTTCCCTGAATTAAATCGTAATATTCAATTATCTAGGCAGCCATACATATATAAGTCCCACATTATGTCTTATGATTGCATCTTTCATGGCACAATTGTCTTATTTTTACCAATACCTCTTATTTCTCACACTGAGCATGACTCAAATGAGAATAGAGTATAAAAGTAATTATGCCATCCTTATTTGAGCCATCAATCATAAACATCATACTCCATTACTCGAACTACATGGGTTATGATTCTTTTTCTAAACAAAGGATATGTAGGTAACCCATCTGCGGGTTCGATCCCAACTTTGAAGTAATCCATGTCCTTCTGAATAAAAATAAACTACAAGTACCCCACTGAGTGGCTTTAAAATCAGCATGGTCATCATAATGACCCAGAGACTTCTATATAAATGTGTCAGAGGATACCATTGACCAAGAATATCTAATAAATACAGATGATTCTCTATCGATGAAGAACCTCAAATACATATAAAAGATTCTCTAAATTTCCTACATATTTAATCATTGATTGTCAGATCTGAAGGAAAGCTCATTTTATACTTGGTAATGTAATAAGGATTCATGAACATAACTTAAATCTATAAAGAGAGTCCCGGAGTAGACAATAATTCCCCTAAAAAAGGTGTGATGCGTCCGACCTCCCATCCACTCGACCAATGCAAATTCCTAAGCCTCATCAGTCCACAAACTAATGAGCACCTACCTTTGGAAAGTAGGTTCAAATGGATGTGGAATCATTGTATGTTTCTGGTTCTACGAACAAACCCATTAGAAACTGATTGGAATGTTTGAACCATCAATCAAGGTGGTCGTCCCCAAATTCTGAGGGAAATAAAGAATGGTGAACCCGACGTGAATCCTTAACCAAGTTAAAATGATGTTTTACCTATTTGTTAGGCCCCTATTTAAGACTCAATGATAGGTCCAACAAAAACAATCATTGACATATGTGCTCATCCAAAAGATGTAGTGGCTGAATTTATCTTGATTACGTCTGTTATATCAAACAGGAACTCTTTTTCCAAGATCTTCTGCATTTCCAGAATGGATGATCTCAAGTTCACACCTGTGAATACCGCTGCTGCGAATGACACTGATGCTACTCCTATTGGATCGTCGTCTGCTCTGAGGATGAAATCACCTACTCAGTGTCTTCAACACTGGGTATCAAATGCGTTGGTTAAGGAGTGCCATCAACACGGTACCATCCCAACTCTGGAGGCTGCCCGATAAGCCCTCCATGTGAACAACTCACACCGGTCGTCTGAACAAAGACGACTGATGATCAAGAAGCAGGCAGTGCTAACCACCGTCTCCAACTGTTTCAGGTCGTTATCCCTGGAACACAATCACCATTCACTCCCATATTCTGGGGAGGTGAATGAGCAGGTCCCTCATGGACTTAATTCAAGGTAGCAGGAGTCCTTCCCGAGGGCTCCCATCAAAAATCACCGCCAGAATCGTGCGATAGTGCGCTCTTAACATGATGAGGGTGTCGACTCTAGGCATTCAAATTAGGTTCCTCGAACCCGAGCAGGTAAGACGAATCGCCAGAGGTGAAATCCAGTTAATGGTGTGCAAGTTCTCATCTCTGTCATCTCCGGAGAAGTCCACCAACCTAACTTGGTGGAAAGAAACGAGCAGGCACACACAACTGCCCATTTTAATTCCGCTGTCTAGAAGAATCATCTAGCAGCATCACTCCAATCCCTACAGGCAATTCCGGCAGAGTACTATAGGAAGGAACATACATCTATTTATACATCATCAGCTAGTCAACAGGATCATCTGACCACATATGATGGAGCTCATCAACCACGTTCGGCGAAGTGAAATCAGTAGGCACATACACCTGTTAATACTAATCATTCCTACCAACAATCTCGCTTGGTAGCATAGAAAGCTCTGACGACAAACAGGAGGCAGACTCAACTCTCTGCCCCCACACTTGAGTACTGTCAGGATTCACTGACAGGAAAAGGAGGACAGGAGCAGGCACATACACCTACTCCAATCACGGAATGGACGTATATCCCTGTTCCGGCAGCTGAAGTCACCAAGCACATTCTATCAATGGTGAAAGAGAAAAATAAAATCTCTTCTCATATTCTGGATTCTTTCTAGGAAATTATAACAGCTTCAGCAGCATTTCAGGGAAAGACACATAAATCTATCCCTACCAGTGGAGTGACACATAAACAGTTCACTCCAGAACAGACACACACATTTTTTCCAGTCCAACAGGGTTGTGGGGTATACTCCCCCATATCATAAGGATAACCAAGTCAGGCACATACACTTGATTTGAGTGGAGATCATCAGCCTAACCTGGCCATCTTTCATGATCAGGCATATACACCTGCTCAGATCAACCACCTTCGTCAACAAGTGGTTTCCAAAGCGATTAAGAAGGCGTTTAAGAAATAGACCCACCCAACACAGTCAGGAGAAGAAGATCCAATCTGTAACAAGGCCTTGATCGATGCTAGAGTTCTTGAATCCCTTAGACAGTTATCTGTTGGAATTCAAGATTCTACTCCCTCATTTCTCAATAGTGGGAACATTAATTCTGAAGGTCTTCAAAAAAAACTTCCTCATGAAGGCTTGCTTCATGATAATTCGGTCGATCTCGAAGTTTCATCTTCAAATGAGAGCCACAGGAACCCTTTGTGTGGTCAGAAGACCAAGGAGAAAGAGATCTCATCTTTTGTTGTAACCCATTATGGTGGTCCTCCCCATGATGATGAATTTCGCTACGAAATTCCTCTCCGCAGTAGTGATGCACATTTCCCGAAAAATGCTCCAGGGGACAATGTTGTGCTGAGAAAGCCCTCTTATCTTGAGGCACTTGCAAATGCGAAACCAGTCATGTATGATGCTTCATCTCTAGCAGGTGAAATACTTTCTCAATCAGAAGATTGCCCAGGGTGTAGGTCATTCTCCGAACGACCCCTAAGTCTTGAATCTTCTAGTTTGATCAATGATTTCTCTACAAATATTGTTGAATCCTATTAAGAAACAAGGAAAAACCAACTCTGGTCAAATCAGGTAGAAGAATCTTCATTGAATGATGAAGAGGAAATTCTGAACATGAGAAAACAACTGGAGAAAGGTTAAGTGCTGGTCATGTTTTGGCCTCTTGCTGATTCTCATTATGAAATTCCGAAAATGTTGACGGAAGATGGAATTCATGATATTAGTCTCAATATATGGAAAACTATTTGTCAGTTGAAGAAGAAAGTTTTATCTTATGAGGAATATGAAAATAATCGTAATATAATAGAAGTGTTACAACATCAGATTGATTTGGCATCTCTATCAGTATCTCGATATCCGAAGGCTGAAAAGAAGCAGAGAGACCTTCAACGTTCATTCCTTCGCACACTAAGAAAGTTGCGCCAGTTAATTGCCAATTCCCCATCTGGCATTCATGTCAGAGGATGGGGTGTTCATGGAGAACTACATTTCACGGTGCTCTCCAGTCATCAAAGCCCGCTGAAAATGGTCTCATGCAATGTTATTGCCCATTGCCGACCACAGTCAATGGGATTTGTTTGTAATCAAAAGCTTGCCCAAGAACAGGCCTCAACTAGTTCCTCTCAAAATAAAGAATACAGAGAAAAATTTGTTGAATTACTACTGCATCAATCAAACTAGAATATTTAATAGGCCTCTCGTATGGTGCAATCACATCATCAAGTGACAGAAGTGTTGGAAATCATCCAACGGTCTTTTGAACCAGGGGATAAATATGGATACAGGTTAATACATCCATCTAATTTCCAAACTAAGGTTCGCATGATCGGAAGAGATTTTAAGAAAGTCTCAGACATAGCATGTCAAGAGACACCCTAGCTTTCCAGACTGGGGACTCTTTTAAAACAACCCTCAAAATCAACAAATAGGATTCAAGGAGTTGAGCAAGAACATCAGGAACAGCCCCAGTCCACCGGATTGGGGACTTTTCCAAATCAGCAATCCCCTCCTCAGAGAAATTCGGACTTTTCTCGATTGGGGAAGAAGCCTCAAGAGGAACGAAAAGACAAATTATCAGGAGATTCCCTCCAAATTACGGTTTGTCAAGAAGTTCCTAAAGGATCAAATCAACAAAAGGCAATGTCTCATCAAAGATATAGAATAAGAAAATATCACAGAAATTCTGATATAAGGGATTCAAAGTGTTATGCATCAATCAATGTCATCAATTCCGTTGTTGTAGATCCACCAGATGAGGCTCACTCAGGGGACTCAGATGAAGAGGTTCCTGCTCAAGAAGATATACGCACCGACACAAATGAAGAAGGTGTGCGTACATGAAATCAAAGGGTTACTCAGAACCTAGGTAATCCTTCATGTAACCCACTACCCCCTCTCCAAAAAGGATCTAACAAAGGGAGGGGAAATAATCAGGTTACATATCCTTCCTTTGGAGAAGGCCAATCGCTCTCACTAGAGCAAAGGTTTGCACAACAGGATGAATAAATGAAGGAATTAAGGAGGTTGAATACAGAACTACTTCAGGGTAGTCTTCTTCTTAAGCGTGCTGGAGTCAGTCAACCATGGGAATTTGTTGCAAATACTGAGATGGATCAAGAATATCATCCTCTATCAGTACACCCTCACAGGTCTAATCCTACGAGTCAAGTGCAAAAACAGTTGGCAGTGCTCCCATCAGTTGCAGCACCAACCAACACATCTGTCCAAGCTCCAATCATTGCACCTACCCAAGTCCAAGTTCAACCGGATGTTTCTCAAAAGTTAATAACTACCATTGAGTCATTAACAGCTTGGTTAGAAACTATGGAAGGGAAAAGTGCGCAGGTTCAACCAGAAAAGAATGTTTACCCTGAATGGGTATATTCAATCTCTCCTCCATCCAGTTTTGGAAATCATGTATTCCCTATTTTCAATGGATCAGGTGACCCTGAACAACATTTGACACATTACGTGTCTTGTTGTTATCCTATGATGGGAACTCCAGAGCAAAAATAAGTATTAAAACTCAGATGCTTCGTACGGACCTTGCAAGGACCAGCCTTTGTCTGGTATACAAGCTTGCAATCCCGGTCAATTACTGGATGGGAAGATCTCCATCAACAATTCCTTCTTCTGTTCAGCTAAAATTGGCCAAAGACAATAGTTTTTGATCTTAAAAACTATAAGAAAAGGGAGAATGAAAGGGTCTCAGATATCATTTCCCGCTAGAAGGGATTAACATATTCCCTAAGCTTAGCACTCCCTCAAGAGAAATTGTTTCCAATCTTTGTAGAAAATCTACGTGATGAATTACGCATGTTGTTGATCCCTGTGAAATACACAAGAGGGTTTTGATACCTTACTTCAATCGCTCAGAAGATTGAAGATTCCCTTATATAGGCTAAGGATAAATATCGTGTAATTTCATCAGCTCCAGGAAAGAGAATGGGTAAAGAATAAACTGCTATAGTTATGCTTAAACAAGCACCTATACCTGTTTCTACTTCAAAACCTTCATCTTCTCGAAGGGCTCCACCTCCTGAGCGCCAACAACAAAGGCCATTTCATCCAGACGATGAAAGAGATCAAAGATGAAAACAATTTGAGGATATGAAGATCAAAACACACTCTTTTCGAAATGAACAAGTTCCTGGTTACTTCATTTCGGCTCTGGAAAATAATCAGGTTCAATTTCCAAGGCCTAAGAGGACAAACAAGGATGGAGATGAAGACCGTCCCAATTATTTCCCTTTTCATCAAATGTTTGGGTATCCCATCCAAGCGTGTTTTGTCTTCAAATACCTCCTGCAAAAGATGGTCGACTTGGGACAAGTCAAACTGAAAGGTTCTTCATCTCAGGTAGCATGTGTTACTACTATAGTTCTAGAGGTGGAAGGCGAATGGAAATAAGTCAAAAGAAAAAATGCACAAAATTATGATGATTGGATGGCTAGAAAGACAATCAAATGAACCCATGCTATTTTGCGAACACAATTAAAGAAACCGATTGTGTCTTCTTCCATGAATGTTGCGGCAAAACCCTCTTCATCAGAGCTAAAGTCCTCAAAAAATGGCATGATTCAATAAAAGCAAAAGAATCAGAAGAAGATGAGTATGTGTCAAAGCCTAAGATGTCTTTGACTCTAGCAGACATCATTCCATCTACTTCAATGACACGGGCACTGCCCCACCAAACGGCACAGCCTAAACAAGCTAATCAGGTAGAGTCTTTATCAGACGAATAGTTAATCTTCGGTTCTGTTAATATGAATCAATTAACGGATCCATATGCCAGTCGCAGTTTCGATTTCGATGAGCCTAAATTCCTTGTATCAAATAGGGGAATCAGAGGAAGTTCCAGAGGCTCAGGATACAGGGGAAGACATGGATAATTCAGAAGCCACTATTCCAATTCTACCCCTGTTAGAACTGTGTATGCAACAGAAACTCGTGGTAGAGCCCTTCAGTGAGCTCAGCAAGAACAAGAAAGATCTTCTACCAATAGCAAATTCAGTCCTGGCACAGTAATTTTGGAAGACTAGTTGAAAGTTCTATCTTCTTCCTCTCAGCATGTAAATGGATCTAATTGCTCTAATCTTCCAAAACCAAAAATATTGCCAACTCCTATCCCAATACAAGATGAATCAACTTCCAAAGCATCTGCTTCCAAGGTACCTGCTAAACCACATATTCCTGTTGGTAAACGCAGACCTCTGGATCAAAATTATGATGTATTGAAACACTTGGCCCAAGTACCATCCATGTTATCAATTCTGGATGCTCTGAATCTATCAAAAGATCTTCGGGAAGAACTCATCGAGGCTTTGTCAAGAACTCCTGATTTTGAAACTGAAATTGCTACAGCTAAAGTCAATCACATAGAGAATAATCCTGCAGAATTCCATGAAATAATATCTTTTATTGATGAAGATGAAGATGATATTGTTCATGGGAATATTAGACCTTTGTACTTATCTGGGAAGGTCAATAGCATAGATGTTCGAAGAGCTTTCATTGACAATGGTTCATGAGTCAACCTCATTCCCATTCATACACTTCGTCGATTGGGCCTCATGGAATCTGATTTATTTCCTTCTACCATGATGTTAAAAGGATATGATAAAAATGAACAAGAACCACTGGGTGAAGTTACACTCAGAACTCAGTTTGGAAATCTTGTATCCAATTCGGATTTCATGGTTGTTGATCAAGACTCTGCTTTCAACATCTTGCTTGGAAGACCCTGGCTACATCAACATGCGGCTATGCCTTCATCATACCATCAATGTCTCAAATATTGTTTCGATGGTCAATTTGGGACATTGTTTGGTGATAAGTCCCCGTTCAAGACATGTGAGTCTCAATTCATTGAGGCAGAATTCTATCACATGAAGGGAACGGAGAAATCCACAATAAAGGAGATTACCAAAGTTAATGCTCCATATGGTTTGGAGAAGATTCCATTAAATCCATTTACACATGTGAGTACAGATTATGTGTTTCCTATCAGTCAAATTGACAAGATAGACCCAAATCAAAATACTCTTATGGAAAGATCCATAATGTCAACTACGACAATCGAGCTAGACAATATGGGAGAAATTGGTAACCCACCATGTAGTGATGAAAGAACAAATGGTGACGTCTTCCTTTCATCTGGTGAAATCCAACAAGTCTATACTTTCCAAATTAGGCCAGAAGAAGTTATAGCAACATTGGAGTTGAACAATGATGTCGATTCTCAATCCATCATCTCCTCTTTATTTCCCAAAGAAGACCCTTCATCATCAATCGGGTCGGAAATGGAAGCTTCTTCTTCAAGATATGCAAATTTTCACATCTCTTCTGATCATGAAAATTTTTCTTTATCATCTACTATGCAAGTAGAAATAGAAGAAATAACACATGATGAATAAGAAGAGGAAGATCTCAGAGATGCTCCTCCAACATTTGAAGAGGGTATCTCTACCACTGTGGATGAACGCAGAGAAATAAATCTGGGTACAAAAGAGGATCCACACCCCACTTTAATCAGTGCGGCCATGACTCTTGAAGAACAAGAGATGAATATTTCTTTTCTAAAGAAAAATAGAGTTATATTTTCTTGTAACTATACAGAAATGCCCAGGCTTGATCCTGATGTTGCTACTCATCATTTGGGATTACCAGAAGAACATCGAGGATTTAAGCAAGCCGTGAGAAGAACACACCCAACTTATGCTTCCAAAATTGAAGCTGAAGTGGATACACTTATCAAAGGTAACTTTGTTAGAGAAGTTCAGTATCCCAAGTGGTTGGCTAATATTGTACCTGTAAACAGAAGAACAGACAAATTAGAGTTTTCATCGCTTTCATAGATCTTAATCGGCATTGCCCTAAGGATTATTTACCAGTTCTAATTACATAACTTTTAATTGATGCAACAGCTGGCTATGAAGAACTTTCCTTCATGGATGGATATTTCGAATATAATCAGATCCGAATGGCCCCTGAAGACGAGGAATCCACATCCTTTAGAGCCCCTCAGGGAGTGTTTTGCTACCGGGTAATGCCTATTGTCTTAAAGAATGTAGGTGCAACAAATCAGCGTGCCATGCATCGTATCTTCAAACCCTTCTTAGGGACGTTTTTTGAATGCTATGTAGACGATCTGGTGGTTAAATCCAAACAACATTCTAATCATTTGGCTGATTTGGAGGTCATATTACGCAAGCTTTGACAACATAATTTGAAGATGAACCCCTTAAAATGTTCTTTTGGGGTAACCTCAGGAAAATTTCTCGGCTTTGTTGTACGCCATCGTGGTATTGAAGTCGATCCTGAGAAGCCCAAGTCACTCCTTTGTATGTCACCTCCTCGAAATTTGAAATAATTAAGAGGAATTCAAGGACACTTAGCCTATATTCGGCGTTTGATCGCGAATTTGGTAGGAAAAAGTTTACCCTTTACCAAATTGATGAAGAAGGGAGTCACTTACCAGTGGACTGAAGAATGTCAAGAAGCATTCGATATTCTCAAGAAATACCTCTTGAGTCCACCGGTACTCATGAAAATTGTTGAAGGAAGACCACTTATCCTCTACGTGACAGCTCTAGAGCGATCATTGGGTGCCTTTCTTGCTCAAAATAATGATGCTGGGAATGAAAATAGCCACTACTATCTCAGTCGAACTATGCTTGAAGTAGAAACCCAGCATTAAAGTATTGAGAAGTGCTGCTTGGAATTAATCTTTGCAGTTCAGAAGTTGAGAAACTACCTAAAACATCACGAGGTCCAATTAGTATCTTGCAATAACCCGCTCAAATTCATCCTTAGTCATCCAATGCTTACAGGACGTCTGGAAAGGTGGGCAGTTATTTTGCAGGAATTCGACATTCAGTATATGTCTCAAAAGGCAATAAAGGGCCAAGATCTGGCTGATTTCTTTTCTGAACACCCTTCTGTGGAAGACACATCTTCAGATATTGAACTCCCTGATGAGGAATTATTCTCTATTCAAGAAAGTCCTCAGGCATGTGAATTGTATTTTGATGGTGCTTCTAGAAGTCCAACAGGGAGGAAAATGGAAAATCCTAAATTCATCAAAGATGGCTCATGAATTGTGCTCATTTCTCCAGAAAAGGCAGTGTTACCTTATTCCTTCTTATTGTGGGAAGGTGGTACCAATAATGAAGCAGAATACCAAGCTCTCATCACAGGCTTGGAATTAGCGCTTCAAGCACAAGTGAATCACTTAAAAGTGAAAGGTGATTCAGACCTAGTAATCAAACAAGTCAATGAGGGATTATGCCATCAGAAAAAAAGAACTAATGCCTTTGTATGATTACGTCAGAGAGTTAATGGAGGAATTCCCTTCGGAGCCGGCATTTTCTTATGTCCCATGATCAAAAAATTATTGAGCTGATGCACTGACTAATATAACCATAGCTCTGGCAGATCCAAATCGGGACGAGACAACCATAAGTATTGCCCACCTTCGTGCAATTTCACCTTATGTTCGAATCAGAACAGAGGAAATTAATGAAATTAGTCCCATTCCTGAACCGTATGGTCATACTACAGGATGTATGTCACCTATCAAGGAATACCTTCAAAATGGAACACTTCCACCCGATAGAGCCGAGAAAGAACAAATCTGGCGACATGTGGTCAAATTTACTCTTTATGATAGCCCAGATCACCTAGAGAAAATTCTCTACAAACGTGGTTTTGATGGAGTTCTCTTCAAATGCATTGATGGTGAAGAGACAATGGCTGTCATGAAAGAAGTGCATGTAGGAGACTATGGTGCCCACCAGTATGAACAAAGACTGTCTGATCAGATTCGAAGGCTTGGATACTTTTGGCCTTTAATGATACAAGATTATGTTGATTTCATAAAGAAGTGTCATTCATGCCAATTACATACCAACTTCATTCATGAACCTCCATAGATGCTTCATACAGCTAAATACTCATGGCCATTTTCCACATGGGGAATGGATGTGGTGGGACCTTACCCTTCAGCTACGACCAAGTTGTTCAAGTACATTATTACTGCTACTGAATTCTTTTCCAAATGGGAAGAGGCAATACCTCTCAAGGAAGTCAACTCTAAATGATTTGTTAGCTTCATCAAGTCTAACATCATTACCCGATTTTGTGTCCCTCATACCATATTGAAGGACAATGGCACCGACTTCTGTTCATCCAAGGTGAAGAAATTGTATCAAGAATACAACATCAAATCAAACCATTCATCTTGGTATCATGCAGCAGCCAATGTCCAGATAGAAGCTTTCAACAAGACTCTGTCAAATATACTGCAAAAGATGGTGGATAAAGATAAGAAATAACGGCCTGATAATCTCTTTCATTCATTATGGGCTTATCGGATGACCACCCTCACTGCAACTCGATAAACTCCATATTCATTGGTATATGGAACTGATGCAGTCTTTCCAATTGATGTTCAACTACCCTCGATCAAAGTTTCCATTTCTGATCAATCATCTACAGATGAACAATATCAAATGCGATTGAATGAATTGGAACGATTAGATGAGAAAAGATTGTGCACTTTGCACCACTTGGAAGTCTATCAGAATCGAATAGAATGAGCTTTTAACAAAAAAGTTAATCTTCGTTCATTCACTCAGAGAGAATTGGTATTAGTTCTCAGAACTCCAATTATACCAGGAAAGAAACATCCCAAGCATGATCCAAAATGGGAAGGACCTTACTCAATACATAGGGTCTACTCCAATGGAGCTTATTCATTAATCTCTATGGATGGAGAACTCATCACTACTCCAACCGATGCCAGATTTTTGAAGATGTATTTTGTATAAACATAAAATAAATCATCCGTGGTCCGGTATGACCTTAAAATGCACCACCGTCCAGAAAGACGTTAAACTGCATCATTAATGGCCCATGCATATGACCCTAAACTATTTGCACGTACGTCCAACATGACGTTAAACTGTGTCCCCTTCATCGTCCTTGATATATGACGTTAAACTAAACAGAAATAGTCCATACATATGAAATTAAACTATTTTAATTCCTTTCGTCTCACATAATGTTAAATTGTGACGTCCCAACTACATGACGCTAAACTGTAGAGAAGTCCCTTACGTCCAGCATGACATTAAACTGCACCATCCACAGTCCATGCATATGACCTTAAACTATTCGCACTTTCGTCCAACAATACGCTAAACAATGTCGTCCCTTTTTCATCCATCATGACATTATAATGTGAAGAAAGTCCCTAATACGTCCAACATGGCGTTCAATGGTGTACTCTTTTGTCCTTACTGCATGACATTAAAATGCACAGTCGTCTTTTTTTCCAACATGACGTTAAACTGTGTCGTCTCCATCGTCCTAACTACATGATAGTAAACTGTATAGAAAGTCCTTTGATATGTCCTACATGACATTAAACTATACATTGTCCCAGCTACATGACACTAAACTGTGCAGCACCAATAGTCCTAACTCCAAGACTTTAAACTGCATAGTCCCTTTATATGTCCTACATGACATTAAACTCTGCATCATTAAGGTTGTTTTTACCTATTGTTTCTCACACCGAGTATGACTCATGTGATCTTAGAGAAAACCTCAACCATAATACTCTATCTGGGATACCAACCATGTGTAAGTCCCAATAACATCATTTTTTAGGTCGTTTTCCCCAAGAACAACTTGATCGTTAATTCATTCTTTAATTAAACTACACGGACTTTGATCCTTTCCTTCCAGGCTGGGTACTTAGGAAACCTCCCAAGGTTCAATCCCCAAACCAATCTCTTCTCATCGGTTCACCTCCGTCTCATACGTTGTTGATTCGTGAAATCGCCTCTAGAATGAATATATTTATATTGTTTCACTTTCGTCCTTGCTATATGATGTTACACTATACAAAACTTTTGTCCAGTATGACAATAAACTACAATATTCTTTTACACCCTCACCTGAGAGGGAATCATTATTTACATTGATTTTCAATCATATTTCATTTCAAAGACTATGTGCATACATGGGAATACCTGAACCTTTTATCTTAGGTTAAATCATCATTGCACTAAAGTCCCATTTCACCATTCACATGTACGAACCAAATTTGTACAAAGGGTATTTCTATAACTACGTGGGCTTGATTCCCATCCTTATGGGATATGTAGGAATGTTCGAGTGTCCCTCGAATCCAGCCCCAAGTCTTTGGTACTAACCCCAAATTCCACTTTCAGTCCCATGGCTGAAAAGCCCCCATGAAAACACACATTGTGTATTTATTATAATGGTCCAATCTCTATGACCCTAAACTAAGATCTCCAATCCTTTTGTCCCACACGACGTTAAACTATAGTTCAAGAACTACATATGGATTGATTCCCATCCTTATGGGATACGTAGTGAAGTCCAACATTTCCATTTAGGACCCAGCCACAACATGATTATGGTTAGTATTGATTTGTGTATCTCTGCATACATTGGACAATACACATATTTATGTGTCGTAATCCCAACCATAAATATTTTCAGATCCTCATAACACTTTTCTTGAATTCTAGTCACAAAAACATCAAACATATGAGAATTATTTTGCCTGACTATGCAGTACATGCCCTTAGGTGGCCTTGCATAAACAGTCTCCATAACAGATTTGTCAGCCAAAAGATACTATTATTTGACTATATAGAAAATTCCATTAGGTGGCCCTGCATAATTCAACCCCCTAACAGATTTGTTAAATACTAGTAACTTCATTCTTGGGAAGAAAGACTCTTTTGTCCTTATTGGTCTTAAATGACAATATGTAGGGATCTGCAAAAATAGCCATCCTTAACATATTTGTCCCATAT
This sequence comes from Viscum album, assembly GCA_963277665.1. Lineage (NCBI taxonomy): Eukaryota > Viridiplantae > Streptophyta > Magnoliopsida > Santalales > Viscaceae > Viscum > Viscum album. The sequence continues at coordinate 993,699,235 of OY728145.1, read as the reverse complement.
CCTTTTTCATGATCTGAAAGTATTCAAGTAAACGGATTATATTCTACTTCCCTATGTTTGGGTCAGACCTTTGTAGGAGTGATATCCATCCAGTTCTTTGATAATCTTGTTTGGAAATATCTTCTACATATTCAAGTACCTCTTTCCATACAGAAAACTCTATAATTTGGATATTTTGAATCTCCATAAACTTTCACTGGCTTTTTAGCACTAGGAAAGTAAATTTCTGAGAGTTCTTTTTCCTGGCTATGCAGCACGTGCCCTTAGGCGGCCTTGCATAAACAGTCTACATAACAGAATTGTTAGCCAAAAGATATTATTTATTTGACTATGTAGCCAATGCCCTTAGGTGGACCTGCATAATTCAAACCCCTAACGGGTTTGTTAAATAACAGTAACTTCATTCTTGGGAACTATTTCTTCTAATTCATTTTAGCTCTTTTTCATATCATTCCTCAGGTTCAAATATTCTTAAGTCATAGTTTACATATTTTCCCTCATACATGAGTATGGTACTATGTTTTCAGATGAATTGTCAAGGAATTGAGTCAATTTTAATCAATTTCAGTCAAAGCTATTTTGACCTTAAACATTAGCCTTTTTATGTCCAACGTGCATGTCTTTAAACTGCCCATATAAGACAAAGGAACTCTGAATAAAAGTCAAGTTCCAGCTCACTAAACATACATTTTGTATGATTTAGGTAATATTGATCAATTAAAAGGTTCAAAGTTTGTAGGGTTATTTACATTAATCCTAGTAAAAATAAAACTATGATTACTAGGTCCATTGGCTTAGGTAAAATTTAAATCAGGTAGAAGGAAAATACATGCACAAGTGATTGAAGATGAAAGAATTCTTTCCATTTAATGCACACGAATTAGAAGGACATCCATAGATTGGAGTCTCTTATCTTTTCCAAGAAATTACAAAAGACTGTCAACATAAGTCTTCAATTGATGAACCACATCTTGATCTTCATCAGCAACTACTTAAAGCTCATGCACTCGACCAACTTCACTCTTTTCAGCCTGATGGAGTGCTTTTTTGGCATCCGCAATGGTCTTCATACCATTCGTTTGAACTCCCTCTAGTGAATTATTGTGTTGATCAAGCTCCCCCGTAACAACATCTAACTGTTGCTGAAGGTGCATCTTCTAGACAACTTTTTCTCTGATCTTATGCATCAGCTCCTTCATCCTGGTAGTATAGTCAGCCTCAGCTCGGGATACCGCAACCTCAAATTCGCCGATGTTGACTGATATTTTCACCCTGGTAAGATATTCATGACACCTTTTCTCCTGCTCCATCCTGAAGATGACTTGTTTCACCAAGGTATGGATCTCTTGGTATCTAGAACCGCCAATTCCTAGCAAGATATACTGGGATGAAAATTGAGGGATCTTCGATGATAGATCTTCTAAAGGCACCTCAGATATGATTTTCCATATGTTGTTCCATGCCTTTCTTCATGAGAAGATGAGCTCCTTAAGCACCTCTGGGTCTGATTCAATATCATCATCACATGGGGGCATGCAATCTAGGATTAATGCACTTAAGGAAGTTTCATGTTCTGCTCCTTCCCCCCTGACCTATGCTTCTTCACATTCAATTCTAATTGGGGAAGAGGCTGGGTCCTCACCTCTAGATCTTGCCACTGCTGTTGATGGCCCTGCATAATTAATTGAAAGCTTTTGTTAATTTCAAAGGATAACAAGATAATCGATTGTCTTGAAAATTAAGTAAAATCACAAATATTATTATCCCTTACCCAACGGTAGATCAGCAACCTGAATAGACTCCTCCCCATCTTTCCCAATCTCAACAGGATCTTCAAGATGGGTTTCAAGAGGGTTTACTGGATTTAGATCTACTCAAGATAATGTTACTACAATAGTAGGGTTGACATCAATGTTCACACCCTCTTCATGAATTGGTAGTTCAACATCTTCTATGGATGGAACTGCATATTATCTTCCATCATGATTAGAAGTATAAATAATAAGAAAATTTACTGGGCGAAGGATAACACTCACACCCAAGGTCTTCTATGTCACATGATAACATAGCATGATCATAAAATTCTTATAAAGACTTGCCACGATTCATCATTTCATCCAATGATGTTTCAGAATCCTGGATAGTCTAACCAGTAGGAGCATTGGATGTGTCTTCTTGGCGACTTAAGTCCTGCGGCCCCTGACCCTGGATAGCATCTTGGGATAAAATCACAGCATCAGTTGCAACAGCCGCCAGAAGCTCTAATGTAGGAGTTGAACCTGAAGTGTCACAGAATAGAGGTCAGTTGGTGTTTCGTTCAACATTTTTTATGAAGCAATGTTAACATACCAGAAACAGGTTTTTCTCTTCTTGCAACAGTAGCAGGAGGGATACTGGGAACATATACTGGCTCTTCTTCAGGAGCAGCCAAGTCAGCTTGAATCTATGATAGTTCCACAACACCCTCCGTGGTCCTTGAAGGAGGATCAGTCCTTTCCCGCAGGGGGGAAATTAAAGAAGCCCCTGTAATCCTTAGGAATATGAATAACCTTTTTATGGGTATAGAATCATGATTATCTGAAGGACTTACCACTGCTAATGAAGCGTTTAGTTGTGGAGTTCCTCCTTCGATGCCTTTTCTTCTTGGGTTTTTTGGGAGAATCAGCAGTCTCCCTTATTGGAACTTGGATTGGAAAATGGATGGTCGTTTCCAGCTCCTAATTCATGGCCTACTAGCCTAGAGATATTTCAGCTGGTTCGCGAGGAGATTCAACAGCAACCCCGATGGCAGTACCACCAAGGCTATATTGTGGTGAAGGGACCTCAGTAGTTCCTTTCTTTGCAAGTTGCAATATGAAGAAAATAACTTCATTATGTAACAAAGCTTTGACTGGAATCAAGTTTCAAATTCAATAAGGAAAGAAAACTTACATCTTCAGGAGCCACGTAATCGTGCCACTCCTCATCAGTCCCCTCAGCGGCACCATGATCAATCAATTCCTTCACCCGCCTGGTGACAGGAACGGACTCATCAGTGACGTATATGACCATTCCCAGCTCTCTGATGTAAGCCTACACATCATTGAGGTTACCCTTGTATTGGATATTTGTATAAGCCAGGAGATTCCCTATTTAAGGAAGTTGTAGGCCCTCACACAAATCCAGCCAGGCGGTCTCAGTACCACAGTATAAACCTTGCCATAACTGGACCACCTCTGGTCTTAGATATGAAGGCTACAAGGAAGGTCCTACAATCTTTGACTTCAATTTCTTCCCAGCACCTGCAACTACAGATAGATAATAAGAAAATAAGACTTATTTCATTATAAATTAGAAGTGATTAAATTACGACAATGAAGTAACTCACCAGGAGTTGATGGAGTGGGTCTTTTAATTTTGTCCAGAGGATTATATCGGGCACAAAACTGCTTTTCCACTGGTTGCATCTCATCATCCCCATCATGGGAATCCAGTGAATCAGTTCTAGAGGAGTAATATGCAGAATCAACTTCAGGTGGGGAATCATCACCTTCATGAGGAAGGGTTTCTTTTTCTACATTACTCTTCCTTTTCCCCACTTGATAAACTGGGTGATTTAGCTCCCCTTTGGGGTATGATGCTATCTATTGTTCGGCATAATATGTAGTCAAATCATGTGCCACTTTTTCAACTGGTAGATCAAATACTGCCCGAGCCTTCTCCCTTGACGTCAGTAGCCATAGTTTCCGAGCAAACATCAGATGTTTCTCTAACCCGACATGTACTGGAAAAGATACATGAATTTTTTGCAGAAATTTGAATTGACATGAAAATCTATATGAAGCATAAGCCTCACATATAATTTCTCCTTTAATCCTAGAAACTAGCACACCATCCCTGCAAGCTAGCATGTATGCCCTTAAATCCAGGTGGGTTGTTCCATCATCGACAAACCACCCGGTTGGCGGATTTCCATAGGGAAAAAAGTTGAATTCCTTAAACATGCTCAACCTCACTTTTATGTCATAGCCATTAACATCTAATGGAGCAACTCCATAGAATGCTTTCACTGATTGCCTGAAAGAACATCCACAAATTTGTAATCCATTCTATACATTGTATGTCCTGAAGTGAGTGGCAATCCATCCCCATAAAACTTGGAATGGTCCCACTATTCTTAAAGGAGATTTACCCATGACGACATGAAGTAAACTCCTGTGAATATTTGCTAAAATGGGGGTAGCCAAACCAACCATTTTTCCCTCAGCCAACTTTTTCGCAATGACGAAGGTCCCTAGCCTGACGCCTCCCTTCGAATCCCTGACTGGAAAGAGATAAATGCTGAGCCACATTGCCAAAAAGCCCGCCAGATGAGTCTTCATTGGGATCCTTTGATTCACCTCATATCCCCACTTCTCGAACTCTCCTGCTTCTAGAGTTGGCCAGAATGTGCCAAGAGCACCCCTCTTCTTAGGTTTTGGGCAGGTGATAGGATGTTTGGGCCTCTTATCCTTGGATTTATTTTTCTTGGATCCTTTTTCTTTCAGCTCCTTCTCCTTTGGCTCCCCCTCTTTCTTCTCAATAAAAAATATATTCATCCATTACACTAGATGAATATCCTTTCTAGAATCTGTTAATGAGGTCTCTAAACTTTTGAGCCTGTGGAAGATCTTAAATAATTCTCGAGATAAAGCAAGAGTCTTCTCTGAATCATTCCAAGGCACCTTGGGTGGAATGAATTCATCATACATGTCACCCAAAATTGGATCCCCTGAGATCTTGTGGAAATCCCACAAACTGATGCCTACTTCTCTATCATTCAGATGGAAATAATTATTTGTTAGACTTCAGTGGCTGAGTATATCTGGCACGAAGTTATCATGTCTGTAATCATATGTTTTCCCAACCCAAACAGATTCGTATATCTCCACTTATTTCATATCCTCGACAAACTCTGCACAGGTTTGTCGCACCCAGTATGCCCACATCCAAGTTGGATTCACGCCTCCCCCAAGACAAAAGTCCCATCTTTTCTTCCAGCCTTTATATTGACTCATCTGAGCATTTCGTAAGATTGAAGGATGACAATGTGGTTGCATCTCAGGCATATAAGGTTTCAAATCTGGCATACAAGGGCTATGATGCATCATGTGGGCCTTCTCCACTGTTCCAGCATTTAGAAATACTCCTCCACCTGAGATATTTGTTGAAGAAAAGTTGGTGTAATTTTGAAACCATGAAAATGGGAGATAGTTCTTTTCTTCTGGAATAGTAAATTCTCGCAGATGACCGTAGTCATACAAAGGAAAATAAATGCTTTGAGGGAAGTCGTGATGATATTTCTTTAGATACTTATCCAAATCCGGAAGAGTGCTAATTTTGACGGTATAATAATCATGTCCAATGATGTTCACCATATCATCAATCTGATTGCTAGCCTGTTCATAAGATATTCTGGTTCTAAGAGCCATTTATTCTGCACAAAAGTTGAGTAAATTAACTTTTAAGTAAGTTCATTTTTCATAAAATTTGTGAAGGAATTTCAGAAAAAATGGAAAAGGAATTAAGGCGCACAAGTCTGAACATGGCACGCAAGTATGGATGTGTCGCGCAAGTGTTAATGTGCCGCATAAGTTTCTATCATGCAAGTATCACCGCACAAGTCTTATTACCTTGACAGCAGCGCGACAGTGAAGAAATAACAGAAAACGAGAGACTTGTACGGCGAAGGTGACCTACGTGGCGAGAGCTCGAGAATCCAGAAATCAGATGCTATGCGCAGCAAAGGACAATGTATTTATAGGCCAGGCTACCCACTTGCGCGCCTACAGTAGGTGCACTCCAGCCATGTGTGACTCACACTTGCGCGCCACCCTCTGCACCATCAACACTTGCGCGTCACTTTTCCTTTGGTTTTCTTCTTTTCCTCAGAGTCACATCCTCATTTATTTCGGATCCAACTCTGAGGGGGGACTTTTTTTGACGCTCCTTTTTCGTCACATTGTCTAAAATAATGGAAAGGGAAATGACTTAGCAAAAATTGATCCATCCTTTGAAGAAAACATCAAAAATCGACAAAGGCTTGAACAAGGCTTCAAAAGAAGAAGGGTCATGCAAGTTTCTTCACTGTCGTGCAAGTATAATTGCGCGCCACCTAATTGTCGTGCAAGTGACTTGCGCACCCTAAAGGATAACTGCCCGCGGTATTCTACAGCCTATAAATAGACCCTGTGGCCCCCCCATTCGAGAGGAATGTTTTCCAGAAACTCAGATTTGAGGTTCCGGCACCCTATAATATTCTTAAAGCATCCGAAATAGTTATAAGGTCATTTATTACCTAGAACGGAAGATCTAAAGAGGGGGATGAAGGCCTAAGTGTTGAAACTCATCAACACTTGTGCGTTCCTGAGTGGCCAGACCTTAAGGGAAATGGAAAGACATGCACGCCTCCTAACTCCTTGAATAGAACTTGCGCGCCACTCTTCTGGAAGAACCTCAAGATGATTCTAAAGGCTTTAACCAAGAGTCGTTCAAGTATTACCCTGCTGGTTAACCGTCGCGCAAGTACCCATGTGTCGCGTAGGAATACCTATGCGACCAGGACTTGCCTGCCCACGCAGTACCTACGCGCCTGCCAGGACTTGCACGCCCCTGCCTTTTTGGGTGCCCTTTTTTCCCATTTCACCCCTCTTAAGCCATTACACCTCTTCTATTAAAGATTCAGTCTTCAAGACACTCTTCAAAGACATTTATGGTATGATTTCCTGATTTGAATTCCTTATCTAAAAGTAATTCTGTTGAATATCTCTCAAAACCTATTGATTTACACATCTTTATGTCACTAAAGATTGATATTTCATTCATTCAACCTCATCCTTTAAGATGAGAGAACTCATTAACCTGTGCCTCCTTTTCATGAATAAGCCCCAATCATAATTCTTAACCTGGGCCTCCTTTTCAGGAATAATCCCCAGTCATAATTCTTAACTTGGGCCTCCTTATCAAGAATAAGCCCTAGTCATAATTCTTAACCTGGGCCTCCTTTTCAAGAATAATCCGCAGTCATAATTTTTAACCTGGGCCTCTTTTTCAGGAATAATCCCCAGTCTCAAATATGGGAATCCTCTTCAAGAGTAAGCCCCAAGTCCCTTAATTTTTCAAGTCTCTTAACATGGGATTCTTTTTCAGGAGTAAGCCCCAGTCTTAATTTCTCTTAACCATTCCTAATTTACCTTTGATCTGGGATTCCTTCTCAGGAGTAAAAAACCCAATCACAAGTTCTCTCCTAATTTGGGCCTCCTTTTCAAGAGTAAGCCCCAAGTTAGAGTATTCAAATCTCCATGAAGAAGATATACCTTTATGGACCCTGTTCCTGGATTTCTTCCCTGAAGTAAATCATAATCTTTATTTATCCGGGTAGTCATACATACATAAGTCCCACATTATTTCTTATGATTGCATATTTCATGGCACAATTTTCGGATTTTTACCAATACCTCTTGTTTCTCACACCGATCATGACTCACGTGAGCTTAGAGTGTAAAAGTAATTATGACATCCTACTTTGAGCCATAAATCATAAACATCATACTCTCTTACTCGAATGACATGGGTTCTGATTCCTTTTCTAAACAAAGGATAAATAGGTAACCCATCTGTGGGTTCGATCCAAACTGTGAAATAATCCATGTCCTTCTAAATGGAAATAATCTTCAAGTGCCCCACTGAGTGGGTTTAAAACCAGCATGGTCATCATAATGACCAAGAGACTTCTATATAATTGTGTCAAAGGATACCATTGACTAAGAATCTCTAATAAATACAGATTATTCTCTCTCAATGAAGTACCCTGAATACATATAAAAGATTCTCTAAATTTCTTACATATTTAATCATTGATTGTCTGATCCAAAGGAAAGGTCATTTTTTACTTGGTAATGTAATATGGATTCACGAACATAACTTAAATCTATAAAGTGAGTCCCGTAGTAGAAAATAATTCACCTAAAAAAGGTGTGATGAGTCCGACCTCCCATCCTCTCAACCAGTGCAAACTCCTAAGCCTCATCAGTCCACAAACTAATTAGATCCTACCTTTTGAAAGTAGGTCCAAATGGATGTGAATCATTGGATGTTTCCGATTCTACGAACAAACCCGTTAGAAACCGATTGGAATGTTTCAACCTTCAATCAAGGAGTTCATCCCCAAATTTCGAGGGAAATAGTAGTGGCATCCCAAGACCTCTATGGAACCCTGCTCCCAGATGGATAGGAAGAGGGGATCATGGTTATTAGTTCAATGATCACCTAGATGGTATCGTGTCCCTTGTACTTTCACGGTAAACCTGTCATGAGGTCCATCAATATACCATCTCTTTTCTTCTCGAGTAACTCAAGTGGATGTGCCAAGCCTGTTAGAACCAGATGCTTAACCTTCACATAATGAAAAGTGAGGCATCGTGAAATGAACTCTGCCACATCCTTCTTCATTCTAGGCCACCAATACAAACATTGGAGATCATGGTATATCTTTTCCACTATTGGATGCACCGCTAAGGGGGAGGTGTGAAACACCCACAAAAACTCCTATCACAACATCACTATTTCAATAGTTCACCCTCTGAATTGGATGATGTTCTCCCCACCCATCGAATATCCATCATGGTCCTTCCCCATGGATAACTAAGAACATCAGGCCTCATAGTCGACATCCCCAATCTATGCCTCCCTCACTCATTGCATGAGTGGGGAGTGAAAACCATCAACTGAATTAAGCTTCTCCATCACCATCTATGAAGGATATCTGCATTGTAGCTAACTGATCTGACATATCAGTCAGCAACTAAAACCCAGTTCTCATACTAAGCATTCAGGCCACCAAGATCCCTTTCCTAGGAGTATATACTATCTCAAATTCATAGTCTGGAACTAACTCATGACACTACTACTATATCATGTTCATTTACTTCTAGGATAAGATATACATGAGTATTTTGTGGTTATAGTAGATGGTAAACCACTCACCAATCAAGTAGTACCCCAAAATATTCAATGCAGGGAATATAACTGTTTGCTTAAGATCATGGGTTGCGGAGTTCTGCTAATGCTGCCTCATCTGTCAGCAACTGTAGGCAATAACCATCTTTTCTTCCATCGGGACACAACCCAGTCCAAACCCTAATGCATCATATAACACAACATACCCAATACCCTCATCTAGAAGTATGAAGATATGGGTTCTCGTTAGTCTCTACCTATACTCCTAGAAACTATACTGGAACTTCTCTGTCCATAAGAAGGGATTTCCATTTTGTGTCAAAGATGATAAGAGTGATGCTACCAAATAAAAATTAGGCATGAAACTCAGTAGTATCCAGTCAAACCCAAGAAACATCTCACCTCTGTCATGCACATGGGTGGCTCCCAAGAAAGCACCACCTCTATCTTCTCCAGGTCCACTACAACTCCAACCTAAAAAATGTAATGTCCCAAAATGTGGACCTGTTGAATACAAAATTTCCACTTAGAGAGCTTCCCAAAAATCGGGTACTCTTCGAGGGTATCCAAGATCATCCTCATTTGTGTCGCGTGATCCTCCTAAGACCCGAGTATACCAAGATGTCATAAAATAAGACCATGATAAACCAGTTAATGTACATCTAGAAGATCATGTTCATGATTCCAATTAATACTATTGGGGATTGGTCACACTGAATGGAATTACCAATAACTCATAGTGTCCATACCTATATCTAAATGATATCTTTGGGAAATCCTAATCCTGTACACGATGCTAATGATAGAGATACATGAGTTACATCTTTAAGAACGACTTTAATCCCTTTAGTTGGTGAAAGAGGTCATTGATTCTCGGTAGTGGGTATTTGTTCTTCATGGTCACATGATTTAGTCACTGATTTCCCCACATAGTCTCATTATCATGTCATCTTTCTTAGTAAACAAATTTGGGGCCACCCAAGGTGAAAGAATGGGCCTCCCGAAGCCCTTTATCTACAGGTCCTTGATCTATACCCCTAACACTCAATGTTCAGTGGGAGCCATCTGATATTATAGCATGAATAGTGGTATCATCCTAGGGTACAGGTCAATGCAGAATTAAACCTCCATATGGAGAGGAAATCCAGGAAAATCATCAAAAATGTTGTCCTCATACTTGTCCACCATTGTAGGAAAACTATGACTCCTCTCATCCACCACACTGAGGGAGAGGCTAGCCAACTGGTATGTGATCGGTTCCACCCTCCTTCAAGAAAGTCCAACCTATAATGCAAGGGTTAATTTCTCACTAGTATAGGAGAACCTAGTCCATCTCCATAGAGACACCACACTCTGTGCCTAAAACAGAAAAACTGAGCATGGATTGTGGATAACCATTCCATACCCATAATGACATTATATGGCCTCAACACCGCTACTAAGAGATCCCAACCGATGCTCTTGACTCTAAGAATAAGCTCAAACTACTGGAACCAATGCATTATTGTCAAATACCTTCTCATAGGAGTCTCTAACTATAAGGATCGAGCCAAAGACTCTACTGGAATCTCCATGCTCTGAAAAAGGTCAGTGGAAATGAAATAGTGATTGGAACCTATGTCTATAATGACTATATATAAAGTTTAGAATACATAGATTATACTTCTAATAATATCTGGAGAATCAAGACCGTAGGCCCATATCACCTGTAGCTGTACCTGCCCGTGTCCACCTGCTATGAGAGCCCGTGTTGGACCAACTGGTGGTGGTGGTGATGGTACCTCGAACCTCCTCCCACTGCCTGATGCTCTACCTGCTCCTCTTCCATGTTCATCTCCCAACAAACCACCCTACATTACCCTCTTTTTATTCCTCAGTGGTCCATCGACTATCTTTTGATCATCTACACAGTTAGTCGGCCAGTCATGAGCTATGTGTCCCTGCCTGCTGCATGCATAACACAAAATTCTCCTCTACTAAATCCCTTGCCCCTGGGAGACTTGTATTGCTAACCATGTTTCCTGGGGTCATCCCCTGAATGTCTTTACCCACATGGGTCCCCAGGTCTGCTGCTTACTACCCACCACTGAAGACTCCACAGATCGATGTCCCCAGGTAGCTCCTACTGTGGGCACCCGCTCCACCAGGATGCTCTCCATAAGAAGATCTTGCTCCAGACCTTCATACTAGGTTGGAATGATATGATATAACATGGATTCATTGATCTCTTGATGAATTCCCTTATCAAAATCTTGATCCCAAAAGAATATTTCTCACCCCATGTATGTAGAGTTTCGAGAGAGCTTAGTGAATCTCTACGAGTACTCTGCTACTGTCATGATACCCTGCTATAGGTGTAGTACCCCAGGATGAATACTGATAAAGGAGTCATAATAAATAATAGCTCCTTGAAGAGGCACTCAAAATCAGTCCATGTGAGGGTCGCCTCATCATGCCTATGGATTCTCAAGTTCCACCATCTCCCCACCAAGCCCTGAAGAAGGATCGTGGCTAAGATCGCCAACTGATTGGGGGTGTCCTCATAAGAAGGAAGACATTGTTGACCGACTCCAGCCAATCCTCAGCTATCTAGGAGTTAAAGTTTCCTCTGAACATGAGAGGTCTCTACTTCTGGGACTCATATAAGGCACTGAGACTGCATGCATACTCTATTGATAAAGCTGGTTGGAACAACTGATCGATGGGTGGTGGTTGCACTGGTGCCCCACCTAGTGGATCCATTTCCATCAATGGTCCCTCAACTAATGACTCATCACTAGGATTTCCATCCCCATGGCCAGGTACCAAAATCCTGGATGGATGACTACATGTAGGCATCCTAAAATAGATCAAGATGAACTAATGTCAATAGATTGTACCTGGTAAGATGACTCTCAGAAAAGAATGGCAAGAGAACACTCACAATTCATATGTGAAGCATGAAACTAGTGTTTTCATGTACCGAGTCTAAAAGAAGAATTCAGGCTCTTGTTGTATGGATACGTCGACAACTACACCAATATGGGACTCTCTGAGTCTGAAAGTCGAACTTGAAACATTCAACACTGTTTTCCCAAAACAAATCAACTAAGCCTAGATCCTTAAGGTAGAACTGACTGCCTATGATACCACTGTGTCACGAACCATCAACAGGGGCCCGTTTCATGACTATCCCAAGCCCGCATTCCAATGATTAGGGGCTGGCGACTGGCACCATAGGCATTATTTTTCATGTGGGTGGAATTTTTCTGAGTAACTGTACACACACACAGAGACACACACATATCCATCCCTTAAATGCGAAAAGTAAACATGAATTTCTCTAAGACATCCATTGAGAGTAATAGTAAAAAACTAAATGTATAGGTGACAGAATATAATCCCAATAAAATACAAGTACAAGATATTAAAATCCATCTGTGGTAAACCCTTCCTAATGGTTAGGTAATGGTGGTGCCACCTAAATCCATATAAGTACACCTCATCTGTCAGAACCCACTGGAAAATACCTGATCCAAGACCACCAATGTCTCTGTGGAAGAATCTTTCATCTACACAGGACACAAAATTTGTGGGAGGATCCCATGAATGGATTCATAACACAATACTGAGTAAGGACCCCAAAAATCAAAGGTAATACCAAAAAATATTTACACACAAAGTATACTACCAATGTGGTACCTGAAGGGTAGCCTCTAAGTAGTAAAATCAAGAGAGAGTCACTAGATTCAACTCACACATGTTTAAATATAAAGAGTGAAATTCAATAGCATAATTTATAAATGCTAAAAAAATTATAATATCGAGACCCTCATCCACGATGAGTCACATTGGCCCACATGGGAACCTAAACCTGCTCGTCACTTAGGCCTAATGGGGAACCTACACCCACTCATCACATAACCCTGGAAGGGAACCTAGACCCACTTGTTATATAGGTAAGTTGGGCCACCTAGAACCACTTGTTACTTAGGCATACTGGGGAACCTATACCCACTCGTCTTAGACTTTTCATCATAGCATGATGCTTGATTCCCTCTCATAGTGCACTTGATTTTGAGAGAATCTTCTGCTCAAGCCAACATTCATTTATCAACATCAATGAAAACTCACTTTGATTATATCAAAATGATCACCTCATTGCGAGGGTCCCAACACTACAAATATCTCGCCAATCAGACTTGTGGTTTGGAAGTGGTATGCCTTTTAGTAAAAATTGATCGGCGTGGTCCAGGCCTGGTCCAACCCAGACAGACTGACCCGACTCGACATGGGGTCCAAAAACCCGATCTGGGTATGACCCATCCCGTTGGGCCCAACCTAGACCAGTTGGGTCTAGCCCAGACTATATGGCCCTCACCCGGTCTGTTGCGCCATCCCAACCCGCTGGAGCAGCACGACACGAGGCTGGCCCACAAGACCGACCCAGCCCGCTAGAGCGGGCTGGTTTGTTCTTCCCGAGAAGCAATGAGCACTACATATATTTAACACCTCGTGGGTCACTTCGGGAACCACAAAAATGGTCCAAAAATAAAATGAGCCTCCAACCGCATGACAGACCGTGACAGCTACCAACTGATGACCTCTGATTACTACCTACAACTGATGCCACGATACTCCTTCGCCACAATAGTGTTCCACCAGTGGGTGCTTCCGTGGGCCACTAAGCTCACTCTGATGGTCTTTTTTCTAATCTGTAAGTCCTGTAGTGATATTGGAGTCTTCGAATCCCCAACAATGTTCTCCAAGTCATCTCTCCATCAATCCAGGTGTCTGATCACATTTGGATCCTCCTGAAAAAATCTAACGTGACCACGGGGGGCTGTTGGCAACGAAATGGAGGGGGAGAGAGATCATAATAAACACCTAAAGCAGTAAATTGTGACTTTTTTTATTTGAATTTTTTTGGTTTCATTAGAAAATAAACTAGATACGTTCAAATAATTTTCATGATATAATCCCCTCTTTAACCCTCTCAGGTAAAAATCCCATTCCCGTAAGGATGATTGATCAAGGGTCAATTTGTTAGTGAATTGAACTAAATTAATCATTTAGAAATGAAGACCAGTGGAAGGGAGGCCACAAAGACAACAAAAAACCCATACTAAAAAATAGATCATTCTTCGGTGAAGAATGATTTTGTTCTTTCATCATTCATCTATCCACAACTCTCATCGATGGTGAGATCCTTTGAAGAGAAAGGAAGTAAAGAAGGTGTTCATAGTCATGAGTAGTTTCTTCATTTTCAAACACATGTTCTCTAGAGGGTTAGAGAAATCTAGAAAATTGTGCTCTGATTCTGATACCCACGATAGGATATTAATTGACATAACACATTTCAACATTTTTGTTACGCTGAGTTGTTGTTTCATTATGCTATTTTTTTATGAAATGGAACAGTTTATTTATCGATTCATGTCATCGAAACTTTTTTTTGTATAAAATAAGCACTTTTATGTTTACTTTATTTTTTCCCTTAAATGGCCTGAAAAATAACTTTTTCCCCTCAACCCACGTACGTCGATGGTATGCCATTACTTTGGTAAAGTTGCTGTTCTAGACAAAACGGTGCCCTCAGTTTTTTAATCCGGACACACATTTAGATGTTTCCATAACCGCACACGTGCACTTATTTTAAACAGATAAAAATAGTTCAACTATTTATTCTGGGCTCACTAGGCCTCATAATCACATGTATTATTATTTTCTATTCTCAAATTAATCCCATAAAAATTTCAAAAAAAATTATATGGAATTTCAAGGAAATTACAATTTCACTATACCCGAGTGTTGAATTTCGAGGTTGAAATTCATTTTAAGGTTAAAGAATGTGACACCCGGAGTTTTTGTGAATTTTTCTTAAATTTTAAATTTATTTTATGGTTTGTGTAACATGTAAAAAAATGTTAGGATATTGTCAAATGAAACTCTGATTTATCCTTCACTATAAGAAACACTCAGTTAACATGCATGACACATGACCTTGAGTTTTAACACAACCACAAAATATTAATAATATAGTCATTTAAACCAAAATGTTATTACCATGGTGTTGAAACTAGTGACATGAAATATAAAAAATAAATGATTAGTAATAAATATAATCGTTTTATAAAAATAAAATATATTAATAATAAGAATAATAATTTTTGATAAAGACTTTACATGTTTGAAAATACTATTTTCTAAAAGAAATTTTATTTATTTATTTTGTAAACAATAATAAAATTTATTTTTTAATATTTTTGGAAATTAAATTTATAAAATTAAATTAATTTTTTAATTTATAATTTTGAAATTATATTATGTTTAATTTTCTATGGTTTTTTTGAGAATTTTCATTTTTTGATGAATAGTGAAAATACAAAATTTTAATTGAAACCTACATTTTAATTTTTTTTTTATTCCTAATATTAAATTAAATTTTAATTTTTTTTAAATGTGTAATTACTTTAATTATCCTTATATTGATCCAATTTATTCCACTTTTTTCAATTTTATATAAAAATTGAATATAAAAATTTTGTATTTTTCTATCAATTTTGCTTTAAACCCCCTCTTTCACACCACTTCTTTGGGATTAATTTTTATTTTTTTTGCAACTTCTATGATTTTAATTTAAAATAATGGATTTTATATTTGGTTTATGGAAAATTTATAATTTATAATAACTACATCCTAATTTTTTACTAAAATGAATAGTGAATGTGGTCAAAATTAATTACCACAATTATAGTAAAAATTGGTTTACGAGAGGGTTAAACTAAGACAATAATAGTACAATTAACCTATAAACTTGACTAAAAACCATTTTATGGTAATATATAAACAAATAAACCAAGTAGGTTCTACAATGGGCCATTTATTTTCCTTGTGACAAATGAAAACCACAAGTGGAGTCTCTTTTTAAAAAACAATAAAGTTCTCCACTCACCTAACGTATAGAATCCACTCACACTCTTCTATTACTCACACCTTAAAACATATTTGGATTGGAGAATATATGACCAAATAACATCCCAAATTCACTACAAACATCCTTTAACCATTAGGATCTAAATAAATCCAACCAAGTATTTTAGTGCAAATCTAAGGAGGATGCCCGAAAAAGAAGTACGTTCAGGAATTTGTTTTTGATTTATTTCTTCATCAAACACCTTCAATTATTTTTATATCATAATATTTAATAACCTAATTATAATAAATTAACTTATATATTGTTTTTTATGTTTACGACCTACAAATATACACACAGTTCCATCAAATGGGCTATAAAATCATCATTTGTGTGCATGGAGGACTACCCTCTCACGAACCGATGATGTTCATTTTTCCATTACCACCTCTCAATGTTGGGAATAATGATGAAAATAAAATTTATATAATTTTTTAGTATATTAATGGTATTATTATTCTTCTATAATTTTTATATCTCACATGATTTCATTATTTTGATTTTGTGGGAATACGATAACATTGTTCATGTGTATGGCGGACTACCGCACCGTGAAGCAATGTGATTCGTTCACGCTTTAATGATATGTATCAAAGATTGTTTTAATTAAAATATGTGATATATATGAAATATAAATTACTATGGAATGATAATATATAATTTTATTTTTTATTCTATCCTATTAGAACAAGAAAAATAGCGTTCATGCATATGTACAACCTACCGTCTCCCTGAATGGTGGATTTCATTTCATATCACTGAATATTATGGGTTACACTACTTTTATATACAAGGAATATATATTATATTTAAAGAATGGTATACATTATGGATTTTATTAAATCATGATGTAATTAATAGGACAAAAAACAATAGGTCATAACATATACAAAACAAAGTGGTTGTCACCCTAAACAGAACTTTAACTTTGAGTTGTTAATAAACAGGTAATATAAAGTCATAAGAAAATAATATATGATATTATATATATTAATATGGTTCTATTATATATTTATAATAATATAATATTCATTATACATGAATTTTGAATGAGTACGATAGAATTCATGATTTATGGTAAGAGAATTCCTAGTCTATCATTCATTTATGAGAGACAAATGCAATATTCACCACTTAATTGATTTTTTTAGCGTATATACTACCCTATGAGATGAAATATCATGAATATAACTTATTTAATGATAATTAATATTTATATTAATTTTAATATTTCTTGGGGATTATGTTCAAATGTTACTCAATCATTAAGCGATTTTGTCTCAATTTTCCTTCTTCGAGACCTAAATTATGTTATACACAAATATTATTTAATGAGTTTTATATAAATCCACATTTTAAATTTAATATAATTAATTTATTTACCCTCATGATATTTTATGTTTCATTTGATCTTATTCCTTCCTGGGTCTTATGTTTCAATGTTACCCAACTAGTAGGAGTTTTATGTTACATTCTAAACTTTTGTGAAGATTGTTTATGATTATGTTTCCAATGATGTAATATATTGATTAATATCTTAAAAAATTAATTTTATTTATTATTATTTGGTTATTAATAAAATTTTCTCAGAATATTTCAATTTTTACTCTTTAGTTCTTATAAAAATTTAGAAATTGTTTTTATGAAAATTTTATTTTATTTCTATATTCGGTATGAAATATATTTTCTTCAAAAACCCTTTTTTATAAAAATTATTTCAACAATATTTTTATCAATTTAAAAATGTTTTATTAAATAATTATATTAATAAAATTCAATGAATTCTTTATTTCATTTTCCAAAACATTTCTTGTTTGGGATTTACCAAAAAAATGATAAGAATATTTGTTCTTTAGCATGAATGTCATGAACAATATTTCAAACTTTCATGATTGGTCAAGGATTTAATACTTCCATTAAAAATTTCCAATGTTATTTTCAATGAAAAAACATTCATTAACATTTTCTAAGCATTTCGATTTTTTATAAATTATTGTAAAAGTAAATTATTATTATTTGAATGTTTTTTTGTTTTAAAAAAATCAATTTAGAAATGATATTTACCTTAAGAAATGTTCGAAATTATTTTCAAAATATTCCTTTATCAGTTTTAAAGGATGTTTTGATAGAAAAAATATTTTAAAAATGTTTTGCGTTTTAATTATTTTTTCAATGAAATGATATTTTCCTAGAAAAATATTCCAAATGGTTGTTCAAAATTATTTTCCATCTATGATTACATTTTCTGATGTAACCTATGCCCTATTTGGGAGAAGATCCAAGGATACAATTCTTATTGTTTCTTGGAATTGTTTATGTTTTAATGAAATGTAGTTTATGAAACCGGTTTCTCTTCCACAATCTATACAATGATTAAAGGCCTGTGAAACAAACTTCTTTTCGTGGGTTATGCTATGATGAAAGGATTAATAAAACTATCTTTTTCCATAGGTTATGATGTGATTTAATGTTTATATTACACTATTTATTTCATGGGTTATGATATAATTAATTTTTAAGATCATATGGTACACATATATTTGGTTATCATTATGTGATGTGGGGGACCTATATCTCTCCCAAATTTATTGGGTAAATATATATAAATCTCATGAGATATACGTGGATGGAATAGGGAGCGGAACAAGTATAGTAATACAAGGATGGAATGTGGAGAGAATTTAGTTCAAAATGATAAGGCTGGAGTGAGGAGTTAACATGGTATAACAAATTATTTGGTCCTATATGATGGCCTTGGAATGGATCCGTGATTAACATGGAAATGATTTCCTATGCTTATGTGTATGCCTCAAATCAATCTATTATTCAATTTTTATTCTCTTATGACTCGTATTATTTAATTTTCCTATGATTTATGTGTTATGAACCACCAATCTTTATGCCATTATTTTATATTTTTCTTGTTGATATAAAAGGTATTCTTTTCAAATGTTATGATCATGTTCTCAATCCCTTATTCTCATGTTATACTTATGTATCTCTCTAATTTACCCTTACTGAGCATATATGGTCAACCATTATTATGCTACCCATCCTAGGTTATGAATTGTTTTGTTATGTATGATATATATAAGAAGGATTATAGTTGTGAAGAATGTAGTGGGAGATTATGTATCTCACCAACTAAGAAGTGTTTATGTTTCTATGTTTCAAAATACACTAAGTTATTACGGTCGTCAAGTGTGTATTTTTTTAAAGCAATGAATATTTATAAAAAATTGGTTAATATATTTTTATTATAATCTTGGGTCACTGTAGAGGGAAAGTGGGATTCATGGTGTTGTAGGTAATGTATCAGTTTCTACAATGTGATGGTCCAGATGTGGAAGTTTCTCTAAATATCCAAGTATCAATTTTCAATATCCAACATTTCATTATTGAGATAATATAGACTATTCACCTTAACTATATCATTCCTTTTTTTAAATAGGCATCAATGTGATCACTATGGTTTTCCACATAAAGGATTAACAACTACTCTTCAACAAATGAAATCACTACCAGTGGGTTCTTTAGGTATAGTTTGAGATCATCAATGAATTATGGAAAATTTCATCATAGTGATTAGAGACCCCTTTAATCATAATTTGTTTCAGCAGAAATCATTTTTAGTATAGATATATATAAGGCAGTTGATGTTGTAAATATGCCCCTAGAGTCCTCTCAACTCCGTATAGTTTTGTGGAGATGGCACATTTAGCATCTCCTAATTCTTTTTTAGGGTGGCTATTATGTCATGTTGGCATACCCTGAATCTAAATGTTTTTCCCAATGTTACCCAAAAAACACATTTTAGGGGTTTCATGTTCAAGATAAGTTACCAATATTTGTTGAAAACTATTTCAAGATCAATAATACGATAACATATTCATTGAGACTTGGTCACCGAATAATTCACATATCACACTAGGGTTTCTCCTATAAAGGACGTGAAGATATATTAAATGGAAGATTAATATGTGGTTATTGTGTTATTTAACCCAACATTCATTAAATCATAAATTAATACCCCTTGGGGTAACATGAAGGTAGTGGCCTTATAATATTTTGGGGCCATTTACATTTGGTTATATCATAAATACCAATCAATGAAGTAGTTGCCTTAGAATCCAACCATTGAATCAAATAATAGTTTAGTTATTATGAATATAAAATCATCATTTGGATAATATCATTTTAGATATTTTTTTTAATTTAGACCCCTATTTCCCACGATTTTTTACAAGAACAATATTCATGAGATGCATTGTGGATTGTATTTTATAGATAAAGATTATTTGATCATATTTCCATCTTTGGTGTCCACAATAGTAGGATGTCTTAGATGAATTATATTTTTTCAATCATTATATCCATGAGGGTCATTAAAAAACTCAAATGATTTGTAGTTTCACTGGAATCAAAGTATAAGTATCTTCATATAGGTCTATACAAAAACTCCAAATGTTTGTTGAGGAATGAGATGTATGTATACTTTTCTTTAGGTGTCACTATATAACTAATCAAATTTGGACATAGATCTTCCTCCAAACCTAGATTAACTAGATTGAGTTCATCGATGGTGGATGAGATACCTTCCTTGAATCTTATAGGATCATTCCTAATATCTTATTAATTTTTTTCTTCCTTCACTGTTGTAGTTGGTGCAAGATGTGTTGGAATTATGGGATTCAGGAGATGATGTGGAGGAATTATTATGATCATTAATATTGTATCCTTTATCCATGTGTCTTGGTTAATAATAGATAACTGATACTAGGATAATGTTATTAAATGTTTGAAACCACTTTTCGTTTCTCATCATTGGATTTATATAGTTATTATTAATGATCCTTTGATTCATTTTAAAGACATTTAATAGACCTAAATTATGATAGATATGCATAGGGAAGAGATTTAATTCCATGTATTATGAGGTATTATTTCCTTTTATTATAAAAATCTATTAGATGGAAGCATATTATTAGACTTCATGTGAGAATAATGTGAATGTATTCTTTGGTTTATTGTTTAATGTGACCCATGTGACCTGGTGAATTATAATTTTAGGAGACTTTTCCTTAATTTAGTTATGGGTTGCACATAATCTTCACTAATTTTACATAGTGGACTAATAAAAGTTGATTCCTGACATTAGGAGAAACAATATGAATGGTCTTATTCATAATTGGTTACTTCCCCCACCTTATATAGAACCATGTGTCTATATATACATATTCTTCACACTCAAAGGGTATATGAGACTAAAAATTACCCCACCATTATTTCCAAAATAATATTCTAGGAATTTATGATATTATAAATTCACCACTACATGAATTTCTATCCATGGAATTTAAAACAAGATATTGAAATCCATGTTATGATGGGCCACCATAAATTTGGATTGCAAAAATGTGATCACCAAATTTGGGTCAATGATTGATTTTTCAAATGGGACAATACTCTCTCTCTTTATAACCATATATTATAATTTTTGGTGGGGAATGGTAGCATCACTAAAGGCTAAACACTAGAGATTTCACATTATCATGAGTTTGATCCTAGAACCACTTTCAAATATTTCCTAATATAATTAATTATATTTTTTATTAAAAAATATATACAATAGTCTAATATGTACCTATACACTAGTCTCAGGATCTTATTCAATGAATAAAAGTTTCAGATAACATTCATCCAAATATGAATCCTTTAAATATATCTTAGTGGTATAAATTTTAACTGTGAACTCTAAAGGGATTGAGAGTTCCCTAATATGAGCTTCTTGAAGTTCTATGGATGTTTGAGTTGAATCCATGATAAATATATTAACTCGAATGACCCCAAGATGATTCAATATTTCATATTTCTAGACCATATTCTTTTAATTTCTTCCATGAGGTTGCTCTTTAGTTGGAATCATTAGTCCCAAAGATGATTTCACTTGAAACTTCACCCCATTAGTAAAATTTAGGGGAATTTCTTTAGTTGATGGGTTGGAATATACCAGCCTCTATGCATTTGTAAATAATTAAGAAAATTTTGTTTCTTCTAGTAGATCCACCTATATAATAGGGTTTATATGAGGTCTTGATAGTTTAAGATCACATTCTTGTTCCTGTTGATCTCACATGAGTTCCAATAATTGTTTTTCAATAGTGAATATGACCTAAATAATTTTCCAAGAATTGGGTATTCCATGAATTCAGCTTAGAAAACATTCTAGATCTCTAAAATATCTTCCAAAATTTTTTAAGGTAACTTTGGTTCATATAATATTTCAACTTCTTTAGTAGGGGGGTTGGTGGATTCCAATGGAAGGGCCTTATTGTGACACCTTATTTAATGAGACTCCCATTTAGTTGCATGGTTCTTATTATCCCAATGATGAGAGTAAGAAGTATTTGATAATATATACAAACAAAGGCGTTAGCAAGGGATCTTCGTCCTATGTTGCGTTCAATGGATGACCATTATGTTAAATCTTGTAATATTGGGTTTATAATAATTTTATCTTAGAAACCATAGAGGTAATGGGGTTCAAAACTAGTTGGTTTAGTTATTCTCGAAGTATGGAATGTGCTTAGGTGATAGAATTTATTATCATCTAATTTTAAAAAAGCTATTCCACTCAATTATAAATTTATTACCACTCTTTTTATTATAATTACATAGTAAAAATATAAACACAATTCACCTACATCTATGTTTTACTCAGCTAGTCCTATATGGTATCAATAATATTCAGGAGTATGCCCTTGAAAACAAAAAATTATAGGATTTTGTGCACGTGTATTCAATTGATAGTTAATAATTAGGGAAATCAAACCCAAATTCGTTTGTTATTCTAAACAATGTAAAAATGATTAGGTTATATTATAGGTAAGTGATTAATAAACATATCACAAGGTCATTTAGGAATGAATTGTTTTAATTTTTTTGTCTTAAAAAGTATATGTGAGGTCATACTATCTTTTTATCCTTGTGAGGGCATTATCATTGTCATTATTATTAAAGAGGGTTCATCACATTATATTGCGTGTCCTTGGGAGTTGGTTGGAAAAAAAGTTCTAGTATATGAATAGTGATCACAATACCTAGTTTACCATGTTTTATTCCTTATACAGATTTCATTGGTCGAGACTTGGACATAGAGAAACAAACAAAAACTTTTAGTAACTGTGTTACTATTATAAACTCATAGAAACGACAAGGGTATTTAAATATAATAAGTGGGGTAAGAAAAACCATAAAAATATTTTAGATAAATATTTATGAAAACCAATATTGAAGAATTTACATGTTAAAGGAGTATATTTTTCCTTTTCAACAAAAATTGAAGTCTTGGATCCTCTTGTTTACATAATCTCATAAAATTTGTGTGGTCATGTATTTTTTCCTTCTATAGTGATGAAATTAAATGGTAAATGATATATCATAATAGTTCTTCCAATTTAGTTTCAAACCCAACTAGAATGTTGTTAGACCTAAAAAATTATAACCCATTCAGATTCAATAAGAATC
Source organism: Viscum album (assembly GCA_963277665.1). Classification (NCBI taxonomy): domain Eukaryota; kingdom Viridiplantae; phylum Streptophyta; class Magnoliopsida; order Santalales; family Viscaceae; genus Viscum; species Viscum album. The sequence goes on along the minus strand of OY728145.1, from coordinate 993,675,777 downwards.
ATATTCAGTTTATTACCTCATGTTGCTGTTGTGTTCCCGTCACGAGGACTCATCAAGAGATTAAGTGTGTGAGATGCTTCATTGAATCTCTAATACCATTTATCATCAGCAATGTGGTGTTACTAAAATTATGGGGGAGGATTCAAGTCCACCCAATTAAGACATGTGTTCCTCTATGGTTTGATTAGTGTTTATCTATGTTCTATATCTTCTATCCTAGTAGAAAGGGACTCGATTAATTTAAGGAGTTATAGATGAGATATCGCCTAATATTATGATAATGTAAAGGTAATGTGTGATTCCTAATATGGATTTCACTCTTTCGCCTGATTTTGATTTATAAATTTATTTTTGGTGGTACATTCTACATCTCTATTGGATATTATTGACAGTCCTTAACCACCAATATTATATATATTTTTTTGGGTTGAGGGTTAGCTGGGTGACTTGGATCAACTCTAATTTCTCAAACAACTAATTATTATTGATGGTGTCTAGTTGAAGTATATATATTTTCTCTTTAATTGTATTTTTAAATAGCAAGGATATTATATATGAGTAATTTTATAATGATATTCATTATAATATCTAAAAGAATTGGATTTTGAGAAATCCTCTCTCTAATGGAGAGAGTGAAAGTATCTTTAGTTGGTGGTGGTGGTGGGGAATGGTGGAGGGAAAATGGACTTTCCTTTCCCTTAATCTTTTGGTGTAACACATTATGTAACTCTACGAGATTTTGTGATTTTTTCCAAATTAATTAATACTTTTAGATATTTTTCATATCATGAAACAATAAAGGTAGATCATTTTATATTAAGAACTATGCTTGGACTGTGATATATGAAACACAATGTTAATCATGAACTACACACAATATAAACTTTGGCCTGATCTACATGGAACAACGAGGTTAGATTCCGTTATAGGAAACAATGAATTTCCTCAATGACTTGCGTGACACGTAAGACTGAGGTTTTCCGAACAATAATATTTTATTAAAATATGATTATTTAATATAATAATATAAAACCTTGATGTTAAATTAGATTTTATTAAAAATTATAACTAATTTATTAAAATATATGGGTTATACAATATAATATGAATTCATAGGATACCAATTAATTATAAATTAACATGAAATCCAATTGAATATAAAATGAAATATTATTATGGTCATAATGATATTTTACCATAATAAATTTAATTTTCATTTATGTCTTGAAATGCACTAATTCAAGCATTCCTTTCACGTAGAACATTTACTTGGGGTATGTTACACGCAATACAGAGTATCTGTGAAACATACTTTTATTATTATAATTATTTATATAAGTTAGTTATTACTGAGCCAAGATAACTTAGTAAAATTAATAGTAATGACTAATTAGAAAATATTGGTATAATTATAGTCTATAACTAAAAAATATTTATAATGAAAAATATAATTTTTATTAAATCGTTTATATATTTAAATTATAATATTTTCTCAAATGAACTACATTTCATGTCCATATGTGAAAATTGATAATATTAATTTTATACAATTTTTGAAATTTAATTTGCTAAAATTAACTTCATATTTGAATTCAAAATGTATAAATTATCCTCAGGTAATGTTTTGGTATTTTTCTGAGAAAGTCTTTTTAATGAATAGTGAATACTAATGTGTTTTAGGTAAAAACTACCTTTTTGTTTAAATTATTATTAATGTTAAATTATACTTTAAATTTTTTATAATGTCACAGTAGATAAATTATAAATATATTAATAAAATATAGGTAATTATAAACAATTTAAATTTTATATTTAATATAATAACTTAACATACTTTTGAAAATTTTTCTACATTGAAAACATGTAATTTCTTCCCATCCACGGGATTAGAATTAATATTATTTTTCCCACATCAATGAATTTAATTTCAAAAAATGACATACCAAAAAATAATAAATGTTATATTTAGATTTTAAAAAGATCAACTTAATTTTTGACCAGAAAGATTAGTAAAAGTGATTAAAATTAATCACACTGATTAAAGTCAAATTATACTTATTTAGGGAATAAACCCTAAAATTATTGACCTAAATAAACTAGACACCTGTCCAACACCCATTGGATGCTCATAGTTTATCCACACAACTTCCATTATTTATCTATTATTTTTTGTATGAATTTTTATGGAATGAAATGTTTATACCGAACTTGTTTTTAAAAATTCCAATTGAGTCTATTTACATACCTATAAAAGGCCACCACCACTCCCTCTTATTCACACCATTCAAGCCTCTAAGGTTTGGACAATACCTTCCCAATTCACTTCCTAGAAATCCTCAATTCCACTAATAATCCTTCCCTTGGGTAAAAGTAAATTCAAGGAATCCTTTTGGCACAAACCAAAAGGATTTACCCGATTAAGAGTCCACGTCTTCTCTCAAGTCCTTCCTTTTATTTTCATTCTCCACCCACACTAAAAAATATTTTTTCAATGATTATATAATAACACCAATATAATCAATATACTTGTATTTTTTTATGTAAATGGATATACCTACAATTACACACACCTCCATCTAATGGGTAACAAACAAAATTTTTCTATATATGGTGAACTACTTTCTCACAATATGATGATTGATCTCTTTTCCATTACCACATATCAAGGGATCCATTATGATGGAAACCATGTTTATGTGTTTAATATATTAAAATTATTATTTATTTAATCCTTTTTAATACATTTTATAACACATATCGTTTCACTTCCTGTTTTGTGTTAATACGATTATTTTGTTTGAGGAAGTGTGGACAATCGCCCCCTCAAAGTGATATGATTCATTCATACACAACATGGATTGTATTAAGGATGATTGAAGTGGATAAATTTTATATATATATATATATATATGAAATGATAAATCTAAATAAATAATGACTAAAATATACATTTATATACATATATGTATTTCACTCTCATTCTATCAACATGACAATTAAACGAAAATAGCATTCATGTGTATGTATGACCTACCATCTCCATGAAGTGTGTATTCTATTTCATAAAAATATACTCTAAATATTAATATAATACAAATATATGTATATAAATTATATTTATATCATTGTTTAAATTCTTTAAATCATGATATAATGTATAAATACCAAATATAAAACATATTAGGACACAAGAGAATAATAATGAAAATATTACCTTAAGTGAAACCTTATCATTTTATTGTTAACAAGAAGGTAAAATAAGGTCATAATAAAACCCCATATGATTCTATATTTAACAATAAAGTTCTGGAAAATATTTATAATAAATTTATATTAATTTTACAGGTTTTTTGAAAGCAATAAAAGATATTCAAGACACAAGGTAAGGTTATTTCATCTCACTTTTAATTTCTGTGAGATAAATGCTATGTTATCCACTCATTAATTTTGTGTGGTGTATGTAAGGGCCATGAATTTATAATATGTATATTATTCATAAATTTATGGGTATTAACACGTCCATTTTGTGATCTTTCTTCTATGGGGTTAAAGATTTAAAAGTTACCAAATCTGTAAAATAGTTTTTTTCAAATTGCCTTCTTTGAGACTCATGTTCTATTATGCACCTAAATTCTCTTTTGGGGTGTATATACTTACATTTTACATGAAATATCTTGAAATTCCTTATTTTCATGATTTTTTATGTTCAAGGTAATTTCTAAAAATTACATGGAGTGCTGGATCCTAATTTACCAAGTTATAATAGTTTATTGAGGCAATCTCATCGCTTTTTGAGATTGTTAATGATTATAATCCTTTGATTGAATCATATGATCCATATCTCAAGAAAACTCATGTATTTACCTATCCTATTTTTTATGATGATATAAACATATATTTTTACCATTTTCAAATTTTTGGTTCTTAATATATTTTAGAAAGTGTTTTTATGAAAATTTAATGTAATTCTCTCATCGATTAGAAATTCCATTTATTTCAAAAACCATGATCTCAAAAATATATTACAAAATGTTTTTAAATGATGCTTAATGATACTTATTAAGGAAAAATTAGTTTAAAAATGTTTTATTGTTTTAAAATATTTTTTATTAGTTTTTAGAGATATTTTTAATGAAATACTTTTTCGAAAGTGTTTCATGTATAAACCATATTTAAAACATTTTCAAGATTTATTTCCATGTTTTCAAATTAAATTCAATTAAATAGTTTTCAAAAAATTCTTAAGATTTATTTTTTATTTTTTTAATGTATTTTAAATGAAATTGGTTTCAAAATATTTTCATGCTTTCTTCATAATTTTTTAAATGATTTTAATGAAAAAGCTGTTTAAATTTTTTTGAATATTATTCTATAATTTATCAAGAAAAAAAGTTTTCAAAATGAAATCAAGCCTTTTTTTTATGTTTAGATGGTATTTTCTAGGAAAATGATTTTCTAATGGTTTTATGAATTAAAATTAATCTATCAAAGAATAATGAACATTTTTCTCATGAAAGAATTTAGAAAGATAGTTGAAAATTATTTTCCACCTAAGATGAAATTCATCAATGTTACTCATACCTTTACAGTAAATGATATAATGATTCCATTCATTTCCTATATATTAATGGGTTATTATTGATTTCATGGCCTTTATGAAAATTATTTCACTTTTACAGGTTATATGTTTGTGATGTCTATTTCTCTTTCATGGTTTTTATGTTTATGAAATATGTTTTCCATACAAAGGTTACGATTTTGATGAAATTATTATGAAACCTATGTATTTTTCCATATGTTATGATATGTTTACTTTTTTATGATACCAATTTATTTTTCATTGGTCAAGATATGATTTTTTTAATGATTTTGTTTCACATGTATGTATGATTCCTTTATGAAATGGGTGGGACCTATATCTCTCTCCAATGAATTGGGAAAAGATTTATAAGTCATGAGATAGACTAAGATGGTCTTGGGAGTAAACCTTGACTACTAATATGACCATGGAAGTGAACCATGACTACCAAGAGGGTATAAAGAGTGAACTCATTCTTCTAAGATGGTTATGAGAGTGAACCATGACTACAAAGATGGTATGGGGAATGAACTCATGATACTAAGATGGCTATTAGTGTAAACCATGACTACCAATATGGTATCGAGAGTGAACCCATACTACCATAACAATATTGTTATTGATTCCTTGGATATAATGGAAATAATATTGTATGCTTATTTGTCTACCACAATCTCATGTTTTATTTCAATGTTATGATTTTTGGGATTATGTTCTTTCTTTTATTATGATTCATATCTTATGATCTACCGTGACTTATAACATGATTAAGGTATACATTATTTTATATACAATGTATGATATTATATTTTCATAATAATGTTTTCATACCCTTATATTCTTAATTATGTGTATATATATCCCTTATTTACCCTTGATAATCATTTATTCTCACCCATTACTTATTTTTAATTTCCCGAGGTTATCAAGAATGGTTTTATGTTGGAGTACTAAAGTAGGAAATATTTATGACTTATTTTGAAGATATTTCACCAGGATAGAATATTTTTTTTAAAGTTTCCAATGACACTAAACTATTACGTTCTTTGAGGATGTATTTTTGTAATGTATATAATATTCATCTACAATGTTGTAATATCCATCTATGTTCATCATGGGTCACTATAGTTGGTTTAAAATGAAAGGTATAGTCATCCTTTGGAAACTAGGATGAGAAAACTTTAGTGATATTATTTTGTATATTTATAAGGATATGTCAATGTATGTCTCTAAGGATAAGTATAAGTATGAGTAAATTTTTAGGAAAATTTACTGGAATTTTGTTAAAGGGCATGGAGTGGTTTCATAGAAATAAATCCTTTTCTCGATAAACGAAATTTGAATGTGGATCTAGCATAGATGTTTTTATAGGGAATAACTATGACAAGATGATTCTGGCCTGACTCGGGGAAATCTGGTATATGACAACAGGCATTTCTGTAGAACTGGTTTGACACACCTAGGGGGTATAATTTGGAAATTCACAAACTCTTCTTGAAACATCATGAAGGATTTAAATATTATTTATCTATTAATAACATAGTATGATACTAGGGCGTAATATATTAAGGAAGGTTGAATGATTTAGAATTATCATAAGTAAATATTTTCATGTCTAAGTGGTTTTTTACAACGATAAGTAATGCTCAAACTATGCTTCCAGTTTTAGTCAATGGCGGGAAAAAGAAAGATATGATTTAATGTTGAATTTAAAATATTATTTCATGATGACCAGTTAAGTGGGATTATCAATTGAGTTAAAGATATTGTGATCATTCCTAATAATGTTTCATGGAACATCACTAACAATGTGTACCTTAACCAACTCCCAGACTCAATAAGGAAGAGAAAGTAGGAGTTCACTGAGAGTTTGGATAATGGAGACTATGGATAAATGAATATTCTTTTTACATTGAGACAATAATGTGGAAATAATCACCTAAGTAAATGGATTAGAATAATAAGAAGATGTTTTTATTATGGAAAATAATGACAAAAAGAAAGTGATTGCAATGAAAAAATTAAGAGTTTGGAAAACAAAATGGATGATAATATTGGCCTCTCTAAGACATTATTTAAGTATAATTGTATTAAATGTGGAATAAATGGTCATTACAAAACTTAATATCCTAAGAGGAATGATCCTGAAGGAGATCATCATGGTGGTGCAAGTAATGGTAACATTTTCAATAATAAAGAGACAATATATGAAATGTAAAAGGAAATAGGTATTGTGTAATATGACGAGGAAGCCTTTATAATGGAATATGTGTGAACTTGAATAATAAGAGATTATATGTATTTTCATTAAAAAAATTTGTTATAAGAATGATGAAAAATACTAGGGGTGTCTTACTTATGTTTTTCGCTCAGTATTTAAAAGCTTATACTATGTGTACATGAAAAACTAGTGGAATGATTTAAAGACAAGAATAAATTTTGACTAAAGTAAGGTAACCCGTAATAAGTTCTTTGTGTTAAGATAATGAAGTTATGAATAAGTAAATTGGATGGTACTAATTACTATTGAATTATGTAATTAATTGTTAATAAGTGGTTTATTATATCATTGATGAAGTTAACATGATTTTTTTAGATTTAATGAATATATCTAGTATACTTTTGAATAAGGAATAATTAATGTCATCCAAAAGGATTAATGGTAATTAAGGTTATTACATTGTTTTAAAGGAATATATGATAAGGGTATTCACATGTTTAGAATGTGACCAAAAATTGGTACTTTGTAATATACAGGGGATCAATTTAAATCTAATTTCATGACTTTATTTATAAATCATTGGATTTACATAGTTCAAAAGGGTTTTAAGGTTAACCATTAATGAAAAATTAATGTTAAATGTCAAAGGAGGTATTTATGTATTTAGTTTGCATTAAAAACCTTAGAGAAAAGAATATTTAGAGATTATATTTATTTAAAGTTTATTTATCATACATAACGTTTAAATATTATTAGTATGGTTTTAGAAAAGGACATCATGTATATTAGGTGACAACCAATCATGTCTGGCAAGGTCCTAGGTCTTGAACCCATGACTGAAGCACGATAAGGGTTTCACGCATTCCAAAATCCTATATTATGTTCCCATTTATATATATTTATTTTGTATGAATTCCTATTTAGGATGAAATTATAGTGTTACTTTTTATGTTTATTGATTAATTTATTAACCATATTTATTTTTAAGAATATCTATTGATAAATAGATATATTTTTCATTCATTTATTGTCATTAATATCTACTAAAATATTAACATAATTCTTCCAGAATGAAAGATAATTTATGGACATCCATTTATTTATGTAATTAATGAATTAGAAATAGATAAAAACATAACCATAGAATGAAAATTTTGTTGTTTTCTTGGTCAATAAAAGAATTAATCAATGATAAGATAATGATAAAAAAGGAAAATGTATTATCCTAAAAACTTAATTTGGGTTGAACTGATGGCCTTTAAAATCATCACATATTTAGGAACATTAGTCCCATAACTATTCTTTGATCATTCAATTTTTTTGTGATTGATGACCTCAATCACTGCCTATAAATATTTATGTTTTTCCTATATGTCCAATCTTCACTCCCAACCTCTGCTCTCCAATGTGAAAACCGAGTTATACGTAACATTGGGTAACCATTATGATTCCAACATTCCCTTTTTAAACAAAGAATAATTATTCATTTTTATGATGTTTGTTTCCATGAATGATACTTTCAAGTGTTAAACTATTGATAACACATGCGAATATCGAAGTTGATAGTCATTTTAAGGGGGGTATGTTGTTACACATTGATATTTTGGGAATTGTTTTTCGAATTAATTTATCCTTTTTGATATTTTTCATTTCATGATACACTAAATATAGTTAATTTTATATTAAATTACTATGTTAGACTTAAATTTTACACAATAGAAAGTTAATTGTGCACTACACACAATATAAACTTTGGTCTACACTTCACCGAACACCAAGGTTAGCTTGCATTATACGCAACAATGATTATCCTTGATGACTTTAGTAACACAAAATACCTTGGATTACTGAAAAATAATATATTAATAAAATATTATTATTTAACATATTAAGTTAATACCCGATGTTAAGATTGAGGATATGAATTGTATTAACTAATTTATGAAAGTATATGGTTTATACAATATAATATGAATTCACTGGTTACAAATTAGTTACAAATGCATATGAGAACCGATTGAATATAAAAGGAAATATTATTATGGTCACAAATATATTTTACCCAAATAAATTAAATTTTTATTTATGTATTGCAATGCACTAAGTCCAACATTACATTCACAGGGAACATTGAATTGGTTCACATTACATGCAATACCAAGTTTCTATGAAATATCCTTTTATTGTTTTAATTATTTAAACAAGTTATTTATAACCTATAATTTAAAACATTGTAATATGAATTTTAATAACTACATATAAAATATTTTTATAATGGTTTTATATAAATAAAACGTATTGATAATGAAAAATATAATTTTTAGTAAAGTGTTTATTTGTGAAAAAAACTATTTTCTAAAATGAACTACTTTTCATGTCCTTCTAAGAAAAAAATAATAATTTAAGATACTTTTATAAAAATATTTTGATAAAAATATACATAATTTTTGAATTCATAACATTGAAATTTTCCTAGGGAAATTTTTTGGAATTTTTCTAAGAAACTACTTTTTTTTATGAATAGAAAAAACTACTGCATTTTAGTTTAAAACATCATTTATGTTTAAGTAATTATTACTGTTAAATTATAATTAATTTTTTTAATATAAAATTAGATAAATAATACACCTATTAATACTATTTAGGTAATTATTAACTATTTTAGTTTTAAATTGAGTATAAAAGCATAACAACCTTTTAAACATTTTCTACATTAAAAACACATAATTTCATCTTGTCTGCAGGATTAACATTAATATTAATTTTCCAGATTTAGTGAATTGATTTTTTAAGAACAAAATAAACTATAAAAATCAATATAATATTTATAGACTACTAATATTGACTTAATTTTTGACCACAAAGATTAGTAAACGTGATGAAAATTAATCACAATGATTTAGGTCAAATTAATCTTAATTATAGACTATAACCAAAAATTAGGCCACCAAACGACATTGTAACTTTTACAAAACCCATTTGATATCAAAATCACTGGAAAAAAGTCAATTAGTGATTTATATTTGTTTGTATGAATTTTGTTTAGGCAAGGAAATGCATACACCTAACTTGTGTTAAGAACTTCCATGTGAGTCCTTTTCCCTCCCTATAAAAGGCCCCCACATCTCCCTCTTCTTCAAACCTCTAAAACCTATTAAGTTAAGACAATAAGTAACCAATATACATACATGAAATCCTCCAAACCTCATAAAATACTTACCTTGTAATGAAGTCTATCCAATGATTCCTTTTGACACAATCCAAAAGGAGTTACCTGATTAAGAGGTAATGTCTTCTCTGAAGTCCTTTCATTAATTTTCGTTCTCCACCCCATAATACCCTATTTCTTTTATAATTATATAAAAAAAATTATCCCAAATATAATACGATGTTTATATTTAAATTTTCTACCCACACTTACACAAACCTTCATCTAATGGGTAACTAATACACTATTTCTGTCTACATTGAACTACTAACACACAAAATGATGATTGTTAATTTTTCCATTACCACCACTATGGTGGAAATTTTGATAGAAAATATATTTATATATGTAATATATTAAATATATTATTTCATTATGCTTCTGTATTCATTTTTAGAACACAAATTGTTTTATTTTCCATTTTGTGTTAATATGAAAATTTTGTTTGGGAAAGTGTGAACTACCACCCCCTCAATGAGATATTATTTGTTCATACACCACATGGATTGTATTAAGGATGGTTTTAGTTAATATATAAGATATATACGATATAATAAATATAATTTAACAATTATATACATATACATAAATATATAAACATATATCTCTTTTACTTTAATTCTATTAACACCACAATTTAATGGAAATAGCTTTCAAGCATATGTGCGGCCTACCGTCTCTATGAATGGTGTATTCCATTTCATAATTATATATTTTATATATATATATATATATATATATTATAATAAAAACCTACTGGATAAAAATTAATTTTATATCATTTTTGAAATTTTATAAATAAATATATAATGTATAACTACCAAGGATATAACAAATTAAGACACATATGAATAATAAAAATAATATTACCCGAAGTGAAACCTTGACATATGATTATTAACAATAGGGTAATATAATGACACAATAATAAAATATATGATATTAGATAAAATAATATGGTTCATTAAAAGATTTATAATAAAATTATATTTATTATATAGGTGGTTTTAACATGTACGATGACAATCAAGCCACTAGGTAAGAAGATTTCATCTGAATTTTTATTTATGTGGGATACATTCTTTGTTCAACACTATTTACTTTTGTGTGGTGTACGTACGGCCTAGTATTGTATTATATTTATATTATACATAGATTTATTGGTATTCACATCTCCATTTTATGATCTTTCTTTCATGCGGTTAATGTTTCAAAAGTTACCAAATCAGTAATATTATTTTGTCTCAATATGCCTTCATTGAGACTCATGTTTTGTTATGCACCTAAATTCTATTTCAAGGTTTATAGACTTCCATATTACATATTATATCATGAAATTAATTATTTTCAGTATTTATTATTTTTCATTTAATTTCATCCACTTACATGGAGATTATGATCCGAATTTACCATGTTACAATAGTTTATAGAGACAATCATATCAATTTTCGAGATTGATAATGATTATGATACATTGATAAATATTGTAATACATATCTCAAGAACACTAAGGAGTTCCATATCCTATGTTTACTCAATATATATATCCTTGTGTTAGTACAATTTTCCAATTTTGTGTACTTCAGATAATTTAGAATTTATTTTATGAAAATATGGTTTTATTTCACTCTTCAAACAGAAATCAGTTTTATTTCAAAAACCTTGTTTTCAAAAATATTTTCAAAAATAATTTCAAACGTTCCATGAAGAACATTATCAATGAAAGGATTTTAATAATATTTTATTGTTTCAAGGTTTAATTTATAAGTTTTTAAAGCTATTTTTAATGAAAAATGTTTTCAAAAAGGTTTTATGTTAAAGAACTATTTTAGACATTTTAAATATTTATTTATTAATTTTCAAACTATTTTCAATGAAATGGGTTTCAAAAAAATTTGAAGGGTGAATTTTTATGTCTTAAATGTATTTTCAATTAAATGGTTTTCATAATGTTTTCAAGAATTAATTATATGTTTTGAAAATGTTTTCAAAGAAAATAGATTTTTATATTTTTTTAATCATACTTTTTAACTTATCAAGTAAAATGGTTTCAAATCTGATTCCAAGTATTATTTAAAAAATTTCAAGTTATTTTCCTTGAAAAGGATTTTCAAATGAATTTTCTGTTTTAAAAATAATTTTCAAAGATAAAATGTTAATTTCCTCATGTAATGTTTTTGAAAGATATTTCGAAAATATTTTTCATCTAAGATGACATAATTCAATGTTACTGATACCTTTATATTAAATGATTTAATGGTTTAATTCATATCCTTTCTATGAATGGGTTATTATTAATGGCATGGTCTTTATGCAGCTTGTTTCTCTTTCACAATTTATATGTTTATAAATAATATTTGTCTTTCAAAATTTATGTGCTTATGAAATCCGTTTCCCTTTCATGGGTTATGATTTTGATGAAATTATTATGAAACTTGTATATTTTTCCATGGGTTATAGTAAGTATTCATATTTACAACACCCATTTCATTCCATGGGTTAAGATGTGATTGTATAATATTTTGTGGCACAAATATGTATGATTATTTATGAGATGGGTGGGAGTTATATCTCACTCCAATGCACTGAGTAAAGATTTATATCTCATAAGATAGACTAATATGTTATTAGAAGTAATCCTTGACTTCTTATATGGTCATGGCAGTAAAAAAATGATACCAAGATGGTATGAGGATAGATCCCCTAATACTAAGATGGCCATGGGAGTTAAACATGACTACCCAGATGGTTTGAAGAGTTAAATCATGCTACTAAGATTATTATGGGAGTGAACCATGAATACCAGGATGGTATGGGGAGTGAACCCATACTACCAATATGGTATTGGTAATGATACCTTGGCTATAATGGATGTAATATTATATGCTTATGTGTCTACCAAAATTCTATGTTTTATTTCATTGTTATTTTTTAATGACTTATGTTCATTATTTCCCTATGAATATTTTTTATGAACTTCCATGCTTTTTTACATGATTCATGTATATTATCATTCATATATAGGGTATGATATTCTATTTTCATGATCATGTTATGATACACTGATGCTCAAAATTATTCGTATATATATCCCTCATATACCCTTACATAGTATCTGAGTAGCCCCTTAAATTATTTTTCTTTTCCCCTGGTTATGGAAAATGATTTTATGTAGGATTACTAAGGTGAAGATATTTCTGGGAGATGTTGAAGTCCTTTCACCAGGATAGAATATTTTTTCCATTTTTCTAATGAAAATAGACTATTATGGTCTTTAAGAATATGTTTTTGTAATGTACAATGTATTCATTTGAAATGATGTAATATCCATATATGTAAATCTTGGGACACTATGAATTACTCAAGATATAAATAGATATTTAGAAAAAATTATATGTCATAAGTATGCTAACAATATTAGGAACACACTACCTATCTATGTACTTTAGTGTACACCAATTTTCAAATAGATTTATCATCATTGTGTTATTTTATATAAACATTGTGGTCTATATTATCTTCAAATATACCATAAATTAAAATTAAAAATAAAAATAATAAAATGGTAATAACATCCCCATCAATGTTATAGAGATATTTATTGCCCGGTTAATATCCATCATATGAAAAATAATAGTCCCCTTTAATATATTCCTTCCTTGTAGACCAATTTATTTTGTTGTCCATGTAAGCCTTCAACGTTTTCCCCTAAATTTATATACGAAGCATATTATTGATGGTTACGTTGTGGGAATATCTAGTATCATAAAATAAGACGTGTCCTAATGAAGGGGATGGGTCACAGAGGATAAGTAACCATGATGTTTTTTTACTTATCATTATTCCCATCATTGAATCCTCTAACTTTATTAAAGGATAGGGAGGTAATAATTATCCTAGACCTATGGGATAGGGTTTTCTGTTGTTGTAAAACTAAGATTTCCAAGATCCACTATAGACATGAAGATCATTATATAGGTCTAGAACTAAAATACATGGATATTTCATCATTATAGATAGATATTTATTACGTTGAACAAATACATGCATGAGGACCATAATAGTTAACTATATTTGAAAAAATGGAACCAAAATATTCTATCATAGTGAAAGATCATAAAAATATCCCATTAATATCTACACCTTTAGGACTTCAACATAAAAACATTATTCTTAACTTGTAGAAATGAAACATAAGAAAGGTGTGAGCTCAAATGCTCTATAAGGGTTAAAAATGAAAATGCGTAATCATAACATTAAAAAAAGGCTATGGGATAAGAGAAAAACATTGGAATATAATACCTTGAATATTAGAGATCATAATAAATATTGTAAGTTGATACTATATGAACCAGAAAAAAATAATAAAAATAAACCTTGAATGAATAATATTGGAATAAACCATGGAATTGTGTTGAACAGATAAGCATATAAAAAAATATTGTCATGGAAGCCTACCAGGGATTTTTTGACATGTTAGGCTTGAGATAATCGCTTGTGTACTAGCTTCAAAATTGGAATTCCCTACCATTAACCCTATTTTTTTAGAATTGGAATTTTTTCTGGTGTACCCTCTTGATTCGGGTTAGGTATGTCCTCATATTTTCCCACTTGTTTCGAGATTGGGATTTCCTCCCATTTACCCTCTTGTTTTGGGCTTGGGATTTCCTCCCATGTAACCTCTTGTTTCGGTCATGGGATGTTCTTCTATGTACCCTCTTGAATCCATCATGGGATGTTCTACCATTTTCCCTCTTGTTTTGGGATTGGGATTTCTTCATGTGCACCCTTTGATCTCATAAACCATTTATAATTATCTAAATTCATTAGATATAAATATTGGCTCGACCGATCATATAATTAAATCACACATGCATGTTCCACTAAACCTTTATAATATCATAACTAATCAAATTTTACATGTTAAGTAAGCATCAAATCATATCCCACGAAATGAAATAGGTATCATTAATATTTTATCACAACAAAACCTATAGAAAACTGACCAGGTTGATATATATTTCATTAAATCATAAGTCATTAAAAGAAGAAGGATTTGAAAGCATAAAACCTGTTCAAGAGAAACAGATTTCATAAACATATAACCCATGGAATAAAAACATACTTCATAAACTTGTAATCCATTGAATAGAAATGGGTTTCATAAATACGATGACATTGAGAACAACTCATTCATAGAAAGGTTATGAATGGAAAATTTAGATTATTTCTTAGAAGGTTATGAGTAACATTAACAGATGTCATCAAAGTTGGAACATAATATTGAAAAATCTATCAAAATCATTTCTTGATGAAAATTAACCTTATTTTATGAAATATTATTTTTAATGCACAAAACTATTTAAAAATCATTTTAATGAAAAATATCTTGAAAATTTAAAAAGGATACTTGAAATCATTTTGAAAACCTATTTCCTTGAAAACTTATAAAATAACCTTCAAAACATTTTAAAATTATTTTTATTTGATTTTTTGAAACAAATAAATAAATATTGAAAATATTTTGAAAATCATTTATTTAAAAATCATTATAAAAAAAATATTGTGATTGAAAACGTATTGAATACAATTTTTTTAAATACTTTGAAAAATATTAAATAAAACTTCAAAATGTTTTGAAAAGAATTTTCCTTGAAAAATTTTAAAAGGATCTTGATAAAATTTTGAAAACATTTTTTCTGGAAAATAGATAAATAATAAAATTTCATAAAAATTAACCCTTTAAACATGAAAATGAAGCCTCATATAAATAATGGTTGGTAAAACCGTACAGGTCATATGAGGTATAAAAATATTTCTTTTTCATGGTAAAAATGTTAGAAAAATGGATTGACTAGAAAGACATAGTAATAATCCTATAATAATTGGTAAAAAAGGATAAAAATTATTTTAATTATAATACGATATTTGAATAATATTATTGGAAACAATTTTTAGAAAACATGGTTTTAAAAGAACATAGATTTCTGATTGAAGAGATGGTAGAGTCCAGATTTCCTAAAAATAATTATTAACAATATTATGTAAAAAAAGTAGATAAATGGTATTAATACATGATTATATTATTAACATATAGAGGATAATAAAATTCCTGAATTTTATTGAGATATGGATCAAAATATTTCATCAAATAAATCACAAACATAAACAATCTGGAAAGGTGATGATATTGTTTCAATAAACTCTTATAACTTGGTAACACTAGATCATACTCTCCATGTAAGTAAATTAAATTAAATTAATATTAAAATATCATTAAAATTATTATATTTATTATATAACCTGTAAAAATATATGTATATACACCTCAAAATAGAATATAGGTTCATAACAAAACATGAGTCTAAAAGAAGAAAATATTGAGACCAAACTATTTCACCGATTTGTGAACTTTTGAAACTTAAAACACATGAATGTAATATCATTAAAATGATATATTAATATCCATAAATTTATGTATAATAGGTATATAATAAATTAATGGGAATTACATACACCACACAGAAGAAATGGTAGTTGATTAAGGCATGTATCTAAGGAAAATAAACGTGAGATGAAATTATCTTACATTTTGTCTTGACTGTCTTCATAATCATTCAATATTACTATATAATAAATATAATTTTATTATAAATATTTTAAATAATATTATTCTTATATATAATACCCTATATTTTTTTATTATGACCTTATATTATATGCTTGTTAATGATCATATGTTAAAGTTCCACTTCGGTTAATATTCTCTTTGTACTTCACATGCGTCTTAATTTATATATCATTGGTCCTTATATTTATATCACGATTTTCAGAATTTAAATCATGATATAAATATAATTTATTAGTATTTATCTATATTATAATAATATATAGAATAAATAAGTATAAAATGGAATATACTGTTCATGGATATGGTAAGACGTATGTACACATTAATGTTGTTTTCGATTTAATTATCGTATTGAAAAAATGAATGAAAATAAAATATAAGTGTATATTTATATAATATAATTAAATTATAATTATAATTATATATATAATATAATTTCACTAAACCCATTGTTAATATATTCCATGTAGTGTGTGAACGAATCACATTGCTTTGAGGAGGCGGTAGTCTAAACTTCTTCAAACAAAATTCTCACATTTACGCCAAATGAAGAGTAAAAATATATGTGTTGTAAAAGGAACAAAGAAGATTAAATAAATAATAAATATAATATAAAAAAGTTATTAACATAATTTTCATCATAATGTCCACCAAGATAGGTGGTAATGGAAAAATTGACCAATCATCATTTCATGAAGCGGTTGTTGACCAGACAATGAAACAATATTTTAATTACCCATTAGATGGGGTTGTGTGAAGCATAGGTAGAAAACATTACATGAAAAATCAAAGAATATTTCGGTTACTAGTGTTGTTATATAATCATGTGAGATAAAATATTTTATGGGTTGGAGAATGGAAATGAAACTAGAGATCCCGAGAGAAGACATTAACTCTTAATTGGGTAACTTTATTTGGTTTGTGCCAAAAGGATTCATTGTAAGAATTTATGTCAAATGGAGGATTCAAGGACGAATTGGGGGATGTTTAGAGCTTATCTGAAATGATATTTGGTGATCCAATGGGCTTGAGATGTGTAAGGAAGAGGGAGTGGCGGTGTGCTTTTATAGAAAATGAAAGGGAGGCTCTAGGACTTTAAAAAAAGTTAGGTATAAACATGTTAATACGTAATAAAATCATAAAAAGCCTACCTAAATAAATAAATTATCTTTTATTGAAGAATAATGTACATAAAATGTTTTTTAGATAAGTGGGTAGGCCATTTGGCCCCCTAAGATTGTGGTTTAGTCCCCAATTAATCTTAATTTGATCTTAATCATTGTGATTAATTTTAATCACTTTTACTAATAATTTTGGTTAAAAAATATGTTGATCATGTATTACCCAAAATATTATACTTATTAAAACCATGTATGTCAATTTTTCCAAATTCAACTCTCAAATGTAGTAAAATTAATATTATTTCTAATCACAAAAACATGACAAAATAACATGTTTTTTAAAGTAAAAAAATGTTTAAAAGTTTTTTATATTTTCAAAATCGATTTAAAAGAGAAATTTATTATAATTACCTAAATGGTGTTAATAAATTTATTATTGATATAATGTGACCATAGAACAAATTTAATTTATAATTTCACAGTAATAATTATTTAATATAAAAGTCAGTTATGAACTAAAACACAATATTTTTTGACTATTCATAACAAAATTTTGTTTCTTAGAAATATCACAAAATATCAACCTAATATAATTTAGGAATTATAAATTTAGAAATCAATTTTATTTTACGAAATTCAATTTTTATGTGTGTCTAAAATTATTATTATTATTATAACAGGTTTATTCGAGGAAAGGGAATATTTAAAAATAAAAGGACTTTACCCAAAATTATATCTTTCAATGCCAATAAGTTATATATATATATATCATTTATAAATAATAATTAAAAATTATTTATTAATATTCATATAACTATGTTTATCAGATAATTAATAATTATCTCATTTAAAAAATTATAACAGTAAAATGATGTTTTGTAGAATCATCGGTTTTGTGTGTAACATACGCTAAGTCGGTTTTGTGGTTATTGCAAGCCACGTTGGTATTGTGTGTAGCACTAGACAAGTTAGTAATGTGTGTAGCGCACAAAAAGTTGGTGTCATGTAAAAGGAATATTTGACTTAGTGTTTTAATAGACATACATATATATAAAGAAAAATTTATAGTGTCATGTGAAATGAAAAATATCAAAAATAGAAAGTAATTAGAAATAAATAAATCAAAAAAATCTCAAGGTGTTACAATCATAGGGGAAATTTTTGTCGTAAAATTTCTAATAATACCTCAGGCTGATGTGGATCCTATAAAATTTCTGTTTTATTATATATTTGAGACTTCTTTACATTTTGGGCCTCTTTTGAAACATGATCTGGATGTATTTTTTATTCATGGAAGGGCATTGTTGACATCGAGGGGTGGGCTATGATAATTGGAATTTATTTCCACTGATAGGAGACTTATTTCACTATATTAGACTATTTATATTGGATTCTTTCATAGAATCAATTCACATGAGTATTCCTCTTCTAAAATATAGGAACAACCATATTTGTTTGTAATGTGATAACATAACAATATGTATTCCCAAAAGGACCCTATTCTCCAATGAGTTGAGGGAAATATAGAGATCAATATTGGACCTAGACTTTGATACACACATTATGTAGGGAATACATTATTATTTATATTGATACTCAATCATAAAATTGAGGTTGTAATATTTGATATCCTCATGTTGTTTCACTACCTTAGGGTTTTAGGGCACTGAAATGGTGACTTGTTTATCATGGTGGAAAAATTCAATTACCACAATAAGGTGTTTAACAAACTACTTATAGGATAGATATGATGCCATAAGTTGACTAAGGCATGCCCAAAGTTGGTAGGCAATGTAGGGTATATATTCCTTTTTCAAAAACTCTAGATTGTAACACTTGGTAGTAAATGTTTCCCAAATCATGACTGAAATACGGTACAAATCATTAATAACATTTTTTCCGGAATTATTACTTTTTACATGACCATGTTATTTTATTCATCCTCAGTGGGGGGTTTTATCAACATGATCTGATCATAATGGTTATTTATCTATTTATTTTTAAGAAGGCATGGAACATTTAGACCGTCCTTAGCTGAATTAGAGTGTAATAGATCAATGGGAGGTGCATATGATAAATATTTCCTAGAATATCATTTGAGTGGCATGATATACCGTTAACCAGGATATGTTTCTTATTGTATCATACCATGATTTTTCATATGCTTCATGATGTGAGAGAAATTTTGAAATAATTCAAACATGGGGAGGATATCCATTTTGATAACGATGGGGATGAACTCTATGTTTTATACTCAAATATTCCTGGTGAGGAACATAATGGTGGGTAAAATAAAATAGATAACCAAAGTAACTGATATGGGGCCATGGGGAGGACCATCGTGGCTACAAATACATTTTTCTATTAATGGAGAATAGAAATATTCTCTAGAAGATGTTGAAAAAATATGAAAAAACTAAAGATTATTTATAGAAATCAGGTAAGTAATATGATCCCACTCCTATAATAGTTGTTTCACATGAAAATACCTGATCTGAGTAACTATAGACCTAGTTACTGTAGTTGTAATATATACGAAAACTAATAGAGAGAAGATGTGAATATGGGCATTGTCTATGGTTTCCACTAGGGTATCCCAATGAGGTTCATATTTATTGGTGAGGGTTATAATATGAGACAATTTTAGAAATTCAGTTTCATTAACGGTATGATAACCATACTCTTGATAATGCATACGAATATTAGCATGATCCACTCATTCCACAAAGGGTTTTTTGTTGAACTTCATGTATGTGATAAGGAATATAATCTAGCTCTAGTACTTCATTTTTCACTAAAATATGGAAATGAAACTCTTGATAATGGCTAATAATTTTGAAATTTTCATTATATCCTCCAGAGTGTGCAACTATACATCATGTATGGGAGAAGGAATCTGGGTTATATCTAGAGATTTAGTTTTCATAGATATATATATGGATAAACCTCTTGATAATGGGATGAAATATAATTCGACTATTATATTTCCATCAGAATATACCACTAGACATAATATAAGGGAGTGTAATATAATCTCTCTCATTATCTTTAGTTTTATCCAAGATATACCGATGAACCTCTTGATAATGGACTAGAATAAGAGCCCACTACACTCTTTCCACTAGAGTATGTTTTTGGACATAACACATGGGAGTGAAAATATGAGTCTTGTATAGTGATATAGTTCTTTCAATATATTAAAATGACACTCATAAGGTTGGGAAAGAGTATTATCCTATGTTTCTATTTTCACCTCAATATGTTTCTAGACATCATAGGTTAGAGTATATATATGAGACTACTCCTTAACATCTGTTACTACTATGATATAATAGTGACCCTTTTGGGAAAGTGATGGATTATGATCCTGCACCTTCATTTATTGTAAAATAAGTCATTGGACTTGTGGTTAGGAGTGGAAATGTAGGCATACTTTTGGTTTACCACTAATATATACCGATATGGTCGATGAGTATCGATGGTAACAAGGATATAAGTATTAGTACTAGGGATAATATCATAATATATCAATAATTTGTACAAAAAGATATATGTATAGTATTATGAGGATCTTATTATGACATATTATTAAATTTCCATTACTGATACCTCTTTTTGAGTTCCTTGGTTTATGATACTATGGTTGATATATCTATAGTTGTATTATTGTGATATTCATGAGAAGGACAATTCATATGATCTTTGTGATGATATCGATCAGAAGGATCCCTATTGGAATCAACATAAACAGTCATTGGGATACCGATGAAATAATCCACATACCTAAGGAAAGGGATATAAGTGTTTTTTTTCATTTTGAGGGGAGTATTATAATGATGTTCTTTGTATATATAGGGATAATAATTTGTCTATGACCTTTTGTTGATTGGATTTTATTTGAGGATTTATCTATTATAGGATTTAGGAGCTTCCTCTTTAGTTAGCATGGATATTTCTTGATAGTTCTATCATATCGTGTGTTTATCAACATGAATATAAGGTGTTGATTTGTTGAAAACATGCATCTGGATTCTCGGGCAGAAAATTTCATAGTGTCTAAGATATATGTTTGGATCATTGAATATGTGACATCTTGAGCAGGACGACTCTTTCAGTTTCCTTGAGCTGGTGGGTCACATTGCCTCAAGCACATATACCTGATCTTAAAAGGCTTCAAAATACTAGTGTGGGAATACAGTTATTTAGTGGGGAGTATTTCCCCTCATTTTAGATTGTATAATAGCTGTAGTAAATGTATCATTATATAGGGGAAGCTATAAATCATCCAGACCGAAGATAAATATCCAATACATGAATATATGAACAATGCTAATGGTAATCTGATATACAAAATGAGGTGTCATTTCATGTCTCTAT
This sequence comes from Viscum album, assembly GCA_963277665.1. Lineage (NCBI taxonomy): Eukaryota > Viridiplantae > Streptophyta > Magnoliopsida > Santalales > Viscaceae > Viscum > Viscum album. The sequence continues at coordinate 993,653,640 of OY728145.1, read as the reverse complement.
AAAGAAGGAAAATGGGTATATAAGAATCAATTACAATACTTGTATGAAAATAACAAAAAGGAAAAAAATAGAACTATCCCAACTAGAATCACGATCCTAGATCAGTCTTATCTTCCCCTTCTCCTTAAAAATTCTCAATCAGTATACAATATGTGTCTGCCCGAATCCCTACTGGCATCCATGATATTTATAAGGGTACCCCATAGATTCCCAAATAAGGTTCCTGATAACACTCATTAGGCCACCACCAATAATGTTTATCGCAAATCTATGCTATGTATAACAAGATAAAATTGTTTACAATATATACAATTGATAATGTTATAATATAAGTGAAATTCTCATAGAAAATGTAATAATTATAATTGATATTTTCAATCCAAACAAGGGTCCCTAAAAACAATAGTTAGGATCTCATATACAAGTGTGGTGGGGGAAATATAACTAAACAAGTAATGTTATCCAATATACTAACTAAAAGCTTACACCCATAACAAGGATATCTATAAAACATTCCAAAAGATCATCCATAACCATGTCGTACAACCATGTGTAAACCACTACCATGGACATGCCATAAAATATAGTATAAAATTCATCATGGACATGTAATATAAAAAATTCACCATCAATGACCTCACCATGTAGTCAGATTTATCATAAAACAAAGGGCCATATCCAAGTTATAAAAGACCAAGGTATCCTCATCAAGACCATGATAATAACTAAGGAAACATGGAAAATATCTGGGTAGATTCCAAGGAGTACGTCAATATCAAAAGTATTATATGTATCCATGAAAATAGAATCCATGGGGTATAAAGTCTGGAGGAATCTTAAGGAATCAATATTCAAGGAGAAAAAAAGTCCAAGTAATCCACTAGCATGCTCAAGATACTTGGGAGAAACTTTTATAGAATCAAATAAAATTAGGATCCATGGTATACCAGCCAATGCATCCACTACCATTTCAAATAATCATATCATTTAAATAATCCTTTAACATTCAACTACATTCAATGATTTCATAAAACTTATAAAAAGGATATGAAATCCAAATAAAAAAATTAAAAAATTCACATGAAGCCAATACATGGAAAAAAGGAAAATCATCTCCTAATTACTTATTTCAAATTTCAATTAAATTTATGATGGGATTAATCTAACTAGGAAATACCACATGCACCCCATAGGTGGTATAAAAAAGGTAAAAATAAGGAAACACCCCATGAGTTTCCTTGGTTTGGGAAAGAAACTCCAAAAATTTCAATTGTACTCAAAAAAATCATAAATAGATTCCAATTCATATTATCATTGCATTAAATTAATTTTGGGGATCCTCCAGAAATGAAACATGCAGAAAAAGTGAATGTAAGAATATGAAACATCAAACCCCAAGGGAAAGCTATAGACCACCTACCATAATTTTGTAGTAGAGTCCTCATCGAGTATTAAATTCTGATTCATTCCAAATAAAATGAAAAATGAATAATGGATAAAAATAATAAATATATGGAAAATTATGTTGCACCTAAATGACTCCATCGAAACAAAGTTAAATGAAGAAAATATCAAGAATATTGATTAACATACTTGTGCGTATCCAATGAGACCAAAAATGTTTGATTTAGAGTTTGATTGGATAAATAAGGGGAAACCCTATGAAATACCCTTCAAATGACTTCACAGCACCTCAAAACTATCCAACATATAAGAAAATAATAGGTTTAGGTTTTAAATTTTTAAGGAAATAATTTTAATTTCCCCAAGAATTACTGGGTCTCATACTTTGGTTGAATGTTTATCCAAACCATACATCAAATGTGTGCTATTCACTATCTAAAAGGGGAACCTTGCATGGTTCAGGTGCACAATCTGTAAAATCATGCACAAAATGGGTCTCAAGATCTTTCAAAACTGAAAATTACCTCTAATAGACATGTACCCCAATCTAGATAGATTCCTTAAATAGTGTGCCTCCAGATACAGGGATGGAAAACCTCACAAGGTAATAAGTAACAATGTGGCATATCCCACATGGTTCCGTATAACTGTGTGGTCTTCTATGTTTTTACAAAAATCCTAATTCTTAACTCTGAACAATCCCTAGACATCCCTAATACACCATGATCTTATTGGTAACTCACTTTAGTCCATAAATAAGCATTTAAACTAAAAAAATGATATGTACCTTCTAGGAAAACCTGAAATCTTAAAATCACCCACTTAAAGAAATTCTTCCCTGAATCTACCACTTAAGGGTGGTCAAGAATCACTTGAGAGAAACTCTATCCACTAAGCATGTATATTGTTCTCTCATTCATAAGTCTTATCCTATAAACAATTGTTGTTCCACAGCACATTGATAAGTGTAATTTTACAGCCTCAGAGAACTTTTTTGATCCTATAAATGATACAAATATGATGGTCCTCAAAGGACACATCAACATGTAACTCTACCTCATCTGGTTTCATGTTTTGATAAAGTTCTAAGTGAAAATGGAATAGTTGAGATACATTGATGAAATTTTGCATGGATATGTAAATCTAAGGTAACTATAATCAATTGGCTACCAACCCGACTCTCTCATGAATCATGAATGAACAATTACACCATGGTGAAATCTACCCATGTCTCGTATTCCATTTGAGTTCCAACCTTGCTGAGATGTACAAAAAAGACATGATCCCTGACCTCAAACTCTAGAGGTCCTCTACATTGATCTATGTAAGTCTTCTTTCAAGACTATGCGGTATCCACATTCTTTCCAATCAACTACACATGCTTGTAATTCTTCTACATTATATGTGGTCCTAGTAATGTTTTCTTGCCTACCTGTAACCAGCACAAGGGAGATCGACATGAACTATCGTAAAAATCCTCACAAGGTTCCATTTTAATAGTATCTTAATATCTATTGTTATAGGTGAACTTGAGTAGGGGAATATACCTCTACCAAGAGCCACCAAGATCATGGACGCATACTCACATCATGTCATCAAGCAACTGAATTGTATATACTAACTGGCCATTAGCCTGAGGGTCATATACCATTCTCAGAAGAAACTATGTACCCAAGGACCTTTGTCAACTCTTCCAGAAATGATATGTAACCCAATCATCCCTATATGAATTCATGGTCTGAGGAAACTTGTGAAGTCGTACTATCTCCTATATATACAGACTCCCAAGATCATCCTCTGAGAAGGTCTCGCTAAACAGTAAGAAATGAGCATATTTTATAAGAATGTCAACAACAACCCATATAGCATCACTGCCTAATGGATACCTTGGCAATTAGATCACAAAATACATTGTGAAATCTTCCCATTTCCACTATAGAATGGGAAACTACTATAATATCCCACTTGGTCCCTGATGTTCTTCCTTTTTCTATGAATTGGTGGAACATATCATAAGAAAACCATCCACCTCACATATTGTACCCATCCAAGAGTACTGATGGAGCAGGTCATGGTACATCTTGGAGATTTTGGGGTTCACTACCCATAACGAGGCATGAAACTCTCACATCATCTCCTCATTTATGTCTGATGAAACCCAAAAGCAGACATGAATACAAAGAATCTCATCCTCACCCATTGTCCAATCAGAAGGTAATTCCACATCTTCCACACTCTCCAATACGACTAGGCCCTCATAATTTGATTTCTCTCTCAACCACACTCTATCCTGAATAGTAGAGGTCATAACAATGGATGAAAGAAATGGCTTCTCTTAACCATCCTAAACCTCCAAGTGAATCTCTAAAAATAATTTCATATGATACAAATCACTACTGGCTTCCGGAACTACCTATATATGTTTTCTTCTACTTATTTCATTGGTAACTACATTAACCATTACATGCATATGGGAAAGCTCAAAGTCAAAATAATGTAGGTACTCAGCCAACCTTCACTGCCTCAAATTTAGATCACAAAATGTAAATATATACTAATTGATTTTGTGGTTCGTGTACACCACAATACTATCCCCTAGTAAATAGTGTATCTAATAGAAAAAATAATTAACAACTACATCAAACTCAAGATTAGGAAATGGGTAATTCATCTAGTGTGGACCTAGTTAATAAGACCCATAATCGATGAGTCTATAACCCTGCATCAAAATAGCTCCAAGCCTAATACCTGATGCATATAAGTATAGTGTTTATCTATTACCCGACTCTAGTAGAATCAAGATTATCGCAGAATCCTGTCTCCATTTTATCTTATGAATGTATATCTCACAAGTATCTAACCGTACAAAAATCACACCCTTATTATTAAATCCTATCAATGGTGATACTAAGCATGATATGTCCTATATGAAATGTATCTAATATCTAGAAATCCCCAAGAAACATTGTATGTCAAATATGTTCTTGGGATGCTCCTAGGAAACTACAACTCTCTCCTTCTTTAAGCCAACTCATAGACTTATATCTTAGATAATATGACCTAGGAAGTGAATCATATACCTCCACATATGGAACTTTATGAGATTGGCATATAAATTATGGTCTCTTAGTTTATCCAAAATGATATCAAGAGGTTTTTCATGGTTTTTTGGATTGTGAGAACACACCAATAAATTTTCCAGGGAAACTACCACAAAAAAATCTTGATAAGGATGAAAAACTCAGATCATCTGCCCCAGGAAAATTTATGGAATGTTTGTGATACCGAATGAATTATAAAAATATACTCATATAAACCATACATGTTATGAAAAAGTGTATCAGTTATGTTTGCAGGTTGAACAATAACCTAATGATATCTAGATCTCATATAAATTTCCGAGAACTCTCATGTTACTTAGAGAGGAAAAAAATCATCTTTCTATAGAAAGGGATACTATTTATTAATAGTAAAATGGTTCAACTTCTGGTAATACATATATAACATGAGGGTAACATCCCTCTTTTTTTAATAAAAGGACTGGATAACCCCATGGAGAATTACTGGGTTGTATAACCCCCTTTTCCTCCATGTCCACAAGCTACTTCGTGAGGACCTGTAACTTCAGTATACCCATCATCTAAGGATAAATGGACATTATTGAATATATTTTCACTAGATAAAAGGATAAATAATCCTATGTTTTACGAGTTAAACATTAAAATTCATCTGGGAAAATGTCCCTAAAATGATCAACCCTTAGATGGAATATAGTTTGTTGCATTCCCTGATCAACCAGATAGAAACTAGCTATCTATACTATCATCACGCCCATACCTTAATGATCTGGTTCATCTTGACTCGCATAGACATCCCATTCACAATTTTGAAAAAAAACTCATTCATATAGTGATGTGAAAGTCACCCGCCAGTGATAGAAATCAATATAGATTCGGTAAGGAAATATCCAGTCCATTCCAAGTATGACATAAAACCCTATCATCTTGTAAATGAAAAGATTCCATAAGAAGTGACACCCACCTTTCTCAAGAAGGAACTCATGACACTAATGTACATCCCATGTTATGATCCCCAACAAAGTTCCTAGTGTCATCACACCATCATAAAAATGAATAATGATCCCTAGGATCTCTTCCATAGGCATTTATATGAATCTATATGACGAACGTGTACATAAAAGAATAGATACATGAATATATGCTACTATGATCGTACTGCTCAACATAGATGTCCCAACGATCTTCCTCTTAGGAGAAGGCTGAAAAAATATATCTGGCATGAACTGTTTCCAAGTGACACAATTGCATCACACTAATCAATCCCACTATGATGTATAGGTACAACTGGTGCATGGATTTATCACCTACAACCACCACCATGGATTGAAAGCCTGAGGGTAGTCCAGCTCCTAGACTGAGATAGAGTTGTTAAACCAACTCTTAAACCTCATGTTGGAGTTGACCCCTTCCACTAACCACTAGATGGAGGGACCTAAAAAAATACCACATGTAGCCTATGAAACTGCAAGATCAACACTCAAATAGGTCCCAATCACATAGATTACTCATATGAACCCATCTTCTACATAAATGATAGGAAACTGAGTAACTAGAACTAACATTCTTGATAGTACTCCCATCACAAGAATCCCCCAAATGTAACTTCCTAACATTGGTAGCTGAACCACTGGTTCGATAGGCTAAAATGTCCTCCTCTGCACCCCCATAATCCCTTGGGATCATTCTCAATTTCACTATATCATAAATTATCATTAACCTGAACATGATGACTTGATAGTGAAAAAATGTCTAATCCATTCCTCAAATATTCTCTCCCTTGATGCCTCGTCATCAAGTCATATCAATGAAAAGGGTTACATCTATTGAATGCATACTGAATTTTCAATTATATTCATCACACCCTAATCCGGATGGATGAAATCTATACCCCACTATACTGTTAATGTCTCTGGAAAAAATAATCATATAACATTGATTTGAAGTCACTTAAAACCATATCTTACAGCCAATCATCCCTGTTAAAAACATCCCACAAGAACTTTTATACTCCAATAATCATGTAAGTCATGATATTCACTCTCATTTTTGGAGGTGTCTCTTGAATCTTGAATATCAAAATTATATTTTCATGAAAATAATAATAATATTTTGGACTTCCATACCCTAAAAACATGAGAGGTTTCTACTACTAGAACACCTGCATCATCTCTTCCCTATATAAGGCATGCTGTGGTGTGATTAGACCATGATTCACTATTTTATTTCACCCTTACACCATTATATTATACTCATTATTCATTTTGAATTCCAAATATAATATAAAATTATACATAATTATTTATTCAACTATTTAATATTTATAACTTTTAAAAGGGTTAATTATACTCATTTTGATATTTTCTTTATTGGTAGAGGTGATTTGGAGGCATGAGAGAAGATCCTGAAGAAAAATGGGCAAAAATTCATACAAGCCCAAGGACTCATGTCCATTGATTTGTACATTTCAGGAAATATATGAATCATAATGGGATCCACTATTGTGTGCCACTTAAAAACTTCATGAGACTCAACTCATCACAAGAAACACAAGCACAATTAATCTATTATAGGGCCCATTCGAACCAATCTATCTAGGGGAAAGAATCTTCCCAAAATAAAAAGGTAGGTTCAATATCTTGACAATATCATCCAATAAGGATATTTAATGGCCTCCATATTTGACATGATGATATTCAATACACTGGAAAACAACTCTCCTATTTTTTCCAATTTTTGATATGCACATTTACTGATCCTAAACTGAGATACAAGTGGTAAAACCAAAAATGGAATCCCAAAATCATTTCACATTTTGGCTATAAAAGGGAACCATGGGAACCTCATTTATAAGTTCAAAACAGAAGAAAATATCTTCCATTTTGGATTCTTTGACGTGTCTCATGCCCATCATAGATGTTCTGGAGGCCCTATCCTCATTGGGGGATCAATAGTGAAGAAGGAGTTCCACCTGGGCTTCCTCCTCATCTCAATGGTTGGATAAACATTAGGTGATCATTTAGAGGGATACAAACACTTGAAGAGGGAGTTACAAAAGATTATTATATATTGGTTTGGTGTATATTGTGGTTTTAAATTGTTCCATTATATGTATCTTAACTTGTTTTGATTAATTTAATTTGGAAATTTTTAATTTCATAGCCAATCAGAGTGTTATATTAAGTGTACGACTTGTGTGTTTTGATTGGACAACGAAAGTCTCTTCTTCTTTCCAAAAAAATTGATATTTCAGAGTTCCTTGGAAAAAAAGAATTTTTTATATGGGTCTAGAACTTTAATATACAATTTTATGTCAAGGTTTATTCTTATTTTCATTGTTTTAGGGGTTGTGGGTACCCAAGATCTTGGTTGACCATCAAACAAAGGATTACACAAAAATATAATAATAAATTAAGAACAATGAAACTTTAAAGAGGTGTATTAACTTAGTAATGATTACATAATCTCAATTCATTCTTCAAATTCCTCTTATTTGTAATCTCTAAAAACAATTAAATTATTGCATTTTATTTTAAAACTATTTTCAAAACCACGCCTCTTTTAGTGATTTTTGTTAAAAATTCACACTAAAACCCACCGACGCTCCTTTATCGAGGACCTAGGATCTTCCATACACTATTAATCCTACATGAAAACATAATTAATTTGATGTGTCATGAAATCACATTCCAATTTTGGAACAATTTATATAGAGCACTTTAGTTTTTAGTGACAGTTTTTTGTAAAAATATTGTGTATTTAATAATTATTTGTTCACTTCATTTCATCCTTCATTTTTTAGTTGATTTATGACATAATATTTTTTAGACCATTTACATGACGTGATATTCATCATAGGAACTACTTCAATTATAACATTAACTAGAGAGGATTCTACATCATTGACACCAAGAATAACCAAACAATCCATTTAAGGAGGACACAAAAAACTACACCACGTTTCATGATCTACCCATTTCTTCTTCTTGAACCAACATCAAAAATGAAATAAACATGCATAAACTGGCTTAAAATAACTAGAAATTAAAAAAACTAACCTTGCCTGGTGTTTATATCCAACCCACTTAATTTAAAATTCAATGCGACAACCATAATTTTTAACTAAAATCTAGTTTAATTAACTTTTTAACCAGATTACATGGAATCACAAGTTAATATCCATACCAGAATTTTAAACAATTTCATAACATGTGTTCAACATTGAAACCTCATTATGGTATGAATAATGAGTAAAGATAATGGAATTCTCATTTCAATTAGAATACACTAAAAATGTTTACTATATTATGTTAATTCACAAATTAGAGGTTGGGCGGCCATGAAATTCCTTTTTCTTGAAAAATATTTCCTAGAATCTAGAACTGCAACTATAGGGAAAGAAATATGTGGTATATAAAAATATCAAGGGGAAACGATTCATGAATAATAGTATATATTTAAAAGGATTTTTTCACGTTTCCCACACCACCAAATAACGGGGCAAATTTTAAAATAATATTGTTATAAAGGTTTGATTCTTATTGATCTAAACATGATTGATGATACTATAAGTGGTGTACTAGTTCACAAGACCCCAATTGCTACAAGAACCCTAATTAAGATCATATCACAAAACTTTCAAGAATTTGGTTCATGTTCCAATGCATGCATTCAAGTTGTCCATGAGGTGAAAAGCTCTGATTTTGAAAACAAGGTGGACATAATGTTCGAAGAAGTAAGTACCATTATAAAACAAATTTCTTTTTCCTAATAAAAATACTAATCTCCTCATCCCATCCACTATATTATATGTTCTTCTGACACCCTCTACTATGACCAATGTCCTCAATTGAGATATGATTCTATGATTTGTGAGGTAATCTTTCTATGATTCCCCTATAACCAACTATTGACAGTATTCCGTCATAGATTCTAAAAAGTGAAAAAGGAAATTGCCTTTCAAAAAGAGAGGGAAAACACATGATGAAAATAAATATTTGAGAAGTCTTAGAAATTGGATCACCTTAGTCAGGATAAGAATCCATCGGCACACAGGGTACTTGTGTGCCCATTTTGGGGGTGCAACCCAGTTGCACTCCCCACCATCATTTCACCCATGGTCAATTATTTTCATATAAATAGACCCTTGGGGGCTTCATTTGTATGAATTAATTTCTTTGAAGACTAATTGATTCAATTTTCAACCTAGTGCTTCTCCCAAATCTTCTATATGTTTCTAGGTAGTTCGTTAACACCTAGAGTAGAGGAATTGAAGTATGTTCATAGGACATAAGTCCTTTTAGTGATTGAAATCCATAACACTTGTGCACCAAAATCGACCAACCTCCCTAAATAAAAAAACACTTGCATGCCACCTATAACTCTATGATGAACTTGTGCGCCCCACTTCTTGGAATACTTTTGAATACTCTTGAAGTCTTAAGTCAAGTATCACTCATGTATTAACATTGAGGTTGTTCATCACTTAAGTGAACATAAGGTCACCCATGTCTACTTGTGTGCCCATACCTATGCACCACATGCTTACTTGGGTTCCCTTATTTGATTCACAAACTCACTTAAATCGATAATCCATCGGGTCTTCTTCAAAACCATTAATGGTGGGGATTTTTCTTCATTGGCCCCCTTGAATAAAAGGGATTATGTTGAAAATTCAACAAAAACCTCATGACTTATCTAACCATTTGGATTCAATTTAGTGTGTCTCCTATTTGTGAATTTATATCAATTGTAAGAGGTTTTCCACATTTGGTTCACAATGGGATTATGATTCATGGAGTTTCCATGGGTTTGTATATCCACAGTCACATGGTATTTTCTCTTAGGAACAGTGTTGGGATGTTTCCAGTTTGGAGGATTTGGATTTGGGTTCTGAATTCCCCTTCTCATCTCTAAAACCCAGAACCTCAGGTCTCTGGTTGGGAACACAGGGTTCACACTTTCTTTTTCATGTATGAAAAGGATATGTCTCACTCACTTACCATGTCCCATTTTAGGGTAGTCATACTGGTGTTAGCCCATAACCATTCACGTAGGAGTTTTCGCTCTTTTTCCTCTCTATATCCTTCACCATCACTCATTACTTACATTGGACCCTTATCCAATGTAACGAGAACAAAGGTATTTCTATCACCTCACCGTATTCCCTTTTCTCCTCCATAGTCACATCCTCTTCCACTAGTAGAGGTGGAAAAGTGTTGGTATTTTTGTTGAATCTTTCACATCCTCTTGTTTCTCAAACCAAGTATGACTCACATGGTCTTAGAGATTCGGGATGATTACAACATTTTCACAAACATCCAAGTTGAATGAAATATGAGAACACTAATTCCCACCATAATTGGGACACATAAGAAGCCTTAATCAAGGTCCGAGCTCACTCGATATCCTCTTTATAAATCCAACCCCAATTCCCATAATTTGGGCATCCTCCTTAAGAATAATCCCCAAATTAAACCCCCAACTCACGAAGCCAACCTTTTCAGGATGTAATCCCAAAATCATTTCTATCAATGGACTACACCCTCGTATGAGACTTATTGAACTACATGGGTTTTTATTCCCATCCAAATGGGATACTAAGAATCCACCCTAAGGTTCAAAGCCCAAACTTCAAATCAACCATGTTATCCTTGGTCTATATTACCAACAGGGTATAATCTTACTTGGAAACCCATATTCGTTCCAAGTTCCTTCATATGCTTATGCATAAGTACCACACCAAACCTTGACTAAGCACCTTTCACTTAGATGTCCTTAATACATGACATTAAACTGTATGGTTAGGTCTTTATCACATGACCTTAAAAGGTATTATGCTTCCCATTAAGCAGGACTGAACTATGAGGGATATGATTCATTTCACAAGGATACATATGTATCCCATTTTATGGCTAATATCCTAATATCAAAACAAACCTCCCTTTCTATAGACGACAATAAATTCAAGAGTGCCCAACTGAGTTGCTTAAAAACTAGTATCATCATAACAATGATTTAATGAATCTATAAATAGTATACGATATGATACCATTAATAGATAACCTTAAATACATACGGATGTATCCATTAATGAGGAACCTCAAATACATACGGATGATTCTAAATTTCACACATGCTTATTATTGATTGAAAATTCCAAGGGATACCTTTTTAAAACTTTTTGAACTAATAAGGATTCATGAAAATATCTCCAATATATAAAGATAGTCTTGTAGTAGACAATAATTCCCCCCAAAAGGGTGTGATGAGTCTGACCTCACATCCTCTCGACCAAAGCATGTTCTTATGTATCATAAGTTCAAACTTAATGATGCCTTTGGAAAGTAGTTCCCTTGTGGATAAATTATTTTTTGTATTTTTCTATTTCCATGAATAAATCCAATGGAAATCGTCTAGAAGTAGTGATTCTGAAACTAGAACACACGTTCCAATGAACTAAGAAACAAAAATGGTGAGCCCTATGTAAATCCTTAACCATTTTTTAGTGTTACCCACCCATTAGTCCCCTATCAATTGGTAAAGCAAGGTTAGACAAATGAATCAATAATTCTTGTATACATCTTCAAGATGTTTATTTAATGGATTGTATTGTTGTTTTCTTGTTTTCTCATAACTCCCTTCACTCCAAATGGCCTCCTTCAAGTTTGCATCCCTGAATTCCCTGACCGCTGCTCAAGATGGATCCTCATCCTCTAGAAGGATGTCATCACCAACTCAGTATATTCAATGGTGGGTATCCTCTATACCAGTAAGGGAATACCACTAACACGGTATTATCCCATCCATGGAGGCTTCCCAACAAGCTCTCCAAGTTAACTACAACCCTCTCTTTCCAGGTCAATGATGACCGATGGTCAAGAAATAGATGGTTCCAACCATCATCTTCAACCATTTTGGGTTGTTATCCCAAGAATTCAACAACCATTCTATCCCATAATATATGGAGTTGGATCAATGGGTCACTCATGGAATCAATTAAATGATGCATGGGTCCTTCTCGAGGACTTCCACCTATAATTGCCACCACCAGAATTGAGCGGCTGTGAACCACCAACACAATGAGGGTGTTGTCTTCGGTTGTTCGGACAAATCCCCTGAAACCTAGGCATGTAGAATGATCCATTGGGGATAATTTATGGCTATCATTGACCAGGTTCTTATATTTTCATCCTCCGGAGAAGTCCATTAACTTAACTTAATGGAAAACAACGAGCAGACATATACACTCGACACTCCTAATTATGCTACACAACGACTCATTTGGAAGCGAAAAACCAATACCAATAGGTAAATCACGTGGAGTACTGTGAACAAGTATATACACATATTTAAAAACTATCATCCAGTCAGTAGGCTCATCTGACTTCTTTCAAGGAAGCCCTCCAATCAAATGTGGTGGAAACTGGTAAGTATGAACATACACATACTTATAATCACCAATTCTTCCAGAAGTCTTGTATATAAGCATTGAAGGATGTTTATACACCATGAATGGTATAAAATATCCAACATACACAAAAACCTACCATAATTCATCAATCCTGCCAACAATCTCGTTGGGCAGCACCCATATAAGTCATTCAGAAAGCTATGATGACAAATATTAGGTGGGCTCAACTCTTTATCCCCATTCATGAGTACAGTAACACCCAATAATCAGAACGGTAGGACATGAGAAGAAACATAAAACTAATCTAGATATGAAATGGACTTATATTCTAATTTCGACCACTAACTTAACCCAACCCATCTTAGCAATGGTGAATGGGAAGGCACAAATTCCTCCCCATATTCTGATAGCATGCCAAAATATCATAACAACAACTTCAGTTTTATCAAGGGAATAAACACATAAATATATCTCCACAACTATGATGACACATTAAAATGACATCCTAGAGTAGATACACACCTTTGTTCTACTCTAGGTGGGTTATTGGGCATACTCTTCCATATCATATGAACAACCGGATCAAGAACATACACCTATTCCAATTGGTGGTAATTGTCCCATTCATATGACCACTACAAGGCAGGCACATACACCTGCCCATGATAATTAATTCTCCTAGTAATTGGACCCAATTAAGTGTAAGATAACATCCACGAAGAAGTATCTCAGAACACAGTTGCAGAATCAATATCCAGTCTGCAATTTAGCTCATCTTAATACTGGAGTTCTTTATGCCCTTGGAAATTTTTCTTTTGCTACTCAAGATCCTACCCTCTCATTACCAAATTTTTGGAGTAGTAGTAGTAATTATGTAGTTACCCATCATACATATTATCATGAAGGCTTGCTTCATGAAACATCATTCAATCTAGAGTGCCTATATTCGGATGGGATCCATGGAAACCCTTCTTGTGGTTAGAAGACCAAGGACAAAGAGACTTATCCCTTATGGTAATCCACCATTGTGGTCCTCCCCATTATGGAATTTACTACAAAATTTCTTTCTACAGTAGTGTTTTTCATTGTCTATATATCTTTATCATCAACAGTTTGGTAATGAGAAATCCCTCTTTTCTCGAGGCACTTTCCAACACAAGGCCAGTCATGTCTGAGGCATTTTCATTAACGTGTGAAATAATTTCTCAAAAAAACACTTCATAAGTAAATGGTAATTCTCTAATACTCCCTTGGGACATTTTCCTCTAATATAGTAGAAGAAAAAAAGACTAAATCAATTGTTTTTAATAAAACAGTCAAGAAGTGCCCACTATGGGCAGACCAAGTGGAGAAACCTCTAGTAAAAGATGATGATGATATGTTGAACATGAGAAAAAATTTCCTAAATGTGAAAACCTGTCATGTTATAGCCTTTGGAAAACTCTCAATACAATATCCCCGAATTAATGGAATAAGATTGTATTTATGATATCCGACTCAACTTATAGAAGACACTTCGTTAGTTGAATGACAAAGTCTTACCATATGATGAATATAAAAATAATTTATAGGTAATAGGAGGGTTGAAATACTAAATTGACTTGACATATCTTTTAGTTTCGTAACATCAAAAGGTTGAGAAGAAACAGATGACCCTTCAGCAAACATTCCTTGATGCACTAATGTGGATGCACAAGTTAATTTATGATACCCCATCTAGTTTTCATATCAGAGAATGGAATGGACATGGAGAATTGCATTTCACTATTCCCCAAAATTAGAAAATCCCACAAAAATTGGTCTCATGCAATGTTATTAACCACGATTGGATATAATCAAAATATTTTGTATGTAATCATGTGTACATTCATGAACATTCCTCAAATAGCTCTCATCAGAGTCAGGTCCAAAGAGAGAAAGATGTGAAGATAATTATTCATCAAGCATCTGGGAACATTTTTCTGGACTCCCACATAGACTATTTCAGCCATCAGATGACAAAAATGTGTGAAATAATACAACAGTCTTCTGAAATAGGTGATTTGAGTGGTTGTCAAATAATGCACCAAGCCAATGTCCGAACCAAAATTCACAAAAATCAGAAGAGTAGTTGCAAGATTATCATCTAATGTAGTTCAAGAGCCACTCGGCCTACAGGGCTGGGGAATAGATTAACTCATCCTATGAATTCAATAATTTTGTTTTGATGTTTTGAAGTTGAAGATAAGGAAAAAACCCAGCCTTCAGTGTTGGGAGATTTTTCGTATCTAAAATCCCTTCTTCAACAGAAGTAGTTTTTCTCCCGATTAGGGAAGAAGCAACAAAGAGAGAGCACAAATGAACTATCCAAGGATTCTATTTAGGTTACTATATGCCAAATAGTTCTTGGGAATTCATCATATGGGAGAATAGAGTCTCATGTAAGATACCGAAGGATACGATCATACAAAGATACTGATAGAATGTAATTAATGCATTATGAAACAGTAAGTGTCATTAATACCATTACTGAAGATCCCCCAAAGAATGAGTGCAGTTCAATGGAATTAGAAGATGAAGTTCTTATACATAATATGGTACACACTGGAGCAAATAAATGAGGTGTGGGTACCTCAAATTAGAGGCTTACACAGAATATGGATATTCCCACACATAACCAACTCTGACCCCTTCAAAAAGAATCTAATAAAGAGAATGGTAAAGGTCAGGTCACATCTCACTTTTCCTCTAGATAAGGTCAATCTATTTCACTTGAAGAAAGATTTTAAAAGCAATAAGAGGAGATGAGAGAGTTGAAAAGGCACAATACAGAGTTAATTTAAAGCATCCTTTCTTGTGTAATTGATACCCAGACAGATCCTCATCTTGCATATCCTATAGGAACTCATCAAAAAATAGTTTTTTTGTAAATACTTATGTAGATAATGAATTCCCTCCATTGTGTACATAGCCAGGCCAGGATCAAACACATCCTCATTGTCCTGTCCCCGTGGGTTATCCAGGAAAAATACCACAAGCATCACCACCAATGGTTTTTTAGCCATTGCTCTAGTTCAAGCTCTAGCTTCTATACTTTTACATGTCCCAAGTCAACCATACATTTCCCAAATTCTTAAGAACACAATTTAGGCATTAACAACTCAATTTGATGCTATTAAAGAAAGATGTGCACCAGTACAACTAGAAAAGAAGGCTTACCATGAGTGGGTTGATCTATTCCCTCCCCCACAAAATTTTCTGTATACTACATTACACAATATTTCATTGTTCGAGAGATCTAGAAAAACACATAACATAGTTTGGTTTTGTTTTTCATCCATGATGGGGACTCATCAACCACAATAAGCACTAATACTTAGAAGCATTGTGAAATCATTACAACTGCCATCTTTTGTCCATTATACATGTTTTCAATCTTGGCCAATTACGGGATTGGAAGATCTATGACCGAAATTTCCTTTTCAATTCATCACAACGGTACTGAATATAAGAGTTTATAACCTTTCAAATTTAAAATGAAGGTAAATTGAAATTAATTCAGATTTCATAGCTCGATGGGAATGATTAACATATTTATTAAGTATGGAACTTCTTCAATAAGTGTTTCTACCAATTTGTGTGGAAAATATGGGTGATGAGTGACACAAACCACTAATCCCAGTAAAATGCACAGTAAGGTTTTGAGAACTTTCTTCAATTTCCCAATAGGAGGAGGATCCCATTGTAGAAACTAAAGTTAAATATTGTCTAATTCCATCAGCTCTAGGAATGAAAATTGGGAAAGAAAAGGATGGTACAGTCACACTCATGCAAGCACTTGTATCCACTTCCACTTCAAAACCTTCATCATATCTAAGGGATCCACCTCCCGAGCATCAGTAACAATGACCGGCTCCATAGGATGATCAAAAAGATCAAATTTGGAGATAATTTGAGTAGTTATGGATCAATATTTATTCTTTTTGGAATGAACAAGTTCCCAGTTACATCATCTCAACTTTGGAAAACAATTTCGTTCAGGTTCCAAGGATAAAAAAACCATACAAAAAAGGAGATGGAGATATTCTTAACTACTGTCCCTTTCACCAAATGTTTGGGAATCCCATTCTAAAGTGTTTTGTTTTTAAAGACCTCATAGAAATTATGGTAGACTCTAGAAAAGTGAAACTGAAATGTTCGTCAGCCCATGTAGCATGTGTTACTACTACTAATCCAAAGTAAGAAGGTGACTGTCAAGAAGTAAAAAGTAACAATGGACATAAATATACTGATTGGATGATCAAGAAAACAATCAACTAAACTCATTACATTTTACATACATAGTTAAAACAACCAATTGTTTCTTCTTCTAGTTCCTCTATAGAAAAACATCCTTCATAAAAATATTAGTCCACCAATGGTCAATTATTGAAGAAGCAACATGATCATAAGGACAAATAGAAGTCATAAGAGGAAGAGATCATGTTAAGGCCAAAGTTTTCCTTGACTCTGGAAGATTTCATGCCATCTGTTTCAAAAACATAGGCACAACCCAACCAAATGGAATAACCATAATTGACCTTTCTAGAATAATCATCATCAGATGAAGAATTGATATTTGGTTCCTTCGACATTATGCACATAACTGATCCATATGCAAATGATAATTTTGGTTATGATGAGCCTAATTTCCTTGTACCTAATTGGGGAACTATAGGAAGAAACAAAGGTCGACGATATAGGGGAATACATGGGTATTCTAGAAGCCACTATTTTAACTCTACCCTTGCTGGAACCGTATATGTGGCAGAAACTTATGGGAGATCCCCTCAACGGGCTCAACAAGAACAAGGAGATTCTCCCATGCATGACAGGATCGGTCTAGAAATGATTATTTTGGAGGAATAATTATAGGTTACACCATATTTCTCTCAGCATGTAGATAGAAAGAGTCGGTCTAATATACCAAAACCATAAGTATTTTCAGCTTCTGCTCTGATTTTGGGAACATCTTCATCAAGAGAATCAACATCCAAGATACCTACAAAACCACATCTCTATACTAAGAAAAAAAGACCTCTAGAACAAAAGTACAATGTTTTGAACTAGCTAGCACAACTACCGTTCATTTTTCAACTTTGGATTCCTTAAATCTGTCAAAAGATCTTCGAGAAGAACTTATTGAGGAATTTTCAAGTCCTCAAGTGTTTGACACCGATGGTGTTGTTTCTGAGGTTTACCATATAGGTAATGATCCTAGAGAATTTCATGTAGTTATATCTTTTATGAATTATGATGAAGATGATGTTGTACATGGAAACATTATGCTCTTGTATCTATCTGGTTGGGTCAATGATATAGAAAACCAAACAGCCTTCATTGAGAATGGCTCATGAGTCAACCTCATTTCTATTTGTACACTTTGTCAATTGGGCCTCATTGAATCTAACATATCTCTTTCTTCTTTAATTTTTCAAGGTTATGAAAAGAATGATAAATAACCTCTAGTCAAGATTAAACTCAGAAATTAGTTTAGAGATCTTGTGTCTAATTCAGATTTTATGGTTGTATGTCAGGACACATACTTTAACATTCTACTTGGAAGTCCATGGCAACATCAACATGTATACATTCCTTCACAATCCCACCAATGTATCAAGTACCATTTCAACAGTCAAATCATGAAATTTTATGGTGAAAAATATCCATTAAAAACATATAAATCTTAGTATATTGAGGTTGAGTTTTATAACAGAAAGGAAATGAGGTCCGTGACAAAATAGGTAACCAGAATCAATAATTTGAATGACCTAGAAAAGATCCCATCAAAGACAATCAAATATTTTCGTATACATTATGTGTTTCTTATCAGTCACGTTGAAATGATAATCTAAAATCCGAGCACTCATCTAGTGACTTCTATAATGTCAATTATGGTAATTGAGCTTGAATGAATGGGAGAAAATGTTGATTTACCATGAAATGGTGAAAACATAAATGGATATGTATCCATTTCTTCCACTAAACATTTGAAAGTATTAGATTTTTCAATCTCACTAGAAGAATTTGTCGCAATACTAGACGAACAAAATGATGTTGATTTCCAACCCATCATCTCCACTTTGTTACTACAAGAAGACACTTCATCATCTGTAGGGTCAGAAATGGTGGCCTTTTTTCAGGATGTTCAAATACTGACTCATCCCCTAGCTTTGAATGTTTTTCTTCATCACCTACTATGAATGTAGAAACAGAATAAGTATCATGCAAGGAAAAAAGATGAACAATATCTCAAGGATAATCTACCACATTTGAGAAAGGTGTCCCCAATACTATGGATGAGCTCAGGGAAATAAATCTAGGTATAGAAGAAGAACCATGACCCACTTTAATTAGTGAAGCAATAACTATTGAAGAAGAAGAGGTGTATACTTAATTTATAAAGTGACATCAAGATATTATTTCTTGGAACTATATGGAAATTTTAGGCCTTAATCCTGATGACCAACTCATCATTTTGGTTTTCCTAACGAGCATTGACGATTCAAGTAGGCAGCAAGAAGAACATGCCTGAATCATGCCTCTAAAATTGAAGCTACAATTGATAATATTATCCAAGATAACTTTGTTATGTAGGTTCAATATTCCACATGGTTGGACAACATTGTCCTAGTGTAATAGAATATTTGGAAAATCAGAGTATGAATTTATTTAAGAGATCTTAACTGAAATTTCCCTAAAGATGACTTTCCAGTTCCAATCACAGGGATTTTAATTGATGAAACTGCTGGATATGAAGGTCTCTCCTTCATGGATGTCTACTATAGGAACAATCAAATCATAATGGCTCCAAAGGATGAAGAATTTATAACTTTTGAGCCTCTCAAGGTATGTTTTTCAATTAGGTAATGCCCATTTGGAATAATGAATGAAGGTGAAACATATCCATTTTCCATGGAACATATCATTAACCCATTCTTAAGAAAATTTGTTTAATGTCACATGGATGATCTAGTATTTAAATACATACAACATTCCGATCATTTGGCTGATTTGGAGACTATATTAAATACAATTCAGTAGAATTATTTGAAGATAAACCAGTTGAAATCGACATTTGGGGTAACCGTACAGAAATTCCTCTATTTATTTGTACTCCACAGTGGAATCAAAGTTCTTATAGAGAAGAAAATTGAAATCCTTGGCTTGTTACATCCTAAAAAATTGAAATAATTAAGAAGACTTCAAGGAAAATTTTCCTATATTCAGTGCGTTGTCGTCAATTTGACAGGAAAGTGTTTACCCTTCACTAGGTAAATGAATAAGGGAGTCAGCTATCAATGGACTAAAGAATACCAAGATGCATTTGATACGCTCAATAAATATCTCTTGAGTCCATCGATATTAATACCACCTATTGAGGGAAATCCTCTTATTCTTTATGTGGAATCATTAGAGTGATCATTGGGTTCCTTCATTACCCAAAAAATTATTATGGGAATGAAAACTCCCTTTACTATCTCATTTGAACTATTCTTGACACAATGAATCAATATTCATGATTTGAGAAGTTCCACCTGTCATTAATCATTGAAGTTATGAAATTGAGGCACTACCTGAAACATCATGAGGTCCACTTACTTTCTTGCAATAACCCACTAAAATTTATCCTCAGTCGTCCTCTGCTTATAGTACATTTGGAATGGTGGGTGGTTATTTAGCAATAGTTTTATATACAGTTTGTTCCTCATATGGAAATAAGAGGCCATGCATTATTAGACTTCCTTACTGAACATCCATTTGTAGAAGATACATCATTGAATAATGAACTTCATGATGAAGAAGTCTTATATATTCAAGGTAATCCAAAAACATGGGAAATGTACTTTGATGCTGCCTCTAGAAGTCCAACGAAGAATAGAATGGAAAACCCTAAACTCA
The DNA here is from genome assembly GCA_963277665.1 of Viscum album. Taxonomy (NCBI): domain Eukaryota; kingdom Viridiplantae; phylum Streptophyta; class Magnoliopsida; order Santalales; family Viscaceae; genus Viscum; species Viscum album. The sequence continues at coordinate 993,632,826 of OY728145.1, read as the reverse complement.
ACAACGTTGGGTTAGGAATTGTACTTATATCCCTATAATATGCAATGTTTCCATATTTATTCATGTTGTCACAAGGTAGTACCAACAATGAAGTAGAATATCAAACTCTCCTTAGAGGCCTAGAATTGACAGTCCAGGTACATGTGAACCAACAAAAAGTGAATGGTGATTTCGAATTTTAAATAAAACAAATCAATGGGGATTATGCTATTAAAAAAGAAGACTTAATCCATTTTTGTGATTACACATGTGGGTTAATGGCTGAATTTTCCTCTGATCCAATATTATCTTTTGTCTTCTGATCACAAAATTCCCAAGATGATCCACTGGATAATGAATCCCCAACCTTGGAAAATCTAAACCAAGATGAAACAATCCTCAGTATTTCCCATCATCGTGTGGTTTCACCCTTCGTTCAAACTAGACAGGAGGAAATTAATGAAATTATTCCTATCTCGGAACCATATGGTCATACCATAGGATGTATGACACCCACCATGGAATACCTTCAAAATAGATTACTTCCACCAAATAAAAATTAAAAATAATATATCCAATGATGAGTGGCTAATTTTACTTTTAAGGATAGTTTAGATCACAAGAATATCCTATAAAAATGAGACTTTGATGGAATCCACTTTAGGTGTATTAATGGAGAAGAAATAGTAGTAGTCATGAAAGAAGTATATGCTGAAGCATGTGGTGATCACTAGTCTGGGCATAGGATTTCTGATCAAATCCAAATAGTTGGATACTTATGGCCTTCAATGAAACATGATTTCATATATTTCACTAATAAATTTCATTCCATCCAAGTGCATGCCAACTTAATTCATCAACTCCCAGAGTTTTTACATAAAACTAAATACATCAGGCTAATTTCTATATGGGTAATAGATGTAGCATGACCTAATCCTCCATCTATAGCTATATAGGTCAAGAATATTCTCACTACTATTGATTTCTTCTCCAAATGGGCTAAGGAAATACCACTTAAAGAATTTGGAGCCAAAATCATTCGGCCAATTGAAATATAATAAAGGATTTCAATAAGACCCTATAAAACATACTCTAGAAGATGGTGGATAATGATAAGAAATCTTGTGCTGATAAACGTTTTCATGCTCTATGGGCTTATCTGATTACATCCCATACCACCACTCAGGAAAATCAACAGTCATTAGTGTACGACACAAAGGCAGTTTCTCCAATTGAAATTCAATTTCCTTCACTCTGAGTCGCAATATTTGATTAGTTATCTATTGATGAAAAGTATCAGAACTGATTTGATGAGAAAGAACAATTGGTCTAAAGGATATTGAATACATTGAATAATTTAGAAGTTTATGAGAATATAATTGCATGATATTTTAAAAAGAAAGTTCACCTCCACTCATTTCTTGAAGGAGAATTGGTATTGGTCCTCAGGACTTCAATGATACTAGGATAGAAACCTCTAAATCTTGAGCCAAAGTGGGAAGGACCTTATTCCATACATAAGTTCTACTCAAATGGATATTATTCCCTAATCTCAATGGATGGAAAAATTATTACAACTATAACCAATATAAGATTCTTAAAAAAATACTTTGTCTAACTGCACATTATATGTCCTCAGTGCATGACTCTAAACTGAACAGCATAATGTCTTAGTTAAAAGACATTAGACTGCATAACAACCATATGCATGCATGCTACATTATATTAAAATGTGTTTAATCTTTGACCTTATCACATGAAATTAAAATGAATGAAATTATTTTACCCCATTACATGACACTAAACTGTACGGTTAATGTATTCTCTATTTTTATGTTATGATCTTCCATATGCGAGCATCATTGACATCATTGTATCTTTTTAATGGAACATGAGTTCCATTTCTCCCTATGTCTGAATCAGATCTTCATAGAGGCCTTATTTCCAGAACTACATTGGGGTTGATTCTCATTCTCGATGAGATATGTAGAGATGCTTGGATCTCCAATCATAGGCCCAACCGCACCCATAAAATTTTTATTTCCTTTTCTTCTCCTGTTTATAAACCAGATATATACAGAGTGCACTTTTAGGATACATGGTTTTACTTCATACCATTTTGTGTCTTATGTTTATCCATTCTTCCAAAAGGCGTTAAAATCCCTCGTATCCCACATAATACTCAATTTTTGTGGGAAATGATTGTTTTAAGAACTACATTTATCTTAATAATCATCTATATAAGATACATAGAGACACATAGATCTCAAATCATAGGCCCAATGATGATAAAAAACCCACATTATTCCCTATGTATGATTCAAACATGTATAGGTAATGTTCAAAGAAATAGGTATGGCTTGATTATCATCCATATAAGATATGTAGTGACACCTGGGTTTAATTCCATGTTCTAGCCTTAATATTCAATTTTTACGTCGGAATAACTTCATGTGCTCACTTCATAACTCTAAAATGCACATGACAAAGTCCTATCTACATGACATTAAAATGAAAATCACCCAAAGAAATATATATGGATCGATTATCATCTAATTGAAATACTCAGTGAAAACTATGCCGCAGCTCCTAGTCCAAATCATAAGATACTTTTTTATCCCTCTTCTACATATATTTAAAAATCTATGTGGGGGTCTTTATTTTTGGTTCTCTCCTTAGAGAGCCAACCAAGAAAACGAGAATGTACCCATTTTTAGTATGATTCAAGTCTATGTAGAGGACTCCAAACTCATGTCCAACATTGATTCAAATATTTATCTTATGCATTGAGTATTAATGCATTTTTATATTTTACACTCTTAATATTGAATATTTTTAGATCTTCATAATCTTTCTTATTGTTTTTGGAGATATATTTTCAGATATATAAGAACTATTTTTCCTAACTATGAAGTATGTGCCCCTTGGTGGCCTTTCACAAGTTTCCTATATAATAGGCTTGTCAGTCAAAATATACCATTATTTTTCTTGGTAGCATTTACGTCAGCTGGCCTGTTATAATACAGCCCCAATAATGGTTTTGTCAGATAATGGTAATTTTCTTCTTGGTTATGGTTTCTATTATCACCTTCAAACATTGATAACAATATTCAAAAAACATTATTTTAAAGAAGTTATTCATGTATATTTTTTCCATAAATTTTCTCTCAATCTAAAAGTCTTCAAGACCATGGTTTACACATTTCCCTCTGTATGTGTTCAAAGCAATATGAAATATCCTTGGATCACTTAACCAGATATCATACACTATTTCCATTTTTTGTCGTAGTTGTATGACATAAAAATACTGACATCATACTTTCAATATTTGGGTCAGACTATTATAGAAATCATATTCCATCAATTCTTTGGAAATCATGATTTGAAATACTCTCTCTGAATTCAAGTACCTTTCTTCATAAACCATACTACATGCTTTGGAAAATATGAATATCCATAAAAATTCATCGGCTTTTAGCAATAGAATGTCAAAATATTGAGTTCTCTTTTTCATGACTATGGAGTACATTCCATTAGGTTTCCTTAGATAAGTTGCCTACATAATAGGCTTTTCAGTCAAAGGATTCCACTATTTGGCTATACAACATATTCCCATGCTAGCCCTGCATAACACAACGACCATAATGAGTTCGTCAAATAATGGTAACATTGTTCTTAGGAAAGACATTCTATAATTCCTCTTAGCCCTTTTCCCAAATCATTATATGGATCCAGAAATTCCCAAATAACAATTTACAATTCTTCCCTTCTATACCTGAACATGGTAGTATATTTACAAACAAATTATCCAGAAATTGGAAGAGTCTAACATCTATGGTCAAAGATAAAGACCCTAAATTAATTCCACCCAATGTCCTAACTACTTGACTTAAAACTGCGTAGTACAATGTCCTCACTGCATGACTTAAAACAGCATAGTATAATGTCCTCACTGCATGACTTAAAACTGCGTAGAAGGATATCAGAAATTCCCATTTTTGATAAATTTTAACCATTCATCATACTTCAAATTTGTGTATAAGTATATTTCCTATTGATAAAATATATTGTTATAAATAACCCTTTATTCTTAAAATCCATTTCCTTGAAAAAACAACCTAATATGGTCTTGAGTCCCCCAAATCAAATTTTCCCTTGTCTATCAACAGTAAAATTTTCAATTCGTAAGAACTCTTTTTCCTGACTATGCATCTTGTGACCCTATGTGGCCTTACATAAGATTCATACATAACAGGCTAGTCAGTCATAAGATTCCATTATTTGATAATGAAGCATATATCCTAGTCGGCCCTGCACAATACATCCCCCCCATAACGAGTTCATCAAATGGTGGTATCCTCATTCTTGGAAAGGAAAGTATATGTTTATACAAGTTTTAGATTTTGTGACCATAAAAACCATGAATCAAGATTCCCCTTGGATTCATTTAAAGAATATTAGAGAAATTTCATGTCACTGAGCCATGTTTGATATCTAATTTTAAAATTTATAATCAGATATATTCAACCTTAAACACTATCCTTTTAGTCTGACATGCATGAATCTAAACTTCCAATAATAAGAGATAATGTACTCACCATATTGGGAACCTGCAAAGGGAATTATGGAAAATATTCAAGTCCCAACTCTCTAGACGTAACATTTTTTCTATGTTTCAGGTAATAGAGAGCTGTAAAAAGTAAAAAGATACAAATTTTGTGGGGTTGTCTGTATAACCATATTAAAAATAAAACTATGCTTACTAGCCCAATGGATTTTCTAAAAAAATAATGAATGAGTTAAGTCACAAATGATTAAAAACAAAATTATTTTTATTTTTGAGTGAAAAATTTCAAAGAGGAGAATCCAAAAACTAGAGTCTCTCTTCTATCATAAATCACAAGAGGTTTTCTAAATAACTTCTCATTTGGTGAATGATATCTTGAGCCCCATATGTATCCTATTGAAGTTTGTTTAGCCAGCCATCATTGTTCTCTTCAGCATAGGGAAGTACTTCCTTAGCATCTACAATAGATTTTTACCATCCTTATAGACGTATACTATTAAATCTTAAAGTTGGTCGAGCTCCCCTGTGATAATATCTATCTGTTGTTGAAGACATAGATATTGAACAATATTTTCTTTAATTTTATTAGTCAGTTCTTTCAACTTTTCACTATAATTGGCCTCATCTTGGGTTAGTGGTGTTTGTAATTCACTAGTGTTGATCAAAATTCCATGTTTATCATATCCTACTAAAGCCCTAGATCTTGGTACCTCTTTCAGATGATCTATTTCACTGTAGTATCAATTTCACTGAATTCAAAACCTCTAAATACTATCATAATAAACATAGATGAATGTCATGGAATTATTGAAGGCAGTTCTTCAAGGGGAATTTTATGTATTATCCTCTATATATTGTTTCATGCATTGCGACATGGAAGATGAATGGGCTTTTGCCATTTCAGGTCGGATTTAGAATCAATGTCACAAGGAGGAACATATTCTACGATTAATGCACTTAAAGAAGTGACCTTTTCTACTCCTCCCTTGATAGTAGTTGCTTCACCGCCTAATACTGTTTAAGATGATGTAGAGGATTCACCTCAAGATCTAGAAATTAAAGTTTATAGACATATATGGTGAATTATATTTTTTTTTTGTGGTTAGTTTCAATGGATAACAAGAGTAAGCACTATGAAAATACATGTATCTCTTACATAACAATAGGTTGGTAGCCTGACAAGACTCCTACCCAATGTTCTTAGTTTCAACGGTTTTGGTTAATGTCTATGGGTGAGGAATGCTTTCCTTAATTTTCTCAGGATCCTTTGAATTAATATCATGAATATTTTGTATCTTAAGATTCACCTGACCCAATATCTCGGAAATGGTAGGATTGACAATAATGTCAATGCTTCTTTCAAGGATCATCGTGTTAGTAGTTTCTTCAGATGAAACTACATATTTCAAACAATAATGGTTAGAAAATTAAACATAAGAAGGTTAATAGTATGAACAATGAAAATTCATGTTTATTTGGTTCTATACAAGGAACATCAAAATCTTATCTAGAATTTTGTATATTAACATGTTCTAATACTTCTTCAAAAGTCATGCCAATGTTAATCCAGGAAGCCAATGATATCCTAGTTCCCATGTTAGTCTCACCTATGGGAGCACTCGACGTGGTTTCATCGCAACCTTCCTCTGACTACTGTTGACCTCGAATAGTTTCCTTAGAAAATGTTGTGGGGTCAGCATCAGTTTTTGTAAGATTTTCCAGTGCAAGTAATGATCCTAAAGTATCTTACGATGGAAGAACAAGAGCAGTTCTGGGAACATAAGTTGTTTCCTTTGGCCTCAATGCCTCTTCTAAAATCACCAGGTTAGAAATAATTTTTTCCAATTCAGAAGAACCCTCCATTGTTCCTATATGCATATCAGTAATTTATTTAAGATATTAAAAAGAATAAGCTCAAATAATTCCATGATGTTTAAACACATTTTCATGAATAATGATAAAATTTATGTTGTCAAGAAGTCTTAACACTACTAATAAAAATTTTAATCGTGGTTTTATTTCTTCAATGATTTTGTTTCTTCTCTTTATTGGGAGGACTAGATACATCATCTAGTAAAATACGCATTGGAGACTACAAGCTCTTGTATATATCCTCCTCCATGTCCAGTTGACCAAGAGATATCTCTCATGATTCTCAGGGTGATCCATTAGCTCCAAGAGTAGTACCACCAAAGCTATATCATGGCGATGGAAATTAAATCTATTTTTTAGCCAAATACAAGTTAAAATGATATTAACCTTAAGTAACAATGATTTTACTCAATTCAAATTGCTAAGACGAAGATAATTTGAATGGAAAAGAAAAATATCATCTTTAGGATCCAAAATATCATACTATTATTCATCTAATGAAAGGTAAATCCCTTCAGTGGTACCAAATTCTATCATTTCGTTCACACACATTATGGTGGGAATTGATCCATTGGTTTATTATATGAGCTTTTCCAATTCTCAGATATAAGTTCTCACTTCATTAGGATTGTTTTGAAACAATATATCAGATGAGGCCCATAGATCCCCTATTCCTGGAACACACAACCCTTCACATAAATCTATCCGCGTGGTTTTAGAATCATAATGGAAACGTCACCATGTTTAAACAACCTCTGATCGTATATATTCAGAGTAAATATAATTGGGTTTTGAAGAGGATCATGTAGTTTTAGATATATTTTTCTTACCAATTCTTGTAGTCATAGATGGGGGATGAGAAAATGTAACTTGTTGTTCTTATGAACGATGGAGACTAGACCACCTTGGTATAGCCTCAATAGGTATTGATGGGGGTGACTCTCTTAAATATGATAGGTGGATTATATCATGCATGGGGTTGCTTCAATGAGTTTGGATACTCATAAACTCCACCCTTTGACTCCAATGAGTCATTCCCTAGCGATGATGAATTACCTTCAAATGAATTTTTTCCTTCCTACTACCTCTCTTTATCCCCACTCATGGTACAAAATGGTTTAATATCCCTTCAGGGTATGATTAGACCCAGTTTTCAGCGTACCAGATAATCAATATTCTTATTGCATCAATGATAGGTAAATAAAATATTTCCTCTATTTTCTCAACAGATTTCAGAAACCATAGTTGTTCAAAAACAATCAGATGTTTCTATAATCTGACATTTATAAGAGGGGATACAATAATTTTTTACAGACATTTGAATTTATTCATGAATCAATAAAGATCATAGGACTCTTAAATGATTTCCTCGTTAATCCTAGTGTCCAATACATCATCTCTGCAAGGTAATATATATGCCCTCATCTTTATGTTGGATATCCCATTATTATTAAATCTCCCCATAGGCTTATTCTTATAAGGGGAAAGATGGAATTCCATATATATTCTCAACTTGGAGTTTATATCATACACATTCAGAGATAGAGGTGAAATACCAAAGAAACCCTAAATGAATGGCAGGAAAGTACTTCCAATGATTTGTACCCCACATTTGACATCATAAGTTCGGAATGAGTGGTGATCCTCCCCCATAACACCTGGAATGGTCCCGCTATTCAGAAAAGAGACTTCCCTCTACAAATATGAAGTAAGATCCTATGAATCTTTTCCAAAATAGGGGGCCAACCCTACCATACTCTTCTCGACCAGCTCGGTCGTGATAAAAAATGTTCCTAGCCTTACGCCTCCCTTGGAATATCTAACCGGTAATAAATACATACTGATCTACTTGTCTATTACACATTCAAGGTAAGTCCTTGTAGGAATTTTGGAATTTATTTCATATCCCCCCATTTCAAAATCACACTTTTATAATGTTGTCTAGAAAGTGTCACGTGTACCTCTATTTTCAGCCTTTGGATAGATTGTTATCAAGTGCATGTGGGACCCTTCTCCTTCTTATTTATAAGGAAGATTTCTGTCCAATCCTCTGGGTGAATATCTCTTCTTTTGTGGGATTTCATTATGTTCTTGTTCTTGTGCTTATAAAATATTTTCATCAACTCATGAACCAAGGATGGTGTCTTTTCTAAGTCATTCATTGTCACCTTGGGAGGAATAAACTCTTCATACATATCTACAAGGATTGGAGCTCCAGATATCCTATAGACATCCCACAAACTGATCCCAACTTCTCAATGTGAAAAATGAAAGGAGTTAGTTTCTGGGATCCAGCGGCTTAGTAGATCTAGCAAAAAATTGTCATTCCAAGATACATAGGTTTTCCCGACCCATGTTTCCTCACAAATCCCAACAACTTTTAAGTCATACATAATCTCATAACTCATCTTGCGCCCCCAATACGCCCACATCCATGTAGTTTTTACACCCCCTCCTTGGAAAAAATCCCAACTTCTCTTCCATCATTTTGATTGTTTTGTTTGAGCATCTCGAAAGATAGATGAATGAAAATGTAATTGTAGCTCAGGTGTATGTTCTTTAAAATCATGAGAACATGGTCTATGATGCATGAAATGGGACTTATATTTTATCCCAGTATTGATATATGATACCATAATAGAAAAATTAGCAATCAATAAATTGGTATAGTCTTGAAACAAAGAATGTGGAATATATTTCTTCGGGTCCGGAACATTGACATCCAGGAGATGGCCATAACAATAAAAAGGAAAATAAGATCTCTATGGATAATTAAAGTAATATTTCTTCAGATATTTCTCCATGTCTAGTAGTGTGTTGTCACAGACGTCAAAGTAGGCTTGACGAACAACCTTCATCATGTCATCAATTATCTTATTGGACAATTCATCAGCGGTTCCGATTCATTTGGGAACCATTGAACCTGAAAAAATGATAAAAAATAATCTTTATATTATGTTCATTTTTTGATGTTTTGACAAAGAAATTGATAAAAATTGACAAAGGCATTATGCTGAGCTAGTATGAAATTAGCACTCAATTATAATAATTGTGCACAAGTGTGGAACCCTTGTTCTGGCGCGTAAAAGAAAAACATATAGAAGAAGTGCGACTAAACAGGAACGTCAGAGAAAAAGGTCTTGCACGCAGAGCACTATATTTCTAATGCCGTTGGAATTTTTGAAGAAATGAAGTAGATATATATAAGCAATGGGAATTAACCTATGTGCAAGAACCTTGGATGCCTATTTAGCTTGCACACTACCACTTGCGTGACACATCAAACTTTTTTTCCTTCTTCATAACTATACCTTTGTATAGGGTCCTCTTTTCAGTCAATATCATATTATAAGGGGGTATTTTGTTGACAATGTGGTCTATCAAATAGTATAAAAAGTGAAAAGGGAAATTCCAAAGAAAAAAGAGGATAAAATACATAAAAAATAAAGATTTTAGAAGTCTTGGAAATTTGATCTCCTTAGTCAGGACAAGAATCCGTCAGTGCACTGTGTACTTACACGTCCAATTCTAGTGTGCAACCCACCTGTGCGCCCCAGATTCATTTCTCTTCGGGTCACTTATTTTCATATTAGTAGACCCCTGGGGCCTTTATTTGTACGATTTATTTTGTAAGGCATAATTGGAACTCTAGTCTCCCTAGTGCTTCGCCCAAGACTTCTGAAACTTTCAAGGTAGTTCTTTAAAACCTAAAGAATAGGAATTGAAGGAGGATCATAGGACTTAAGTTATTTTAGGTTTTTAAGTCCATAACACCTACGTGCCTAAAGTTCCCAACCTCTCTAGACTAGAAACACTTGTTCACCACCTATTACTCTTAGAAGAACTTGAGCACCCCACTTATAGGAATACCTATGAATACACTTGAAGGCCTGAGTCAAGTATCTCCCATGTATTAACATCCAGGTTGTTGATCAATTAAGTGAACATCATGTCACCAAAGCAAACTTATGCACCCATGAAATCATGCGAGATACGTACTTGGGAACCCTTCTTCGATTCACCTACTCCCTTCAGTCTATAATATATCAAGTCCTCTTCAAATCCAATCATGACATGGATTCTTATAAATTGGATCCCTTGACAAAATGGGATTATGTTGAAATTTCCACCAAAACCACTTGACTTATCAAACCGTTGAAAAAAGAACATCATTGTGTCTTCTATTTGGGTTTCTATATCCTTAGTCAAAGGTTTCCAACAGTAGATTCACAATGGGGTTAGGATTCATGAAGTGTATATCGGTTTTTATATCTATAGTCACATGGACCATTCTACTAGGAATAGGGTTGGGAAGTTCCTGGTTTAGAGGATTAGAGTTAAGGTTATGACCTCCCCTTATCATCGATAAAACCCAGAACCTGAGGTCTATGGTTGGAAAAGTATGGTTCAAAATTCCTTTTCTATGCATGAAAAAGAGAAGTCTCCCTCTCATTCCAGGACCAATTGGAGGGTATCCATCCCGGGGTAAGCCCCTAACCTTTCTAGTATGAGGTTTCAGTCTTGATCCACTATACTTCCTACACCTTCAATTCTTCCTTACATTAGAACCGTGTCTAATGTAATGAAAATAGAGGGAAGTCTCTTCTCCCCACCCTCTTCCCTAGTCACCTCCATAGGCATGTCCTCTTCCACCAATGGAGGAGGAAAAGTGTGGTTTCATTTGTTGAACCTTTCACATCATCTTATTTCTAGCATTGAGCATGACTCATGTGGGCTTAGGGATTTGTGATGATAAAAACATTTTCCCAAACACCCACGGTGAATGAACTATGATAAATCTGATTCCCACCATAATTGGGATACATAGAAAGCCTTTATCAGTGCCCAACGTCACTGGATATACTCTTCCGGAATCCAACCCTAATTTCATTAATCTGGGCATCCTCCTTATAAATAAGCCCAAAATAAACCCCCCCAAATCACCAAGGAATCATTTCAATGATGTAAGAAACAAAACATTTCTCTCAAAAGAATACACACTACTATATGATCTATCAAACTACATGGGATATGATTCCCATATAAATTTGATACATATGAAGCCTCCTTGAGGGTTAATTCCAACACTTCAAATCAACCATACCCTCCATTTTCCATATTCCTAACAGGGTATAATCTTACTTGGAAACCAATATTCATTCCATGTTTCTTGGGCTTCTTATGCATAAGTCACACACCAAAACTTGACTAATCACATTTCCCTTAGAAGTCCTTATCAAATGACATTAAATAGTACAGTTAATTCCTTATCACATTACCATAAAAGATATGATGTGTTCAATTAAGTAGCACCAAACTATGAGGGTTCTGATTCCTTTCACTAGTATACGTAGGTAGCCCATTTTGTGGGTACAATCCCAATATCCAATCAAACCTTCATCTCCTTTGATTAAAATAAATTACAGAGTGCCCAACTGGGTGGATTAAAAACTAGTATTATCATAACAATGATTAAAAGAAACTCTAAATAGTATATGAGAGGATAAAATTTATCGAGAACCTCAAATACATACAAATGCGTCCATTAATTATGAAATTCAAATACATTCAGATGATTCTAAATTTCACACATGCTAATAATTGATTTAAAATTCCAAGGGAACATATGTTATAATTGGTGAATGAATAATGATTCACGAAAATATCTCAAATCTATAAAGACTATACCATAGTAGACAATAATTACCCCCAAAATGGTGTGATGAGTCCGACCTCACATCATCTATACTAATGCATGTTTTTATGTATCGTATGTTAAAACATAACGATCACCTACCTTTAGAATGTACAACCCTTTTGGATAAAGAACTATTGGATGCTTCTAGTTCCATGAATTAACCCAACGGAAACCGCCTGGAAGTAGTGATTGTTAAACTAGAACATACGATCCAAGGAACTACGAAACACAAACCCTTTATGAAAGAACCTTACTATCTATACAACCTCAGCTAGAACGTAACCCATGATTATATAAAAGGGGGTATTAAAATGAACCTCAATAAACATGGAACCAACCAGGGCAGATTAGTAATCCACCACCGCCTATAAATCCTCAACCATAACAAAGGCCCTTCAAATAACCCCCTTCAAAACCTAAGACCTTCTAAGAATACATGATTAAAAAAATGAATGCAAACAACATCCAATTCCCAAAAACCACAGAAGCTTCCATACATGACCTCAAAACCCAATTGGCCCAACTAGCCAACTCTATGGGGTGAAATCCAAAGTCATGGGTCAGGTAAACTTCCCAATCAACCACTATTCAACTCTATGGATATGGGAAATGTCAGGTCCATCACCCTTATGAGTGGGACTCGACGTATAATCCAAATGACCTCTCTTTTAGAGTCCCCCCTGTGGAAAACACCATCACAACCATTAAAATTGGTTAAAATGTTCAAAAACCTTCTCCTAAGAGAATCCCTTCAAAAGGAAATAGTGTTTCTATTGATATGTCACCTAGCCCAACCATTCCTCTTCCATTTCCCTAAAGGTCCATCCAACCATAAAAAAAAGAAACTGAACATGATAAAGAAATATCAGAATCTTTAAAAAAAGTTAAGGATAACATCCCATGGATCGATTCCTTGAAGAAAATTCCAGGATATACCATGTTTCTGAAGGAGATGCATAAAAACTCAAGGAATATTTGAGGTGATGAGATGGTGATATTTTGGAGGAATGTCTCAGCATTGATAGAGAAGTCACTTACCACCAAATACAATGATATAGTAATGTTCCCAATTCCGTGCACCATAGGAGAGTATTGGTTTTACAATGAAATGATTGATTTGGTTGCTCTTATAAATGTGATTCCTCACTATATTGTATCTTCATTAAATGTGAGGGAAATGAATCCCATAAAAATTTTTATTCAATAAGAAAATCTGAGTACAACACAACCTTCTCATGTATTATAGGATGTTATTTTGAGGGTAGAAAATAAAATTTTTGTTGATTATTTTTAGATGATTAAAAAAAGATATTAGGATGAATGGATATACCAAAATTATATTGGGAGGAGTGGGGGGGATTCTTTAGATATTCAAAAACCATAATTAATGTCCATAATGGTAAATTATCTTTGGGGTTTGGTGGTGACATTGTGCACTTCAACATAATTGATTCCATGAAGCACCTGTAAAAAACACCCCTCTCTCTCCATTAATTAAATTTATATACTCCCTTACACCAAAGAAACATATTTTCTTTCCCCAAATCCCCATTTTGAGTTTCCTTCAATGATTGAAATTCTAGGAATTGAATCATGCATATAATTTGGTACTGGTCTAGAAATATGTCATTCATTCTTGTAAATTGATGATTTCGTGAACAGTGAGGATCCCATGAACATCAATGATACTTATACGGTCGTAAAAGCCCAATTTTCATCTAAGGATGATACCATTGAGTAGTTTTATTAGATTAGTGACCTATCAATTTCACACACACTACTATTAATCAAAAATCACCCTGAATTGGATATAAAACATCTACCTAAGGATTTAAAATATTCATATCTTGAGAATGGAAAAAAGGATCCTATCATAGTTGTTACATCACACCCTCCTGGGCATGAATTGAAACTGATTTATCTTTTGAAGAAGTATTAACAAGCTTTGGAATGGACCCTTGCTAACATTCCTAGTATTAACCCATCAATTTTCACACATCATAAATTGTTAATGACAAAGCTAAACTAGTGAAGCAGGCACAACATCGACTGGACCCAATCCTCATAGATGTTTTTAAAAAAGAGCTAAAAAATTTATTGGTTATTAGAATCATATACCCCATCAATGACAGCGAATGGGTCTATCCAGCTCAAGTGGTTCCTAAAAAACTAGTCTAACAGTAATTAAAAATGAAAAAATTAATTGGTTCCAAATCATGTGTAGAATATTTGGCGTGTCTGTATAGAATGACACTATCTAAACCAAAATACTAGGATGGAACATTTACCATTACAATTCATTGATCAATGTTAGAGATGATATCTAGGAATTTCCCTTAATATTTTCTTTATAGGTATTCCAGATACTTTCATATCCATGTTTCCCATTCGTATCAGGAAATGAAAACCTTCACTTGACCCTTTAACACATATTCATATAAAAGGATTACATTAGGTATATACAATTCACTGAATACATTCTAGTTATGCATGGTTAGTATATTTTTAAATTAATCAAAGAATTTCATGGATGTATTCATGGATGATTTCACTATATATAGATCATCTTTTTAGGAATTTTTGAGACGTCTTGGTTTAGTCCTATGTCTCCGTATTGAAAATAATCTCGTATTAAATTTTGAAAAATATTATTTCATGGAGAGAAAAGGTATAATAATAAGGCATGTATGTTTTAATGATGAAATCTAAGTTGATAAACTAAATGTGTATGACATTTATTAACTACAATTCCAGAAAAATGTGTGGGATGTATGGTATTTCTAATTACATTTTATATTTTATTGTCCTTTCATTTGTGACTTTAGTATTATTGAACTCACCCTCTCCCAATTACTCCGAGAAGGAAAATTATTATTTTTATAATGATTTGAGGAAACATTTAATAAATAGAAATGGAATATAAAATCACTCCCGATAATCCAACCGCCTCAGTGGGATTTACCATTTGTGCTTACATGTGATGCCTCTTTCTATACAGTTGGGGCTATCTTATCAAAATGATTTGATCGTAGTCCACATACCATTTCTTATGTGTTGAGTACTATGAATCCTTCCCATGAAAACAACAAAACAACTGAAATAGAATTCTGTGCTATTGTATTTTCCTTGGATACATTATGGTCATACCTTTTTGGGTCCAAATTCATTGTGTTCTTAGATAATGAAACCCTCTTGTATATTCTTATGAAACTGAAAGACAAACCACACCTCATTTTCAAGATTCCCCCTCTTCATGAATTAAATATATAAATTAGAGATAAAAAGAAGAATAGAATAAGTTGTATAACTATATTAGTATGATCCTCCCATATTAAGACATTGAATAATCCCTTGGTATTTCAATAAATGACACGTTTCTTAGTGATAAACTATACCGAGTGAAAGCTGAAACTCCAAGGTATGATTAAATTTTAAATTATATGGTAGCATCTTTCATTTTTCTAATTTCCACAAACACCTAGCTAAACATCTAAATCACGAGTCCTCTAGGTACATTTGGGATGAGCCCTACCTTTGGAACACATGTAGTGATCATGTCCTTTGGGATTGTGCTCCCGATCATGAGTTTTAGTCCGTCCTTAGGTTCTACCACACTCTTGCTTGTGGGGGACACGTTGGTCCCCAATGGACTTCTTTCAAAGTCCCCGATTCTGGTCACTTTTGGAAACCACCTTTTTGGGATGCCCATGATTTCTATAAATCATTTCGTCACTATCATTAAATATGTAATGTCTCAAAAATAAATTAAATTCCACAAAAACCCATGCTGTTCCATGAAATTTTCAATGTTTTTGGCATTGAATTTATGGGACCATTACCAAATACATCTGGAACCCTTTACATTCTTCGTGTAGTGACTTATGTGTCAAAATGGGTAGAAGGACATGCCATGAGGTTGTATTATTCCAAGAATTTTGTGTAATTTTTATGAACACAATTTTTTTATATTTTTTAATTATCTTCATCATTAGTGACCCAGGTACTCATTTCTACAACCGAATAATGAAATCACTCCTGTGTCGGTATGGGGCGAGAATCAAGTGTCTACTTTTTATCACCCATAAAACAATGTTCATGATATGGTGTCTAATAGAGAGGTAAAAAAATTATTGAAAAAAAAATGCTCAACCCAATAGAAAATATTGGAGTCTTAAACTTGATGATTCCTAATGGGATTACTGTACTACCTTAAAAACTCTCATAAGAATTTCCCCACATCGGCTTGTTTTTTAAAAAGATTTTTCACCTCCCAGTTAAGATATAGGACCATGCCTACTAGGCTATTAAACAATTCAATTCTAGCAATTATGTCGTATGTTCTCATAGGAGGTTATTGATTTAGGAGCTGTAGGAAATGAGTAGAGATTATTATGAGATATACCAGGTTTATAAGGAGACAACCAAGGTTTCCCACAATTGTATCAACCTTCATTATCAGTTCACACATTGAGCAGAAGGTCCTCCATTAAAATGAAATGCTGAATTTGCATCCTGGTACGCTTCATTACCATTGGTTTGGTCCATACATTCTAATGAATTTTTATGCATTTGGTGTTGTTCACGTTTTAAATGAAAAAACCTAACAAACCTTCACTATCAATGGGTAGTGGCTTAAGAACTTTCATAAATCCCTTATGGGGTCCCCTATTGGGGAACTCAAAGTTCAAGAATAATCCTACCAATGACTGCCATTAAGTTTCATCCATCAATCCCACATTCTATTTTATTATAGTGATGACACTGCCTGATCAAGGTGTGATGTAATGGGTACATTCCTTCGTTAGTTTTGAATTTTCAACATCATCATCATTCTTTCTTTTTCTCTTTTTTTCATTCTATATAGTGATGTCACTTGGCCCCCTCATTTTCCCCCATCACATTTCACTAGAATGTTACTTTTATATGCCACATTTATCATGGTAAATGATTCCCACATAATCATAGATGGTGTTGAAAATGCATGAGGAATTTCCGTATTTTAGGTTATTTTAAGACAATTTTGTTTTGAAATGTAAATTTCAAAAAAAAAAAATAAATACTTTGGGGTTACTTTATTTTGAAATTTTATTTTTTTTTGATGATATAAACAACTGTATCATTTTGAAACCATTAATATGAAGGGTACCCATTGTGTGAGTAGTTTAAGGAAAATTTGTGTCACTTAATTTCTCCACATATCATTCCACCCAACCACGATGTGTAAAAATTTATTACATAATAGAAGGTAAATACAAATTTGGATAATTTTTCTCTACCTTCAATAATGATTTTCCACACATTTTTTCCTTATCTGATCTATTTCATTACTAAACCAGATTGACCTATGCATGTGTACCAGAAACCCGACTATTGTATTACCTAAAAAAATAAACATTGAGGGGAGTGATTAAATGTACAATATATGGGGATGTCTTTTTCAGGAGAATATGGTTTGAATTCTAGGAATGACTATGTTAGTGGGTCTTGAAATTTAATTGAAAGGGATATTGGGCTAGTTCAGTGGAAAGTATCATGTAAGTAGTTTTTTTTAAAATATGTTATATTTTCTAGTTATAAATTGGAAATAATAGAATAAAATGGCTGTCACAAAAAAATGAGAATTAGAGACACTAAAATATTTTGAATTATTTTCTTAGATTGGTATCATTCATCTCTTGGAATTTCATTTTGATATAATTATTGAGGCATATTTATCCATGATCACCAAGAATAACTCCTCGTTGTGTTATTTTTCATTGATCACATTTATAACAGGAATTAAAGTTTCATTGAATGTTATATATACAATAAATTTATAATATCTTCATGCATAATTTTTTTTAAAATGGGACTTTTTACAGGAGGAAAAATGGATAGTTTTTTGGGTTTGATCACACCACGATTCACTATTTTAAAATACCCATACACCATTTCATTAAAGTGATTTTGTTTATAAATTTGAAATATTATATTTAATTAAAAATCATGTTTTATTAAAATTTTTTATATTCATCAATTTAAAATAGTTCAATTATACTTATTAATATTTTCATTATAGGTAGAGTTGATTTCGAGGCCCCATATATGAATCAGAAGGAAAATGGGCCAAACTACATGGAAATCTGACAATGCATGTCCACTGTTTTGTACATTTCATGAAATATATGCATACAAAGGGGTTTGAAGTTTGTGGACTGCTTAAAAACTTCATGGGATACAACTCATCGCAAGAAAAAAATCCAAAATTTTCAATTAGTGGTCCCATACGAACCTATCTTTCCAGGGGTCAAAATCATCTTGATTTTAAAAGATGGGATTTTTTTTATTTTGAAAATATCTAAAAAAAATGATATCTAATGGCCGCCAAATTTGACATGAATATATCAAAGAGATCAGTAATGAACTCTCCTCTTTTTTCAATGTCATGATATGGTCGTTTACTAGTCCAAAACTAATATACAAATTGTATAAACAAAACTGGGTGCCCAAAACCACTTCACATTATGGCTATAAAAGGGAACCATGTGAACCTCATTTGTAAGATCAAACAAAAAGAAAAGAACCACCATTTTGGAGTCTTAGAGGAATCTTCTCTTCATATTAGATTTTTTTGATTCCCATATCCTCATAGGGGGATCAAAAATGAATAAGGAGTTCCAACTGAGCTGCCACCTCTTCTTAATGGCGAGATTAATTGTGGGTGATCATTAATAGGGAGATAAATACTTGATGAAGGAGTTTAGGAACATAATTATATACTTTTCTGTGTATATTTATGTTTTAAAATTTTATTTGATATTTATGCTAACTAGTTTTGATGCATTAAATTGATACACTTTTAATTTCATAGCTGATCGGTGTGCAATTATTATTGTGAGACTTGTATTGTTCTCATTTGAAAAAATAGGACTCTTATTCTCTCCTAAAAATTGGAGATTTCAGTGTTCCTTGACAAACCTTAATTCATGATAAGGGTATTGAACTTGAATATATGACTTTTATGTCATGGTTTAGTCATATTTTCAGTGTTATAGGGGTTGTGGGTACCTAAGATCTTCATTAACCCTTAATCAAAGGATTCAACCAAAACCTAATAATCAATTAAGAATATTGAACATTTAATGTGGTGTATTAACTTAGTAATGATATCATAATAATCATTTATTATTAAAATTACACATGTTTTTCAAATTTTAAACTCTTTAAATTAAGTCATTTTATAATAAAACTGTTTTCAAAACCACCCCCATATTTATGTAATTTTTTTAAAAATTCACACTAAAAACCACAAAATATATTTTCAATATGACCTAGGATCTTTTATATACTATAAATAATTTTTTAAAAATAATCAATTTTACATGTCATGACAACGCATTCATGTCTCTGCCTCAAAAGTATGTATATATAACAGAAAACTATCATGGAACGGTGCCTCAACACCAGTATCCAGTAAAAAAAATTGGTGCCTCAACTATCACTATAGGAGGATCTATAGGAATACCATGGACATCCAAATCTAGGAAATGGTCATCAACACACTCCTAGCATGGGATAGAAGGCTTCCTTCATGGAATATTTATACAATTCTTGACACACACATCAGAAAAGAGTGATAATTGATAGTTCACAACTAAAAATGTAGGACAAGTCAAAAACATCTTATAAATAGGTCACCCCTCTGCCTAATCCTAAATCTAGGAATATGTAAAATGAAACAAATGTAACATCACTATAGAAACTCCATAATTCTCACTCAAAATTCATGTCATCTTTATGTTCTATGTTACATAATTTAATTTTCCATTTGAATTCATATAAATTTCATATTTCCCTTTAAATGGTTGAACCAAATGGTTCACCACTTCCAATACATAAGGTCTGATACTCCTCATGAACTGAAATATGGAATCGACATAATTCACACCATTACACATTCCAGTCTATGCGATTAATGGTTTGTGTCTCATCTTTCTTCAATTGGCTGCTTAATG
This sequence comes from Viscum album, assembly GCA_963277665.1. Lineage (NCBI taxonomy): Eukaryota > Viridiplantae > Streptophyta > Magnoliopsida > Santalales > Viscaceae > Viscum > Viscum album. Next base: position 993,612,716 of record OY728145.1, on the reverse strand, counting down.
TGTCTTCTACATCCTAATCAGGAAAATACTGCTCAGTTTATGGTAGGAACTCTATGTGCCAAACAATTTTCTAGGTTCTCTATACAAATATTATATCATAGTAGTTAGTATATCACACATATAACATATCACAAGGTCATACAGTCAGGAAATGAATACCTTATGTCCTAGATTAATTCATGGAACAAGAATCATGTAAAGTGCATAAAATTATGCATGAGATGGATACCCTAATCTCCTTAGTAAATGATAAAAAATATCTGTAATAATATTTATGATAAAATCACAATTCACGTGCATCACTAAATTATGGATTCAAATCAACTGTAATAGTCAAAATCATGAAATTAGCAATTTCCATCGATAAAAAATTAGATTTTCTCTATACATTGTTTATATACTCCCATGAACAAATCATTACAAAATTTAAATACCTTATTAATCCCATTATGATTGTCTCAAAATACTTCAGAAAATAAAAATAACTAATACCACTTTGTAACATCTCAACCTAGAATCCTCTATCTGGTGCCCCGAGCTGGCAGGTCATAGGTCCTCAAGCACATCTCCTCGAATGATAGAAGCTACCGACTAATAACAAGAGCCTAAGATGTGTTTGTGGGTATATTATTCCCTCTTGTTAAAGAATATCACAATGGTGGTAAAAATATTTTCCAATAGGAGAAGTAGTAAATCATCCATATAGAAGATAAACATCCAAGATACGAATATATAGACAATTCCAAAGGTAATATCATATAAAACTTTATGTGTGATGTCATGTATCTACAAATAATGAAAATAGGTATACAAGTATCCAGTACACTACATGTATCCAGATACCAAAAATACAAAAAATGAACTATCCTAGCAAGAATCACGATCCTAACATGGTATTGTGTTCCCTTAATCCTAATAAAAAACAAATAAAGCATCATATTCTGTGTGCTTTCCCTGATCCCTACCTTTATACATGTTGTTTTTCTAGTTACCCAAGATTGGTCAAAATACCCTTTTAGATAAAACTTAGTAGAAAGCAACTAGAAATGTCTATAAAAAATATAGTGTTTTTTATAACAAAATAAAATAGTGTACAATGTATACTATAGGTAAAGCATTAACACATGTGAAATTCCCAAGCCAAAATTACTAACAGTAAGTGATACTATCAAGCCAAAAAGGGTTCCCTATAAACAGTGGTGACTCTCACATTAACAAGAGAATTAGATAAATAAAAATAAACACATAATTCTAAACATTCTACCAACTGTAAGTTGATACCCATACTCAGGCTATTAGTAAAACATCCCAAAAGAGCCACCACAACTACACCATACCACCATTTGTGAACTACCACCCTCACCATGATGTATAATCCAGTATAACATTCATCATGACATTTCTATATAATCAATTCTCCCATAATGTGATCATCATGTAATCAGAACTTTCATACCTCAAAGGGTCAGATCCAAGGTATAGAAGACCTTGGACTCCTCATCATGTCCTATAAGCCTCTTGATGGAAACATGGTAAAGATCTGACTAGAGTCCAAGGAAAATTTCAACAGCAAATATCTAGTGAGAGTCTATGAAATATTTATCCAAGGGGTAGAAAGGATTGATAAATCTTATAGAATCAATATCCAAGGGTAAAAAAAGTCCATGTAATCTACTACAATACTCATGTTCTAAGGGAGAAACACCCATGGAATATAATGGAATAAAGATCCATGGTATACCATCAATTGAATCCACTAAAAATTTAAATCATCAACTAATTTAATTTATCAAATAAATTAAATCATCATTTCTAATTAAACTAAATTACTTGTGTTCATCCAACTCATATCAATAAAAGATATAAAATCCAAATAAAAAATTCAACAGTTCACATCATGTAATAAAATTTAAAAGGTGGAAACTCAACCCCAAATAACAGAAATAAAATTTTAATTCAATTTAGAATGGGATTCCTCTATCTCGGAAATTCCACATACACCTATCAGGTGGTAAAATAATATGAAACATTGTGGTCCCAATGGGTGTCCTTGGTTGAGGAAACAACCTCAAATAATCTCTAATGTACTCAAGGTAAACATAAAAGTGTTCCAATTCATTTAATCATGGATTTAAATACATTTTAGGGGAATCCTTGAGTATTATGGTTCGTGGAACAACTAAAAAAAGGCGTATAAAAACCCAAACCTCGAGGAAAAGTCCTAGACCACCTATGATAGGTTCTATAGTATAAAACTCATCCAGTATCATATTTTGAGTTAATATATATGAGAAGAAAAATGAATAATGGAAAGATATGAAAAGTAGGGCATATTAGCATTCACCTAAATAACGTTTTTGATACAATGTCAAATTAAAAACAACATACTGTGATCAAGGAATACACTAACATGAATCTAATTAGGCCTACAATGTTTGATTCCAATTTTGAATAGATAAATGGGAGTAAATTCCATGAAATGGATTTCAATTGAGCTCCCAACACCTCATTCCAATCCAAAAGTGGATAAAAGGAATGGGTTTATGTTTTCGTTTTTTTCAAATTGAGAAATGTTAATTTCTCTAAGAATTACTAGGTATTGGGGATTAGCCACATGGTTGGCTAAACCATATTCCAATTGTGTTCCCTTCACTATCTCAAAGGGGAACTTCACATGGTTCATGAACATGATTTTCTTAACAATGTGCAAACCATGTATTAGACTATATGAAAAACTAAAGAGGAAGTCACACAAGAGTGAACCCCCTACAACATGATTTTCTTAAACAGTTTTCCACTTAACAGAAGCATGGACCACAACTCACAGTTAGAAGTAACCATGCAACCTATATTGTTTTTTCCAAAAGGAAGGATTTGGTCTCCAGATATCCCCATACACCGGTGATACTCCCATGATATCATTGGGTAATCACATTAGTCCATAAAAAATAATTTAAACTAAAAAAATGATTCATAGATCATAGTAAAACCTGATATATTATAGGATTGTTGTGTACAGCTACATGAGTTGACTTATGATGCTTCAAGATATTCCAGAGAACCTAAAATTTAGTATTATATTTTTATATTTAATTTCCATTTATGTGAGTCCCCAAAAGTTTGAAACCACATCCAAAATCCAATTTATATAGGATCACAAATAAAACCATTGTCGATTGTTCTCTTTTATAGGAAAAGGATTAATATTAGGTTGACCATTCTATTTTCGAAACACCCCTACCCTCAAACCATTTTAGGTTTATAGACCTACATTTAAAAATATTGTAAATCACTGGTAATTTACCAATTATTCTTTTGGTTGTGCATTAGTAAATAGGATGAGAAGTCATTCCCACAATACCCATATATGAGGGAGAATTATTTTCCACCTTGGGACTCTCTCATGTGTATGAGACAAATTCATGAATCCTTTACATTAATAACATTGTTAATAATTTTTATTGATAAAATCCATGTAGTCATTTGAAAATAAGTACATATTTCTGGTTCCCCATCTTTATTTTACTTATGTTTATACTATGTACGAAAGCAACATAGTAGGGGACCCTGTAATTTTTCATCATTATGAAAAGCTGTGGGTTTTATCAAGTTAGGATTTAGAGATGAGAGGGGATTTTAAAATATATTTATGAAATGAATCTGATCCCATATATTTATATTCCATAAAGTACATGTTGCAAATTTTATGGTCATGTGACAAGGAATGCCATGTTTCCTTCTAAGGTTAAGAAATGAGGAACAAGTGAAGTTCCATTTAAGGCCATCTATCGAGGACCAAGTGATGGTCATTTTAATAATTCATATCCCAAAAAATTCAAAGGATGGGATTAAACCATAAAGATGTTTTTTTTTAATCCTTGATAACTAGTATAAAATTTCATTTATATTGAGTTACAAAATTTAATTTCATCTAATTGGACATATCAATGGAGTTTAACATCATGGGGTAAGGACTTACATTACATGAAAGGGAAGAAAACATGATACATAGTGGGGATTATTCATGACATTCCTAGTATGGTCCATTATAATCATTTTCATTGTATTTATAAAGGTTATTTTTTTAGCATATATGGGATATGAACATTGTCGATAGAATTGATCAAAGTTAGTATGGCCCATTGAGGAAGAAATGATCAGAAAGAAAATAGACCACTAAGGAATGAAAAAATCATATGGAATATAAACCATTTAGAAAAGAGGGTTATAAAGGTAAAATATCCTATCATGAAATGCATGTATCATAGTGATTATGAACATATGCATAATGATTGACTCAAAATTGATATAACCTATTAATGAATAATTTGGGGCTTCTGAACAAGCTTCCTATTAAAGAATTATGGACTCATAAAGGATATACCCCATTTAAGAATGAGTTATGGATTATTAATGGGATTCCTATATGTGTATAACTCATTAATATATCATAATTAAAATATCAATAATGAGGTCATTGTGAGGACCCATACCATATTATAGGCCCACCCCTGTTAATTATGTAAGATGACACATGTGAGGGATCACAATGAGTCAGATGCATAGATATTTTTTATGAGTTGGATTAATATGTGTACAGAGTTAACATATGCTACTGTAGTCTTAAAAAATATTACCTAACCCACAATAAATGGGTTTTATCTAAAAAAATACATATCCCACCCCAAGGGACTAGTCCAGAGTTGAGGGATAAAGCGTTCACAACTTTTGGGTCATGAACAAAACTCCTTCATTATCTTGCAACTGTATTTCACGAAAAATATGAAGATGGATGACCATGTTATGGGAATTTAATAATACTTCATGTTCTAAATAAGATAATGTTTTAGAACATTAGTACATTTTGGACAACCCTTTTAATGGTGGGGAAACTATTTTCATGAGGAAAGCGACATCAATGCGCCCCTTTGCACACCTTCCCATAGGTGGAAAAGTAATGAGGTTAACATAATAATTTTTCATGAAAATATAGAGGTTCATGCACAAATACTCCCATATCTTATATAATGTGATCATCACCTCTAATTTTTCATACAGACCTATGGGTATTGAAGCATCTCCTCTAATTTGCGCAACCCAATATTTCAGGACATCACAAAAATCCAGACCTCCATAGATTTTTAAAGGTTGAGAACATGCATAACTGACATCAAATGGGATCCAAATTGTTTTGAATAACATTTGAGACATCCTCACACAACTCCCCCAAATTTCTACATGGTTTCACGCAATATTAGCTACCGTCACACACCCCATGCTTTATGTGAATCTAAAAATTGCACGCACATATGACTCCAATATCAATTATCTATCCATGTGGTAGAACATAAAATCCATTCAGCCTCTATTGGTCACAAAAATATACAATTATGTGAAACAAATTCTGGATCCCTAATCCAATGCCTCCTTCCACCAAACATTGTTTTATAGATGTTTAGTTCTCATGTGCCCCACACTTATTACAACCAGGTTCATTGGTGCCTCGATCATTTACATGAACTATATCATCAACCCTCATGTCTATAATTATTATTTCAATCATTTAATAGATAGTTACATCACCTATTAATCTTATTTATAGATTCTTTAATTTTTCAATCCCTATTTTCCACTTATCCCAGGCGGTGTTTACACCATGCTCCACCCAGAGGAACCAGTAAAACAAACACTTCATTCCTAAAAGTGGCATTATCATGGGAATCGACTCACCATTACCATTAGGGATGTTTAATGTCATATCTTCCTCTCCTAATCAGAAATTACCACCCTAAGAATAGTCCCCCCTCCAAATCCGAGTTGCAAGAAATGAGTGTATATAGGGAAACATAATTGTTTTATGATGTTAAATGCATGATAATATCCTCATCCCATGATATTAAACTACAGATCTACCATGTGTGGCAATACAAGATTCCCCATATATGACTACCATGGGATAACCCCACAACTCCTACCCTATTTGGTGAACATAATATTCCCTATGTATGATCATCAGGGGATGAAAACTCCTTCCCCACCATTGGATAAGACACCTACAATGGGAATACTCTATGCATAAGCCCCAAACTATCCCATGATTTTTCACAGTCTTTTAGGAAATAGGGTAGGCCGAACCCCGCTATTATTAGGATGTTAGGAAATATAGTATATATATTTCTTTGCTCTGATAGTCAGATGTCAGCAGTATGTCATCCAAAATCTCCTCAAGTTTGTGTCGAGGAAAACGTTTCAAAGTACCCCATGGAGTGGCTGTGGATTCTGGTTGGAGAGGATTTTCGTTGGAGGTAAATAGTTGTCTTCGAATTATGTCCTTGTTTCTTGCCTAGGATGCCACAAAATAGGGCACTCAGTCTCTGTCTGTCACCACAGGCATAGGGTTCGGCAAGAGGTGATCAGCACAACTGAGGGGAATGTGGTGCTGGATGAGGCTGTTGAGAACCAGAGGATGTGGGTTTTAATGGTAGGTGTGAGGAAGAAGATATTCACGAGGGTAATCCAGAGATGGTGGAATGCACAGGGGAAGCTGGGGTACAGAAACCAGACTTGGTACCACCATGTCCAAGTGTAGAAGCTTTCTTCATGAAGCTGTGAGGTGACTTGGCTACTCCCCCCACCACAACAGGACCAGGGCAGGGGGTTCTCGGGCTAGTGAAGTGGCTAAAAGTACTCAGGAATCACCTGCTGCTCCTACTCAGGCTCTAGGGGAGGTTGTAGGAGCTGATAAAACAGGTGGATCAGTTTTTGGGGATGAGTCAAGACAAATTCCAATATCTTATGCAATGGTGGTGAGGGATCTAAGTAACATGGTCTCTGGAAGGGTGTCTAATGGCTAGAATAAGATAAAGATAGGCCATGAGTGGGAGAATATTTCACTGGGGCATCGTAGGACACTGGACTCCGGGGAGGACTTCAACCTGATGGCAGCTCTTTCCTGTATTTCCCTCAACAACTAGTTTGGGAGCTTGAGAAATGAGGGTGAGTCTGAGGGACACTCCCAGGGTTCTTATGAGACTAAGTCTGAGTGTGATGGTAATTTTTTTAGGACAATGGATTTGGAGGGGAGGTAAAATACTTGCACAACTGGTTGCGCCCAAATTTACCCTATAGGTATGCGGTCGTTGTAGTACAGGTAGGGGTCGAATCCACAAGGACCGAAGAAGAAACCGAGAGACACTCTGATTTTAGAAGGATTCAGCTATGGAGTGGACAACTATTTGGATTGATTTGATTTTCATAACTACTGATTTAATCTAAAGAAAATAAATTAAAACATACAATTACTTAGTCTAAAACAAATAATGGAGATAATTTGATCCTAAGTTGTTACTAGGGTTAGATTGGATTTATTTATTTTATTATAATGTTTGTTTCACTAATTCAAGACGTATCCACAAAATGATATAATTCCTAAACATAATTCAGCAATTTAATCCCTAAAAAATTACAATTCTAATCACCAATGCACTTTGAGGATCAATTTAATGATCACTCCAAAGAATTTGATTGTACTAGCACTCGAAATGTGTCATTGTTAAAGTTGGCGAAGATGAAGAAGAAAATAATCATCAAATGGAAATATTAAATTAATGAAATGATTACATAATTTTAGATCATAAAATAACATCCAATCTACCCCATGAAACTCCCTAGGACCAAATCATAAGGTTTTAGTCCTCCATTTATGCTATTCAATAAATGGAGGCGGGAAGTCGACTTAAAGAAGCGAGATTGGAGAAAAAAATAAAACAATGAAACCATCACTCCACCGTTGTGTGAAAAAAATCACAAGGTTTGGTGTGAAAAATTTCACACCTTGAGGAAGATATATCAAGTTGATATGAATAAGAACAGAATAAGATAAGAAGAATAACCTTTATTAAAGATTAAGGTGATTCGAATAACTTACATGAGAAGGAAGAACATTACAAAGGCAAATTGGCATAATAACATTAAAATGAAAAGAAAGCACCAAGATCCCTAAATCCTCCACCACTTCAACGTTAAATAGGAAATATTTAATCCTTGGCCGAGCCCCAAATATCCAATATGCCTTTAATTAATTGTGTTGGGGAAAGGTGGGTGGAACATTAATGTGGAGAGACTTTTCCACTTCTTGCCCCGAAGTTTCATCCATCTTGCATCCACTAGAAAGATGCACCGAAAGGACCTTTTAGAATGCCGAATTTGAGTGGGCCCTAGAAGCCTTAAATGACGCCCCAGATGTCCCCTAACATACTCTAAATATTCAGTGCAAAATAACAATCCTTTCGAGACATATGATATAAAGAGTGGATTGTTTTTCTGGGCCACAGAATCTGGCCCAGAATTAAATCTTCATCTTGGGACGCCTTAATCACAACAATTTAGGACGAATTAGAACATTCTCAAGAAGGAGTATTTCTTCCTATATATTTCTTCCAGCCTCCCATGAATATTGGGCTTCATTGGGCCTGTAATGTGGGCCACACAATACCATCAGTGGGATGATATCCAATCTGCCTTCTCCATAATTGTTTCCTTTCATCGCCAAAAATCCCCATCATACTTTATGAATCCTCCATTGATCCATGAATGAGAAATGTTCATATTTTAGTTTATATCTATTTAAAAAAAATATAAAATGAAAATATGGATAATTATATTCTTTAAAATTTGATGAAACATTGGGCCTAAATTGGTGCATATTAGGCATGAAGTGCACAAATGATGGGAATGGTTGTTCAAAATTAAAACCCACTAACTCAGGCCCATAAGATAAAAAATAAACATTTAATACCATTAAAATGTATTCAAAATATGTGTTTTTATTGGATAATCAAACCCCCCAACTTGAGTTTTTCTAGTCCCGAGAAAAATATATCTCACAAAAATGAAATTCGAATGACCTTTTACAAAAACATTTTAATACAAATTTCTCACCCAAATATCTCATACCAAACAATTATGAAACCCATAAAAATCATTTTAAAAAAGCTATTTCCATAGGAATATCTCAATCCCAAGCCCATTCCATAGTTCAAATTCATCTCTATATTTCATACAAATTCAATTAAGCATGATGAAGTGTTGTGCATCACAATAGAAATGGGGGTTAAAATTCATTTGAGGGAGAAAAGGTGGAAGTACTAGGAGAAATAAAATTCTAATAATAAGATGAGTACTCATTTTTTTATTTTATTTGGTTTTTTGGGATTTTTTTGGATTTTTTTGGATATTTGTTTTTGGCAATTTTACCATGGTAATTGAAATTGAACTCAATCGAGTCATCGCATGTAGAAAGACTTTGCCGATGACTCTCAGTCTCAAAGACCATAGGGCACCAAGTGAAGCTCCCATACATGGGCATCATCTCGAGTTAACTCAATCAAAAAAAAATTAAAATTAACACAAATAAAGATAAAATTCCCAACTCTGTGCCAGCCAACTATGGAGTCTCTATCCCCATGTGAAAAAAGCCACACATTAGGTCTATTCATTACTCTACGTGCAATTGATTTTTTTAATACTAATGTTAAAATTAAAATGATCGACAATCCTATGATATTTATTATGGGTACCCAAGAACTCAAACTAAAACCCCACAATCTAGAGGACGTGCATTGTGTTTTTTTAAATAATTGGATGAAAATATAAATGGTGAAAAATCACAACAGACAACCGCACTTTCCAATATCTATTCACATGAACATAAACTTGCATTAAAATCAGAATCAAGGAATGCAAAATTATTTGATATCCAATTTCAGAGTTTTTAATGTGTGTTATCATGTTCAAGGTTAATGCCATTTTTCCTTCCACACATTTTCATCTCCCCCCCAACTTAGAATAACCCTTTCTCCAATGTTAACAGAATTGAAACATAGAAGGGGTACGATAGAAGTTCAACAAAGACATTTAAAATGAAAATTATGGAATGAATTCACCTGGTGGTTGATGTTGAAAATGCATTCCCATGTCTCCCTTCAGTTCTGGTTTGTCTTCCAATGGCTTGGAATATTGTGACCAGAATTTCCCAATGACCTATGACATGCCTTTAATTTTTTTAATATAAATTTTTTTTTGTAATCTTTTTACCTAAAAAACATAAAAATAACATAAACTGCTGATACATTGTCTGCTCTATATTTTCTAGGTAAGGTATCACTAAGGGATCACACCGCATGAAACGTATGAATACAGTGCTCCCCTTTCATACCCTTCCTTACTCATAAAATAAGAACAGGTCAACAATCTATTTTTTTTAAATACCTAAAAAAACATAAAATAAAATAAATTAAACTGATGATACATTGTCTTATTTATATTTTCTGGGTAAGGTATTACTCAGGGATCACACCGTGTGACACGGATGAATACGGTGCTCCCCTTTTATACCCATCCTTACTCATAAAAGAAGAACATGTGAACAGTCTATACATTAAATAAAATAACAAAATGAAGAAGAAGGAAACAGAAGATGATTCACAATGAATAGAAACATGAAAACCATGGGTTTCCTCCCATGCAGCGATTTTGTTTAACGTCGTTAACCCGACATGGATGCTAAATCTATCCATTTTTTTCGGGTTCATAGGTTGGCTCTGTTAACTCAACCTCTATTTTCTGTTTATTGAAGGATTCAATTAATTATTTTACCCTATGACCATTGACCTTAAAAATGTTACCACTTGTGGGATCCTAAATCTCTACTACCCCATGTGGGTACACATGATGCACTATGAATGGACGTGACCATCTAGAACTTAACATTCTCTGGTGTATATGAAGTTTTGAACTATACAAGAGCACAAGTTTTCCCAATTCAAATTGTTTGACTTTGACATTCCTAGATTGGTAGGCCTTAACTCTAGCTTTATTTATCCTTGAATTTTCATAAGCCTCCATCCTAAGTTCCTCAAGTTCAATAAGATCTAGGTTCTTCTTTTCTTCAGCTAAAGAAATGTCGAAATTCATTTTTTTGATTTCCCAAAATGCCTTATGCTCAATTTCAACAGGTAAATGACATGATTTTCCATAAACAAACCTATATGGTGACATTCCTAGGATGGTTTTTAATGCTGTATGATATGACCAAAGAGCATCCAAGAGTTTCTCAACCCAATCGTTCCTAGAGGGGTTGACAGTTTTTTCAAGAATTTTCTTAATCTCCCTATTTTCTAACTCAGCATGACCATTGGTTTGAGGATAGTACATAGTGGAAACTTTATGAGAAATTCCGTACTTAGATATGAGTGAAGAGAATGGGCGATTATATAAATGGGTTCCTCGATCACTGATTATAGCCCTAGGAATTCCAAATCGAGAAAATATATGCTCTTTCAGAAATTGTATCACAGCATGATGGTCATTGGACTTGGTGGGAATGAATTCAACCCATTTTGGGACATAATCAATAGCTAAGAGGATGTAGAGGTATCCCTTAGTGTTTATAAAGGGTCCCATGAAATAAATTCCCCAACAATCAATGATTTCAACGACCAGAATGGGAGTAAGGGGCATTTGATTCCTTTTGGAAATGGATCCTAATTGCGGACACTGAGGACAACTTTTACAGAATTGTAAGGAATCCTTATTGAGGTTCAGCCATTAGAACCCACTTTTGAGGACCTTTGAAGTGGTTTTCATTGTAGAAATGTTTCCTCCACATGCCTCTCCATTACAAAATTTTAGAATGGACTCTTGCTCAGATTCGGGAACACATCTCTTGATGATTTGATCAGGATAGAACATGAAGAGCTAAGGATCATAAAACACATAGTGTTTGACATCAGAAAGGAATTTCCTCTTATCTTGGGTCCCTAGGAATTTTCGAATGTCACCAGTCACCAAATGGTTTGGTATGTCAGTATACCAAGGGAAATCACTCACTGAAGAGAGGTGCTCATCAGGAAATGAATCAGACACAGAGTGGTGGTGTGAGTTGTCTTTGAATTCCATACTAGAGAGGGGATCAACTGCACCATTTTCAACACACTTTTTATCCTTAATGGTTAAATAAAACTCTTGAAGAAGAAGGACCCATCTAATCAATCTATCCTTGGAATCATGTTTTTGGAAAAGGTATTTTAGGGATAAATGGTCAGTGAAGACAAGGATGGGTGATCCTAAGAGATAAGACCTGAATTTCTCAAAGGCAAAGAAAACAGCAAGAGAAACTCTTTCTCAATGGTGGTGTAGTTTATTTGTGCATCATTTAATGATTTTCTTGCATAAGCAATGACACATGGAGTTTTCTCACACCGTTGTCCTAAGACTGCTCCTACAATGAAGTCATTTTCATCACACATGAGCTCGAAATGAAGTTTCCAATTTGGAGATTTCATGATAGGTGGAGATATAAGAGTTGACTTGAGTGTAGAGAATGATTCCTCACAGATTCCTATCCATAAAAATGGAGCATCTTTTACCAATATAGCACAAAGAGGTCGATAAATAGAGTTGAAATTCCAAATGAACCTTATATAAAAACCAGCATGTCCTAAGAAGGACCTCACTTACTTAACAGTTTTAGGAGAGGGAAGGTGACGAATGATGTCAACCTTAGATTTATCAACTTCAATCCCTCTACCAGATACCAGATGACCTAGAACATTTCCTTCCAATACCATAAAATGGAATTTTCCCCAATTTAGTATGAGATTCTTATCCTCACACCATGACAAAACCTTTTCAAAATTTATAAGGCATCCCTCAAAAGTATCCCCAAATATGGAGAAATCAACCATGAATACATCTAAAAAATCCCCCACTATGTCCGAGATGATTCCCATCATGCACCGCTGGAAGGTACTAGGGGAATTACATAATCCAAAGGGCATGCGCTTGAAGGCAAAAGTGCTGAATGGACAAGTGAAGGTTGTTTTTCCTTGATCATATAAAGAGACTTATATTTGATTATACCCTGAGAATCCATCTAGGAAGTAGTAGAATTGATGACCCTCAACTCGCTCGAGGACTTGATCAATAAAGGGTAAAGGGAAGTGGTCTTTCTTGGTACAAGAGTTGAGTTTCCTATAGTCAATCCATACTCTCTGTCCACTACTGACCCTTGTTGGAAGTGTCTCTCCATCCTTATTGGTTATTACTGTGATTCCAACCTTCTTTGAAACCACATGGATTGGTCTAACCCACTCACTCTCAGCTATAGGATATATGATACCATATTTATACAATTTCAAACATTCTTTTCTCACTAGTTCCATGAGATTAGGATTGAGTCACCGCTGAGGTTGATGACATGGATTTGAATCGGATTCTAGAACAATTCTATGAGTCCCGATAAGTGGGATAATACCAAGAATATCAGATAGAGTCCATCCAATGTATTTCTTGTTTCTCCTAAGGACATCTAGAAGAATCCTCTCATGATCGGCTTCAAGAGAGGAAGAAATGAAAACAGGAAAGGATTGATTGTCCCCTAAAAATTCATAATTGAGCGATGAAGGTAAAACCATAAATTCAAGATCAGAGTGGTTATCTCTTTCCAAAAAAAGACGATACTTTGTATTGAACTCAGTTTCTTTGTTCAGATTTATTGACAAAATTGGTTCCTTGTGAAAAGAATTTTCATCCACTAAATTAGGTAGAGTAGTTTCATGAATGGGTATAGACTCTATGTTATTTATTTCACCCATGGTATCATTGAATTTTGATTTTAAAAAATCATCAATAGAGCTATCTAAAGGAGATTCAAGCCAAGGAGACAAATTTCCCTCATGTGAACAAAGAAAATAAATCTCTTCTTGACTTAAACATCCTTCAGTAATTCCTTGATGTTCCTTGAGTTCACTATCAACACTACCTATCCAATTAACCTAATGGATCTCTTCATCATCTTCAATTTGAGAGTTTTCATTGTAGATGTTCAAGTCTAGACTCATGTTTCCAAATGTGATGGTCATGTTCCCATTTCAGACTCAGATAATAGAGTTGACTGTTGCAAGGAAGGGACGACCAATGATGATTGGGGTTTTCTCCCTAGGACCTAAGCTTGGGTGATTTTCGAGAACAATGAAGTCAGCTGGGTAAATGAAATTTTCAACATTCACCAAAACATCCTTTAAGATCTCCTTTGGAAATCGAATACTACGATCAGCAAGTTGAAGAGTGATAGATGTGGGTTGGAGTTCTTCGAGCCCTAAATGACAATACATAGCATAAGGAATGAGGTTCACACTAGCTCCTAGATGACACAAGTCATTGAAAACTTTATTCTCTCCTAGTTTAACTTTTATGTAAGGGAATCCTGGGTCTTTCATCTTTAGAGGATGGGTTCCTTGGATTGTTGTTCTAGAATTTGCTGGCAGAAGGACTTGGTTCTTATGTGAGACTTTCCATTTAAATGTGCAGAGGTCCTTAAGGTATTTTTAGTATTCATGAATGGTTTGAATGGCATCGAGGAGTGGAATGTTCAACTTGACTTGTGAAAATATTTCCCTCGATGTTTTACTCAATTCAGGCTTGGTTTTCCCCCTCATGCGTTGAGGAAATGGGGAAGGTTGTGGGGATGTTTTTTGAATGGTTGTTTCATTGAAAATGTTATCATGTTTTTCAGTTTGATCATGTGGTTCATTCTAATTTTCATTAGTGTTTGAAGCTTCATATGGTTTTTGAACTATTGGTTCAGGTTTCTCAATTGATTTCCCACTTCTCAAAACTATCACAACCTTTAGTTGTTCATGAGTTGTTTGAGTGTAACCTGCCTCTCCACTTGATGATTATTGTGGAATGGCCTATGTAGGCATAGTTTCATTTCCAATTTTTATTGTTTGTAGTTATTGTTTAAGGGAAGAGACTTCTGAGTTCATCCTTTCCATTTGTTTGCACAGTTGTTCAAGGATTGGGAGAGGGAACGATTGGGAAGGGGCTTGTGTTGGTTGGGTAATCCTAGGGGGATACTTTGGTTGTTGGATGGGTTGTTGGTATTCCACTGGAGGATATTGGTATTGGACTGGTTGTGGTTGGAATTGGTTATGGTTTTGAAAATGTTGTGTAGGCTAGGGGTTTGGTCCTTGTGGTTGGCTAGGCTGTTGGTTATCTTTCCATCGGAAGCCTGGGTGGTCATTATACCTTGGGTTGAATGTGTTTGGGTGTAGGGGATTCTGAAAGTTTAGGGCATTGACTTTAACAGGTGGTCCTCCTAAAAGAACATCCTTGATGGATTGAATAGTTGGGCAGTTTTTTGTTTTGTGGTCATGTTTGTCACATATTGTGCAAACAGGGTCTACAGTTTGGATTTCCTGGATTTTCCAATGGTCTATCTCTTCAACCTTCCTAGAGAGTGTTGCAAGTTTCGCCCTAAGGCTTTCCTCTTCTCTAATTGTATGCATTCCAGTAGTTCTTTGAGGCTTTTCAGAATAAAATGATGTTCCCCATGTTTGGTTTTGTTCAGCAAGGATTTCTAGATACTTGTAAGCGTCATTTGGGGATTTGTTTTTAAAGGTCCCATTACACATCATGTTAATGAATTTTTTGTTCCCCGTGCCCAAAAATTCATATAAAATTCTCACCTATTCAGGAATATAAAAACAATGGTGTGGAACCATGTTTCATAAAATGACTCTCCCTCCTTTTCAAAAATGTTTTGGATGCTCTTTTTTAGTGCAATGGTTTTGTGATGGGGGAAGTATTTTTTGTAAAATTCTTTTTGTATTTGATTCTAAGTGTGGATTGATGAAGCTCTCAGATTATTTAACTAGTTCTTTGCTCGATCCATAAGTGAGAAAAGAAAGAGCCTTGTCTTAGCTGACTTAATTTGATATGGTGTGCACATGGTTTCAACAATGTCACTGAACTCCTTGACATGAAGGTAAGTCATTTCTGACTCCATCCCATGGAAGGATGGAAGGTGGTTTAAGACATGAGGTTTAAAGACATAGTGGGTGTCTCCTAGGGCAGCATTCCAAGTGAAAGAGGGTGCATTGGTCCAGGTAGGTGTAAGGTAGTCATCTATGGTTTGGTCGACTACATTCTCCAATTTTGGGGCTGCCTCATTTGGATTTCCATTTTGGTTCCCACCCGGGTTTATGAGTTGGTTTCTTTGAAGATCCTCCATTAAAATTGACTCAATCTTCAACTATGGGGTTTTAGGAATATTAGGATCCAATGGTGTACTTGACTCCCCTATCCTATTACTTTCCACCCTAACTAGCCTGTTTGAGTTATCGCGGGTGTAGGCGGACATGCGCCAAAATAAAAAAAAGCGAGAAAGTGAAAAGATAAAAGAACTTGGGCGAGAATAGAAGAATGGGGGAGAGGAAAGAAGGTTTTGGTCTAATGAAATTACTCGGTCCCTGGAAACGGTGCCAAAATTTGGTTGTGCCCAAATTTACCCTACTGGTATGCGGTCGTTGTAGTACACGTAGTGGTCAAATCCACAGGGACCGAAGAAGAAACCGAGAGACACTCTGAATTTCGAAAGATTTGGCTGTGGATTGACCAACTATTTGGATTGATTGGATTTTAATAACTACTGATTTAATATAAAGAAAATAAATTAAATCGTACAATTAATTAGTCTAAAACAATTAATGGAGATGAGTTAATCCTAAGTTGTTACTAGGGTTAGATGGGATTTATTTATTTTCTTATAACGTTCATTTCACTAATTAAAGACGTATCCACTAAATGATATAATTACAAAAAACCATTCACCAATTTAATCCCTACACAATTAAAAATCTAATCACCAATGCACATTGAAGATCAATTTAATGATCACTCCATGGGATTGGATCGTACTAGCACTCAAAATGTGCAATTGTTAAGGTTGGCGAAGATGAAGAAAAAAATAATCATCAAATGGAAATATTAAATTAATGAAATGATTATAGAATTTTAGATCATACAATAACATCCAATCTTCCCCATGAAAATCCCTAGGACCAACCCATAAGGGTTTATCCCTCCATTTATGCTATTCAATAAATGGAAGCGGGAAGTCGACTTAAAGATGTGGGATTGGAGAAGAAAAATAAAACATTGAAACGATCACTCCACCGTTGTGTGAAAAAAATCACAAGGTTTGGTGTGAAAAATTTCACACCTTGAGGAAACAATATCTAGGTTATATGAATAAGAACAGAATAACATAAGAAGAAGAACTTTTATTTAAGACTAAGGTGATTCGAACAACTTACATGAGAAGGAAGAACATTACAAAGGCAAATTGGCATAAAAACAATACAATGAAATGAAAGCACCAAGATCTCTAAATACTCCACCACTACTACCTTAAATAGGAAAAAATGAAGCCTTGGACGATCCCCAAATATCCTATGTGGCTTTAATTAATTGTGTTTGGGAAAGGTGGGTGGAACATTAATGTAGAGAGACTTTTCTACTTCTTTCCCCGAAGTTGCAGCCAGCTTGCTTCTACCGGAAAGACGTGCCGAAAGGACCTTCTAGAAGGCCTAATTTGATTGGTCCCTAGAAGACTTAAATGAATCCTCAGATGTCGCCTAATATCCTGTAAATTTTCATCCCAAAAAAATAATCCATTTGAGAGATATGATATAAATAGTGGGATGTTTTTCTGTGCCGCAGAATCTGGCCCAGAATTAAATCTTTATCTTCGTATGCCTTAATCACCACAATTTAGGATGAATTAGCACTTTCTCTAGAAATATTATTTGTTCCTATATATGGCTTATATACGTCCATGAATTTTGGGATTCATTGGGACTGTATTGTGGGCTCCACATTCCCATAAGTGGGATGATATCCAATCCTCCTTCTCCAGAACTGTTTCCTTTTTTCTCCAAAAATACCCATCATCCTTTATGAATCCCCCATTGATCCCTGAATGAAAAATGTTCATATTTAAGTCTATATCTATTTCCAAAAATATAAAATTAAAATATGGATAATTATATTCTTTAAAATCAGATGAAAAATTGGATCTAAATTGGTACATATTAGGCATGAAGTGCACATATGATGAGAATGGATGTTCAAAATTAAAATCCACTAACTCAGGCCCATAAGATCAAAAATAAACTTTTAATACCATTAAAATTTAATAAGAATATGTGTTTTTATTGGATAATCAACAAACAAAGATAGAAGAAATGGAACAAATAGAATTGGGACCCAGGGTGCTGCATTGTTTCCTGGAAGCCAAAACCGATGGGGCGCAAAGACTACTCTTCTATACCTAGACCGATGGATACTCAGTCCCAAGGAGCTCAAGTCCCAATTGGTGGGGAGATTGGATGGGCAGATAGTTTTTGTCACCATGTGAAATGAGAATGAACCCTCTTAGGAAGGAGATAAGCATGAGGAGGGGCTCTTACATATAGAGGAGGTGATAACAATGGTGAAGGAGGATGTGTCTCTGGATATGCAGAGGGAGGCAGGAACCAGGCCAACTAACAAGATAAGTCCTGTGGAAGAGGAGTTGCAAGTGAGTTAGTTGGCCTCACCTCTCAAGGTGGGATTGAAAGGGAGGCATGGGGAGCAGTAATGGGAGTCTATGATCAGGGAAGATCCATGGGAGTTTCTAGTGCATTCATTGGAGGGGATGGATGAGAATGTGGTAGACATCCATTCTTCTACTGAGACTACAAAACAGATGAAAGCAAGATCGATGCAAGTTGACACGACCAAGGAAAAAAGTGAGTGGATTGACAAACAACACCAAATACTAGTAAGACTTTTCACCAATAAGAAAATAGAAGAGGAGGCGTTCTTGCGAGCGTGGGGTAATTTGGTATCCCATATCGAAGGCATCATCAGAGATAACCCTGACAAAGAGGTAATATATCTCTTCTAGAAATTGTATAAGGTTAGTAGGTATTCTGATTTTAAGTTGTTCTTTAATAATTTTGTAATGTGAAATAGTGTTTGATGGTACGGTTTTACTTGTTGGTTTTTCACTTTCTCCATAAAAGTGACCATATTTATAATTAAAATATATTTGATGGAAAGGTAACATGGACCGGTCTTATCACTCCACCTTGAACTATTCACAATGTATCAAACATGGGAAGCCATGAATTGACCCCCATAAAAGGAATCTAAAAAAAACAGAATAGAGTGTTGCAGGTCACCTAAGAATTGAGATAACCATGCAGGGAATGAGAAAAAACCCCATGATATTTCAACTTATTTTAGTGCACTATCTAGTGAAATATCACACCATGAAACTCTCTCACTTCATGAATTTATCAGGTTTTTATGTCCCCCCTAAAACATTTCACCACAAACCATTTATTCCTAGCTTATTTCAGGTCATGAGACACCCTGGGGACTAGCCCTACATAAGACATTAATATCTTGTGGGGTGTGAATCAGGCTCTCACCCATGCTTTGAACAAAACATCCATATTATTAAACCCTTACACATTGTGATTTCACCCCTCTATCATATTTTGCTATCACAAGACATATATACATTTTCTAGGACTCCTTTGAAGACCACATACTTCAGAGATAGGAAAATGTTTTAACTAGATCGATTTGGTCCCTTATATTAGATACATCTAAAAAAATCATCTTCCTGAAGAATAAAAAACCAAACACAAATAGATAAAAAAGGGTTTGTCTAAATATCCACCCTATGAGATTCATCTCAAGGATCTCACTATCAGAAGTTCTCAAAAAACTCATCAGAGGAACAACAAAAAAACATTCAATATCAAAAGCTTTTACAAATTGATCTCCAAGGTGGGATATCTCTCATAATAGAGTAAGGATACAAAAAATAAAAATAGGGAACCATATCATAAACCCAAAATGTAAAAATCTTAAAATAGAAAACCATTACAAGAAAATATATAAACAAAGAACAAAATGGGGTACTGATTTCACATATGTAACTCACATTCCTAGTAACACTTTTCTATACCACCATTCTATTACAAGACACGATATACAAGAATAAAAGCCCCTGAAAAATATCATCTCCTCAGTGTTATGGATCTCTATAAGATTCTCCTCAATGGTTTCATCATCATCATTGGTCCCTCCCAAATCTATGAAACGAGAGTCATCATGGAGATAACGATAGTGCTTCCAGATGTGAATAACAAAATGTGTTTTGGTCATATACTTGGGGAGGTGATATCCAATATTTAATGACTCAAACATTATCCAACACCTCAAAAAGAAAAATATAATGGGGAGTAAGAATACAATTGTCAATAAACATTCACTTTGATGGATAAAGAACTCCAAAAATATCACACAAATCCTCTTATTTCTCATCCTTAGAAAAAGAGTACGTAATGATTTCATTGATGAAAACTACCATGAAATTATCCATGAACTCTATGAACACTACGTTCATAAACCTCATGAACATGAATAAATAATTCATCACACTAAATAGAATCACAATGAACTCATAATGACCATGATGAAAATTGAAACCATCCTTATATAAATCCTCACACTTTACATGCATCTGATGATACCCTGATCAAAAATTCATTTTCAAGAAACTACTTGATCCCTTTAGGAAGTAGAATAAATCCAAAATATGTAGAATACGATAGAATTTATTTACTATCACTTATTTCAAGTGAAGATAATTTATAAGAAGTCAAAAACCACGTTCGACCTTATTCATGAAAAAAACAGTAAACCCCAATGCGACACACTAGGATGAAATAAACCTTATTGGAAAATATCATCGAGCTGTTCTCGCATCTCTCATAACACATAAGATTCCATCAAATATAGAGACATTTATAAAGGATATTCTCTTTGAAAAAATATGATCATAAACTCAATCTTCTATTTAGAAGGTAAAACTACAATATCCTCTATAAATACATTAGGGTACTCTTCTATGATCATAGGAAATAGAAGCAACTAAACTATTGAGAATTTAAACATTAGCTCATCCATGAATGTTGAGAAGGGAGGAACAATCCTATGACCCATCTGAGTATCTCACTTTCAAACAAACACTACTCGCTCTACATTATCATCATCGGAAAAAACTATCGCCTAAAGAAATTAGTGATAGCCTGAATTGAATACAACCAATCCATGATGAAGATGACGTAATATGGATATATGTGTAAATTTTCGGAGTATACCCAAGAGTAGTGATTCCCCAACACTAGCTCACAGTCTCTACGTACATTATTCAAGTCATCTAGATATCCAATTGGTTTAGTCAATGCTAAGGGAACTATAATTCTCTCTACCTCAATCCCCAAGACATAGATGAGGGTATGTTATATAATGGACTCTGTCACTCCAAAATAAAACAATTCATTCACCCATGATGAAAAAAATGGAAAGGGTACCTCAAATGATGTTTAGGTTACTCAGAACTAGAATTATTAACACATGAAGCTGGACATGACCTAATTCATAGTCTCTCTGACACAGATGATGATGAACTCCATAGAGACACTATGATATCTATGGATGAGGAGAAACTCAGGGCTATAATCTACCTTCAACATATACTCTCTACCAATTCAAAACTAGAACACACTAATTCTACATCCTCTTGTTAAATTTACTCATTGGAGGAACCTAGATCATTACACCTAGCACACACTAAGTTATTATAAGGGTCAGTCACACTTTCCAATCATGACCTCATACTACACAAGAAAAACACATATATGGTCTCTTAGAATATATTTTAGAGACACCTATCGAGGAGAAATTATATGATGAGGGATGAGACCTACCCCAGGGTGACTATGAGATCATTAACCAGGATACTAGGAACCCTATAATATATATCTTATTTTTGAGGAATCCTAATGAATCCCCTCCAATGTTGATCCGGTTCTGGAAATTATCCTCTCATTAACCTATAATCATTCAATAAAATCATGATATGTATTCAGAATAAAAAGGATGACCTATAACATGATATATAGATTCAAGGCCCCCTTGAGATTCCTCCCTCTAGCCTCTGCTTCTGGTGCAAGGTTTGAATCATACCATAGAAGGATCCTACAACAGATCCCAAAGTCTCATAGGTTGGAACTCTCCTTTCGAAGGGAATGATGATCTTACATATTGGCCTCTTTCATGATCAAATAAAGAATATCTCCTTGTAATTGATCTTCTAACGTCACCACTGAGACTATCGACTCCTCATAATCTTATAGTAGTAAGAACAACTACAAACTCACTACTACATGTACCATCGTCGTAGTAAAAAAAAGCACAGTTCTCCTTCTATTAATGGATCTAAATAAAATATATCTCAAACAACTTCAACTCGTACTGTATATTTGAAATCAGAAAATAACCCTCATAGTTATATATAATCATGTGCAAAAACTCTCAGAGTGTCCTCCTCTAAGTGTCTTCATCATAAACCTCCACTCTATGGAGATTGTAACGTCCCAGGTCTGGGTGCCACGCAATGGGTGCCCCGAGCCTGGTTCACCACGTGACCTCAAGGGCATTTCCCCAAACGCCAGAGACTGCCGACTAGCAGCGAGGGCCCATGACTGATAGTGGGGAAACAATGCCCTCATTTTTCAAAGTGTAGCACACCGTAATTAAATAAAACATTCCACAAACTGTGGAAGCAGTAAACCATTCACAACTGAAATAAACTACAACATTGGATATAACCAACAGTATAGAAGTGATGATACTACATGTTTCATGTTCTAAGAAAATAGCTAGAACATGATATACATCAATACAGTACAACAAAATACAGAGTACAATAAAATAAGCAAAAAATCTGGCTGCGGCATCGCGAGCCTAGGCTCGATCCCATGCCCTCTTACTCCTCAGCAACTGTCAAGTACCTGTATAGGAAATATTTCCCATATCTACACCTACAAAAACATAATCTGTTTGGGACAAAAAGCGTGTCCCAAATAGGGTGTGAGAAACATATCTCAGTAGGCAACCACCAAAGGCCCGTGCCCAACTGCGTGTAAGCATGAAACAACAGTGTGCAGTAGTAAAATGAAATAAAGTAAGCAGTACACAAAATTAACTAACTACCAGTTATATTTCCATTTTATTATTCATTTAATCATTTAACTTAGTAACATTCTATTCTCAATAGCACCGAGCCCTCATGCCAACCAGAAGCTTGTCCTCAGGCTAATATAGTAAAACCATTCCCTCAAGCTTTCCCTCAGGCTATACAGAATCCAACCCACAGGTATTTCGCTTAGGCGTAACAGAAATTTCCCTCAAACATAGGAAGTGTCTCCCTCAGGCACATAAGTCAATCCCTCAGGCACGAAAGGTTTCCCTCAGGAGAAATAACTATAACCCTTGGGCTAAATAGTGCAGTGCCCACAGCCTAATCACAACCACACCCTCAGGATAAACAGGTAACCGGGCCATTCCCAACATGTAAACAAGCAGTAAACAAGAAATTCCTCTCAAGGAAATTCTACAATTACTACTTTAAAGGCATACCCTCGGGTATCCTGGCCAAACGGCTAAACAGAAGAATGCACCCCTCGGGATGGTCCTGGATCCAAGAAACGATCCCAAAAAACATTTTTACAACTTTCTTTAATTACCTATACAGTTCTAGGTAGTAAATTTAGCCACGACCTCAGCCTCACGACACCCCAATATGGGTTCCTAGCTCAAAAAATGCACCAAAACGCACGACAGTTGGAAAAATAACACCAGGCCACCAACCTTATACACCAAGAAACGCTATACCCGAACGCCGACTCCAGAAACGCCCAAGAACGCCGTAGATATGATGAAGAACTAATCCAATTCAAACATAAATAACTTCAGTTGGAAGAAGAATTGGTAAGAACCAACCAAGGAGGTGTAAGCCCTTACCCGTGCAGTTCCAACTGGATCATCTGAGGCGGAAACCAATTCCAGACGAACACCCGGTGGAGCATCAAAGTTATAGCCTCCTCCTTTGGCTCCAAATCAGCTGAAACTCCTCCTCTGCCAAATGAGGAGGATACTGCCTGTTTTATGCCGAAAAAACAAAGTACACTGCGTGTACTTCTGAGTACACGGCGTGTAATTCTTTCATTTAACTGTTCATTTGTCAGCACCGCCGCACTGCTCATCTCTCGACAATATTACCCGGCATGTACTCTAATGTACACAGCGTGTACTATCGCCTAGCTGTCGGCTGCTCCATCGCCTTACTATTTAGGCCTGTCGACTGACTACACGGCGTGTAAGTACCACTACACGACGTGTAGTCGGTTCCTACACCCCGTTTCACCGACATGGCTACACGCTCCGTGTACTCATCCCAACACAGCCAAAAGTACATGGCTTGTGGAAAATTACATTGCGTGTAGTTCCAAATTTTAGGATTTCCCGCCATTTTCAATATTTTCTCAAAAACACTTAAGGAAAAGGAAAACGAAGAAGCCCGTACCTCAAAAATAAGAACCTGGTTCTCACAAACTTCCCCCTTATAGCAATTCGTCCCTGAATTGCCTTTCCCAGGGTAGCGAAGAATAATCTCAGAACAACTCTGGCCACTGAGCATGTACATCAGCCTCTCGCTCCCAGGTCTCATCCTGCACTCGGCCATGCTGCTATAACTCCCGTACGAGAGGAACTGATCGGCCCCAGAGAACCTTCGTGCTCCTGTCAACAATATGGATCAGATGCTCCTCAAAGGATGCATCATGCTGAAGCTCAACCTACTCTAGATGAAAGCTGTGAGATGGGTCTGAATGGTAGCGATGCAATTGAGAAACATGGAAGATGTTGTGCATGGTTCGGTACCACTGCGGTAACTGAAACCGATAGGCAACCAGCCAGACTCTCTCCAGAATCTCAAATGGTCCCACATAACTCGGTGAAAGCTTACCCTGTCTCCTAATCCACTTGTGTCCCAGCCTCGGTGAAACACGCAAGAAAACCTGATCCTCGACCATGAACTCCAATGGTCGTCTTCGGAGATCAACATAAGACTTCTGACAAGACTGCGCGGTAGCCATCTGCTTCCGAATCAACTGGACCTGCTCAGATGTCTCCTGTATGAGTTGTGGCCTCAGTAAAGCTTCCTCACCAGCCTCTAACCAGCACAAAGGTGATCAGCATGTCCTACCATATAATGCCTCGTATGGTGCCATCTCAATAGTTTCCGGAAAACTATTGTTATAGGAAAACTCTACTAAGGGTATATGCTTCTCCTAAGAGCCCCCAACATCTAGGAAGCATGCACACAACATGTCCTCTAGAACATGTATCGTCTGCGCTTATTGGCCATCTATATGAGGGTGGAATGTTGTGCTCAGAAGCACCTGTGTACCCAGTTCCCTCTGAAAACTCTGCCAGAAACGAGACATAAAGCGGGTGTCCCTATCTGAAACAATAGAACAAGGGACCCCATGAAGACGTACGATCTCTCAGATATACACCCTTATGAGATCATCCACACTGTAGATCTCCTTGATCAGCAAGAAGTGAGCTACCTTCGTGAGTCTATCCAAAACAACCCACACTGCGTCATGGCCTCGAGGTGACCTCGGCAACCCTGTCACGAAATCCATCGTGACATCATCCCATTTCCACTCTAGAATGGGCAACTACTGTGACAACCCAACTAGCCTCTGGTGCTCTGCCTTCACCTGCTAAAAGGTGGAACACCTCAAAACAAAACCAACAATCTCTCTCTTCATACCCAACCACCAGTACTGACGTCTCAAGTCAATGTACATCTTGGTAACCTTGGGATAAACTGCCCAAGATGAAGCATGAAACTCCCACATCAACTCCTCGTGTATATCCCCTAGAACCCATACACATCCATGGAAACACAAAACCTCATCATCGCCTACCGTCCAACCGGGAGGAGGGTCCTCACTTGCCACCAACTCCCGTAGAACTAGGCCTTCTGAATCAGATAGTTGTCTCATCCTCAATCTGTCCTGGAGGGTAGATGTCAAAGCCAAAGAAGAATGATAAGTCTGCCCCTGACTGTTGTGCGCTTCTAAATGCATCTCAGAGAACAAATCCATGAGCTTCCACTCACCACTGTCCTCCTGCACTTCCTATATCTGAGTCTTCCTACTCAGTGCATCAGCTACTGCATTACCTTTACCAGGTGTATAAGAAAGCTTAAAATCGAAGGACTATAGGTACTCGACCCACCTTCGCTGCCTCATATTCAGGTCACGCTGAGTAAAGTTATACCTGAGGATTTTTTGGTTGGTTAAAACCACAAAATGATCTCCCAATAGATAATGTATCCAAAAGTGTAATGCATGCACAATTGCAGCCAACTCCAGATCATGCATCGAGTAATTCCTCTCATGTGGCCTCAACTACCGAGACTCGTACGCAACAACTGGGTCGCCCTACATCAAAAAGGACCCCAGCCCAATCCCTGATGCATCACAGTAAACTGTATAGCCCTTACACAACTCTGGGAGTATCAGGATCAGTGCTGATGTCAACCATCCCTTCAAGTCCTGAAAATATGTCTCACAAGCTTCTGACCAAACAAATGTCACACCCTTCTTAGTCCGACGTATCAACGGTGCTGCTAAGTGAGAGAAGTCCTGTATGAAGCGTTTGTAGTAACCAAACATCCCTAAGAAACTCCGTATCTCAAACACGTTCTTAAGATGCTCCTAGGAAACTGCTTCTCTCACCTTTTCTGGGTCTACTGCAACTCCTGCCACTGAGATGATATAACCTAGGAAGTGAATCTGGTCCATCCAAAAGTGGAACATCGAGAGCTTACCATATATCCAATGCTCTCTCAGTGTACTCAATATGATTTCACGATGGGTGGCATGGTCGTGTCGAGTGTGAGAGTACACCAAGATTTCATCCATCAATACCACCTAAAATGAATCAAGATACAGATGAAACACACGATTCATCAGATCCATGAAAACAGCTGGTGCATTCGTCTGTCCAAACGACATTACAGTATACTCATATAGACCATACCTACTCCTGAAAGCTGTGAGAGGTATATCAGATGGTCTAACACATAGCTAATGATATCCGGATCTCATGTCAATCTTTGAGAACACTCGTGCTCCACGAAGCTGATCAAACAGATCATCTATCCTCGGCAAGGGATATATTTTCTTAACCGTCAACTGGTTCAACATTTGATAATCCACGCAAAGTCTGAGGGTACCATCCACCTTCTTTATAAAAAGGACCGGAGAACCCCAAGGAGAAGTACTGGGTCAGATAAAACCATTCGCCTATTACTCCCCTAACTGCCTCTTGAGCTCCTGTAACTCAGGTGTGGCCATCCTATAAATAGGAGTGGACACTGGTGATACTCCTAGAACAAGATCGATAGGGAAATCCACATCACGCACCAGAGGTAGACATGAAAAGTCGTTTGGGAAGACATCCCTGAAACGATCGAAAACTGGAGGGAAATCCACCGGACAAGTCCCCTGATCATGTAGATATAATCTTACTATCTGAGCTATGACTCCACCTTGCCCATGATGCTCTGGTCCAGCTCGACTTGCCTGAACATCCCACTCACCCTTGTATAGAAACTCTCCGCCCTCTGGTGACGTGAAACGCACCCAGCGACGATAACAGTCTACAAAGGCTCGATAGGGAACCAACCAGTCCATCCCGAGAATGACGTCATAGCTCATCATATCTAAGGCATAGAGGTCACAAAGAAAATGAAACCCATCAACCTCAAGGGGGAACTCCTTTCACTAACGCACACTAGCCGTCCTAGTCCCCAACGAAGTGTATAGCGTCAAGATATCAGAAGAAGAAGAAGAAACACATAGCCCAATGATCTCCACAACGGGTACAGATATGAAACTATATGTAGCACCTGTATCGAAAAGTGTTGTAGATAAGTTAGAAGCTACTAGAATAGTGCCTCTGACCGTCGAAGGTCTGGGATCCTGCTCCTGCTAGGTCATTTGCACTGCATATGCCTGCCCAGTGTCGCGACCCTGTGACACAGCTTGGCTCCCCTGAGCTGTCCCGCCCTGCTGCCTCTGCGATCCTAGTGTCTGGCTACCATGGCCTCGACCACCATCCCAGCCTGCACGCCCTAACGTATTCCAGTTCCCCGACTGGTAAGAATCCACTGGTCCTGATCCCGAATGTAGAGTCTACACAGAACCCCTCTCACCTGCCACTGGTGGAAACACCCTACAAAAACGCTACAGATGACCCATCTTGTCGCAAGATCGGCACTCCACCGGGTCGTGTGGACACTTCAGTCTCTTGTACCCCTCTCTGCCACACTGGTAGCACCTGATCGGGCCACCTGAAGATGCCGCCTGGCAGATACTACCGCCATGAGAGATGTCCATCTGTCTCTTCCTCTTGCCAACAGAAATAATACCAGTAACTCGTGCTGAACTGCCCTGTCCCACACCACTTGATTCTCGTAGGTTCCTCTCTATAATCAACGCCTGGTTAACAATCTCTTGTATAGTAGGCAACCTGAAAACATTTACCAGCACTCAGATGTCATATCGAAGACCATCCTCAAAATGTCTGGCTCTCAACGTCTCATCACCCACTAGCATGGGTGAAAAACGCTGAAGCTCCGTAAAACGAGCAGAATATTCCATCACCGACCTGGAGCCCTGCTGCAGATTCATGAACTCTCGAGCTCTATCTTCCCTCAGTATCTCCGGAAAGAAGAAGTCATAGAAGAATGCCTGAAAATCGTCCCACTCTATGTCTCTGTGATTCTCTGACTGGGTGGTAACATCCCACCACCTCTTGGCGGAATCACAAAGCATGTAAGTCGCGATCTTGACCCTCCGCCCTAGAGGCGTCTCAAGATGCTCAAAAATTGTCTGCATCGATCCTAGCAATGACTCCGCAGCCTGTGGTCTGCCATCCCCTGAAAATGTAGGCGGATGCTGCTGCTGAAATATACATGTCAGCTCAGCCATAGATGTGGCAGCATGCGGTGCTCCCTAAAAGGTTTGCATGAACCACATAAAGCCTTCACGAAACTGCGTCTCCGCGCCTGTGTCCTGTATAACAGCTAGCGCCGTATCTGGCTCTACTGGAGGATCAACTGGTAGCCCATGGACCACCATCTCTAAATTATAATCGTTGCTTCTCTCCTGGATAACAACTCGCGGTTGTCTAGGCGGCATGACACTACAAGGTCAAAAGCACGCCTCAGATTCAAGATTATTAAGACTGAAACGAAGGAACCACCAAGGAAACAAGAGGAAGAAAGCATGAAAAATTGGAAAAACCAGACTACACAGTGTGTACAATGACTACACGGCGTGTACTTGACTTACCTTCCCCTTCCTGGGTCCTTCTACATGGCTAAGACACACAACTTCCGTCGAACAAAACTACATGGCGTGTATAATATCTACACGGCGTGTATGGTGTTATTTCCCAACTGCTCGTGTCATCTGTGACACGGACGACTACTTGTCTTGACACTACACGACATGTTACACCCAAACACGGCGTGTACACCACCCTGTTTCCCAGCCACACGACTAACTCCACATGATCTTTCCTTGGGAAAGAATACACGACGTGTCCCACAGGTACACGGCGTGTCCAGGGAGAGGTGACACAGGACCGTGTTGTTAGTTACAAGGTCAAGTCCCCATGTCACACTACACAACATGTCCATAATTGACACAACGTGTTCTGTCAAGGAGTTCACTAACCCGTGTTGTTAGTTACATGGCCAGACTCTGGGTCAACACTACACGGCGTGTACAAATACTACATGACGTGTTTTACCCCAGACCATCCCTACCCCATGTCACCGCCCACATGGTTTGTGACATGGGAAGATACTACACGGCGTGTATTCAGGGTACACAGCGTGTACTCAAAAAGCTCATTTTTATTCCCAAACAGAAGAGCATACACGGCGTTTCTAAAATACTACACGGTGAGTATACTGGGTTTCCGGACAATATTCCTCATAAAATTCTCTGAAACCCAAAAAATACTGAAACCAACACCGAAGAATCAAATTCCAACCTGTGGGGGGCCATACTCCCCACGAATCAATGTTTGACATCTTATATGTGTTATAACCAATAAACAGTCAATGATCCACCAAATTCTGGTCAATGGGGGCCCATATTCCCCCAAAACCAAAGTTTGGCATCCATTATTTAAACAAGCTCAAACAAAAAAATACCATATCACAAGGCAGGTATTTATCAAGCAGCTATCACAATAGCATGCTTTTCTAGCACAACAACTATCACAATAACATGCGAATTTCTAATGCACCTACATGACATGGAAACTATGCATGGGATGTGATATCTAGCATGTGCCTATATGATGCATGAGATGGAATACCCTCATCTCATCGGGTTGCAACTAAATAGAACCCATAGATAAAATATAAACTGCACAATCTCAATGTGCATCACCCAATGGTGAAAACATATCAATTGTAAAATTTTCAAAATCAGTAAAATTACAATATGAGGTAGACTGGCTTTTCCCTATACACGGGTTAGCTATGCCTGGGTACAACTTATTACCAAAAACCGTTTGTCCTATCCCTGACTACGACTCCAAATAGTAAGTCAAGGAACAGAAACCCCTCTAATACCACTTTGTAACGTCACGTGTCCGGGTGCCATGCAACGGGTGCCCCGAGCCCGGTTCACCACGTGACCTCAAGCGCATTTCACCAAACGCCAGAGGCTGCCAACTAGTAGCGAGGGCCCAGGTCTGATAGTGGGGAAACTATACCCTCATTTGTCAAAGTGTAGCGCATCGGAATTAAATAAAACATATAACAAACAGTGGAAGAAGTAAACCATGCACAACATAAATAAACTACATGAGTGGATATAGCCAACAATATAGAAGTGATGATGCTACATGTTTCAAGTTCTAAGAAAACAGCCAGAACATTTTATACATTAATACAGTACAACAAAATACAGAGTACAATAAAACAAGAAACACAGTTGGCAGTGGCATTACGAGCCTAGGCTCGGTCCCATGCCATCCTACTCCTTAGTAAGAGTCAAGTACATGTATAGGGACTCTTTCCCCTATCTACACCTACAAAAAAGTAATCTGTTTGGGATGAAAAGCATGACCCAAATAGGGTGTGAGAAACACATTTCAGTAGGCACCAACCAAAGGCTCGTGCCCAACTGTGTGTAAGCATGCAACAATAGCATGCATTAGTAAAATGCAATAAAGTAAGCAGTACTCAAAAGTAACTAACTACCATTTATATTGCCACTTTATTATTCATTTAATCATTTAACTTAGTAATAATCTGTACTCAACAACACAAAGCCCTCAGGCCAACCATAAGCTTGCCCTCAGGCTAATATAGTAAAACCACACCCTCAGGATTTCCCTCTGGCTATCCAGAATCCAACCCCCAGGTATTGCCCTCAGGAGTAATAGAAATTTCCCTCTGGCGTAGGATGTGTCGCCCTCAAGCACAGAATTCAAGCCCTCAAGCACAAAAGGTTGCCCTAAGGAGAAATAACTATAACCCTCAGGCTAAATAGTGCAGTGACCACAGGCTAATCACAACCACGCCCTCAGGATAAACAGGTAACTGGGCCATGGCCGACATGTAAACAAGTAGTAAACAAGAAATTCCTCTCAATGCAATTCTACAATTACTACTTTAAAGGCATACCCTCATGTATCCTGGCTAAACGGCTAAACAGAGGAACGCACCCCTTGGGATGGTCCTGGATCAAAGCAACGATCCCAAAGATCATTTTTACAACATTATTTAGTTACCTATACAATTTTAGGTAGTTAAATTAGCCACATACTCAGCCTCACGACACCACAATATGGGTTCGTAGCTCAAAAAACGCACAAAAACGCACGACAGTTGGAAAAATAACACCAAGCCACCTACCTTATACGCCCACGAACGCTATACCTGAACGCCGACTCCAGAAACGCCCAAGAACGGCTTAGATCTAATGAAGAACAAAACCCATTCAAACATAAATAACTTTAGTTGGAAGAATAATTGGTAAGAACCAGCCAAGGAGGTGGAAGCCCTTACCCATGCAGTTCCAACGGGATCGTCCGAGGCAGAAACCGATTCCAGACGAACACCCGGTGAAGCTTCAAACGTCTGACCTCCTCCTTTGGCTCCAAATCAGCTCAAATGCCCCCCTTGCAAAATGAGGAGGCTACTGCCTATTTGAAGGTAAAAAAACAACGTACACTGCCTGTACTTCTGAGTACACGACGTGTACTTCTTTCATTTAGCTGTTCATTTATAAGCACCGTTGCACTGTTCATCTATCGACAAGATTACATGACATGTACTCTAAAGTACACAGCGTATACTATCGCCCAGCTGTCGGCTGCTCCACCGCCTTACTGTTTAGGCCTGCCGACTAACTATACGACATGTAAGTACCACTACACGGCGTGTAGTCGGTTCCTACACCCCGCGTCGTCGACATGGTTACATGCCCCGTGTACTCATCCCAACACATCCAAAAGTACACAGCGTGTGGAAAAGCACATGCCGTGTAGTTCCAAAATTTAGAAATTTTCCCCATTTCTATATTTTATCAAAAACACATAAGGAAAATGAAAAATAAGAAGCCCGTACCTCAAAAATTAGAACCGG
Organism: Viscum album; assembly: GCA_963277665.1. Classification (NCBI taxonomy): domain Eukaryota; kingdom Viridiplantae; phylum Streptophyta; class Magnoliopsida; order Santalales; family Viscaceae; genus Viscum; species Viscum album. The sequence goes on along the minus strand of OY728145.1, from coordinate 993,580,210 downwards.
GTTCTTATAGAGATCTTCGAGCACATCATACTGAACATCATTGACATGAACCTAACATGGAATTCGATCTTGAACCATGCCTACAGAAGGAATAAACTATTAGTTCTCCTAAAATATTAATATGAAATACATAACATTAATAAATAATTTTTTTTATTTTTAAGGTTTTAACATACCATGTGGTTTACTCATTTCATACAAAACTCTTTATTAGAATGACACATGACCATTTCAAAATTCTATAACATGAAAGCAATGTCACAAAATTTAGTGGCCTCAATAAACATAATGTCTTGTGAATCAAATCATTGGGGGTCCTAAATATGAATGTATCATCCGGTCTCCCATGTTTAACATTGCTTACTAAAATTACCAGATATTTCTTTCCTACCAACCCATTTAATATAACCTATTCTATAATTACCATTTTTTTGACATAGGTATGTACCTTTTAAATTTGGTGTAACTCTATATTTGGGACCTAATAGAGATTTATAATGATATCACAATGGCCCAGGGGTCTCGGAGGATTGTTTGGAGCCTAGAGCACATTTTTTGGAAAAAATAGGCTAGCCACATGGTTCGAATATATGGTGATGTGTAGGAAAAATGGTTAGTTATAGTTGTTTAGGGATGGACATAGGACTGGTACAAGACCCAAAATTTTCCCTAACCATGCACCAGGTCCCAAAATTCCATGTGAAAACTACATACAATATTTTAGAGATTTTTTTCATGGTGGGCACATAGTTTTCTTCACCATGCATCCTAACTATGTGGCTTAACACTATATAGAAAAAGGTGCTCATTTGGTGTTCAGTTTGTCCAATCATGCGACCCATGATTTTTGGGTGATTTGATGAAAATTCTCTTAAGTTAAAAGTTTTAACACACCCTCCTCTCATTTGTTTCTCCAGTGGAAAATAAACCCCTTTTCTATTCATTTGATAGATTTATCTCATATAATACAGGATCTTCCACATCAGGTATATCCAATGTACGATCAATGCACCATTCATCTCATCATATACTATTTGGTAAGATCTTAATTCAATTTTATCTATTTTTAATTCTTCCTTCTATCGTTGATGCTATTTAGATATAGGTTCATATTACCTATTTCCCTGGAATTGATCTTTTATTCAGATATTTTACAATACAAGACAAATTAGATGTTGATACTGGATTTAGAGAGTTGTACCAGTACGATTTTGGTCCTCCATAACTCATCCCTCATGTCTTGTCATTTTATAATATGTTTTTTTCGTGTTCTGATTTCATCAGGCATCATATTTTTAATTTATATGCCTTTCTTGAAGTTATTAGAACCATTTTATAATACCCATGCCATATATGTTATTTATCATTGGTGGTTACATCCAAAACACTAACCATACAATATTGGGTTTCTGTATACAATATGATTTTAGTAGCCTGTTATGTTCATCTGCGCTACCATCTGAGTGTGATTTGGCAAGACCCTTATAATGGTAAGACTGTCTATAATTAAATGACATTTGAATTGGTGTTTTAATAGACTTGCATATGTTAGAGACACTTTACCCTTCTAAGGTAAATTTTTTTAAATTAATCAATGAATCATAAATGGTAATTATAAGCAATATATATTTGATATCACTTGGCCTAGATATTTATAAATGAATTACACGTGGGTGATCATCCTTATACCTCGATGTCATGTTTATGAATAGTAAAGGAGGGAAATAATTAATTAAATATGAAAATACTTAAATGGTTGCATGCCTATTTATCCTAGCCACACTACTGAATGGAAATGACTTGAAACTTATTTATATTAAATGATTATGAATCATATGGATTAAATAATGGTTACATGTCCTTAAGGTTCTTTCACTTGTATGAAAATCATGGAATGATCCTATTAACTTATCAAATGGAATGTGTAATTACATAGATTTAATTAAAACAATTATTCAATTATATGATTAATAGAAAATGAAATTTTGTATTATTATAGGAGTGGATAGACTGAAGATATAATTGGGTTTGTGTGGTAATTACTTGAGAAAAAATGGATGCCAATCTGATTTAGAGATTTCGGTTTCTAAGGGTGAGACACACCTATGAACCTGAGATTTCTCTACTAGTGGATTTCTAGAACGACACTATAGGATCCCTCCATTGATATTTTTGGATGCCTTGGATACACACCTTGGATTCATTGTGACTTCTATTCATATAAGGTTCCATGAATACACCCTTAGTCCAAATCACTTTTTATCTCGTTTTAAATTGGATGTTTTTCTTTAGGATCAGTTAGAATAATTATTATGGAATGCCTTGGATGATGATCATTGGTTTACACTCTTACTGAAATATCCATGGTATAGTTTTACCTGATATGGACCTACCGATGAGGTCAAGGTTTCTTGGTTGTTACCTTGAAACTAATTCAATATAAATGACATAATGGATTCCTTGTTCACATCAACCCGTTAATTGTTATTATCATTTCAAGATGTTAGCCCTAGTTATGCCTCACATGACCAATTTATATAAACTAGAACATAATTAATTAATTAAATGATCACATGTTCATACAACAGTTGAGGCTGAAGTAGGTACTTGAATATTTACATTATTTTACTTATTAAGTCTCATATATTCATTCTTGTACACTACTTTTTTTTAAATTACATAGACTCAATGTTATAGACACCATTTGTGGTGGCATACCATGATATACCTCAAACCCTATTTAGGCTACCATTGTCACCCATGAAGACTACGTGTATGAAGGTTTTGACCAAGGGAAGCTTACAACACCAAAAACTTGATATATTAAGAAGGAGATGATAGTAGATGACTGAGAAGGATATTATGATATGGATAACAATTTTTGGTTTAGTTTATGCTAATTTTACATAGAATGTATTGCCTACTAATTTGTATCAAATTTTTTCATATTTAAAGATACATGACCTATATCATAATCATATTTGGAGTATTATTATTATTTATTAATGTTGTTTATTATTTTTCTTCTTATGTTGTTCCATATTTTTATTATAATTCATTTGATACATAACATTTGTTATATAACATTTATCTACAATGACATACTATGATAATGGGTGAATAGTCTCCCCACAGACACAAAATAGTCCTCATTAGTATCCATTAGCCTCTAGAATTTGAGGAGATGTGCTAGAGGCTCTATGGCCCATCAGGCTTAAGGCACCTTAGAATGGCATCCAGGTCCAAGATTTCACAAAGTACAGAGAAGTTAATTTCTTTCTTTACTATACCGAGACAATAATCAAGAAACTAGTAACACTTAGAACATGTTTATTATCCATTATTGGGTGTATGAAACCAATGTTCGTGTTAAAGTTTGTGTTTCTTGAATTATAATTGTTGTTCTATTTTTACTATTACAGTTTATATCATTTCATTGTTGGGTGACACACAATCTATTTCTTGGTTATTATTAATATTATGGTTGAGGATTTTATTTCATAGTTTTCCTAATGATATGAGGTTAAGGATAATTTTTCATGGATCTCTATTGTATCCTAGAGTGCACATTTCATGCATATTTCCATGCCATATTGGTGTATTTCATTGCTTGCCTTGCTTGATGTTCATGTGATTGTTAAGTGATTTTGTGGAAGGTATATTATGACAGTGATTTTCCTTGTTTGTGAGTCATTGATTTATAGTTTCAATTCATGTGGTGTTATGGAACCTCATGGGTTGGAATGGTTAACTTACCAAGTCAATCCATTATATTAACATTTAATGAGTGATAATTTCAGTGATATGGTGTAAATTCTATGATTCATTAGGAATGGTGATCCATTTTGTATGAACCTTGTAATATAGAAATACGAAAATGAAACATTAAAACTTTTAACATAACTTATAAATTTATATGGATTATATTAAATGATGAGGGAATTAATTGTTCACCCTACATCTAATATAACCCCTATAATTTTAAAAAAGAGAACTTATTAATACTTAGCCTTCTAAGTGGGTGGTTGGGGTAGTGTACCATGGGTAGTGATCTCTATTTTTATGTAGAAATTTCTATATTGTTATAATTTTTATTTGAACCTATTCATAGGCGTTTTATTAGAATTTGTAGACCAATTACAGCATGCCATCCCGGTGTCATGTTATAAGAGGGTGGTAGAAAGTACGCTCTAGACATTGTGGTATCTATGCTGATAATACAACCTCTAGGTGTTCCAATCGAGGAACCCCCTATAATTCATGATCTTGTAAATAATTCTTAGCTTCATGATACTTTCCTATGTCTAATTTAGTCCATTAAATGTGCTCTAAAACCTTCACATATGATGGTTAATCAGATCCGTGAGTTCCAGTAGCATCCTCCTCCAAGCTTCTTAGGGGATGGATGTTTAGAGACTACTATGCCTTGGATAATGGACACATTTTTTATATTTGAGATTCTATAGAATTCTCCAGAGTATATAGAAAATCTTTATACATATATTCTATGCGATTCGTTCAAGCACTGGTGGTTGGTAGTTACCTAGGTTGGTCGCCATCAAGGCATGATATGGGATGATTTCTAGACTGCCTTCTATGATTAGTTTTTTCTTAAAATGTTGATAACTAACCAAGTAAAAGAGTAAATGAATCTAGATAAGTGTATATATCAATCATGGTGTATTTAATGCATTTCACTAAGTTATAGTGATTTCCACCACTTCTAGCTAGTGTGGAGCTTTTGCGTGCTAGACAATTTAGGTATGTGATCATGTATTCCATCTGTAATCAGGTGAATGAATTTAACCAACCTACCTTATCTGAAATAGAGAATTGGTCTCCTATCATTGAGGGAAACATGTGGGATGGGGATTTTACCCGACATAGGTGATTTGAACAATTGAAGTAAAATAGTTCTTCCACTAGTAGGAAATGTTCCATTAAGGTTTTTCATTAGGGAAGTGGCTACCAGATTACCCATACTGGGAGCTCTATGTTGTCCTATAAGTGTGGATGATAGGGAAATATGAATCTTTGATGTGAAAGAGATGTCATGGAGTGTCAATATTGTAGGTGTGTGGGGAACCATTAAATATTCTATCAGGCCTTTCCATCATCTTCTAGTGGAATATGATCCGCACTAGATCCATCTTCAAGGGTAGGTTTTTTATGCCACATTAGGAAAGGATTTGTAGTAACATCAGTAGGACTAGTTGAGGAGTAGGTCATGGCCATAGTATCCAAACCTCAAAATTTCAATAGCACCAGTAGAGATTTTATGATTGTGGTTGTCCAGCCATAACACCTGGTCATGGATCATGTCAGTTTCATGTGTTATTGAAGATACCCAAGGATCAGGCTGAATGACCATCCACAATATGTGGTACTATTATAGTAGCCTCCACTATAGTATCTACTTTATATGATATAAGTTCATTAAAATCCTTCATCTCCTTATCTATTGTCGAAAATAAAAATCTGGAAATACAGTATTTTTATGGGTTTATGACCTTGTAAACACAAGTGGGATTATAGTCAGAGGGAATATGCCAACATAGTGACTTTATCATTTAGGTAGGTGGTTACCCTTTCTTATGGGACATCATTTTTATTAAGATGAAAGTAATTTAATCCATTCTTAGTATTTATTTTCTGGTTATGTATCATGCCTTTTTATAATACTATCATTGTAAGGTATTTTTTACAGCACTAGAGTGAAGAAGTTAACTACCCAATGGCATGTGGGATTTCTAGGACAATAGAGCTAGACTAGAGCATCATGGGTTAGGTGGAGTGATAACCATGATTTCTAGTCTCCTCATAGCGGATCATGGAGTGCATATGGAATATGTTCCTCCCATTGTTGAAAACTTAAAGGTCATCTTTCCTAATGATTTTAATAACATACATCCATGGAGAGGTAGACTTTCTGATTGAACTAGTTCTAAGAGTAGCTTCAGTGTCCATTCCTCTATACAAGATGCCACCTAAGGAGCTCCGAGATCCCAAGACGTAGTTGAAATATTTAGATGCCAAAGTTTTTATATGGTTTAATACATCATCTTGGGGTTTTCCTGTGCCTTTCACTAAGAAGGAAGACGATAACCTTCATCTAAGTGTGTATTATAGACTTTTGAACCAGTTTACGATCATTAATAGGTATCCCCTACTTAAGATAGATGATCTCATTCACCAGCACCAAGGAGATAGGGTATTCAGATTTACCTAAGGTCGGTCTATCATCAGGTGTGAGTCATGCCATCAGACAAACCTCAAACAACATTCTTTAGTAGCTATGGTCCGTATGAGTATCTTGTTATGCCTTTCGGATTTTCAAATGCACTTAAAATATTCATTTTTTTTATGAATAGAGTGTTACCCACCTTTATGGATTAATTTTTAATAGTCGCTGTGGATAAAATATTAGTGCTCTCATACACTCGTGGTGACCAGGATAAAAAAATTGAGATCTTTTTTATTACACTGATAGTGCATCAACCTTTTTGGTCTACTCATTTTTCTACCTATATAGATTATGGGAATAATATGCATCCATAGGAATTAGTCTCTTCTTGTATTTGGTTTCCACCCTATTTGACTAATGGGATTCATAATTGTGAGGAGGACTTTTTTATTCCTATTTTTCCCTATTTGTGTGATGGGATTGATATGAACCCACTTGAATATGTGTCTTCCTATAGTTTTCTTCCCAATTTACATGGAGGTCTTGGTGATAAGTAGCAGTAATTCATGAATAATTGTAATGTTCCACCATATTTTCATGGTGGTATTCATAAGAGGGAGAATGAATTTTCATCTTCTTATTGGTTACCATCATATTTTACTAATGGTATTGATATTCATTGGAAGGAATATACATCTTCCTATATTATACCATCAAATTTGACTGACAAGATTTGTGAGAAGGTATATACATCTTCTCATAGGTTTCTATAGAATTTTCATGGATGAATTATTTAGAAGGAATGAGGACAAGGGGCTGTTCCATGTTATCTAATCATTGCCCTATGCGAGCTATCCCGAAGACTTACTTATTCATATTTTTGTTTGGGGTCTGTGGTGTAGTATCCCCTACATGGTGAGGATGTTGGGAAGCATTGTGTTTGTGAAGATGAATTTTGTAAAGAGACCATGTGTGGGACCCCTATGCTACCAGGAGGAAATCATTTGTTGAGACTTCACTAGCCTCCTTAATGTATGGGAGGTACTCATTTCTATGTTCTGTAGATAGGCTATAGAAATGGTTGGAGGCATCTGGTGGAGTCACCATGTTCTGGGCCACCAACCGTTACTAGGTGGAAAGCCGGCGGGGCTTCATTAATTGGGGGTCCTATCAAGCTACCTCCATGGTGGGATGACTATGATTTTGGTGCTACTCCCTAAAAATGAATTTAAATCCCAATGTTTGAGATGCAGAGTTGGTGATGAAGTCCATTTCATCATTAAGGACCTTACCACCCATACAGTTGTTACCGCACATGTCTGATCAAACTAGTGAGATTCTATTAGATTGATGGAATCTATCAATAGTTTCATTAAATATATATGACATATAATGAAAATTAAACCTCATAAATGTATCATCTCATGATCCCCATGAATAATTGATGGTCTTTCCCCCATTCATTTTGTATGAGAAAGGGGCCTAATGTGGGGTAACACCATCACCTTGGTTGATGATTCATGTTAGGTTCCCCATTTTTTTGATAAAGAATTGTTTATTGTACGGAATGAAATGGTATGATGTTGACTGACCAGTATGTCCTTTAATATCATGATGGAGGTGTCACCATTATATGTTTCATGTCAGGTTCACCATTTTTTCAAATAAATATGGGTTTATAAACTTGTGGGGTTGATTCCAAGGGGTTAACTGATATTAAATCGATGATGTTGGGTATAACATCTTCGAATGGTATTCAATGGGTTTGTTCATAGAGAAAAAACACCCAACGACTCACATCCATGATTTATGGACATAGTTTCTAAATCAGACATTATTTGGGTAAATTTTCCAAAACACTTAAAAACTCACATTATTATAGAGGATAGGAAGTCAGGCTCATCACACCCATTGGGGGGCACTATTTCTTATTCCCAAACCCTCTTATAGGTTGAAGATATGTTCATGAATCCTTGGTCCATTCCCATGTGTGTATATTATAGTTTACTCTAAGTCAACATTCTATTTGAAGTACGCATAGGTTTAGAATAATCTATATGTATATAAGAATATCCGTCAATGGAGGGATATGTATGTATCCAACTTTCTCCATTAATGTATCCATTTTGTAGAAAGATTAGTGATCCTTTGGTCATTTACATGGATGACGCTAGTTTTATGCCTCATGATGGGATTATCTAGACATTCACATCATAAAGGGGGGATGGGAATTATTTTGATGTTGGGATAAAATCTATGAAATGGGCTTCATATGTATCCTCATAAGAAGAATCAAAGCCTACATAGATTGGTTCCACTTAACTCTACACATCACCTTTTATGGTCATGTGATGAGGTCCCAACCATGTTGTTCAACATCAGCCACCTAGGTCACCTAGGTAGAAGTTTCTTCGACATGGACAGAGGGGGACTTATACCTAAGTGGCATGATGGGCCTAGAATAGATTTAGTCTCTTGGATAGAAATATACCTACCAAAAATATTTTCCAAGGAACATTAGGGTGAATTTGGGATGTTGGGTTTGGAACATAGGGAGGATTCATTCGTATCCCAGTTAGTGGGGAATCAAATCTCACATAGTTAGCTTTTATTTTGTGATTAAATCAATGGAGAGGGACCATTTGGATTGAGGTATGTTGGGACTTACACATATAAGCTGCCTATTTGGATTGATGTTGGGTCTTACACCTATGGAGATGGCCCATTTTCTCTGCTTCACTAGGAATATATACCTTTAAAGGTTCAAGTATGGTTTCAAGACTAATACTATATAGGATAAAAAATTTATGTTTTGGATCATGTGGATGTAATAATTTCTAGTAACCTCTAAGCCCATGTGATTCATGCTCTGTGTAAGAAACAAGATGAATCAATAGATCTGATGATCAAATGACCTCACCCTATCATTTGATGGATGGTTATATAGCCTAAAGGGAGGGGGAAATATGGATTTAGATGTTTCTGTTTTAACTCTTGATTTTATATCCTTAGATGCTAACATTTCGTGATCTATCTAGATATTTATTTTTTTGAGGTATAGGGGATAAAATGGGTCACATCTTTTAAGAATGGATAGGGACTTATCTAAGGAGGAGTGCCTTAAAATTGGTTCTGGGAAAGATTGGAATGTTCAAAATTATCCCCCACCAATGGGAATAGCCAAAAGTTTCTCTCAATCCCTAGAACATGGAGGTTTATGTGATTTCCCCAAGGTCAGAACCACTATGTCCATGGAAATGTAAACCTGAGGTTATTCTTAGCGTCTTCCCAATTTCCAGGGTCACCGACGTGACTCCACATACCATGTTTATTTAAACACAAAAGGAAATCCTGATGTTCCAAATGATATGATCATACATGCCATGTGGAATTGGAAGGGGCCTTATCCAGATGTTGGTAGACTGGTCTGTGGAGGGAAAACATGGGTAATGATGATACCACAAAAGATAATGAAAAAACACAGAGTGTAAAACTCCCTTGGATTCCTTATTGTGTGTATCATATTCATACATAGATTGGGGTTCCCTCTTAGTAGCATATTTCTATGTGTGTAAGGGGGTCGTTCACATAGCAATGTGCAATATGGACTTTGGTTTAGCCCACATGTCATGCTGCTTCGTGGGGCTAGTTTTCATACACATAGCATGTTGCTTCGTGGGGTTTAGTTCCTCCCATGTAGTGTTTTTCTATGTGGTATAGTGTTCTTATTGCATAGAGATTTATTATATGGGATGCCTATTTCCAAATGTTCTATTGGTTTCAACCTCACATGATTATTTCAATAAGGGTACATTAAGTTTTAATATGACTAGATGATTTATGTTTTAATCCTTAAGGATATAATGTAGTATTTAATTTTAGGGAATTTTCAAAGGACTTAAGTTTTCATGATTCCTTGCCTAATCTCTTTATAGTTCGTACACTTTGTTGTCTCATCCTTTTTTAGGGTACCCCTTGGGGTCTATTTATAGATGATTATAGGGAAAACATATAAACATGTCCAAGAGTTTTAGTGGGATACAATCCTTCTTTTTCTAAATATATTGGAGGGTTCCCCAACCTTCCAATTACTTTGTCTGTAGTGACATCATTTGCGGGGGCATAAATCACCACCTCAGTTCTGAAAATGACTTTATCCGATTTTTAGGAACCGATAGTACAACCATGTCTTGCGAACTATTTAGTTTGTGAGTAATGTTTATTTATAGAGGCATAAATTACCACCTTGATCCCGTAAATGCCTTAGGTTTAATTTTTGGGAACCATTACTGCCTCATCGTCCCACAAAATACTTAGTTTATGGGTGATATTTGTTTGAATGGGTGTAAATCAATACATGCCACCTGAAAATGACTTCGATTTCATTTTTTGACAACGGTGCCACCATTTAAATCACTCATTAAATTTAGTTCATGAATCCTTCATGAGGTGACAGATCTCCACGCATATTGGTGGTTTATAAATGTACTTTTACGCCTCATGTTCATAACCCCTTATAAATTTTCTCCAACATTCTTCTGTGTTTTGTTTATTATATTTTCCGAATTAATGGACTTATCCAACTTTTATTTTTGGAGATTTAAAGACCCTACAATAACCAATGGTGATATCAAGTTCTTAGTATGGTTAAATATGGGAGACATCAAATGATGTTCATAAACTAGAATCAGATATGCATGAGTTTATGAGGGAATGGAAAAAGTGATAAATTAATACCCAGTAATTATTATGTTATATATCATGATTCATGGAATAAATCATTATCATATCAAAATACATGAGTCATATGATTGAGGAAATATCATTAACCAATCACAATTTATAAGACAATACCCGAAGCATAAAACCATTTTATATGAATTTTATCACAATAAAAGTAGTATAAAATGATTTGAATAGTCAATGTTAACATACAAAAATATAATTGTTAAAATATAACTATAAATGGTTGGGTTCACTACTCATTATATAAATTCCATATTAAAGGACCGCTGGCAAGATTATCAGAGTCGATAGAGTCCCAAAAAAAACTCAGTTCACTGAAACTTAATTTCCAAATTATATAATTTTTTATAAATCATTACATAATTCATTGAATGGATTTAATAAGCCTTCATATAAAATAAATACGACATATGTTTTCCATATTATTACTATAACATTTACCAATCCATCATAACATTATACGTAGAGAAGAATTTTGTCTCATTTTCAGTTTATCATCTCATTATAACAGGATATCTAGAGAAATAACATGGATCATATAATTTTATTATATCCCTTATGATCCACAAGAAGCTTAAATGGACGTTGACATATGAATTTCATAATTTTATTAAAAAAAGGGAACATATCCTCTTCAATCAGTATCATTAAAAATAATAATTTACAAAATATTCGGAAAATTATTATCACTAAAATTTTTATTTTACAAAATGTAACTGAAACATCATGAAGAAACTTTTTAGGATGGATGTAAAATAACTTTTATAGTAAAATATAAGATATTGATTCCTTTAACATTTTTTCGTAAAATTTTAAAAACTACCTCATTCTTAAAATGAACTGATGATTGTCATAAAATGATTTATTGGAAGTTAAAATACTATGGAAAATTAATTAATGTAATAATTGATTCAAATAAAATAATATTGTGGGAATATATTTTAAGAACACTTAAATGAACAGAAACATTCCTTGATGAAATATGAAATATGGTCATCTTTTCATAGAAATAGTTTTTCAGTCCTTTTATGTATTAATAATTAGATAATGAATGGAAAACCTGAAAACACTATAAATAACATGATGATATTAACACATATGGGACTTAATGTATAATATTATCACAATTTCCCTCAACTAAAATTTAGAATTGAAAATTGTGAAATATGCTAGACTGAAACATAATCCCTTACATCGTGTCTTGTGTTTCTTCATATGTGTTACTATTAACATATAAAAAAATATACATTTATTAAGAATCATTGAAATAAAAACATTACAACTTTTCCTAAAATATGACATTACCTTATTATTCATACATACCCATTTATTATTATTTTTCCTTAAAATCCCCATTTTTTTGATAAAAAGTCTATATTCCATTTTTATTTCTCTTGAATTATTCTAATACATTGAAAATAGTCTTAGTTAAATAATATACGTAATCATAATTATGTTATAATTATTATATATATGCATTATATAAAATTTTAAATCATTTTATATATGGTGGTGAAAAAAATTAATTACATCACCTCATGAAGATGGTATTCTATATTTATAGATAATTAATGATTTTATTTTCAAACGAATGGAAAAAGATTAATATAAATAAAAATACATCATTAAATTATGATAATAATATCATAAATTAAGAATATATTCATTAAATCCATCCTTAATACCATCCACATATAGAAGACATGCAAAAAAAATCACATCTCATTGTTGAGGTGGTATTCCTCGTTTACCCATGAATGACATTATCATTTCATATAGGATGGAAAGAAGATAAAAAATGGTTATAAAATTAAAAAAATATATTTAAATATAGTACCTGTTATGTTATAATAATTTTAATATTGTTATAGAATATTTGGCACAGGTAAATTTTGAAGAAAAATTAAATATAGAGCAATAAATATAAATAACTCTTTTTTAAGAAACAAATATTGGATTACAACTTAGGACTTAAATGGATAGTTTTTTTAGGAAAATAAGAATTTTTAGGATGTGGGGAGGGATGTTATGAAGATTAATGTGGTGTCCATAGAAGAACTATATGGTTGATGTGTCTGAATAATAGAAGATATGATATTCCGATTTATATTTGTGGTTATTGGAAAAGAGTTAAATATATTAAACATTAAAATATAATAAAGTAATATCCAAGTGAATATAAATAAAATTCTTCAAGGATTTAATATTATATAATGAATGGTCTAAATGTTTTAAACCAATAAAATTATACAAGTTTATATTTTATTATATATGATATATTTTAGTTTAACCAGGTTTTTTACTTAACAAGGTATTTTTTTACCATTGTCATTTTTAATTATGACCTGAACATAATGTGGCCCCATTAAAATAATTAAATTTTCCATTTTTAGGCAATTTAATCACATATAGTTTCTGTTTTTCACTAATAAATTGATTTTCCACTCTACTATCAACATAAACCCAATTGAGGGTCTTTAGGGTATACCCTAAAATTCACCCTAATGGTAGATATAAATAGGTGAGTCATCGATTATGGGACTATATATCACACAAGAAATGATGGAAAACGTTTATGTAGTATAAGAATGAATTATAATTTCTCCATGGAAACCGAAAACATATTTATACTAATATAGGACCCGTTATTTCTCTAAGAGAAATTATGTGTTATTAGGATCCTCAATATGATAAGGATTGTGAAATTTTTTCCAAGGGGTAATGTTATCCACCTGTTTCAAAGGGAAATTACATATAGTGGAGGGGTTTCAAGGATACACACCACTTGTTTCTACCCAAATAGTTTATCTTCATTCAGGACATTATCCTTATATAAAAAAAATAGATTTACTTGTATAAAGTCCCTGACACTAGTATATTGGAATTGGTAGTTAGTTTATTACATTGGAATAATATACCAGGAATTGAATCAAAAAGGTATGAATAGTTTATTAGTCTTATTAAACTTGATAAATAATTTAAATTATCTTTATAATTGAAATCATAAAGTAATAAATTTTTGTTATTTGTGAACACCATTAATCATCATAGCATATCATTTTATGTCAATCCCAAACCCCATCCAAGCTGCTAGGGAAAATAAATTATAATACACAAGTGATATCATGTGTTATTATGTATAGAAATAAAAAATAGTCTATCATTAATAAATAAGCATAATAAATTTGAAAATTTAAATTACTAAAACTCTTTCTACATGATCAATAGACTGAGCATATTATGGTGGAAATACATGATAATAAAATAAATTCATAAAATATTCACGTAGGATTGATAAATATAAACAAATTTTTTTAACTAATTGAACACATGTAAATAACAAATCATATAATGAGGGAATTCATAATCTCTAACATATGAAACATACAGTCATAACCATTTAAAATAATGTTTAAATTTTTGTGTACAACCATTTATAATTTGGAAAACTTTTTTTTCTCATGTGAAATGTCTATGCATCGAGGGGATAACTATAACTGGGTTCCACCTATCACTTACATTTTCCAATGAATTATTTATATGAAAGTTGTTAAACATAATCAGTATAAACATTCATATTTGAATATCAGACTTATAAAATGTTAATACAAACACCAATAAAATAAGCATAATCATAAACCATCCAGAATAATATGGTGATTGGTAAAACCATTGTAAATCCTTAGTCAAATTTATTATAATCCAACCATTTAAAGAATTATTATGATAATAATACAACATATCTATAGTTATTGATATTTATAATAAAGGTTTTCTTTCATCAATGAATAGAAATACAAAAAAAATTCTTTGAAAAAATTCTTGAGTGAAAAACCTTTTCACAATGAAATACACATTTTAAAGCAAAAATTTAACGAAAAATTCCGAAACTAATTTTAATTTATAATAACATTTATTATCTTGTAAATTATTTATAAAAATAATTAGTGGTCATGATGGTAGGAAATATAATGTATGTCATACATGTTAAAACAATTATTCCTTTGACATTTTTAGTAAAATCCAAATATGCCTTATATAGAAAAAATACATGAATATTCATTTTAAAATGTATAGTAAAAAGTAAAAAAATGTAAAAATTTCTTCGGAAAATAATTTTGAGAAGGATAAAACATTTTTTAAAACATTTTTAGAAAACATGGATTTTGATGGAAAGGTATTTTCGAGCAGTGATAGAAATAAAATAAAATTTTATTCTAAACATATTGGTAATAATTTTGAGTAAAAAAGAGTGGGAAATAGTAATATTTTTAAATTTCATAAATAACCATAATAGAAGAATATGTATTGATTTTATGATATAAATATGAAATAATTCACCCACAATATTTTTAATACAAAACAATCGATCATTATGAAGAGATTATGAAATAAACCATTACAACATTTTTAATTTTTGATTAATAAGACACATTAAATAAATAACATTAAATTAAACATTAATCACCTTGAAGATAAATATATTCATAATATAAAATTTCAAAATGAATTTATATACACCAAATGAAGTAATATGTGGAGAATATGTTGGATGTATCATTAAAGGAAAAGTGTGATGAGAAACCCTTACCTAAGGTTTGAATTCCTTTATACGTGTGAAATCATAATTTATAATAATTCTAGGTTAATTATAAGTCTTTATTATAAAAATAATTATATATATCATATCATATATTATTTATGTATTATCATTTATCTCCCTTTTATTAAACAATTTCATGTTAAGGTCACCATTTTGGGTGATATTTACATCATTTATCATTTACGTTTTAGGTTGGTAATTTTGGTCCATTTAATTTGACTTTGTTTAAATCATATAACTAATTTTATATAGGATACAAATATTATATATATTCATGATATATGTGTTAAATGATGTCTATTAATTTTGGAGATAAAAACTGTATTACACTGTTCATAGAGAAGATAAGTTTTATGTACACATGAATGTTGTTTACATTTTTATATACTTATTGACATAAAAAAATATTAATTAATAACTTTAGAATAATAATTATTTGATATATATTATTTATTTTAAAAAATCCTTAATTCCATCAAGTAAAAATAAAATGAAAAACATTTCACATTTGAATAAGGATTCATTTTTCCAACTGTACGCTTAAGCAACCATATTGTTTTACAACATAGTACAAGTTATGAATTTATAAGTGATATTATATTTAAATAATTTTTTTTAGATCATAAATATAATATATATTCATTACCTATAACCTTACAACCTTTCATTTAAGCATAAAGATGAATCACATTGCTACAAGAGGTGGTAGTCTGACTTACACATGAACAATTTTATCATATCCCCCATGGAATGAAAGGTAAAAAAATTAAATATAATAATATAATATAAATATTTTAAATTCATAATTATATCCATCCTTGAAATATGGTTATGGAAAAAGAATTACATCGGTTCATGAGGTGGTAGTCTACCGTACACATGATCGATGATTTCATTTCCCATTTTATTGATGCGAAGATGGGTGTGGGTTATGAAATTTACATAATAAAATTTTAGAATAAATGAGATTCTGGTGTTATTAAATTATCATAATTTAATATCTATTGATGGTCTATTGATGGAGGTGGAAGAAAAATAATACAAATATTTATATTTATGAATTTTACCTTTTCTAAAAAGATCGTATTTATGTTTATACCTAAATAATTATTTGTTGTGGATCCTAATTAAAATAAAAACATTGGTATGTGAGTAGGAAATTACATAATGTATATTCTCAGTTATTTTCTAATCAAATGGGTTTTTTATATGTGTCGAGAGGATGAGAGGTGGTGGCCTTTCTTAAGTGGAGGAGAAGACAAACATGGAATTTATGAAAAGATAAAGTGATAACCTTGTTTTTCTCATGAAAATCCCCAAAATGGGTCATTATAATACCTTATACATTACAAGGTTTAAATATATTCATATAATGGGGTTTGGACATGTTTTTGGTCATTTTTAACCTTTATCTTCTTAGTTTAACACCCTCTAATAAAGGGAATTTTACCTTAATTGTGGTAATTATCTGTTATTGTAGTCATTTGGCATTAAGGTAAAAATTAACGTTTACTTTATTATGAATTATATTTTTTTAATATACTAATATTTATTCAATTTTTCTAAATTTTACTTTTATAAGTGTCAGAATTTAATTTAATATTAAACTATATATATGAAGAAAGGGCCGTTTTACTAAGAGAAAAATATCATTAGTATAGAATGCGTTATAACCAAATTAATTAAGAAACTAATTACGATTACCTAAATTTATCATATTTTAATATAACTTAACATATTTTAATTTAAATCCACTTCATAATATTATTTTACATTCTAAATAATTTAAATGAAAATACAGTTTTGAATAAAAATATGTATCTTTCATTATTCATAAAAAATAAATCTTTTTAGGAAATTCTCAAAAATTCAAAAAATTATATTTTTGACATGTGTATATTATAAATAATGTTTACTTTGAAAAAATTGATTTAATAATATTATAAAAAATAATTTTATATTTTGTGCGTAGAGTGTGACTGGACCACTTTAAAGAAAAATACAGTTTTTTAAAAATCATCTTTTTTCAATTAGTTCATATTTTATTTATAATAAATAGATTAACATTGAAATTATTTTATACATGTGTAATCCTTATATGTTTCATAATTTAATTATTATTATCTATACCCACTAATCAAACACCTTGGTTATAATGGTCGTCTATAAATAATAATATTTGAATAGAGTAGGTGGTTTCTTTTAATCCCAATGTTATGTGTCATGCAAGATATTGATGAAATTGAATTAATTTATAAAATAAATATATCATAATTCATTGGGATGTTACATTCTCAACTATTATCTTTGGTTCCTGAAAAATAATCTATCAAAAATAATTTTCCTCATTTGAAATATTATGGTGTCACATTCTACAACTTACATAAATTAGTTACACACGATTTACTCATGTTCTTAGTAATCAAGGGTTTGACATTTGATAATAACATTTTTGAAATTCCAAATTTGGATAATGGATAATTAAACATCCACCTGATAAAAGATAATGTAAGATTGAAGTTAGTCTAGTATAACTCATTACTAGGATTCCATATAGGAAAACATTGATGGGAAGTCTATACATTATCATAGAAGACTATTTTTAATAAAAATAGAGGTTGATATAGATTATTGATCATAAAAAATTGAATTATCCACAAAATTTAACGAGAAAAAAATTCATACACCTATGATGAGTTAATGGTCCTTTTTATAAATATAAAATAAAGGAAATAAGATAGCATTACTATTTCAAGATCCATTTCCTAGATTTGATAAATTCCCCTACCATATAGACTGAGAACATATAAAAAGATAAGTACTTGATATATTTCTCAATTTTAGGAAAAATGTAATCATTTGGTTGTGATATGATCGATTACCAAATCATTTCATAATTCAATAAATGAATATTCGAAATAAATTTCTATTATTGAAGCACAGTTAATAGATCATTAAAATTACTTTTATTTCCTAGAGTTTCTATATATTTTCTAAGAAAAAAATTGTTATACCAAGTTATCCCATTACACCAATAGGTCAACATAATATATTCCATAAATAGTTAACCATAAAGATAATCCAAAAAAAGTTTTTCCAAATTTGTATGGAAGGTCACTAAATAAACATTACATAACCCAAGCTTAATAATGTGTCCCGTAATGAGACATTCTAAATATTTGACAACCTTGATAACTATAAAAAATAATTATTTATTGGATGATTCCAGAAATATAATGAAAGGATGGTGAATATATTATGTAAATCTAAATGTCTATTAAACTCCATCAAAGTTAAGATAAATTATAAAATCACTAAAAATTTTCATGTCAGTAATACAATCCCACAAAAATATGGTTATATTTACTATATAGACAATGGAAACATGTTAAGGGTTATTTTCCCTCAAAATTGAATTTTTCAAAAAGGTAATACTTATACTAAATCACTTTTTTATTCCATTAGTACCATTCCAAAAATTCACTAAAATACATTAATAAAAAGTATTAAAAAGAATATCTATATATTTAATAAATATAATAACTATAATATCATTGATAATAATACTCATATAACATAATTCACGATTACATTCACAAGAAATCTAATCGTTCCACTTTGATTGTAATAATATCATAATCTTGAACCTCACCCACTAGCTTCTTCTGTGGTATAATCCCTTGAAGATTGGGGATTTTGTTTTAATAGTACCCCATCCCTTTATTGATAAATAAATTATCTTTGGAAACATATTTCATTCCATTGAAATCATGAGAATACTTTAAATTCTATGCATACAATAAGAAAACTCCCATTCCCAACAAGAAAGTTCAAGGTTGTTTTATTCCATAATTATCACATTGGGGAAATCCCCCTTTAACATTATCACTTCATTCCACTTTAGTTATACCTCCATCTTTACTCATGCTTCCATTCCAATTAATATTAAGTGGTGAATTATATCTTTTTATTTATAACACATGATTATATGTCTTCATATCATAAGATTGTTTGGGATACTGGTACCCTTGGATGAATTATATTAATCCCATAAAAGAAATGGTCAATCACTGTATTTGGAATATGTAGATAGTCCATATAAATCCATGAAATTATTATAAAGTTAGAATCATACATATATAAATTTTTATATTCCTTTCATATTATATTTAGGAATCTTCTCTCCATATCCACTCATTTCCCTTGAGGAAAATACATTTCCACGAAGAGTAAACTAAAATAATTTATTTTATTTTTTTCTACTTCATATTTAGTGATTGGAATAAAAAACCACTGTTGATTCACATCTACTAAGAGATTATAAAAATACATCAAACAATTATACCATTCGTTACTTCTCATGGTGATAAATATCTTCTATAAGGAACGTAACCATTACTAAACTAAAAATGCATTTTTAGTCTCACTAAAAGATTATTTTTTGACCCATAAGAGGTATAAATTTGTTAAAAATCATGGTGAATCATCAGGATACTCAATATGGGAATGTTTATTTCTCATAATCTAAATATGTTTTCCCTATATGGTTATAATTCCTTAAGGTCTAGCTATAGCTCCAGCTCCAACATCATTATCGTTCCTAGGGGAAATTCCATCTATGTGTTACATGGATTTATATGGTTCCCAGTCTTTCCAATAGGCTCTATTTATGAAAAATTTCATTCAACATATTAAGTAATTAAATAATCCCACATAATTCATAATCCCAATACTGTTGAAAGAAATAACATTATTTAACTAATTTGTTCATAACTAATCTGAGAATGAAAACATTTTTCTTTTATATAGTTTTTCAAATAAAAAAATTATTACCAAATGATTAATAATGGGTTGTAATTAAAAATTAACCAACGTATATCCAAAGAGAGTATCAAACTAGGAGCATAGTAAGGCCCATTTTCATATACCGTGTAATACTCGAGTCAAGCCTGATGTGCCTATTTATAGTTATTATCCCTATGGACATATGTTCCTGAACCAAATCCACTAGTAATTTCCATATATGGATGTATGTATAGGAAAACCACCTAATATAAAATATACAAAATAATTTGGATATTATCCAAAACATATATTTATACATAGATTTAGTTATATAGTTATATTCTATAATCCATGATTTTAGAAATATTTTTCCAAATGGTTGTACTAAATTTCTTACGGTACTAACTATAAACACATATACTCTATTATCAAATATCCAAGAGATTCCTTATTACATTAGCATCTGATACAATGAATACTATAATAGATTAAGGAATAGTTTAATAGTCTTGGTAAACATGATACATACGTAAAATTCATATTACAATTGAAATAATAAAATAAGTTTTTTTTTCATTGAGAACACCATTATTAATCATAACATATCCCCCTATATCAATTTCCAAACACATCCACGTATCCTATGGAAAATAAAACAAATTGAAGGGTTGATATCTGATACGTATTAAGGGTTAGAATATAGTGGATGATATCAGTAATAAATATTAATAATAATTATTGAATGGTAAATATCTGAAACAAAATCTAATTAATCAATAAAAAAGAGTATAATAAGGTATAAATAAAGGATGATAAAATAAATAAATAAGAATAATCACATAGGATTCAAAAATTTCAATGGATATTCTAATCAATAAAATAATCACATAGAAATAACTTATCTAATTATGTGTTAATTCATAATTCTATAAATTTGAAACATACTACTAAGTCCATTCATAAGAATGTTTAAATAAGTGGGTAGAAACCAATCTCATTTGGCCAAAAAATTTATCTCCTTATACCTGTCGATGCATCTAGGTTCAATCAATAATTGCCCCCAACCCTAACATACTACGTAAAATAAATTACTCATATAAAATTTGAGAAAAATCACAAAATTAAATACATATTGAAAAACAAACATATAAAATCTTTTTATATACCATAATCAAATAACCATAATCATAAACCATGAAGAATAGTATATGCAATGAAGATGATATTTTACATCCTTAGTCAAACTGATCAAAAAAAATTGGGTATAATGTCAGTAGAACATATCCCTAGTGGATCATAAGTATAATAAATTTTTAATGTCATCAATGTAAAACATTGCGTGTTCATGAATATTTAAAATTTATTTCATGTCATACATGTTAAATAATATTCATTTAAAATTTTTGCTAAAAGGAAAATCTATTTATTTCAATAATTTCAGGAATAATTCCTTCAATTTTTTTAAAAGGTCAAAATAGTTATAAAATAATATAACATGTATTTTTAAAAATATAAAACATATGTAAGGCATTTCTAGAAAACAATAATTTTTATGGAAATTGATTTTCTACCAAATAAAATAATAATGTCGAGTTTTCATAAAAAAAATTTCTCAGTCATTTTGTATACCAAAGAAAGGGAAAATTGAACTATTACATAAATAGTTCATGAATAATCATAAGATAGTAATGAAATATAAAAATAAAATAATTCCCCAATTCTATACCTTAAAAAAACAATCCCGAATAATGATGATGTTGTGAAATAAAACCCTACCACTTAGGTAACTTTTGAATAATAAACCCCAAATATTTTTTAAATTCAAATGAAAAATTAATTACCATGAAGAATAATATATTCATATATTATATATAAAAAATAGAATTATATTCAATACATGAAGTAATTTGTGGCGAATATGGCGTATTTCTCATAAGAGTAAATGGGTGAAGGGAAACCCTTACCTAAAGATTAAAGCCATTCGTATTTGATCAATGATATTATACAAAAAATATAAGATTATTATACATGTATTACTGAAAAATAATCATATAAATAATATCATATATGATTTAAATAAAGTCTTCTGTCAACTATTTATAAATAATTCAGTGTGAAAATCACTATTTTTGTTGATAATTATTTCATTTCTCATGTTTGTTTTCAGTTTCTAATTATACCCATTTTAATTAGATTAAGGATAAATAATCTTATTTTTTAAACCATTATATAAATATATATGTATTTGATATAAATTTATTTGTATGAATATATTAAATTTAGAGTTAGAAAATGGATTTTACAATTCATTGAGATGCTAGGTCATACATATGCATGACTGATGCATCAAATTTTCTCAAAGGATCGAATGAAAAGAAAATAAATATTAAATAATAATTCCATAATCATAATTATTTCAAATATATAATTTTTAAAAGTCAAATATATCATAAATAAACATCATGTAAAAATAAAATGAATATCATTTCATATCGATATGATGAGGCGGTAGTCCATACATATTCACAAGTGAAATTAATATTTTCCAGATAAATTGAAACTAAGAACATAGAAGTTTTATTTTATTTCTATAAGTATTTTGAGGTCATATATATCACATAGGATTATGAACCTTAACCTCTATACCATTCAAGTGACTCAAAAACAAAAAATGAAACACATCACTTTGTGAGGTAGTAGTATGTCACACACATGAGATACATTATCATATACCCATGGAATTGAAAGTAAGAAGGAATATAAAATATAATATCTCAATGAATATAAAACTAAAAAAATAATAAAAATATGTTTAATACATTATTATATGAATAACTAAAAGTTGTTGATGGAAAATGATTTACATCGGTTCACAGGGTAGTAGTCCATCATACACACTACCGATATAATCATTTTACATTGGATAAAAGTATAGATGAATATAGTTTATGATATTAACATTATAAAATATAAATATATATTAAATACTGGTGTAATTATATTATCATATTTGAATTAGGTTTTATGGATGTGGAAGAAAAAATAAATCAAATAAGCACGTTTAGGAATATTTCCTCTACTTTAGAGAGTCTCATTAGATTTACACCTAATAGTTTCATAAGATAGAACAATAACCAAAGAAATTCCTCAATGGTGTGGGTAGGGAAATGAGGATTGGATTTGGTATGTAATTGGCTGAAAAAGTGTTTTTTATTTGTGAATATGGGAGGAAATGGTGGACTTTTATAAGTGGGGGAGAGGACATAAATTGAATTTTTTAAAAGATAAAGTGATAACCAGATTTTCTACATGACTTTTCCAACCAAAATTTGTTCTTATCAAACTATATTTGTGATAAGGTGAACATTTGTCCATAAAATGGGTTTTTTGAGAAGTTCAATTACATTTTAACCCTTATCGTCCTTGATTAACCCCGGATAAACTCATTTTTACCTTGATTATGGTAACTAAATATTTATTTTAATTAATAGTTATGGTAAAAAATTAATGACACCTTATTATATATTAAAAATTCTTCTAATTCCAAAATATGGATCAATACATCCAAATTCAATTCATATAAATAGTTGAATTAAATATAAAATTAAATTTCAGAGGAGATGAATGAGTGGTTTTTGAATGAAATAAATATTATATGTAAAGAATAATTTAATATAAAAATTCAATATAAAATTAATTAAAATTATCTAAACAAGTTAGATTGTAATATTTATAATAATACTTTACATTTAAAAGAATTTAAACATCGATTTAATTTGTAAATAATTTAAACAAAGTAACATTTTTCAATAAAAAAACATTCTTCACGATTCATCTAAAAAATAATCTTACTAGAAAATTCACAAATATGAACACAATGTCAATTTAATAATTTATATGAAGAAAAGAAACTTATTTTTTCAAATGTAATTTTGAAAACTAGTAAAAATGAATTTTAAATTATATATGTAATGTATAAGTAGATCTCCTATAAAAAAATAATATTTTTTTTCATAAAACAACTCTTTTTATTTCCAATAGCTATCATATTATTCCACATAAGTAGATAAAATTTTAATTTATTTTTTAAATTTAAAAAAAAATTTACATAATTTATTAAAAACTAATAATACTCTCCATTATAATATCTTGGTTATAAAGTTTTTGTTTATATTATATTATTTGAATAGTGTACGAGGTTTTGATTATACCCGATGATTCATATTACACAAGATATTGATGAAATTGAATATATTTAAAAAGAAATAAATCATAAATTTTTGGGGTTTTAAATTATGGCCTCTTCATGGTGTTTTTTTTCATAAAATCTATCAAATATGATGTTCCTATTTTAAAACCTCAGGGTGTTTCAATGTGCATGAAACATCGCATGATATTAACTTAATTGGGAAACACATTGTGGAAGGAGCCACCAATTAGGGGGTTACCAATATTAATTAATAAAATATTAATTTTTAAACACTAAAAATATATTTAAATAACATTTTTAGTTTTCCATTGGAGTTGGTGGAGTGTAATGGGTGCACAGTATCACAAAATAAATCTATTGAAAACATTTAATATTCCAAAAAACTTGTATAAGTTTTTTTAGAATAAATGGTCTTCCGACTGATCGATGTATGAAATTGGAAAACTTATATTACCATATAATCCTTAATATAGTTTTTCCCAATATAAAATGGTTATTTCATATGCACTGGGCTTCTTGTAAATGCACAGTCACAAGAGGAAATCTAATGAAAATAATTAATTAGCATAATTTATTATCTAAAACTAGAAATATACTAATTAATCCATGATATATAAAATACTCAATGTTATCCACATATTCCATATATATTACCAACGAATTTTTATCCATCATGATAGATAAAATTCAAAATCTAATAGGTGGAAGATCATGTATTAATGAATTGATTCCACGGAACCCTCCATCAATAGTGGATTTCTCTAATATGGCCAACAACATCATCACAAAATCTCTATTTTTCAATGTTAAATAAATGTAAGATATAGTTTTTTTATTTATGAATTTATTAATAATTTTTATTTAGTTTATTCATGGATTTTATAACTCCTTATTTTCCCAAGATTGTCAGCATTCTTTACATGGAAGAACTGACTTCACTATTTCTAATAAAATTGGCTTTATCTGTTACACTATAATCCTTTGTGTTTTCCTATTTTCCTCACATATAATATCTATTTAGAATCTATGTTTATCCAAATTTTATTACTTTTTTTTATTTATCCTTTACAAACTATTCTCTTTATTTGACCTCAACCTATGATTGGTTGAAGATTCAACTATGGATCTATTTCAAAAGATGACCATATTTGGGATATTTTATATTTATTTTTATAGTTTAAAAATTAAATGATGATGGGATTATTTACGATTAATAATGTGGTTATTTCAGATGAATAATGTTAGTAAAAAACTATTTTTTGGTGTGTTAATTGATATACACTGTGGGGATGGACAATAACTTATTATTATGACAATGGATGTTAGAAATTTTTGATAGGTGATGTTTTCATTTGTGTTAGGGAGAATTGTTTTATATTGGAAATGTAGTGTGACTGAATGTAAAGACAATATACTTTTTGAATAATTTAATTTCTATATAATTTAATCATATTCATCATGTGTTTTGGAAGAATTCACTTCATGTACTGAACATTCTCTCGAACCTAGGGTTTCAATCCAATAAAAAACATCACATGGTTATATGTCTGTCCTACACACCGTTTTAACCTAATCTAGTATATCAATGTACTAGGAAAAAACAAATAAGACACTATGTTGTTGAAGAATCCATTTCTACTATTTTACTTTCCATGCAATGCTACCCAGCCAGTTGACCCATGTTTAGAGATTATATGCATTGGATCCTTGGTGGTCCCACACATGATGTTCCTTTTAATTCATTCCAATACATCGATTTTTAAACCCCATGTTATTAATTAATTCATCTCTATGTGAGGACATGGTTCTATACCTTGTGTGCACCATGGGGGCATTGTTCAGTTTTCATTAAATATTATAGAACCCTTATAACTTTCTTTGTGATATAGAATTAGACATATGAGTAGTACATCCTATTTAGAATTACGTGTATATGAAATGGTGAACTTTTATTTTTTATCAATCATATTTATTATGGTGATACACATGTTTCTCTATTTTTAGTATTGAATGTGATATCTGGAATGTTAACGTGGTTGATTATCACATTGAAGAAACATGTAGGTCATAGTTTGGTCTCCCATTTCCTGTATTGGTAGTATTTCCACCTCCCCTTGTTGAAACCTTAGGGAATGTTCCTCTTATATATAAAATTAAATCCCCACTTCAACTATCATTAACATAAAATGGATCCACCTCCCTCTTTGGGTATTCACCCATGCATCAATGCTCTTCCAATAAAGAGGCCTTAGTACCCTGAATCATGTTTGTATTACATTTGGAAACTAGAACCAATTTAACGATGAATCATGAAAGAATGGTTGAATATTTATCCATAAAGGTTTATGATGATCATGAGCTTCCCCTCCCACTTGTTTTAGTTTCTTCTATGATTATATCAATGTTTTTGGATTTCATTCCACCAGATTTTCTTGTGGGTTGAGTAGATTATTTGGTTATATTTCTTCCCATATTATTTTTTAATGACTCCACTTTTTATTATATAATCACCCTACGTGGACCTCTCCAACATGTTCCATGCCTTATGTAGATGAAAATAAATTAGATAGTGACCTTATCATGCCCAGTATTAGGGAATATTTTCATTATAGTACGATAGTGATAATAGATTATGATAGGTTTCAAAGATATTAGATAGAAATATTCATTCTTGTTAATTATTATAATGGAACACTATTACTTCTTATATGGTCAGATATTTTTCTGATTCATGTGGGATATGACCTAAATTGATGAATGCCTATTTTTCAAAGATCATTCACATGATTGTTTCTTCTAGGGTTTGTAATGTTTATTTATCATGCATGTTTTTATGCCTTGGATTGTGCATGTGTGTCAATTATTTGGGAAAATTTGTGTCATATTCATGCATGAAAATAGTCACCATCCACTATCAATCTAGGGATGGGATTTTGTGTCACCAAATACAAACGATCAGTTTGTTTGGGGCCCTAGTGGGTCATTTCATTACAATGACCTTGCATAATTTAATCAACTCTATATCATTAGATAACACTAAAAATGGAAAATAATACATATAATGGTATTTTATACTAGATCTCACCACTTTCATGAATTACTATATGATATTCATAATTCCCCACAAATTATACAAAAATATTTAATGAGGAAATGTGTTATATATAGTCGATGTCATTGAAAACAACCATGATAGCGAGGGTTTCTCTAGGGATTCCATTAAAATATCCAATTACAAATATGAAACAACCAAGATGGATTCCTATAAAACATATATGATTCATTCTTCATATAATAGCTAATGAAGCCTATATATAGTCAACCCTCTTGTAATACATCCTATAGATCTAACTATCAACAGCCCATATCTAATATATACTAACAAAACTGGTTATTATTAGAGGGGAACCATGAATCACTTATCCCAGACTACACTCATACAATTGTCTCTAAAAAAATAGATTTCCATAAGGAATATAGTCTTATAATGGAGAATTCATAGTTTAAAACATTATCTCCTATGTGCATTTCCGACAACAAAACCACCTTGGATGTCTATAGGTGAAATACAAGACAACATGTACCGATAGGGTGAATCCATACAAAGAATATTTTTTTTTACTTTATTAGGTATATTTGGAGAAATAACACATCCCTATATGAGTTTTTATAATAAAATATAAATCAATTTTCTGAGATGTTGGACTGTATTTTTTGGGAACATTGATTTTGTTTAAGAATTTGATAAATTTGTGTACGATATTGTCTTTTATTAATGATTCTAGAACTAATTTTCTTTTATTATTTTACCTGTTATATCATTATACCATGTTTGGGTGTTTCAATGGGTTTTTTCTAAATTAATTAGGTGAGTTTTGGAATCCCATGGGGTTGTTCCAAATTATCAAAAAGTTAAGGAGAACCATGCATTTTCCCTAAGAAACTATGAACCCCATTTTGACCCATAGTAGGTGAAACAAGGTTTTTCCAAACATTGAATACTCCCTTCCCAATATTATCACCCTTAGATAGATGGGGTTTCACGATTGTTGCACATTTTGGGAAAAACCATGTGCCCCCAGGAGAAACAATTCACTCCAAGTAGTAGGGGAACACGGTTAGGACATATGATTATTCAAAATGTGTTGCCCCTACCAAGTAACCACACACATGGAACATTAAAACTCTATGAATTTTTTTTAAATATCCAAACCCCCATAGTTATTATCCCTAATAAACTAATAACAACCTAATATGAATTTAATTCCTTTTGGAGGCTCTCAAAAGGATTCCATGTCTCAATGAACATCTTCTACTAGGAAATAAAGATATGGTGGATAAAATCAATCACACTATGGTAAGTGGTTTATTATTCATTTATATTGTTATATCTATTCTATCATTCTTTCCCTTTGTATAGGAAAATATTCAACCATGTTTTTTGTTTTAGATCTAGTGTTTAATAGATCTGGTTTTTTTGGATCATGATCCTAGGTTTGGATTCTAGTTCTCCATTGTAATTGTGAATTTAATTGCTCTACATCAAATTAAGGGATACAGTTTAGATATCATTCATTATTGATCATGTGATATATGTTCTAATTGATATTTCCCATAGTCATGATTGTTATCTTATGTATGTAATTGTTCCATTTTATTTCCACATTGGTAAATTTCATTCAAAATTAAAAATAAATAAATGATACCTATGTGATTGTGAGACCTTTCAGAGATCCTATTAGTCTCATTTGTGATTTGGGGTTAGGCATGATGGAAACCCATGGGCTGTGCTACTACATTGAATTTATTTTTATGAATTGTAAATTTAGTATAATGGGATAATGGAATTGAACTACATCATTATTTTATTGTTAATAATTGTATTTAATGAGATTATTTTATTAACCTAGATGATTTAATGAGACATTAATAATTGTTGATAAATGGAT
The DNA here is from genome assembly GCA_963277665.1 of Viscum album. Classification (NCBI taxonomy): domain Eukaryota; kingdom Viridiplantae; phylum Streptophyta; class Magnoliopsida; order Santalales; family Viscaceae; genus Viscum; species Viscum album. The sequence goes on along the minus strand of OY728145.1, from coordinate 993,550,733 downwards.
AAATTGTGATTTATTTATGCAATTCCTTTTGAATGAAAAAAGAACCATGATTTTTTGTGTTAATGATATGGCTAAAAGTGTTTTTAATGATTTATAGAAGGCTCAATTTTGATGCTCCTTAATGTGAATATGATATTTATGATATATGTGAAATATGAACAATGGGGTGTTTGTCAAGGATTGATGCTCCAAATAGCCATGGGATATCAGACTGATATGAAATTTCCCCAATGCATACATCTGATCAATGAGGTGTTGGTCATGGAATGATGCTCCAAATACCCATAGGGGAGACAAACTAATGGTTAGAGAACTCATGATATTGGTGTTGTACTAATTTTATATTTTTAAAGATATTTGTACCTGATTTGTTGCTCCAAAGTATTAGAAATTAAATTTAAATTAAATGGATAATGATATGCCATGAAATAGTGATTTTTTTGTTTTCATATGTTATATTTTGTAGACTCCTGAATGATCCAAGGTACCTTTTATTGTTTTCAGTGACACCATGAACTCGGGGGGGGGGGGGGGGGGGGGGGTATATGTTGATATTTATAATATAAATAAATTCGATTCTTATTTATTTTGGTAATTCATGCTTTATTCCATATAAAAATGTATACTCTATTATAGAATACACATTTCATTAGATGTTTTTGTTTGTGGGATACTGAGTTATTTTCACACCCTACATGGGACGACCAATTGGTACACACATAGAAATCATGTTTGTTAGATATGATATGATAATGAGTAATTTGATAGATAGGTGATTTGGGATTTGGGATGGAGCATGGATGTGCGAATTAGTAATGGGGTTATGAGCCATGAGGGATTTGAAAATGTGTCTTATTTGATAGTTTCAATAAATAATTGAACATATATGGAATCACATATTTATTATGTTGATTTATGCTCATTTTCCCAATTTTGGATCCATTCATGTGTTGTTTGGATGATTATTGATCATAGTTGTATCTTAGTTATTTGGAATATTTATTTCCATTATTCAGTAGCTTTGAAAAATAGGGTATAATCTCCCCACATTTCCAATTAGACCCTCACAAATAGTCAGGATCCTATGGCATATGGGGAGGTGTGCCCGTGTTCACGTATGGAACCAAACAAGGTGACTTATATGTGGAACCCGGTTTGAGACATTACAATGTTGAATAAGAGGGGTTTTATTTTTCTATTTGTTATTTAATTATTTGAGAAAGGAAGAAATGATACTTAGATTATTTTTACATTCATCATGAGCTCATACATGGGATTAGATAAACCATGTGTATGGGAAATAGCCAAGTTACCGTAGTGGGATTGATGTTATAGATGTTTACTATTACAGTTGGATAGTATTCCACCATGGTTGATGTACTTTTTGTGGTATTTTCTTATTTCTATGGGATTATCCCCATAAACCAGTATTTTATCGAAGTTTCATATACATTAATCATTATAGGATCTTATTATTTATTTTAAAAGAAATAAAATTTAGATTGCGTATAAAAACCTTTAATGAGTGGGTGTTGGGAAATGAAAACACATTACCTTATTTTATTTTTCTTTTAAAAAATATATGGTTACTAATAAGGGTTTGATAAATAAAAAATGATTCTAAAATTAGAAATTTTAAATGTTTAAAATGGGTTTCTAAAAGAAAAAAAATTAAATGTGTTTACCCTAGTTTATCCATGGACCATGTTAGGGATGGTTGAGTTTAATGGTAGCTCAATTGTTTTGACCGTGTGGTGGTGTATGAGGGATTCCTTGTTACAACCAATTGTGAATTACTTTTTCTAAAATCTGTTAATGGTGTGTTATGTTCAATAAGACTTGATATTTAAATTATATATAAATTCTTCTATGAGGATTTGTTTTGACATGAAAATATGAGGACATTTATTAGAATGATCTTCCAAAAGTGGAACAAGATGCCCCAATAGTTATGGTTAATGTGTGGGGAAAGCAATTCCATGAGAACATTGATTTTTTAAATTCATACAAATATTCCCAGGTCATGTTTCTTAGATTATGCATCATCTGGCATATGTGTTCAAGTTGGAGAACCCTTTGACACTCACCAGAGAGGTTATACCTGAGGTACATGACTTCGTAATTGAGTATATCTATAAAATTCTTGGATACTTTGAGATTCCTAATTAAAATTGATACATTTTGGATAATAATATGTTGTTTGGAATTGAAAAAAAAATCAGTGGGATATTTAGGCTTGGGATGAGAAGTTTGGAGGAACGGAATGGAAGGAATTCCCGGAGATATTGGGGGAGAACTTTTACATAGAGATAGTAATATAAGAGATGGTAGCAGATTTTATGCTGTTAAACTAGGGAGTACTTCGGTGATGGACTTTTTTGGTCACATAAATTACTTGGAGTTCGTTTTTATAGCACGTGTATGATATGAGGAAAATGTGTCCGAATGGTTTTTTGAGAAACTATAATACGATATTAAGTCCCAGGTTAAATTATCTTGATTAATTATGTTAACGAGGTGGTAAATTAGGCTCTAATTTTGATTTGAAAACTAAGGAGACTTCCAATATCGGACAAGTGCATTTTATTGGATGAGTAGGTGGTATGAATTTTGAGGGTATGAAGTGTTGTTATGGTAACATTAAATAAAAAGTGGAAATAAGTGTGTCCTGGAGAAAGGATCAGTTACCTAGGGAAATAATCAATTCTTTTCAATTAGTATAGTAGTCCATGTATCATTGAAAATTTGTTTCTATAAAAATAGGTCGAGTGTTATGATTTCATAAGGATGTGAAATTTACAACAATTTTATATGAACACACGACATCATGATAGTTTTTATGGAGCTAGAAGAAACCATAGTATTGGAAGGGGGTCTTACACACCATTCCCATATGAAAGTTCATGCACTACTTTTTGGTACCCCTTTGTGTATAAGTGGTATTTTTTGTCAATATTTGTTAATAATGGTAAAAATGATGAAGGAAATACAATGTGATTGGAGGACGGTTTAATTGAATATGTCTAGCGAATTGTTATGGATTCATATCATTGGATTCCACGCTTGGGAAATTCTCCATATTGATTAATTCAGAAGATGGATGCAGTGATCCTAAGTTCAAATAACTAATGTCAAAGGCGACACATTGTTTACAACACTGAATTATAATCCATTAGAGGATGATTCAAGAACTTTGGGAATCATGTTATAAAAAGAAAATGAAGAAGAGGAAAAGAGACAGAAGTTGTAGAAGAGGCTTGGGGTTCTAAAGGTATCCATTGATTACTATTTTTCGATAGTAGCCATGCAACATATACATCAGACTTTTTTATAAAGATTACACATTAAAAAATTAGGACAAACGCCATGAAATCCTAGTCCAATTAGACCCCAGCACTTGTGGCACTCAAGGTAAACTAAACTAAGGTAAGTAGCCCTAGACCAGCACGAAGGTGGAATGGGTAGGACGTGTACCAGACTACAGGAGGGCATGGGTGATGAATCTTGAATTGCTGGGACGAAGTCCACATAGAGACGGTGGGAAGAGAGCACCCCCTTAAAACCCAGTACAGTGTGGTACCATGGAAAGGGGAGGATAACAATGAGAAAATGGAAGAGTACTTTAATACTTACACTGTGGAATCCTTTCGGTTCTGTTTTGATATAGGATGAATGTCTTTAATGAATGAACTAATTTCAACTCCACATCTCATCCCACATCTCACTCAACCATCCTATCAGTGTAGCATCCGATCATATAATTTTGGCCGCCCATCTATCCCACACTACAAGTGTTTAAACTGGATCCATTTGATGCTCCCGTAGCTTCTTTGTTAGCTTCCTCATGCCACTGCATTCCACTGCCACCACCCCTGGATGGAGAAGAAGACCGATCACCACGAAAAATCACTATCCATCTAATGAGGGGTGTTTGATCAAATGGAAGTCACAAGATCATGAATGAAATATCATTTACAAGTGTGTAATGAAATAAAAAATCAAATGTGGCTGAAGAAAATGAATTTGTGAGGCCAATTCATGGATCTCAAGCATTCGAGAAAGTATGTTTCATGTTATTCCTAATGCATGCATGTGATATGTTTATGGAGATGCCACTCGTTTGAAAAGGAAACATCCAAGATATGTATTATATCTTAATGTGAATTTTGAGGGTCCATAAAACCAAATAATTGGAAAATTAAAAGAGAAAATATTGACTATTATAAGAATATATTTTAGGGGAATATCTAAAAGGAGTTGAATGTGTAAGAGGTAAGGATACCTACTTATCAAAGGTGGAGCCCTGAGATGAAGGAGATACAATCATCCATACATCTGAGAGCTCATGTTTCTAAAAAATAGAGAATCTCCATTCCTGATTCATGAAGGATGACCAGAGAACCACATTACATCAAAGTGTGAAATTCAATATTTATGTGTCTCTCAATGGAGGATAACTTCACCCTATGTGTGCAGAACAATGACAAACGCACGATAGGTTACCCAACCCTCACTATTCTTCGTGAAGGTGAACCCGAGGGTACAAAATTGGCACATGCACACCCTTGTTATGCCTTTCGATGATATAACCATGAGTCTCCTTGGTTTTGTTTTGATGAACCGAACATACTTTGCACAGAGGACTCGTACACCCCATTCACAAAGAAGAACTGTGATCCCACCTTAGTTTCACAATGAAGAGGAAAGTAAATCTTGTCTACACGATATATCTATATTATTTATAGGTAATTTTTTTATGAATAATTATATTTAATAATGAATGGAAGTACGTTTTTTCATGCATTTATATGCATGATTTGTAGAACCCCAAAGCATTATGTGTGCAATGTAAAGAGCCTATACAAAGAGATACACCCATGCATGTTGGTGTAATACTTATGATTTGGGAGAATACAAAAGTAAGAGAAGAATGAAAGAGTGTGCATTCATCTTGGTTGAGAATACAACATGTGTAAAATCATGTTCATGAATTCAAGCCACACTAACCAAGTGAAAAGAGAAGAATAGAAAGGGAAAAAAACTTGAAGAGAAGAGTTTAACCAAATTGCTCTACACATGATCTCATGTATACATAAAAAGATGAAAGGATAATAGATTCAAATGATTCCAAGTAAGATGATACTCATTACATGAAAAGTCAAAAAGGTTTTTTTTTATTCTAGGCTAGAATAAAAGAAGAATGAAATCTTGTGCATTTGATTTTTTCACTAAAGAAGATTGGAGAAGAAGTTTTTAGTATTGTTGGATGATCACTAATGAATAAGACAGAAAACGAATATATTTACTTTATTAATAATGTACTAGTATCCAAGTGAATATAACTAAATAAGACCAAGATTAGAACCTACCTTATCAAGAAGGAAGAAGAATATCTTCGGTGGAATTATAATGAAACAGCAAGGAAGCTGCATGTTGGTCTAGGTCATCACCAATTCAAGAAGAGGATTGTTTCCCTTCCCCCTCCAATGTTTAAGGACCAACACTATCCATAAGATTGTTTTCCTAGAAAAACCACTATAACTGTTAATAAATTATTGTGTGGAATCCATGCACTGGTCATTTCCATGCATGGAAAGGTTGTAGCTGCAATTATTGAAAACTAAACCTTGTAAAATAATTGTGTCCATATTTTTATTGCTTTCTATTATTGTACGTGACTGGGAAAAGATAATAAGAGATACCAGATCCTAACTAGTCAATATGTATAGGGATAACAATTTGTTATTGGTTTAAAAAGACTGTCACGAACCAGCCCGAGTCGACCCTGAACCGGTCACCCAGGACAGCCCGCGACAAGTCCCTAGAGGCGTTCCCGATCCTCCCGGGATGGTGACAAGAACCAAGGTCATCAATAGAGTACACAAGGGAACGATTTCGCCCATATATAAACAATCAAACAAACAACGGAAATAAACGGATAGCCCAAAATGAATTTATATAAAAATTGAAGTAAATATTATTTGTACAAGAAACTAAAATTAGAACAAAACCAACAACTCAACTGAACAATCCCGATGAAAAAAATAACTCCATGTGACACTTCTGGTCACTCTCCAACACAATGATAAAAAGTCCCCCAAGGTGATCGAACTAAAGATGAAACCTTCACAAGGGCTAAAAGAAGAAGAAGACTATAGGCGTGAGTATTAAAACTCAGTAGGTTAGCCCAGTATTCTATTCCCAATGCAAATTACTTTAAAATAAAAGAAACATCAATTTACAGTTTTAAATTCAAGATTTGAAAGTATGGTTTTCAAGTGAGGTTCCATGCTATAATAATTATCAGACAAAAACATGCATGTTTAATAAACAAAAATGCAAGTAACAATTATTTTCAAAGAGGTGAAACTTCAAAATGAAAATAGTTTTCAAGAGGGATGCTTTAAAGAATTTTAACATTCAAATAAATAACACATACTACTGAATTTACCAACCAAACACACCGTATGCTGACGGTGAGTACAAAATAGCCAATGAGCACTAGTCACAGGAATACCCCTAGGCACTAGTTAGTTGTGAGCCCCAGGTACCTCGTATCTCAGTGAAAGTAACCATAATAAATATCTATTCTCATGCACGAGCCACTATTAGGGAACATACCCATAACCTAGTTGTCCCCAATCATCATCATCATCATAGTTTAGTTAGTGTTGTCATCGTCAAACTTGCTACGTGAAACAGGGGCCAACCCCCACAAAATCACTAGCATACTAGTACACGTCCGCCCACCTAGATACCCGGGATTCCCTTTAGTTCTCAATAAAGGTACACATATTATCAAATACACATTTCACATCCCCATTCCATTCCAAAACCATAAAAACACAAACATCCCATAATAATTCTTCACATTTCTTACACTAATCAACAAACCACTAAATATTTCGGTAAAACAATTTCATGAAGTGTATTGAGGCTTTGCACATAAAACTCTTTCAAAAACACTATTTAAATTATAAACACACATCATAACCAAACCAAATCATATTTGGCATCCCAATAAACATTTAATAAAATCATTTAATGGACCATAAAACTATCCCAATTGCACAAATTGTTATATACAAGTAAAACACTCCTTCATTTCTAGGAAATGCCAAACGGGCCTTTAATTATTTTCTCAAAACTATCCTTTGATGAAGGTATGAATTTTAATTATATTAAGGATATGTATAAACCCAATTTATATCAGAAAACCACATTCATAAAGCTCTTATAATACTTAGGTTACATATTCAAAACACAACCATTTTCATAAAGATGTGAAACAGTCAATTTTTGGGCAACTCAGGCCAAAATATGTCGTAAATCAAAACCCAATTGATTGTAAAAACAAATACAAATAGGAAATCCATATAAGTACCCAAAAATACCATTTATCATTATTCCAATTCCTTTATAAATCCAAACAAATAATTTTTAAATCACACATCACACATAAAAGCCAACCGGGCAATTTACCGAACACATGACATGCCCTTTTTAAACAAAAAAATTTATTTTAAGTACATGAAAAGGAATAAAACCCCAATTTAAAGCCATATTTTCATTCAAGATACTGTAACATGTTAAAAATACCATAGAACAGATTATAAACCTCACAAAATATTTGCAACAGATAACGGAGCATTTAAACAAACACTTGTTGAGAACTTTCATGACAAAACAACACTACCGTTCACAAACCAATGATTAAACAACCACTTTGAACACCAATAAAATTTTCCAAAGGATGAAAAACAATAATAAACATATATATATCTGGTGTTAAATATAATAAAATGATGAAACATAAATAATAAAGTCATGTGCAAGGGGTATCCTACCTCAAATCTTTGGCGTAATTGAAACGCACACACGAAATCACCCGCCGCGGGTTTATAAACCATAAAACTATAAACATCAGACCTAAACAAATAGAAACCCCATCAACAAACATGGTATAACAAAACCCTAGGTCGATCAAGACTAGGGTACAATATAAAACAATGAAATAATGAAAGGAGGGGGAAGAGGAAGAAGAAAGGAGACGGAATCTCAACTTTCATCCTAGAAAACTATTCATCTTCCATTAGATCTGAAGCACTAGAGAAAAGGGAATGGCTTGGAAATTTTTGGAGAGACTCCTAATGTCTGGAAGAACCAGGGGAAGAATATTGGGGGCCAAAATAGTACGAAATGATTGATTTATGAATGATAAAATTTACCTTGGCAAATCTGGCCGATTTCAGGTTTCCTGAGAATTGTCTCCCTAATCCGAGACCCACATGATCTCCAAAGATGTAAAATCGATTATGAGGGTTAGGATAGGGTTATTGTATTCGAGGGGGGGGGGGGGGTGGAATCACCAAAAAATAGTAAAAAATGAAAAATATATAAACGAAACAATTTATTTGTTTTAAACAGGAAATGGGCCCATGGGCTGGCCCAATACCTAAATGAGTAACCCAAATTCACCCGACCTATGAATTTATAATGGGTCCAAAAGGATAAATAAGTTTTAATATATCAGTATAGGACAAGTCGGAAGTTGAATGGGTGAAAAAGGATGAAAAACAAAAGAGTTATAAAAGAAACAAATTCGGTTTTTAAAACTGGGAATGTGCTCACGGTTGGCCCAAATCATGAAGTAACCACCCTTTCTTCAAAAACTACTAAACAAACAATGGGGATCCCAAATTAGGGTGGTTAGACATATATGAAACTTAAAAACTCAAGATTTATCTCATAAAATACCCATGAAAAGGATCAGTATTTCTAATGGTCCGGATCAATACAATGACAGAAAAGAAAAAAAACCGTGTGTGACAATTCTCCCCACCATTAAAGCTTTCCGCCCCCGGAAAGCCATAACACTTTCCGGCTGAAAAAAAACAACACCTAAGGATTCCAGAATGTACTCCCCACCATTAATAATCAACTATAACTAGGAATGTTCTTAGGATGAAAATCCAGGAGACCCATGGTGGGTCTCCCCACCATTAGAAACCAACTAGCAATGAATAGACAAGAATTGAACATGAGCTAGAGTTGGGACTCACTCACACAAGCCCAAAAAAAACCCTCCTACAAAAAACTACTATACCAAGTTAATAGAGTTACAACATGAACATATAAACCACCCACTCCTGAATGGAGGGGAAAATAACTTGGTCAACACATTCATCACAATTCTGGACCCCCGTCACTTGGGGATGGGAGGGAAGGGGACCCAATAATTTGGCCACTTAAACAACAAAAGAAACAAAGAAACTACCCAAAACTCTCCCCCTATGAATAGGTTACACCAAGACTGCATCTGATTTTTACCGGCGGTCCACACAGGGACATTGATTGAAAACCCACATCCATGAAGGAATAACCATAGACATTGTGTGAGGGTTTAAGTCCACCACACTTGTTACGACAAAGGGAAATTCATAGAAATGAAGAACCAAAACATTGACATAGAAAATAAATTAACAAAACAGAGGAGTAAGGGTCATAATCGAGCACTCCACACCTCTGTCGATTTTCTGACTGTGTGAAAAGCTTCACTCTGAGGCCTATGGCTGGAGCCCTGATTCTTGAAGCATTTGTTGCACCGCAGTCAGGTGATAAGGATCACACCACTCAAAAAAACCACACATGATCACCAAACAAAAACCTTAATCTAAATAGGAACTCATAGATACATATAAAAATTCTATCTCACTCCAAACGAGGGGCAGAATGGACAAGGAATACGACGAAACACATCAACATCACCGAACACAACTACTCTGTCCAAAAGAATTATCATGACCTAGAAACACTTTTAATAGATCCCAAACAGCTCTCTATTCCAACAAGCAAGTTGAGGCATCATCAAAATAGGTGGATTTAAAATTTTAAAGGAATCCTTAGGTTGACCAACATGAATGATTTCCAACGCAGAACTATCCATGGCCACATCACAACATCAAACACATTTTTAGAAACCCAATGAAAATTACTGCAAAACCGAGCCACCAACAAGATCTCATCACTAGATAGAACAAGAGTATGAATTCTAGATCACATGGAATCTAACCAAATAAAAAACTCTTCTAAGACATAGAAAAATCAAGCCACATAACCATTGGTTTTTAAAAAAAGAATAATTTTCAGCTCAAAGAAATTTTGAAAAAACAAACTAACTTGGTGGGTTTCCACATTCACAAATGGTGTTTCATCAAGTCTCACCCACATGCACATTTCCATGCCACCCCTGACACCCAACCACCTACCATATAGGCCATACTTCCAAATATAAATAAAACCATTAATGTGAGCACCCATGAAAACACCAAAGGCTAAAATTAAACATCATAATTAAAAAAAAACAATTTACCTTCAAAAGGAACACCAACCACCAAGTCAAAAAACATTTTCATGTTTCACAAAAAAAAAACAATTAATTAAGAACCATTTTCTTGAAAACCTACCCATTTTCATTTTTAAATTTTTTTTAAATAACCAAGCCACTCCAAACAACCCCTTCACATTATTAAAAAAAATCAGCAATGTACATTTTCATAATCCGAGTTCCATTGAGACCAATAACGTTTCTAGTAAAACACCAACTGATCAAAACTAATTTCCAAAACTAATTTATCCCATTCAAAAACTTTTTAACATCCTAAAATACCCCATTTAAAAAAAACATCCAGAATCACTTTAAAATGATTCACAATTTGAAAACATTTTATTTCAACAAATCACAAGTTTAGATTATGGATAATTCAATCCCTTTAAATCATTTCTGCTTCCCTCCATTTTTTTTTCACAAAAACACAACCTTCCAAAACCATTATTATATTTAATTATTGAAAACCCCATTTTTTTCACTTTTCAAAATCTAATCCTTACATTAAAACCCATTTTCACAATTCTCACACAAGGATTTTAAAAACAAAAATTCCTAATTCAAGAAAGGTTCAAGAGACCCAAGAAAAAGGGAACTAGTGTCGGTGGGTGACTTGACCATATGGTTGGCGGCCATATGCCAAACACAACACCAACACAGAGAGACTTATTAGGACCATTCCCCAGCTCCACATGGCTTGCCAGGCCCTGTGAGCTCATGAAGGCCATTGGTCAGACTCCCCTTGTCATATCCCAATACCAAACAATCAACTAGAACAAAGGACACTAATAAAACCGGACTTCCATGGAAACCTGAGGATTAGAACAAGAAAGAGTTCGCGACGCTCTTCTTGCACTTAACCCTCAAGTCCCAACAATCCTACTCCATCTACCTTGACATCCCCAAAAAAACATGGACGCTCTAAAAATAAAGGTCCGCTAATAGCCAACCAACCCCATTTGATACCATTTTGTCACGAACTAGCCCGAGTTGACCCTGAACCGGTCACCCAGGACAGCCCGCGACAAGTCCCGAGAGGCGTTCCCGATCCTCCCGAGATGGTGACAAGAACCAAGGGCATCAATAGAGTACACAAGGGAACGATTTCGCCCATATATAAACAATCAAAAAAATAGCGGAAATAAACGGACAACCCAAAATGAATTTATATAAAAATTGAACTAAATATTATTTGTACAAGAAACTAAAATTAGAACAAAAACAACAACTCAACTGAACAACCCCGATGAAAAAAATAACTCCATGTGACACTTCTGGTCACTCTCAAACACAATGATAAAAAGTCCCCCAAGGTGATCAAACTAAAGATGAAACCTGCACAAGGGCTAAAAAGAAGAAGACTATAGGCGTGAGTAATAAAACTCAGTAGGTTATCCCGGTATTCTATTCCCAATGAAAATTACTTTAAAATAAAAGAAACATCAATTTATAGTTTTAAATTCAAGATTTGAAAGTATGGTTTTCAAATGAGGTTCCATGCTATAATAATTATCAGACAAAAACATGCATGTTTAATAAACAAAAATGCAAGTAACAATTATTTTCAAAGAGGTGAAACTTCAAAATGAAAATAGTTTTCAAGAGGGCTGCTTTAAAGAATTTTAAAATTCAAATAAATAACACATAAAACTGAATTTACCAACCAAACACACCGTATGCTGATGGTGAGTACAAAATAGCCAATGAGCACTGGTCATAGGAATACCCCTAGGCACTAGTTAGTTGTGAGCCTGAGGTACCTCGTATCTCGGTGAAAGTAACCGTATTAAATATCTATTCTCGTGCATGAGCCACTAGTAGGGAACATACCCATAACCTAGTGGTCCCCAATCATCATCATCATCATAGTTTAGTTAGTGTTGTCATCGTCAAACTTGCTACGTGAAACAGGGGCCAACCCCCACAGAATCACTAGCATACTAGTACACGTCCGCCCACCTAGATAATCGGGATTCCCTTTAGGGCTCAATAAAGTTACACATATGATCAAATACACATTTCACATCCCCATTCCATTCCAAAACCATAAAAACACAAAAAGACCATAATCATTCTTCACATTTCTTACACTAATCGACAAACCGCTAAATATTTCGGTAAAACAATTTCATGAAGTGTATTGAGGCTTTGCACATAAAACTCTTTCAAAAACACTATTTAAATTATAAACACACATCATAACCAAACAAAATCATATTTGAAATCCCAATAAACATTTAATAAAATCATTTAATGGACCATAAAACAATCCCAATTGCACAAATGTTTATATACAAGTAAAACACTCCTTCATTTCTAGGAAATGCCAAACGGGCCTTTAATTATTTTCTCAAAACTATCCTTTGACGAAGGTATGAATTTTAATTCTATTAAGGATCTGTATAAACACAATTTATAGAAAAAATCCACATTCATAAATCTCTTATAATACTCAGGTTACATATTCAAAACACAACCATTTTCATAAAGATGTGAAACAGTCAATTTTTGGGCAACTCGGGCCAAAATATGTTGTAAATCAAAACCCACTTGATTGTAAAAACAAATACAAATAGGAAATCCATATAAGTACCCAAAAATACCATTTATCATTATTCCAATTCCTTTATAAATCCAAACAAATAATTTTTAAATGACACATAACACATAAAAGCCAACCGGGCAATTTACCGAACACATGACATGCCCTTTTTAAACAAAACAATTTATTTTAAGTACATGAAAAGGAATAAAACACCAATTTAAAGCCATATTTTCATTCAAGATATTGTAACATGTTAAAAATACCATATAACAGATTATAAACCTCACAAAATATTTGCAAAAGATAATGGAGCATTTAAACAAACACTTGTTGAGAACTTTCATGACAAAACAACACTACCGTTCACAAACAAATGATTAAACAACCACTTTGAACACCAATAAAATTTTACAAAGGATGAAGAACAATAATAAACATATATATCTGGTGTTAAATATAATAAAATGATGAAACATAAATAATAAAGTCATGTGTAAGGGGTATCCTACCTCAAATCTTTGGCGTAATTGAAACGCACACCCGAAATCACCCGCCGCGGGTTTATAAACCATAAAACTATAAAGATCAGACCTAAACGAATAGAAAACCCATAAAAAAACATGGTATAAAAAAACCCTAGGTCGATCAAGACTAGGTTACAATATAAAACAATGAAATAATGAAAGGAGGGGGAAGAGGAAGAAGAAAGGAGAAGGAATATCACCTTTCATCCTAGAAAACTATCCATCTTCCATTAGATATGAAGCTCTAAAGAACGAGGGAATGGCTTGAAAATTCTTGGAGAGACTCATAATGTCTGGAATAACCAGGGGAAGAAGATTTGGGGCCAAAGGAGTACGAAATGATTGATTTATGAATGATAAAAGTTACCTTGGAAAATCTGGGCGATTTCAGGTTTCTTGAGAATGTTCGCACTAATCCGCGACCCACATGAGCTCCAAAGAGGTAAAATCGATTATTCAGGTTAGGGTAGGGTTATTGGCTTCGAGGGGGAGGTGGAATAACTGACAAAAAGTAAAAAATGAAAAAGATATAAACGAAACAAATTATTATTTTTAAACAGGAAATGGGCCCATGGGCTGACCCAATACCTAAATGAGTAACCCAAATTCACCCAACCTATGAATTTATAATGGGTACAAAAGGATACATAAGTTTTAATATATCAGTATAGGACAAGTGGGAAGTTGAATTGGTGAAAAAGGATGAATAACAAAAGAGTTATAAAAGAATCAAATTCGGTTTTTAAAACTGGGAATGGGCTCACGGTTGGCCCAAATCATGAAGTAACCACCCTTTCTTCAAAAACTACTAAACAAACAATGGGGATCCCAAATTAGTGTGGTTATACATATATGAAACTAAAAAACTCAAGATTTATCTCATAAAATACCCATGAAATGTATCAGTATTTCTAATGGGCCGGATCAATACAATGACAGAAAAGAAAAAAAAACCGTGTGTGACAAAGACCAAAACACAGATTCCACCCCCTCTTAGTGTTAGGTATATCCCAAACTAGTCCTCTCAATTGGTATCAGTGTAGGCTTACCTATTTTAGATTCATTACAGTGAAGTTATTATATTTTATAGTGCACTATTTTTTTCTTCATTAATCAATGACGTAATTTTTTAATGAAGATACAATTGTTTCTGAGCAGAAGACCATATCTACCAAGACCGCGATGAACACGAAAAATAAGATGAAAGAGTTGGAGAAGAAGTACCTCTTATCTAAATAAGAGAATGTATCTGCATCTCCATACCTTGATAATAATGAATACATATTAGGCATTGAATTTAATGATATGGTGTCTCATGATTCCACCAAGAAAGTGAAAAACCATCCTACCTCTAATGATCAAGAGGTATGTGTTAGTACATTTGGAAATTATACTCAAGATGAAAATGCTATCACAAGTGGTGATGATAAATATAAAACCTCAAGAATTATCTATTAATATATTAAGAATGATTCTGCATGGTATTCATGAAGAATGTCCATCCCTATTTTGTGGAGTATTTCAATGTATGCAAGAATATATCACCTAGTTGGAAGAAGAGAATGATGTTTTGGAGAAGGGATATCAAGGAATAATTGTTGAATGTATTAGGATATCTAGATTGGTTAGAGTCATTTATGAAATAAAGAAGTAATTTGAAATAATTTCCTCAAAATTTCCCAACGAAGTTGAGGGGAAAGAGGGATTCAATAAGACTGTCAAAGAGAAGATCCATTCACATGAAAATGAACTGAAGAAGAGCACTAATGTCAAGGGTTTATATTTGCATGAAAATTCCATGAAGATCATGGAACCTGAATCATTGTTACAAAAAAAGTTATGATGCTTGAAGATTAATATGAAATATTAAATAATACTTATGAAGAAAATATGATCATGATTGAAGACCAGAAGATCATCCTTAATAAGGAATGTATAAAATTGGAAGCTCAGTATTCCAATGTTGGGAAGACACATATTGAGCCCTTAGAAAATATGGTGATAGTTTCTACTGGAATTCAATTTTCATTTGAGGATTAAATGTGTGAAATATCTCCAATATTGGATAATAAGATCATTACATAAGTCAATGATCTATCAAAAGTATTTGAGAAATTTTAGGTACCACCCATACCATCTTATACTAATTTTTCTAAAAACATTCCTGCAAAAATTGCATGGTGGAAGAAAATTTCTAAAAAAGTATGGATTAAAAAAACTGACGAGATACCTATAACCATGGATAGGGTCCATAATAAGAAATGGTTTGAAGATTTTTCCCAATAGAGAGCACAACAAATCAAGAAGACAAGGATTGTTGGACAATGTTGGTGCTGAAATAGATTTTGGAATTGTGCATTAGATTTTTGGTAACATACCTTAAAAGAAAAACCACCGATAATGGATCTATCAAGGGGTGAAATCCGGAGTCGAAGAATAAGAAACATCCATAGAACCATAAGAATATATACAATGTTAACAAATTTGGAATGTTAGGTAGTAACTGTGATGTATGCAATGGGAGTGGTCATAGGGTTGGTACATGTTCATATCAATAGGTACTCAAAGCTGATATGAAGACAAGATCACAGAAGCTATCTAAGAAAGAAGAAGTACCCATTGAAAGAAATTAGAAGAATGTTGTAAAAATTTCTCCCAAGAATATTCCTATAAATAAAGGTCATAATTATTTGGATTCTAATTCCATGAATTTGAAGGGTGACGCATCCAAAATAACTCCTAAGAAGAATGTCACTAAAAATAAGACATGTGGAAGATTTAACATTAATGATTCAGATTCTAATTACCAATTGGTTATTTGGATAGAATATTTGAATATAATGAGAGAAATGGAAAAAGTATTGAGGTCCACACAACCATTGTTATAATTTAAGATCAAATTTAAAAGTGAGAAATGTGAAGAATCATGGTTGGGATAATAATCTCAACCTAGTTTTTCACATTGATGAAGAAATGAGGATCCACCATATTCTTTTAATTTTTTTTATTCTATTCGATCTAATAATAAATGGATTTTAACGTGAAGTAATTTCTTAAGGAGAGAACATGAGAAATATTGACGAGAAGTGTTCCCCTTGAGGGAGAGACAAATGAAGAAGTTTCAAGAGTTATTATTTCAATTAGTGTCAACTTCAGTTGGTATCAAATTAAATTACACTAATGATTATTTCAATATCATTATGTGGTGAAATTTATGTTATTTAATAATCTCTCATCCTTGGTTACTCAAAATAAAGATCATTCTGAATGGGGTATTAACTGAATTAATTAGTGACATAAGAAGAATAGAAGTCCCCCAAGGTCACTCATCCTATCTATTGCACCAGAATTTTTTTGATCCATTTTTGGATGTGAGTGAATGAATTTTAGGTTGAATATTTCTAGAAATATTCATATCACATTTATTATCCTCATCCTAGATTTAATGTGAAAAAACCTTGAAGAAAAGTACATGAGGTATTATGATCAGTGGGTAATGAACAACATTGTTGTCTAAATCAAATCATCTTATTTTCTACACCAAGCATGGATCAAGTAGACATAGAGTGAAATGATGGATGAAAAATTACTTAAGTAATTATTGATTCCCATTTCCCATAAACTTTTTATTTCTTTTCAATAAGGGTGAGATAAAGTGAAATGAATTTTCAAAAGTGGGAGAAAAAAATTGATGGAGAGAGAGAAGATTCTCATTTTTATATTGACACATTCATTTGAGAGAACCTTGATGTATTGAAAAAAATATAAAGGGTGGTATTTATGGCACCACTTTGTGTATAAGGTAAATTTATTGCCAATAATGGTCAATAATTGTCGAAATTATGAAGGAAATACACTGTTATTTGAGATTGGTTGAAGTGAAGATTCCTGGAGAATTATTATGGATTCATAGAATTAGTTGTGACACTTGAGAAATTATCCATGTTGATCAATTCAGACGATTGATGCAATAATATTATTTTTCAAGAACTTATGTTAAAGGTGGCACACTGTATACTAAATTGATGTATAATCCATTAGAGGTTTATTGAAGTACTATGGGATTCGTGTTCCAAAATAAAATCAAATAATTGTAAAAGAGAAGGAAGTGTATAAGATGTTTGGTGTTCTAAATATGGCCATTCATGATTCTTCATTGATGGTTTCCCTGAATATTACACTATAAAAGACTTTTATAAGGATTACCCATTTAAATATTAAGATAACCATCAAGGAAGCCTAGGACATGTCGACCCCGACACATGTGCGACTCAAGGTCAACCCCAATGAGGGAACCAACAGTAGCCAAGAATGAAGGTGGCAAGGGAAGGCCATTTATAGGCCCACATGAGTTCACGAGGGAAGATCTATGCTTAGATAGGATGAAGCCTATGCAGATAAGGTGGGTGAAGAGTACGCCCACAGAACACAGTATGGGGTGGTACCATAGAGAGGGGAGGAGAATTATGAGAATGTGGTGGAGCACTTTGATTCTTAAAGAATAGCTTCCGCATGGTTCCGTTTCTATGTGGGATGAAAGTTTTCAGTAACCGAACTAATTTCAACCTTCAATTGTGTCCCTAATCTCACTTGACCATCTGATCAGTGTGGCATCTCATCATATAATCTTGACCACCCATCCATCCCATGATGTGAGTGTTTGAACCAGATCCATCCGATTCTCCCACAACCATGTCATGATCTTCCGACCTCTACTGCATGACAATGCTACTACCTCTTGCTAGAGAAGAAGATCGACCACCATGTCCAATCATTGGCCTTCTAATGAAGGGTGTTCAATTGTATGCATGTAATGATATCATGTATGTAATATCATTTGAATGTGTGAAAAAAATAATTATGATCGAACATGGATGAAGCAAATGAAGTTTCAAGGCCACGTCATGGAGCTCGACCATTGGAGAAAGAGAGTCACATGATATTTCAAATGCATGCTTGTGATATTTTTACTAAGATGTTTCTCATTTAAAAAGGAAATATCCAAGATATGCATCATATCATCACACGTGTTTTGATGGTATTTAAAACTAAAGATATTATTTATTAAATGAGGGAATATCATCTATTCAAGGATGATATTTAATTTGTATCTATCATGGGATTTGAATGTGTAAGAGGCAGTGATCCATGCCAAAAAATGGAGGAGCCTCAAGATAAAAGAGTTGATTCTGTTCATACATCAGAGAGCTCTTGTTTCTAAAAAATAGAGCATATATATTATTGATTCATGAGGGATTATCAAAGAACAAACGACCTTAAAAAAGTGCAATGCACTCTTTAAGTGTCTCGGGAAGGAGGAAAACTGCACCCTCTATGAGAAGAATAACCACGAATTCACTATAGGTTACCCAACCCTCGATGTTATTTGTGATGTTATATCGGCAGGTACACAATCAGTGCATGTGTAACCCTGTTGTACCTTATCAAGACCAAACCATGAATCTATCTCGTTCTTTGATGAAGAACCACACATACTATTCATAGAGGACTCGTGCACTCCATGCATGAAGAAGAACCATGATACCACCTTGGTTTTAGGGAGAAGAGGTACACCAATTCTGTCCACAGGATTTATCTATATTAATTGCAGGGATTTGTTTTTAATGAAGAAGTTTATTGAATAAATATGGTATGTTCATTCTTACATGCATTCATATTCATAATTTGAAGAATCCCAAGGCACTGCGTGTTTACATGTGAAGATCATGTCTAAAGGGATACACTCATTCGAGTTGGTGTTTTCCTTGTGATTCCTATGATTACAAAAGGAAAAGAAGAAGCGAAGAAAGATCATTTGTCTTGGTTGAGAATAAATCATTAATGCACTTATGTGAATGAATTAAATACATCATAACCAAGTTCAAAGAGAAGAATATAAATGGATGAAGAAGTGGAATAGATGATTTCAAAGCAATTTCTACATGCATTGTCTCATGCATACATGAAGTGAAGAAAGAATAATTGATTCTTATGATTCCATGTAAGCTGATCCTAATTTATTGAACAATAAAAAATGTCTCTGTGATTCTAGACAATAATAAAAGAAGAAGAAGTTCGAGTGCATTTGGGTTTTTACTAATGAATAATAAGGGATAAGAATGTTTTAGTGTAGGTAGTTTTTCACTAAAGAAGAAGAGGGAAGAATAAGAGAGTTAATTTCATACTACATAGAAAGTAATGAAGTTAAGATAACTAAAAAAGACCAAGAGAAGAACCTAACTTATTAAGAAGAAATAAGGATGTCTTCAGTGGAAGTATAAAGAACCAGCAAGGAAGCTGCAGGCTGGACTATGTCATCACCAGTTCAAGAAGATGACGGTTTCCCTTCCCCCACTAAAGTGTAAGGAACCACACTAGCCAGAGGATTGATTCCGTAGCTAAAAAACTGTAACTGTTACTTCATTATAGTGTAGAATTCAGGAACTGGTCATTCCCTTGCATGGAAAGTATGTAACTACTCTTATTGAGTAGTGAACCATGTAAAAATATCATGTGCATATTTTTTACTTCTGTATATTATTTCATGTGACTGAGAAAATAGAATAAGAGAATCAAGATCCAATAGGTAAATAGGTACATGAATAAATTGTTGGAATTGGCTTAAAATTTCCCCAACATAGATTCACCCCCCTCTCAGTGGTAGGTATATCCCAATCTAGTCCCCTCATAACTTGTCATGCTGGTTGAGGAGGTGGGTGTGGAATTCAGTGAAAGAGAAATTATATCAATAGATTAGTGCCACATTGGGGACATATAATGCATTATAGGATAAAGGGATTATATATATTTATGTAGTCAATCCCTCAATTATGGATAAAAAGGAATGATATGAGAAGTTATATGTACTATTCATATCTGTTCTACAATTTCTAGTGATTTATTAGATTTAGGATCCTCACATTCCTTTATATATTCTAAAATTGTGAATTGTTTGAGTCTGATGGTGGAGTTTGTGAGTGGTGTTATAATAATCGAAATATTATTGGCAGTGCAATAGAGGGTCGCCCTTTTAATAAAGTGGTGTTCTTTAGAGTACGATGAATATAGTTTAATTTATAGTTATTACATAGCTGACATTCCGGGTTTTTAATAGGGTTTTGGTATAGAATGGATCATATCATTGCGATCCCACATATATTATGACTATAGAAGAGTAGGTATTACATATCATGAGGGTAATAGTTATATTCATCATGGGGTATGGATATCAAGGAAGCCAATGCATGTCTATATCATCAAAAAATAAGTGAGATCACCACCTTGTTTGATAGTCTTTTGTTGGATGAGAGAGTGTAAAGCTTGATGTATTTCCACCCATGGTGGACTGGTTCCATGAACTTTTCCCCAAATTCTTCTCATTGATTCCTCTTGAGAGTGATGTTGAGTTCATAATTGATATTATGTTGGGATCTAATCATGTTTGTAATCTACTTTACCGAATGATACCATAATCACATCAGTAACGTAAGTCTCGGTTGAATGAATTTATGGATAAGGGATTTATCCATCAAAGTAAGTCAGGTTGGATTTCTATGGTGTTGTTTTATATAAAATTTGGCATAATGTTTCATTTTTGTATTGATTACCTAATTTTTAACTAAATGATATATAAGAACCAGTATCGTCTTCCACACATCGATAACATATTTGACTAGTTTTGAGGACCTTGTTTATTCAACAGGATTTACATAAGATTAAGTTATCATCAATTGATATTGATACCTTCTTATATACCATGGATTAAATTTTGAAGTATATATATCCCTCTATATCTCTTCTTGATATCATTTCGGATGATGAACACCCAAGAAGATCTTATGAACTTGGTGAAAAGATCCTTCACCCATTTATAAATCAGTTTGTGATTGTTTTTTTGGACGAAAACTTTGTGTAATCCAAGACACCTATTTATCATTCACAATAACATGACATAATCGTTTGTACAACAAGAAAGAATAATCAATATTCTACAATAACTATGTGTCAATTATGGATCGATATCATACATTTCTTAGGTAGGATAATCTCAAAAGATGGTGTGTTAATGGAGCTAATGAAATTTCAAGAAGTTATTTCTTCATGGAATCCCACAATTGTTTTCCATATCCAATGTTTTCTAGGTTTAATGGTATTCTATTATTTATTAATATTGGATTTTTACTATTTTTAATTACTATATTCGTGTTCAACCTCGAAGGTGATAAAATTTGAATATTTTGGAGAATGTGAGAATGATTTCCCTGTGTTAAAGAAGTGTTTTTCTAATACACCAATTTTGATCTTTCCATAGCTGGGTGAGGAGTACAAAATGTCTTTTTATGTATTCTAGATTATTCTTGGGGAAGTTTTGATGCATCAAGATTGTTTTGTGTCATGTGGATTATGAATTTTTAGGCAACATGAATAGAATTATGATACACATGATCATAAGAAGACCATGGTGGTGTATTCTTTAACATGTTGCTGACATTATGTTTTGGGAGAAATTTTTATTGTGTATACTGATCAAAAAAGATTAATTTATATATTTTCAAAATGATATTTAAATATTCGATAATAGGGATGGGTTGAGTATATGAAATTTTATATCATTGAGCTAGACTATATGATAGAGAAGTGAAAATACATTGGTAATGGTATAAACGAGAAGAAATATACTTAGTCAGTCCTATAGTCTAGATACGAGGGAACAATGACTTTTATTCAGGAAGAGTTTCTCATTATGGTTTAAAATGGTCAAGGGAAAATGACATCCATTTACGTTTTTGTATATTTCACAATTCATACAAATAAATGACATGTAGTGTGAGGTTCCGGAGTATTTTTCCTTGAGGGTAAGCCTTAAAGGTGGGGGGGGGGGTGAACTTCTGATTGGACTATAGATATGGATGGGATCATCTATTTCAGGGGAAATTTTTCTACGAATATCTTTATTTATAATGAGATGATTCACGAGTTTCATTTTATAAATTAGTTTGTTCCTCCAAGTGTGACATCTCAGAACTGGGAACCACTGAAATGTTCCCCAAATCCAATTGGTTATATGCCCTCAAGCATCCTCCCTATATGCGAGAGGCTTCCAACTAACAACGAGGGCCTAGGGTGTGTCAATTGGGGATAATATACTATCATTACCTAAGTGTTTCAAATGAATTATATAATAATAAGTAAATAGTGGAATAATAATAATATATAAAAAACTTTAAGTGGAAGATAAATGTGAACATAGAATAACTAAACTATAGAAAAAAGGTAGAAAATAGTGTCATATTAAAAATGATGTTGATACATGTCATGTCTCTAAAAAACTAGAAAATATGGATTCAAGGTATCATGAATTACAAGCTATAAAAATGAATCAAAAATATTGAAAAATATATCCTATATCCTAATAACTATCTCTTTCATCTACTACAATGCTCCATCCTTATCCATGAAAGCATGATTTGTTGTCCAAAGCAGAATGCTTTCCCTTATAAACATGTGATGTCATATAATTTTCTCAAGTACCATCGGTGACCTAGATTAGTTGTGAGATAATTTTCAGTGTACCACTAGTGACAAATTATTTTCCATCCAGTCAGTGTAATATAAATTGATAAAGTGAATAGATATATAATGTAAGCAATGCTATAATTTAAATACCCCGATACATTCTTTACCCTCAGCTGGTATTATCTTTGTACATGTAATCATTTAATTTATTTAATTAGTTTAATTTTAATAAATAATTTATGTGAGGTATAATGAAATTGAAATTTTATCATGAATAGAATTATCATAAAGGATCCATGGAATACATGGAATCCTTTAATGAATAGAATAGTAAAGAGGATCCAAGGTAGTAACCATGGCATCATTGAACTCAAGGGTCATGGTTGCTTAGTAATAATATAAATCATAGCGGTAAGAGGTCTGAGTGTAATCCATGGTGAAATTTCCAAGGGAATACACTGTAAAAAATATCTAACTGATTTTATGGATATAATCCAATGTAAAATAGGCTAATCATGATAAGGCCCAATGTGGTGTATCCATGGTCCCATTATTCCAATGACAGTATGGTGGATCCAAAGAGTGAATCCAAGTCATCCAAATATTTGTAAGATAGTGAAGGGATCCAATAACATCAGTAAGTGCATCATCTTCAAGAGAAGTAACACATTCAATGGTGGGTATCTCAATTGGTTACTAGATCCTTGATTCTGAATGAAATCCTTTATGTTCACAGTGAATTTCCTCAGGAATCTGAGGCTCGATCAACTATAACCACTCTTATAGTGATGATAAGTTCCATATGAAAAAGTAACCTTATACTTAATTCATTTATATAATTAGTCCATGTAATACACAAACCTTTTATTATGTCAACTGTTTCATTCCATACCATTCATTAGTTGACAAGGCTAAAAGGAAAATGAACAATTTATTCCATTTAATGTTTAATAAATATTTTCATCCATTACCTTTCATAACATGACATGGATGGATATTGGAAATCAACTATATTGAATTCATTGATATTAAACTATACCAAATGATATGAATAAATATACATTCCATTTCACATTAAAATGGTTCATAAATTTATTGAAAAACAACATACTTTTGAAGGGTCAAGTGACACTATGATATAACATCCATTAACAATTCATTCATTTAATGTATAAAAATAACCATAGAGGGTTAAAGTCATAGAACACTTGAATGATGGTTCATGTAGTCCAAAAAAAATTCATAAGAGTAATAAATAATGAAATAACCCTTATTTGGGTGGTCATTATTGTGGTCATAACTCCCAGTAATGTTGGACACAAATAATGGTCTATAGAATACTGTCATGGAGAATATAAACAATGAATATGAATTTAATAATTGATTCTTGAGGAAATTAGAACATGCATAATGGAGAAATTTTATAAAATAAAACTACTTGAAGGATGAGTCATAGACCTCCTACCATATCCCTATGAAACTCCCTCCGTCTAGTACCATCTTTTCGTTTAGCCTACATAAAAAAAATTGTAGAACATATGAACACCTTGAAAATAGGGAATATTATCCTACACCAAAATTACACTACCATGGAGAATAGAAAAAATAAAATTATCTAAAGGACTAAATCACATATCGAAATTATTTAAATGAGATAGGTGGATCTGAAATTGGAGTGCAGATCACGAAGATACACCAAATCTAATGTTTAGGTATGAGAGGGGGCTTCTATGAAATAGAAGATGGAGGTGAGGGATTTTACACAAAAAATGGAGGCCCTCAATCTTTTTTTAAAAAAATATGTTCGATATATTTTAAAGAATTTAAATGGTTTACACATCATTTAAATCTCAATGTCCTCCACCATTGGAAAATTCATTTACATGACATGAATTGTTCATCCCAGACCATTACACATCATGTAATTGATACATTTGATGTATCCTAAATACATGGTGTGTAGTTGTGCTATATCCAACCTAGATCCCTTCATCCCTATCTTTTACAATGAAATATGTCCATCCCATGTCCCAAATTTTGGGTTTAAGACAGAAGTTAACTTTACAAAGTAATTAAGTGGGAAATAAATTATTCATACATAAAAGTAAAAAACTAGTTTCTAACATTATTCCCCCACCATAAAGGAACATACCCATAGTTAACCTTCAAAGTGTGAAGAAGAACTATCTACGAACAATCCCCGACCACTGGGTTGGTATGTCAGCCTCCCGCTCCCTTGTTCTGTCCTGTACATGACTATAAAACCATAACACTTGTACTAAATGGATATATGATCCTTAAAGATAATTCTTGATATATTAAATGATATATATATGACACAGATTAAAATAAGAATCAACATCTAACTCAACTTTCTCGGGTTCAAAAGTATGTGAGGGATTGACGTGATAATAGTGATACTATGTAATGTGGAAGATGTCATGAAATGAACAATACCATTGAGGTAATAATAAATTATTAACTAATATATCGACTCTATCCAAAATCTAAAACAGTTTGAAAATTCATGATGACAACATTGCTTTCCTATATGTCCTTTTATGTCTTATATTATGTAATACCTTGAGGAAAACCCAATCCTCAGACTAAAACTATAGAGTTTGTCAGTGAAAATGTACATACAATTCCTATAGAGACTGAGAAGTAGACATATTCTTCCTAATTAGCAAAACCTACTCTGATGTCTCCTGAATGAGATGAGGCCTTGTAGCTCCGCATATCCTTCCTATAACACACACAAGGGTGAACAACCTGACATACCATACAAGTCCTAAATTTGACCTATCTAAATTATCAGCTGAAATCTATTATTGATGGTGAACTCCATGAGAGGGTTTTCATACCCCAAGAACCACTAAAATCAATAATCCTATTATAAAGCATTTACATTAACACTTTTTTCATTTTTCCAACTGTCCATTGGTCTGTGGGTGGAATTATATGCTCAACAACACCTACACACCGATGGATCTCTATAACCCCTATCATAAATGTGATGTAAAACAGGCATACTTATTAGATATTATATTACATAGGACCTCATGTATCCATATAATCTCATGTAAATACATTGTTCCTAACATATTAAATGAGTAATTCTCATAGATATTATGGAAATGGGATACTTTCATGACCTCCCAAATCGTGTCGCTACCAAGAGGCGACATCAGTAAACCAACCTAAAAGTCTATAGATTCATTTTCCCATTTCCATTCTAGTATATACCATGTATGTAACAATAAAAGGTTTACAGGTGCTGCACCTTAACAAGAAGATAGGTGGAACACCTAGTGATAAATACATCTTACTAATGTTTAATCCCAGGAGACTAATAATGGCATCTCATATATAAATACGTCTTTGAGATTCATAGATAAACTCACCACTGAGAAGTGTGGGACCCTTTCATCAGGTACTATCTATTATATATAGGAACCTAGAAACATCCTTGTATATGTAGGATGTTGTCTCCACCTATAGACCGATTTAGAGGTTGGTCCTCCCCAATAATACTCTCTCTAAGAAGCATGACTTCAGGATCAGAAAATGTCATACTCTTTACTCTTTTAAGGATGGAAGAGGTAATTGGAATGGTTGTAAGGGAAGATAGATATGGAATATCATGAAAATATATATGGTTCATAAAAAATAAGGCCATAAATTTCCATTCATCACTATATTCCATTAAGGAATGTTCATGTTCTTTTCAAGTCAGCACATTCATGACCACAATTCACATTCCAGGCTTGTGGGCATGATCAAAATCAATCGAATGAAGATATTCAACCAGTATGCATTGTCTGAGTTTTTATTCATGATGCATAAATATATATTTGAGGATGTTATGGTATGTATATAACACAAATTTTTCCCCCATCAAATAATGTCTCCAAATAAGTAAGGAAGAGAAAACTGTTATAATCCCATGGTTATGCGTTAGGTAATTTAACTCATTGTGTACCAACTGCTAAGATCCTTATGAAATACCTCTATCCTCATACATCATCACTACTCCTAATTAAATTTATTATTCATCAAAAGAACACATTATTTCCTCTTATAGGCTATCGAGAAATTAGAATATGTGTAAAATTAGGCTTTCCATTCAGATCCTAAATTGATTTCTGTCACTCTTATCACTGTAGGAACTTATGACCCTTATTTGTAAGGATATTTTGAGGTGTATAAAGGTATGATATGTCCTATACAAATTTTTTTAATATCCATCCAACCCCATGAATCATTTTATATCAAACACATTCTTAGGCTGTTATTTGGAAACCACATCACCCACCTTCTTTGGGTCTACCGACCTGACTGATTTAGAGAAAATATGACACCGTCAGTGGAATTATTCAATCTATATGTGGCACTTAAAAATCTTGGAATAAAGATGATTATCTATCATGGTATTCAAAATGATATCAAGTTGTGGGTCATGATCATAATTAGTGTGATAATACACCAATATGTCAACAACCAAGACCATGAAAAATAAACTAGTTAGAAGTGGAAAACCCTATACATCCAAGACATAAAAGTGGAAGATGAATTTGTAAAATTTAATGGCACAACAAATTAATCATACAGACCATAACTCATATTGAAATTTTTATAAGTTATTATTACTGTTATGACTCACACATTATGATAGCTTGATTTTATGTTGATCTTAGAGAATACCCTAGCTCTTCAAAACTGGCCAAAGATACCATCTATTAGAGGTATTTGATTGATGTTATTATCCATATGTTTGATAAAATTTCAGTAATACACACATAGAAAAATGGTCTCAAGTACTTTCTTGGTGAAAATCACAGGTGAACCCGAAGAGAAAGTGTTGGGCCATAAAAAACCTTTTTCCTCTAGATCCTACAACTACCACTTGAGATCCTAGAGGTTAGTTGATTCTATATTTTATTTAAGAATGGAAAATGGAATTACTCTTTGAATGTTCTCAATCATAAACTCTACATCTCTCTCAAGAGGTAATCGAGAAAATTCATCAGGGAAGACATCTATAAAATGATCTATCATATTCTCTACTTCGCTATGAATAGACTATAAATATATGAAATCAATCCACCTATCCCATGTTGATCTGTTCCATCTCCAAAATCCTGGACATCCCAATCTACCATGTGGATTTATCTTCCGACCTCTAGTGATGTAATTGACCTCCTATAGTGAAAGAAATACCAAAAGGAATGGTACAGAACAATCCATTCCATCCCAAATATGACATTGAATCCATTTGTCACATGAATGATGATATCACATAAGAAGGGGAAACTTCCTACCTCCACTGGGAAATCCCTACATTGGAATTTTCCCTCAGATCACACTCCTAGTGGTATATCCATGGTCATCACACCAACATAACACTGAATTTCCAAACGGATACTTCCCATGATCAATAAGAATACAAAGTAGTGTGGTGAAACTCTATCAAATAATGTAGACACAATATTATAGGCTACTATATAGTAACTAAAAATATAGATTGTCTTTCACTCTAATCCTCTGGCATTACATAAAATGAAAGAGCTATAATTATCAAAGTCAATGTAATATAGCTGTACTACCCTTTGTACTACCACACTATTGATGCTGATGATAAAAATATATCTACCTGGCCATGAACTCCCAATTTTCTAGTTATTTCGATGCTACACAAACTCCCCACCTGATGTTGCATAAAATATCATGCCCACAAAATTAGAGCTGGTTCGAATCCCCTTACCACAGAATAATATGGAAAGGTTTAATAGAATCTCTGATGATGCCCCATATGAATGCAAGGTCAGCACTCCAGAGGGACTCTATCACACTGAGGCTTAATATTTCCATGTCATCAATATGGATGGAATACCACATTGATACTAGTATGGGTAATCTTGATTCCACTACTCTTATAAGAAACATCGAGATATCTTTATCTCCCTGACCGCGGAATCATAGTGTCGGTGCCTTAAATTATTAAATTAGAATTATTAAAAGGAATCAAATTATGAAGGATCGATCAGTTTATTAGTTTTTAAAAAATAGAATTCATATATTATAAACATATTACAATTGAAAATAAAAAATAAAACATGATACATAATAAACTAAAATGAACATCATCCTTGAAAGCTTATTCAAATATTTCTTCTTTAAAACCTGGAGAAAGGAAAAAGAAACAATTATTATATTTGATGCTCCATAACAATTTAATAAAATGGAATATATCTTGAATTATTAATGGATCATTAATATATAATGGTAAATAACAAAAACACATTCCATTTAATCAATGATATGGGAATTAAATCCATTCAAAGATAATGTCTATGAAATAATCTCATTGATTGTAATAATATATGAATTTTAAATTTAAGAAATGATTAAATAATAGATAACTTGTTTCCTAGGAACATTAAACATTTACCATAATGACCATTCCCAAGAAGGTTTAAAAAAAACTTTCTAGAAACCCATCTTACTTGGCTAAATAATTCGTCTCATTAGACTATTGATGCATTATGGGGATAGTATTAATCGGTATCCAACCCGTAGAGCTTTAATTAAATAGCAATTAAAATATTGGCATTAAATTAAATGATTACGAAACCAAGTATTTCATTTCCAAATAATTCCAAATAAATCAAATAATCAATTCAAATTCATAAACAAAGTGCCTTATCAAATATCTCTATTGTGTAAAAGATACAGATTTATCAGTATTTTATTAATAAATCAAATATTATTCAAAGTAAGAACCATATGTAAAAAGGGAATATGGTATAAGAAAATATTATATTCCTTATAACAGAATATGTATATCATAACTAAGTATATTTTCTAATGAAATTTGATAATGATAATGTGATTGTTTTAAGGTAATATTACATTTATCTCACATATGTAAAAAGGTGAGATTAAAATAACATACCTTATGCTATTTTTTTGTTGGAAAATCATAAAAATATAGTTTAATTATTTAAATAATATCATTAACTTATAAGATAATTATATTAAAATTCATTATATAATATATAGTCATTTTATAACATGTTATTACATATTCATTAGTAGTCATTCATTATTTTCATCATTTCATGTTTTAATTGCCTTATTTTTTGAGTACGTCTTTATTGTAAATTTTTTTTATATTACTTATATCATCATTTCATCACATCCATAATTTAATAAATTATTTAAATAAAAAATATATTCATTATAGACATATTTATAGTAGTCTATAATGGTTGGGGATAGGAAATGAAATACACCATTCATGAAGACAGTGGGTCATATGTATGCATGAACACTGCTTCCATTTTCTTATCATATTAAAATAAATAAAAGTAAATGATATATATTTATATTATAATTTTTTGTAATTATAATTTCATATTTTTCAAATATTTCAATTTAATACATCCTTTATACATTCTATGTAGTGTGTAAATGAATAACATCGCTTTGAGGATGCGGTAGTGCACATGACCACAAATGAAGTTATCGTATTCCAAAAAAATGGAATGAATCAATGTATGTGTTATTTAAAAATTTAATAAGAATAAATACATCATGAATATCATATATAAACTATAAATAAATAATTATTCCAAACGTTGAATGGTGGTAATGGATGAAAAAATAATATCCGCTCGTAAGGCAGTAGTCCATTGTACACATGGAAGATGATTGTGTATCCCATTAGATGGATGTCAATGAATGTACCAGTCATAAAATTTAGATAATAAATTATATATATATTTTTTATACTCCTTTTTTAATATTATCATGATATAGAAATAAATTATTGGGAATATAATGAAATAAAACAGAAGTGCTCCTTAAAAAATGTCACCTCATTTTTGGATAACTCTTTTTGTATCATGCCAAAAAAATTCATTGGATTAATTTATACCAAAGTTTATGCTTCTAGGATTAGGGGATGGATTTTAGAGAGATAATATTATAGTTTTTTATCCATAGGGTTTGATAGGTGTAAATAAGTTTGGGGAGTGAATGCCTTTTTATCAAGGTGGGGGAGTGGAGTTCATGTTAATTTCAAAAGGTAAACACTATTGGGTGGTATCCCTTACCGCATGTGCCACCTAAATTTAAAAATAATTTAGTAAAGTGAATTTATGGCTGATAAAAACCTCTACCAAACAAAAAATGTATTTTTATCATTTTTTTCTTAACTTTTATTATTCCCTTTTATTTACCATTGTTGGTTTCCACTTGTGTAATTAATTTTCAAACATATGTAATATAACCATTGAGAAGAAAATTGAATTAATATTTATTATAAAATAAAAGGAAAATTTATTTTAAATATTATATATAAATAACACATCAAAAATCCCATTAGGGTTGGAAATTAATTTTAATAGAATCGCATGTAATGTGTAGGAACACTACTTTAACGCAAATAATGAAAATAGATTTTTTTACTACTTGGGGGTAATTATTTTAATTATAAAATATAAATTGTTCCAAAATAGACTATATAAGATACTAATTTGTATTAAATAACAAATTTTCAGAATACAATACTTTTGTTAAATTTAAATCTTTTAATAAAATATAATTTATTATAAAATAACCTTAATGTCAATTTTGACATTATTTAATTAATTTAAATTAAAAAATATATAAAAAATAATTAAATATGAATATATTAATTGAAAACCAATTTAACATGATATATTAATATAATAAAATAAATAATTCCAATAATTCAATCAATTTACATTACTTTTAATTTTTTAGTATCATTTTTAGTTAATTATTAACTAAATAATTACAAAATTGGAATTCAATAAGCAGTTTAACTAATGATTTCACAAATAAAAATTAAATATAAATTAATGTAATGAAAAAAAGACTTCAAATTTCAAAATAATTCGTATAAATGATTTAATGTGGTTTTTTTCATACCTCAAGGATTTATATATGTTAAAGGCAAGTAATGTTCTTTTTTTCATTTTTTCTAACTTATTATATAGGTCAATTTTAGGGAATAGTATCCCAAACACAAATAATAGTCAATAAAATAGTTTATATTGTAATTATATAGTATTTCAATGGGTTTTGGACAAGATTATATGTCATTTGGCCCCTTAATGTTAATGGTTGACAACTAAATAAACTCATTTTTACCTAAATAATTGTAATTAATTTGAAATTATTCCAATAATTATTTTAGAAAAAGTAATTTGATTATATTAAAATATAAATATTATACAGATTCAAACAATATATATATATCCATTTTTCCAAATTAAATTTATATATGTCTAAAAAATTAAATTAAAGCTAATCCTGCGGACGTGGTGAGAATGTGGGGTTTTAAAATGAAATTGTTCAATAGTTCAAAATTTTTTTTTATCTAAATTCAATATAAAAAGGATTAAAATAAAATAAATTGGATTAATATTTGTTTAAATGATATATTTTAACTTTTTAAATAATCTAAAATAAAATTTAAAATTAATTACCATTTAAATGAAAAGGTAGTTTCAACTAAAATCCAGTATTTATCGCTATTTATCAGAAATAGAAACTTCATAGATTAATACAAAATATTCACCATATAATAATTTTAAATTTATAATTTTGTAATTATTTTTATTATTTTTAAAAATAATATTCACAGAGGGGTCAAAGTTTATTTTAAAATTGGTTATCTATTAAATGGTGAAAAAACATCTGTTAAAAAAATACAACTTTTTTTTGAATAAAACTAGATTTGCTGTTATGATATGTATATCAAAACTATTGGATGAATTTAAAAACATTTTATTAAATGTTTAAGGAAAATATGTATATCCTAAATTCTCAGGAAGTTATATACACATCTAGGACTGGTCTTTTGTGTCTTTTACGCTATAGAATGAAATCAGTATTGCGTGTAACACAAGCCAACATACTATTGTGTATAAAGAAATCTAGTAAAAAGAATAAATATTTTCTAAAAGAAAAATATTATAATGAAATGGAGTGTTAAATTATACCAACCTTAAATAAGTTTCATTATCATAATTCAAACATGATCTTAGTAATCTAGTGTTTGATACCCAAAAATTAAAATTTCAAAAAACCCACATCATAAAAGTGTTAATAAAATACCCTCTTAATAAGATATTAAGGGAATTAAAATGGTCACATAACAATTTTCCTATGTTAGAGAACATTGGTTAGAAATGGAATCAGGCACCAAGAAGAGATATATTACTATCATCTTATTTTTGATATTGATAGAGGACATGTTCATGAGAAAGTTTTTGATGAAAAATCCATAAACCATAGGTAAGAAAAGGTAATTGAAATCATAAAAAATGTGGATAATATGACATAATTTTTTTCCCTTCCATATTTACTAGTTTGGTAATTCATTCAATATATATGAATATAAGTAAATATATTTTTGTATATCATAAACTTAATCTTATCTATTGGTTGTCCTTGAACTATTTTCACTACACCTCTTAGCACAAGTTTCATCATATGGTGAAGTAAAACATTAACATCTAAAAACACATCCTAGAATTAACATAAATATATCATAAATAGTCAAATTATACAATATATTATGATCCAAAACATTAAAAATAAGGTCTATGAATTTCAAAAATGAACTTACCAAACAACAATATGCGGCTCTTAATCGTCACATCTCTAAATGTGAATACATTCTTCATGTAGTCACCCGATGCATAGTAATAACATAAATTACCATAAAAAATTATTGAAAATCTGAATCATTCTTTATTTAGTATGTTAATAATAGGATATTGGATATATTACATAAATACAAAATGTTGTAAACCCTATTTATTATAGCATAAACACATTTCCTTTAAGTCATTAACCAGTTCCTAGGTTGTCAGTACTATCTAATTTAATTTATGCAAATCAAACATATCTTCATTCTATATTCAATATCATAGTACTAATAAACAATTAAGGGATATATTTCTCTCACCCTTAAGTTTTTCTAACAAGTTCAACTAAACACTAAATAATTTTTCATGGTCATCAATACCATTAAGCATATGATTTCAAATCCTTACTGAAATGTACTGAACTACAATAATCATATATTCCATTTTTCTCATAACATGTACATAATTAATAAAATACTCTAATTAAAAAATTCATTAATACAAACATATTCACATTAATCATTCCTCTTCTCTATTGTAATAATATAATCATGACTATGATCCGTTATATTCTTCAAAGGTATATTTCATTGACTCTTGGGGAATTTATTTTCATAGTTCCCCATTTCAATATAGATGAAAAACTATATAGAAGAATTTTTATTCATCCCTTTGATTTATTTCATAGTGACCCTTTTCTCCACACTTAGAACAATCTCCCAATCTTTTAAATCATTTCATTGTGTAATTCCTTTCACAGTTATCACATGTGGGAAAACAATTCATTCCTTTCCTTCCATTATCAGTATTTCCCCCAAATTTCCTCTTCATATCATGCTTCTATCGAAAGTTATAATATATATAAAACACATTCTATGTCTTTTTAGCACAAGATACCACATTATACAATGATGAAAGTGTTTAGGATAGTAGTTCCCTTTTAAATATTGGATTAATACCAAAAAACACTTGATCCTTATTACTCATTGGATCATATGAATCGGTGAGGTTCACATTCCTTCAGTTAAATTATATTTCTAAATGTCAAAATAAACTAAATTAGACAACATAATTATGAAAAATTATTTATAATCCCAAAAATAGTCAACTAAATAATGTAAAATATAAAAAATCTATATACATAAATAATCACAAAATAATTTACATGGGTTATTTGGGGTGTTTTTATATTCATATCTTCAATGTATATATTAGTATTGTGTTACCTATATTTTGTTTTTGATAAATATAGTTTAAAAGGTTACTTCTAAAAATACTTTTATAGAAACTATAATGCCCCAACCCAAAAAATACCAGATCTGATGCATTACATTATTACATTGGAATTATAACAATGAATAAAATCCTCATGGAAAAATAAGTTTAGTAGTTTTGGTAGACTATTTTACATACATGATTCCAATATTATATTATGAAATAGAAAATACGACATGATATATATAAAATACATAAATATTCAACCATTTTCTATGTTTAGTAGTTTAGTAGTTTTGGTAGACTATTTTGCATCATGGGGAGTGCATCAACTTGTACCCATCACATAGAGCTTGCATTTATCAGTACGCAACACATAGGGATTGAATTAATTGAACGCAAAACCATTTATTCAAATTCAAATTTATTAATATTATATATAATAATGGATTTAAATTCATAAATAATTTACCTTATCAATTATCCTTATTGGGTAAAGGCTACAAATATATTAATATTTTACATGTTAACAAAATAACATTCAAATTTAAAACCATAAGTAAAAATTTTATAACATTTTTTAAATAATCATATACATCATAAAAGAACAAGGTTATGACAAATAAGTATAATTTATAACTAATTTTGATAACAATAATGTGATTGTTTGAACAGAATGTAAACAATCATAGAAGAAAGGGAGATTGCATGATAAATTTTACCTGTTGAAAATTTTCAAGTTAAAACCTCTTGTATGATATACATCAAACTAAAAACATACATAAAATTAATATAAAATGATTATTTATTTAATATATCAAAAATATCAGTAGTTATGCCACACAGAATATGTAACTGTTGAATATGAAATTTATCTCACAAATGTAAACATTGAAATTAAAATACATTACCTTACTCTCTATTTTGGTTGAACACTCTTTAACATACATTATAATAATATTAATCATGTTATTAATATATAAAATACCATAATATAATTTATTATATCATATAATATTAATTTTATTTCATATTATAACCCATTCATTAATAATCCATCATAAATTTCATCATTTTGGTGGTTAATTACATTGATTTTCAATTATGTTTTGACATGAAATTATTTGATCGTATTACACTGATCATTAATTAAAAGTATTAATAATATAAAAAATTATT
Organism: Viscum album; assembly: GCA_963277665.1. NCBI lineage: Eukaryota > Viridiplantae > Streptophyta > Magnoliopsida > Santalales > Viscaceae > Viscum > Viscum album. The sequence continues at coordinate 993,514,682 of OY728145.1, read as the reverse complement.
TAAATATTATATATATTCGTTAAATATGTATTAAATTACTCCCTAATATTAGGTGATAGGAAATGAAATTCACTATTCATGAAGATGGTAGGCCGTACGTGCGCATGAACAATCCATCCATTTTCATGTCATATTAAAATAATTAAATTAAAATGAAAAATCTATATATTGTAAATATATTATCTTATTGTAGGTTGTAACCTTAAGATCCCAACATAAAATTATATTTATTATATTTATTTTATAATATAAAAATTATATATATATATATATAATTTTAGGAGTATAGAATGAAATAAAACAAAATTTCTTATTGAATAACACTACCTCCTGTTTGGAAATATCGATTTGGTTTAGGCCAAAAGGCTTCCTTGGATTGATTTCTGGCTAATATTCAGCTTCCAGGATTAGGGGAGGTATTTTGGGGAGCTATTAGGGAAGGAAATTTAAGATAAAAATATAATGATTGGTGTAATGAAGTGAGGGCAGTGAGTGCCTTTTTATAGTGGTGGGGAGTTAAATGTATCTAAATATAAAAAGGTAAACACTTTTGGGTGGTATCTTTTACCTCATGGCCCAAAAAAATTTAAATATAATGGATTAAATTAAATTTATGGTCTATCCACACCTACATTACATAGAAATAAAAGTACTTTTATCATTTTCTTCCTTAACATCTATATTCCCTATTTTTCCCTTTTAGGGTTCCAAAAGCCTAATTAATTTACTAAACTATGTAATTAACATTAATAATAAATTCTGGTGATATTTGTTATAGAATATTGACCAACTGAATTCTAAATATTATATTTAATTTATAGAATAAAAATATCATGGGTATTGGGAATTAATTTTAATATAAGCGCATTTAACACGTAAAACCACGGCTTTAACCAGAACTATTCTAACACTGCTATTTCTATTTAGGGGTCAATATGTTCATTATAAAAGATCAATTGTTCCATAAAATCAATATATTTTAAATTTATTAATATAAAAAAAATCTATTTTTATAATAAATTATTTTTATAAATTTAAAATCATTCGATAAAATATAGCTTATTATAAAATAACATTAATGATAATTTTGACATTATTTACACAATTTAAATTTATAATTATCATTAAAATTATAAAATTTGAATCTATATATTTAAAAACGTTTTATAAATATATATTTATTTAAAAATAAATAATGAAAATTATTCAATTAATTTAGTTCATTCTTAATATATTTTGTATCATTTATTTTAGTTAACTATTAACTAAATAAATATTGCATTGAAATTACATAAGAATGTTAACTGAATAATACATCTGTAAGAATTCATATAAATTAATTGATTAAAATATAAAATTTAAATTTCAAAATAATGTGTATAACTGAACTATTTTCTTTTTTGTATCCATATCACAAATCATTATAATTCTTAAAGATATGGAAGGTTCTTTTTTTCATTTTCCTTATTTAAATTATTATATAGGTAAATATCATTAAATAGTATCCAAATATCTCGAATAATTGTTTCCAATAGGCTATATGGTTAGAATATGTCCATAAAATTTGTTTTCTACTACATTATATGTCAGTTGGCCCCTTAAGATTAATGGTTAACCACTAAGAAAACACATTTTTACCTCAATCACTTTAAATAATTTTAACCCCTTTCACTAATGTTTTTGGTCAAAAAATAATTTTATCTTATTATGATATAAATATTACACTGATTCCAACTTTTTATATTAATTTTCAAAATTAAATTCTCAAAATGGGACAAATTATATTTAATGATAATCCCACAGACGAGTTGAGAAAGTGGGGTTTTAAAGTGAAGCTTTTCAAAATTTCACTATGTTTTTATATCTAAATTCAATATAAAAGGATTCCAATTCTAAAAATTTTATTAATAAATCTATAACTAATAAATTGAAAATTTAAAAAGAATTTAGAATATAATTTATCAATAATAATTATTTAAATGAAATGGAATTTTCAAATAAATGCATTATTTTCACTATTCATTAGAAAATGAAACTTCTCAAAAAAATAAAACATTCACCCTCAGATAAATTTGAACATCCAAATTTAATAATGAAGTATATGTTTACAAATAAAATTTATAAAAGTAACTTTTTTTAAATACGTTTCCCATTTAAAGGAGACCTATGTTTGTTTAGAAAAATAGAGCTTTTATGGGTAAAACTAGATTTTTTCTTATCGTATGTCTATAAAATATTTTGAGATAATATAAAAAGAATATATTTAGTATATAATGTAGCAAGTAATATATATCAATGTATTAGACGTTATATACACCAATATTATTGTTTTTTCAAGTCTTATATGACATCAAAGGAACTCAGTATTGTGTGGAACACAATTTAAAATAATGCTTTGTATAAAGATAGCTAGAAAAAAATGAAATTTATTCTATAAAAATTTATTATAAACCTTGGTCTATTATTGGATCACTTACCTATATAGGAATAACTAATATCCTATAGTGGAACTGATCACCTATTCACATTATTGTAGCATTCCCTTAAGTTGTTCTTAGTGATAAGAGCTTGATTAATTATCTAAGAGAAATTAGGTAGGAGAATGAAATTCCCCAGATTGTGTACGGAATAACTAAGCCCATCTGCAATTAATCTATCACACACCATCTCATCATTATTTAAAAGTGGTAAAAAGTGATATAACTCATAAAAATGCACTGAATAATCCCCGAATAACAAAGCACCCTACTCTAAATGCATGAACTCTATGGCTCGGTTAGCTCCCAGCATATGAGGAAAGAATTGGTTTGAAAAGGTAGTCTATAATTCCACATAGGCCATTCTCTAAGTATGAACAGCCTAGGTAATCTCATCCCATATTCTCTTGGCTGAATCACATAGAATATCATTGGAGTGGGTGACCCCCCACTTTGGAGGAATCTCTCGATTCCTAATGAGAGATAATGTGGCCTCAATCTAAGAATCTATATCCTTTGGATATCCATCCATCAAAAGGTGGGAGGATGCTTCTTATGGAACTATAAATTCAGATAAGCCATAGTAGGTCTAGGTCATGGAGTTCCCGATATAGACAATATCATTCAGAGAAAGAACTCTCAAAACTAAGCATCAGATCTCATATCAGGTACAGAAGGTGGTGCCTCTAGTGGTTCTACAGGAGGAATACCTAGTGGATAAGGGCCCACCACCTCATAATCATGGGCATAACGACCCTTAGGACACAAACCATTATTACATCATGGTTTAATAGCTCTATAAATTCCATGAACATTCAACATATCATTGATGAGAACAGATATATCCACTAGCGAATGAAAAATGTAAGAATAAGGACTCAGTAACCAATGTACTACCCCAAATACTTAATTAGAAGGATCATTTATTGCTGAGTATTTAGGTTTAATTCAGAAACCTTCAAGTATATGAAGTATAAACAACATATATCCTATATATTTAATACCAATCATATCATCATCATCATCATCAGGTAAAATATTTTTCAAAGAGAAAGCAACTCGTACATGCATGGACCGGATATGCAAGTCAAGGGAACCAAGACTACTGGGGTCTAAAATGATGTAGACCATGTGTGTCCCCTCTAATGATGTTAATCCCCTCTAAAAATGTTAAATTGGATTCACATTCCCAGTGAATAATGGACAATACACCTTATCACTAAAATAGACACCCATTTTTTTATTCAGTCCCATATATATTTTCTATCAGAATGTAATAGGTAAAATATGATCTCTCAACTCGATAAATTACCCATTATAATCCATGAGGGCCCACACAACTCATGAATTGAAATAGAAAACAACTCAATCACTACCAAATATTGTCACATTCATAATATAACTACCATATAATAACTAAAAAATCACATGAAATTCAATAAATTAATTTTTTAGAATAAACATAAATGGCATCGAATATGCATGTCATGTGAATTATAGGATGCTATTATGATGCATGTAACAATGATTACTTTCCCTAATCTAATATATACAAGGATAAAGGATGAACCAAAGTCATGATAATAACAATAAACATGACATATCATGTGTGTCACCCCACGGTGAATGTATATGCACATTAATAAGAAGAATGTCGATCAAAATTCCCTTATATCTGGAAACTCAGCATTTACACTAAACATAGATCATTTACACCCAAGAAAAACTTATAACCAAGATCCAAAACATTTCTAATCTCCTTTATATTGTCTAAAAAACAATCCATGATTTTATCCTTCTATAATAACACTTTTTGATGTCCCGAACCAACGTGCCACTCAATTTTCCCTGGCACAGGTTGGCCACATGGCCTCTAGGACCCTTACCATAGGATAAAGGATAACGAATAATAGAGAGGGCTTAGGGTTCCTTTATGGGGTGAATAAACCCTAATTAGTAGAGTGTGTGACAAGAAATATATAATTATTCGTAAACGGTGGATTTATTATAATTACTAATCAACTTGAAGTGGAAGATAAGGATAAACATTGAAGAACTGAATAATTTAAAAAATTTGAAAAACTGAATCATATGAAAATTAATGATGATACATTTCATGTATATAAAATACTAGAAATCATGGATAAAATACAATATGAAATAAATTATATAAAATTGAATAAAAAATAATCAAAAAATTAGCTAGCATCCTAAGAACCATCCATGTCATCTACTACCAAGATCCATCTTAATACAATAAAGAATGATTAGTTTTCCAATGTGAGAATAATCCACTTATCAACACCTAAAATAATATAATATTCCTATGTACCATCATCTGCCCATATTGGGACTGATAAAAATATCAATAGGCCACCACCAATGACATCTATACCGTCCAGTCAGTGTAATATAAACTGATATCGCGTATTGGAATATAATGCAAGAAATGTAGTATGGTAAATAATCTAATTCCTTCTTTATCCTTAGAAAGTGTTATCTCTATACATTTAATCATTTAATTTACTCATTGTCTTTAGTTTATAAAATAATTCATTTGATTTATAACATCACTAACATTGTATTAGGATTATAATAATAATAATGTATCCAAGGTGAGATAAGGCATCCGCTAATGATGATAATAGTAAATATGATTCCATGTAATGACCAATGTATCATTTACCTTAGGGGTTGAACCAACATAGAATAATATGAATTCTTTTTGTAAGGGGTCTGAGCTTAATCCAAGGGGAATCTCCTAAGACACCAAATTTTAAAAGTGTTCTAACTGATTCATAGGATCTCATCCAAGGTAAAGTGGGCTATGTGTGACTGGGCCTAATGGGATGTATCCAGGGAGCCACATGTCCCAAGTCGTCACACTAGATCCTAGGTCTTTTTCTAAGGTATCCTAATATCTAAAATATAGTGATGGGATCTTATGATAATATTTTGGGAATCCACTAGTAGATAAGGACATTGTTCCAAGGTGGGTATCTCCATTGGAAACAGGCTCCTTGAATCACAATGCCATGCTCTGAGTGACCAAGTCAATCCCTCTGGAGTCCCAGGATGGACAAAGTATTACCAATCCTTAAATATTAAAAGGATTATATGATATAATCCCCTTATACTTAATTCATTCAATTAATTAGTCCATGTAACAATTATTCTATTTATTAAGTTAATTTTTTCATTCTATACCTTTAATAATTGAGTAAAGGCTAAAAGTTCATACAATAATTTATTCGATTTCATATTTATATATTAGGTTTATTCCTTTTCCATTCATAGCATGACATGGTGGGGATACAGATAAGAATCCATATTAAATTTATTGATAAATAACTTGTCCATGTGATATATAAAAATATACTTTCCATTCCATATTTTAATGGATAATTAATTAATTTTAACAGTTAACATAGTAGGTTGAAGTGAAAATAAGATATAACAACTATTAAAAATTCATTAATTTAATTTTAAAAGTTACCATTAGAGATGAATTGTTGTAACACACCAAAACAGTGGCACATGTATTCATAAAAATATATAAGTGGCATAAAAATTCAATTCACCCTACTTGGGGTTGTCATCATTGAGTTCAAAACCTTTAACGATGATGGACACAAATAACAGACTCTAGAATATGAGCATGATGAATATTATCAAGGAACATGAATTTAATAACCAACACAAGTTGAAATCATTGCATGAAAAATGATGGCATTTTATAAAATTGAGAGAATGGAGGGATGGGTCTTTGAATGCCTACCATTTCCCTGCAACACAATCCTCACCTAGTATCATCCATTATTTTTTTGTAGATCAGAGGAAAATGAATGGACGGATCAATGCCCTAAAAATATGGCATATGATCTTTCACTAAAATAACTCAATCAAGGGAAGAGAAATTAATAATGGAGTTAAGGGACTGAATCACATTCTAGAGTGATTTCAACATGACAGAAATATCTAAAATCTGATTTTAGAACATGAATAAATATCAAATCTTTGGTTTTGTGGTGAGATGGGGCTTCAATTCCATAGTGGGGGGGGGGGGGGGGGTTGAGGGACTATTTTTGAAAAATAGAGGACCTTATTCTTTTAAAAAATATCCTAGAGTATTTACATTGCCCATAAATGATTTACACTTCCTATAAACATCAAGGAATTTTCCTTGGGAAAATCCAATTACAATACCTTAATGGTTCTTCCCACACCATTATATTTCATGTTTTTGATAGATGCCATGTATCCCAATTACATAGCCTATTGTTGGACTACATCAAATGTACTTCCCTTCTTCCCCTTCGTTTCCAAATCTACCTAACCAGCCCTTGACTCAATATCAGTGGCTAATACAGAAGATAACTTTACAAAAGATGTACGAGGAAAATAAAATATCCATACCAGATAGGAATAAATTGTTTCCGACACATCGTTTGACTAAAATTACCATGACCTACGTTGAAAGAATTATTAGATCATAATGAGAAAGGAAATTACATGTTTTGTGATATGATGCTACACATGTCATTAGGTGAAGGCTAAGAATCAACGACCTGGTGATTTTTTATAGTGTTTTCCCTTTCTTAAATTTAAATGAGATAACATTACCATGGAATTTGTGGTTGGTCATCCAAGAAAACCTTAGATGAATGATTCTTTATTGGTAAATATGGACTGTTTCAAAAAAGGAATCCATTACATGCCTATCTTGGAAACATTAAAAGTTGATCATTTGGGTGAATTTTATGTTAGAGTGATATTAAATTTTCATGGAATGTCATGTAGAATAGTTTCATATGAAGATCTATGTTTCAATTTTGACTTATAAAAGGTCTTGAAGAAGGATCTAGGTACTCATGTGTTTCTGAGTTCTTATTTTCACCCACATACCAGTGGGAAATCAAAGTTTACTATATAGGTTTTAGAAGACATCTTGTGGGAATGCATCATATATTATGGGGTATTTTGAGAGAAGAACTTATTTCTCATTATGTTCTAATATAACAGTGGTTATTAAGAAACAATTCATGTTGAACCATATGTAGCATTTTGTGATTGTCTATTCCAATCACCTGAATGTGGGAAGGAGGGAGGCATGTTAGAGTTGTTGGACTAAGTCTAATGTAGGATAAAATGTATTAGGTATAATATATTCATAAATATATGGTTATATCTTAGAGTAGTCAAAAGTATTATGTTAATCATCATTTTCAGCTTCTTGACATTAGATAGGGTGATTTTGTATTCTATCAGGTTTCATCAATATTGGGTAACCATTGGATTCGAAGGTACAAAATGATGAAGATAGGTTTTTTTGTGCCATTTGTGAATGGAGGGAGAATTAGGCCAGTAACATATCAATTAAAAATTACATATTGGAATATTTCTATTAATTATGGTTTCGATTTGTCACATATTCAATTGTATCAAATTTATAGTGATCATGTGATCAACATTGATAATGTCGATCTTGAGGATGATGCTGCATTTGAAAAGGATCTAGTTCATGTTATTGATCACAATGATCAAGTGTTGTGGGGAGAGGCTGTACCCTAGGCTGGGGGTTGTGGTAGCATGGGCATGTTCAGGAATAAAAATGGGACATGGAAGTATATATAAAGTACCATTGACCTAAATTTTTTACATCAATGGTTTAGTGATGCTTGGGGTTACATCTCAAGTATGAGATATAATAAGGTAGAAATATTGGATGAATTTGACCTTTCTTGAGCATCTGGAACTCTTTTTTAGTTAATATTTTAACCCTATTTTTATCATACCATGGTGTGGTTTTTATTTTGGGGTTTTAAGTGAATTTATGGAATTTTTTAGCCCCATGGGTATGTACACAATTGGCACACATCTATGGAAAGCCATGTGATTTTATATAGGATAATATTCACCCCATTTTGAGTCACTGGAGGTAGTGCATAGTTTGACCAAACTGTGAGACCTCCCTACCGAACCTTTTAAGCCTTGGTCAAAGGAAGTTTACACTATTAGAGAATGGTTTTGAAACTATGCACCCAATCAAGAGAATCAATGAACCACAAGTAGTCGGGGCACACTGTTAGGTTGCACAATTTTTCAAACAGATTGGCCCCACCAAAGAAACATTACAATAAGTATTTCAATCCCCCCAAAAATTTATTTAAATGTTTTTTTATCCATATTTATTATCTCTTCTCACATAAACTTCACATAATAATAATTCCATTTCTTTTAGAGACTTCTGAGTGGTTTCCAAGGATCCTCAAACCACTTTTGTTGTGAATTAATGATCTGGTAGATGAAATCAAACCCTCTATAGCATTTTATTTCTTCCTCATTTTGATTCATATCTCCCACCCATATTTCATCCTCTTCATAGATGAAAAAAATCCACTATTTTATGGTTTAGATCTACGCTTAAATTTATCTCATTTTGGGGGCTCTTGACCCTTTGTTTTGATTCTAAATTTCCACAACTACTGTGGATTCTATCACTCTACATAAAATTAATGGCTATGGTTTGGTGAGTTTTCATCAACAATTATGCAGTTCATGGATTAATTTCTATTTCCCATTGTCATGATTATGATCTTGTGTATATAATTGTGTCATTTTGTTTCTATGTTGAGAAATTTCATTCTTGATAGGAAATAATGAATTGAATCTCATGTAATTGTGGGACCATTTAGTGATCCTATTGAAACCACTAGAGTATTGATATTGGGCTAGAAGGAAACCCATGGTTTGTGAAAATTTATTCAACTGATGATTTATGATTTTTATAAAGGTGGATAATAGAATAATGGAATTGAACTAAATCATTGATGTATGGTTGATGATTATATTTAATGATATTATTTAATTAACTATGTTGAGTTAATGATATGTTAATAATTATTTATAAATGGAAAAATGGGAAATTATTTACGTTATTTATTTTTAATGATGTTGAAAACCATGGTTGGGAGAAATAAATGAAATGGTTCACCATGATGTGAATGATTGATATGATGTTTAATGATGGTAAACATTGATATGTAAATGATATATGTGATATTTGTGAAATGTGAACCTTAAGGCATGGCTCAAATACTGATTTTAGAAATACCAATGGGGTGCTAGACTAATTCTATAGGACCTCAAAGCACGAATGTAAAAACTGAGGTGTGGGTTAGGGATTAATTCTACAAATACACATGGGGTTCTTAACTGATGCTATAGGCCCCAAATATATTGGAATTGGATAGAGGTACCATGTTCCCTAGATATTGGTACCTATAATGTTTCCACAAGATTACATAATTGAAATTAAAATTGAATGTATTATGAAATCCAATGAAATAATGGCATGTGATATTCTAATCATCTATGTTTTAGACTTCGGCATATGATGAAGAAGTAATTATTGGTTTAGATTTCACTGTAAACTAGAGGACCTATGTGGTTGGTAAAATAATAATTATATTTCATGTGTATTTATTTTTGTCACTAAATATTTATTTAGTATAAAACCAAATACACTATTAATGACTGGGTATTGCTTTAGAAGCCATTGGTGGTGACATACCGAGTTGTAGTCACATTTTACTCAGACTGCAAGATCAGTACCTGAATAGACATCATTTTTGCAGGACATGATAACAGAAAGATAACAATGATAGATAGATGAGTTGGGATTTTTGATAAATCATGGATAAGGGAACCATATATGTAATCGAGACAAGTTTTGACAATTTTAGTGTGTCTTATTTTGGGTTTTCATTGTAGACTTGACACTTATATGGAATGAAATATTTACTAAATTAGATTATTGAAATTTCCCCTGTTTTGAATTCATTCATTTGTTCTTTAGTTTATTATTGATTCTTGTAGTATCATGGATATATTTCATATTTTTTTTTATTTTTTATCTTCTTTGATAAAGAAGTTATAGTCCCCCACATTAAAACATAGACCCTCACTGCTACTTCAAAACCTATTATGTACGATGAGGCAGACCTGAGGTCACATAATTAACTAGCTTGAGGAACCAGTATATGGATTGTAGATTAATACATTAAAATTTGAGCCTATCATGTGGATGATTATTGATCTGGAATGGGGATTAAGATATACCTCAGGTGCCCAGGGAAATAATGGGAGAATCAAGTTGAATTTAATATTTTCTGGGGGGTGGGTTCAATAAGGGTATATTGTTTTGTTTACATAGATTAGGAGAAATAGTTTTTCTTTCTAAACATGATGATGCTTTGTGTTCAATTATTTTTGTAAATTAATGATTTATATGGATGGAGCAAATGTAATGGTTTCCCATGTGGGTTGGAGGGGAGATTGTGCAGGATTGGGTTAGGCCAAGGGTATGGTGCTTGGTTTTCAAACGATTTTAGACAAACAATATGAAATATTGAAGACCACAACCATGAAAATTGTTATGGTTGTCACATGGTTTAGTGAACCATGTGGCTATCCCATGTAATGGGAGTATCCTAGGTGAGTGGATACTATAGTGTTAGTGAATGGTTTGAAATACTTTGTGGCCAAAAAATGGAGTCATTAAATATATAAAATTATAGATTTATATTTTTTAATTTTAAAAGGGCAACAACTCTTTCATCTCCTCCTCCGTGTGAATAAAACATTAATTCTTTCAACATCCATATGCCTTTTTCACTTCTCATATTTGTGTATTTTTGGTGGGGAATTTGTTTCTTTTAAAATGTATTTTTGGATACTCCTTCATATTTGGATTTATCCTTTTCAATTTTTTTAATTTATGTTTCCCTAATAAGATTATATTTTTGAATTCCAAAATATAAGGGAATAATTATATTTTTATGATGGGGTATTTATGTAGCATGGTTATAAAATCTTCAATGATGGTATGAACATGTTATTTCTTGATGCTTCATTAAGGTATGTGAATTTTATGAATTCTAAAAAAATCGATTACTTTTATTTATTTTGGATATTGAATTAGTGTTGGTTATTATGGATTTTTTCCAATCATTGGGAAAGGAATATGTTTTGGAAATCCCTCAATATTTTGGTTTAGGTTTATGTTCAATGGGAGATGTCAGTATATTTTTGAGTATTATTCTTAATTGAACCAAATTTTAAATTAATGAAAATATTAAAAGAGAATATAATAATTTATTATAAATCTTATATAATTAATTATTGATTCTTCTTCCAGGGGTTTGTGTTTTGGGTTGTTTGATGATGGTCATTGGACATGGACATGTCTTTGTGAGGACAGTCAGATGATGATCAATGAGAAATGGATTGTAATTGTGGTAGGTGGTCCCTTGTATATAACCTTATCATATTATTGAATTTTCTTTATTCATGTGATATTTATATTTTTATCAACTATGGGTGATCAAAAAATTAGATTAATGAAATAAAATTATTTAGTGGGAATTCTTGGAATTAGAGAATGTTACTAAGGCCACATTGGACCCTTGTGAACTTGTTTGTTTTCCTTAGTTGTTAATGTTCTATGAATTGACTATATTTATGTTATTTTTGGCATGTGGACAACCATATGAGGTGTTATAGGTTTTTTTAAGAAGAGTTTACCATTGTATAGGATCCTTCTTGACCTGGCAGTAGTGGAATGTGACAACATGGAAATGTGGATCCAATATAGGAATAATGTACCCCTGAAGTTCCATGTAGACTTTTTCTAGTATATTGACCTTGGTAAATGTTTTCCTCACCCAAAAAGAATGGGATTAAACGGGTGAGTAGTCACTTTAGAGAAGAATGGATAGGTTGGGTGAATGGTTCATCCTTGATATGACTTCAGAATATACATGGCACTCTAGACATGTCTGGAAGAATATTACAATGAGAAATTCCACATGTAATGAATGTGTCCATGAGAGAATGATTATAAGTATGAGGGTTCTATTTTCCCAAAGTAAAAATTCTCAACCCAATAGATATAAAAGTGATCATGTGAATAATGATCAGTTTCCATGTTTGAAGTCCTCTATGGGTACCCTAGTGGTATCCTTATTGACATGGTTACCCTAATGAAAATGAATTCTAGATAATTTTGTAGTGATAAATGTGGGTTCAACTTAGAGAATAAATTAGTTAATTTTTTATACTATAGTTGTGACGATGGTGTGTCATGAAAGATAAAGGACTTACATGAAATAAGATTTCATCTTGTGAAAGTGTGTAGTATGAATGAATTATTATGGGAGTATGTACCACCCTATAATATGTATTAACATACGTAGAATGCCTTGGAAATGATCCTTAGATATGTAGGTAGGGGATGAGATTTTTTTAATAGATTTGGGTACTATATATTTCCCTTAATGATAGATGTTATCTAATCGTTTATACTGGATGTCTCATCCCTATATATTAATCCCATGTATAATAGGTGGGTAATCTCCTAGTGTTTATCTAACGTATTCCATGTGGTTCAACACGTGGTTATTGATCTCATATTTACTTGGTGGGTTAACCTGTGTGGTCATCTTAGGTATATCTAGTAGGTCATCCCCTCGGTGTTAATCTAAAGTATTCTAGTTGGGTCATCCCTCGTGGATTTATGTCATGTATAGTTGGTAGTTCATTCCCCAATTTCCTGTCCTATACACATCGGGTGGGTAATCCCCTTATGTTTATGTCATATATATTGTATGGTCCATCCCATGCCTTTATGTCATATATATAGGGTGGATCTATCCCTCAGTGTTAATCTCTTGTATATACGGTGGGTCCACACATGGGTGTTTAACTCTTATATACCATGGGGAGTAATACACTAAGGATATTGGTTTGGTCGAACCAATTATGAGACTATCTTAGATACTCTCTAACACTAGTTGGGGATGGTTTAGAATTATATATTGGTTCCTAGGATAGACAATACCTCCTTATGTGGTTATATATGGTTGTAAATAATATTTTAAATGTATAGAGATACTCTAATATTAACCATAGAAGTCTTGGGTTAATGGGGGTCCCATTATAGTACCCAAGGTTTGTTGGTGGTTATTTTTGTACACATGTATATTGTTATTTATTCATATTAAATTCATATCCCATGAATACAATTTCATTTAATGGTTGTTAATGAGACCATGTCAGTGGTTCCCTACTTATTTATACTCACTCCATGCTCAAGGGGCCACATATCATGGGTAACCAAGAATCCCTCAGTGTTGATGTACCACTATATACATTTCTACTATATTTTCTGTTGATGGAAATTATTCTTCCTTTAGCATGATATAATTATTTATTTATATGAATTATTTTTTATTTATTTATATCATTTTTTTCACTCAATCATTTAGGCTTATTATCCCCATAAAATCACCTTATACCCTCGATGCTAGTCTGTGGACTCTAGTGTACGGGGAGGCATGCCAGATGACCTAGTTGAATCCTACATGGTTACTATTTAGAGTGTATTATCCCATATCATTAAAAAGTTTATTATTTAATTTAAGTAATGAATATCACTAATTGTATCTATGTTTAATTTTTATATACAATTTATAGAGATGATAGAATGGTGATATATTAATTTTTCATATTTTGTGATGGATCTTGAATTAGTATGTTACAAACACCTTTCATGGTAGGAAGTCTATGGTAACATGAGTTTGGGGATATTGTACTTAGTTTTTGATGATATGGTTTTATAAATTTCACCTTCCATGATGAATTAATATTATGAAATTAATGATTATTATTACTTTCTCATTTTTCCTAGAGAGTCAATAGTAGACACTTGCGTCACATTTGGAAAGTAGTATTCACATGGAATATGTGGGCTGGTGTGATTAATAACCCTGAGGATATAGGGTCACATAACATAAACATTCAACTACAATATATAATTTACTATCTGATATATATTTTTTGATGAATTATACTGTATTAGAACATTATATTTTTCTATATAATGACTGGTCATTTAGATCTATGATGATTTAGTTGATTTTGATGACTAAAAAATCCCTCAATGACTGTGTTTTGTAAAGACACCAAGTATTTTTTAATTGGAATGGGATTCCTTGATGATATATCCTTTGTGAGTTGTCTCTATGATGGATCAGTTATATAAAATAATAATATTGATAGATATGTTCTCTCCCAATAATGTTGGAATCATATTTTACTTATCTATTCCGTGACAATATATTATAGATACAAATTTTCATATGGTTATTACAATAGCATATGTTTTTGCCACAAAACAAGACCCGATACTATATGAAGTAAATTGGATTATATATTCAGGGCGAGGGTTGTTTCCTATGAGTGGTTAGTTAATTTTTTATATAATTATATTTTGGTTGATGTGAGAGCCTGGGATGGGCGTGTTGGCACAATTCTTCCATTAGTATTTGAGATGGGTTTATGGATGTCTCTTTGGTAGCTATGACCTTTTTAGGGCATGATTTATGGGCTTAGAGAGAAACCCTAGTGCATTGTAAGACGTGAATCATGATTTTTTGTAAATTATTTAAAAATGATTTCTGAGTTTGAAAATTGATGGGGGGTTATCCAGGAGTTTATCATCCCATATATGTGGGATGTGCTATGTCAGAACCATAAAAATATACACAATAGGGGGTTAAATTGTTTCAATTCGATAATCTAGACAGGTTTTGGATTTTAGTCTTGCATGCATTTTATGAAGATTTGAAATGTTCTCTATTGTATGTAGTTTGAGTTATGGATAAATATTAAATAAAAACACAAAAATTTCTATAGTTTTTTTTTGAAATAATGATCCCATATCCCATTCCACAAATGATTTCTCTATGAGCATTGTAATTTTCAATATAATAATCTTCTTGTAACACCCCGAGCTTCCACGATACGCTTCTCATTCAATAATGCAATAGCTTGCATTGTACAAAACTTTGAGTTCTAAAACACCGTGACTAATCAAAGTAGCCGTTATGAATAGTAATAACCACTTTTTAAAATTATAGAAATTTTATATTTCAAAATGGACTTCATTTTTGTATTCGTAATATCGAAATTATCCTAAGTTGAATTTTTTGTAACTTTCTGAGAACTTCCAATTTTTTATGAATAGTTAAAAATACTTAAAACAACTTTTTTAATCAAAATAATTTATTGTGATAAATTATACTATTTAGTGGTTTTAAGGTATAACTAGAATATAATTTTACCATTTTATCCAATGGTGGTCATTATAATTAATTTAACATTGAAATTGGACATAAACAATTGCCAATCTTTTGATATAAATTGTTTCTTAAAAACACGCTATTTGTCGTAACAGTGGGAATTAATTATAACATTAATTAATTCAACTTATATGTTTCGAATTTTTTAAAATAGACATCATTTTTGAATTCAGAATATCAATTATAGCTTAGGGTGAAATTTTGGCCTTGTTCTGAAAAACTTCAATTTTTGATGAATAGTGAAACCACTAAGTGGTAGTTAAATAACTGATTTTTCATTTAAATGAAATATTACCACTTCTGTGATTTGATTTTCAAAAATCCGACATACATGGTTGTCATTAAGAAGTAAAATGTGGTTCAATGAGATTAAAATAATTTTTTGGTGAATAGTAACTTTTAAGTTCTTAATCGCGATTAGAGGTAATTAGTGTAGTTTAAGGTACAAATAATGTTTTAATAATATGAGATGAGCATGACACTTGTCATACTCCTATTGGATGAGTCATGGCCGACCAAGACAACCCATGGGTCAACTTGGGGACCCCATGGAGCCACTTTAGTTGGAAAATGACATTAATATATATTTATTTAATGTTAAAATTATATTGACACAAACATGAGTTATTTTACTAAAACAGTTTTTAAGTGGGGTTACACAAGTCCAAATTATGACTATAAATATTCATTAGAAATCTAAAAATATTTCCTACATCATAGTAGTTTTTTTATAATTTTTAGACATTAAATAAATTAAATTATTTATGACATCATTGTGATGCAGCGATGACCTCATTATTTAACGATTTAAATGAAATGAGAAGATAATGAAAAATCCAAGGCATACACTTGTCCAAAGCCTATGTATGAGGATATTTCGAAACATTATCACCTTAGCCTCGAATTATATAAGTGTGGGACCTTTAGAATCCGAAAAGCATTGTGAAATTATGTAACATTTCAATCTTTCCAAAAGTGCCCCTCCTCTCCACTTATAAAAGGCCCCCACCTCTCCCACCTCATTTACACTTTCAAGCCATTTGGATCGGCCAACCACAGACCAAATACTCTCCCAACTTCCCCCTCTTACTCCTAGAAGCCTCACTTTGGGCAGAACTCTTCCCAAGGAAGCCTTTGGCTCAAATCAAAAAGAGTTACCCGATTTTGAGGTAATGTCTTTTCTAATGTTGTTTTGTTTTATTTTTCTTCTCCAACCCCCTAAACTCTTTTTATTCATTTCTTTTGTAACAACACCAGTATCCTCAATATACTAGGATGTTTTTATAAGAATTATTCGAGCTACACTTACACACACCTACATCTAATGGTTAAAGAACATACGGTTTTTGTGGATGGAGAATTTCTGCCTCACGAAACGATGATTGTTCAACACTCATATAACACCTTGAAAGGTGGCCATTAAGATGTCACTATTTTTATATATGATATATAATATGTTTATGTTTTACTTATGCTTCTGTATTTCTCATTTATGGCATACTTTATGATTTCCATTATGGGTAAAACGCGATAATTGCATTTTAGGAAGTACGGACTGCCGCCCCCTCAAAGTGATTTGAATCGTTAATGCCATATGTGGGATGTATAAAGGATGGAGTAAATGGTATTATACAATATATTATACTGGAATTATATTATACATTTATATCATTATGATTTAGTTCCATTAAATATGAAATTGAAATGAAAGTAGCGTTCATGCGTACGTACGACTTACCGTCTCCATGAACGGTGCATTTCATTTCTTACCTCTAAATGTTACGTAATATTATAAATGAATGTATATACTTGATATATAAGATATATATGACATCTAAATCATGAATATTATTATGGATATAATGGATATTCTACCACATGAACAACTTGTAATTATAAGAAGTTTATTGTTGACTCAAGTTACCAAAGATCGACAAAACGACCGTTATTAACTTAAATAATTACATAATGTTCATAACATTGTAATAAGTGATATAAAAAGGATAATGAAATTGAAAATGGTTCTTAATAAGGTAGATATTAACTATAGTTTATTATTTATGAGGTTAAAGAACGGTTGAGTCAAGTCAGACACGAGGTAAGGGAATTTCTTAACCCAATTTCCAATCTCTGGGTTAATCTCCTACTTTCAAATTATGTCATGATATTATTATGTCCTATATTTTATTTGTACTTTCTTTATGTGTACATATAGTGAATACACATAATAGATCTATTTCATTTTAAAAATGATCTTTTTAAGGACTTCGTCTCAATCTCCTTTCATTGAGGTATACTTTGTTTTATACACAAATTTATTTTATATGGTGTAGAAACCCCTTTGAATTTTATGTTTATTCAAAAGGAATCTTTTTTATACGAAGCGTTTACTAAACAAAAAAATGGAATGTTTTGGTCATACGTATGCGGCGACAATGAATTCTCCGCCACCGTGACCACTATTTGAGTTTCGGCTTCCTCTTCAAGCCATACCTTTTTTAATGAAAAATAAATACCATGTTATACTTTTATTTTATTTTGGTATTGAAAATGGTTTTGAAAGCATTTTTATTATATCAATGTGTTGTATTGATATCTTGTGGTTGAAATGTGTAAATGTTATGTTTCCTTTATCCATGTTTTATGTGATACGATTATGTTATGGTTTATGATATGTTTAAACCTATTCATATGAGGAATGTATTGGACTTAATAAGTGACGGGTGGAGCCCGCTCTAGCTCCTCGATGAATCGGTAGGTCTCATGAGACAACTAGATGTGGAATTGGCCGAGGCCCTTTCCCAATTTGATTTATGGTTTTGGCCGAGGCCTTAATCATTTTAGACGTCTTGGCCGAGGCCTTGACAAAATGTTTCAGAATGTCTGGCATTATACATTCCCTCATTATGAAAGTGGTTATTGATATTGCATGTGATTATTTGACCAGTAGAATATCCATGTGAAGAAGTGAATGGCATTATATCATTTTACTTTTGCCATATTATGTTGATGTTAAAGTTTAAAAGGCTTTTGTTTTAGTTATACATTGCCTTAAATGTTTATGATTATTTATGAAAGCTTCCGCAATATTGTTATCCTTACTGAGCATCTGAGCTCACCCCTTTCAATGTTTTAATATTTTCCAGGATGTGAAGAAGTATTTTATGAATGACCTGCAGGGGTAGTCAGAAAGGGATATGATTGTGGACTATGAAGACCATGTTATTGTAGTTTGTTTCCTTTTTGATGTAATGAAAGACTTATGAATGTATCTAGTGTTTCCAAGGCTACTAAACTAATCGGTCTTTCGAGACTTGATCTTTTGTGATCATGCCAATGTTACGAAGTAACGCACCGGCTCTGGGTAGCTGGGGTCGGGGCGTTACAGTTGGTATCAGAGGCAGTTTATTACTAACCTTGGAATCTAGATTTAGATAAACTCTGATTAGAGCACATAGCCCAAAGATAGACTTTGAGGATTAGTATAGAAGAACTTCCTAGAATTTTGGTATTATAGAGATGTTATGAGTTTTCCGAGCAATACATCCCTGTCTGGATACGAGCAGGTAGAGGCGGCTCTGGCACAGATGTGCCTAGGGGTAAAACCAGAAAACACCGCTTTGAGCTAGACTCGAACGGGAACTGGTGCACGACAACGGGCCTTGCTGCACTCTTGGTTACGACACTCCCGGGGTATATGCTTAGGATAATTCTCATTTTATTTACAAACCACTATGAAGGGTTATGAGTACATACTTCCTCAAAGAAAACATTTCTTTTTATGATTATGGATTATATCCCTAAATAGTTCAATTTATTTAATGTTTTTAACAAGTATGGAATTATGTATTTTGATTCATAAACTAATCTAGTTTATACCATTGTTTAGAAATGGAGCCTAGTGGAAGGAATGGAAACCATATCAATGCACGCACTCCGTGCAGGGATTGCCCTCCTACTCAAGATAATTATGGTGGAGCTAGTGATACAACTGGTGCCGATCAGCTTCTCACCGTACTGGGACAACTCACGCAGGTTATGAATAATAACCTTACTCGTATGGAGCACCCTGATCCGCAACGTGGAGGATCAATGTTAGACCGCTTCATGAGGCAACAACCGCCAACATTTAATGGGGGTGAAAATCCATTAGTAGCTGAGCAATGGATAAATTCCTTAGAGAAAATATTCCATGCCTTGGGGAGTAGTGAAAGGGAGAATGTTGTCATGGCAGTTTACCGCCTCACTGGAGATGCCGATAAGTGGTGGTCGCTGATTCAAAACACAAAGGAAGATGATGACGTATCGAATATGGAATGGAGGGAGTTCAAAGAGCTTTTCTTAGAAAAATACTTTCCTCGTGACCATCGAGCAGATATGGAAAGGAAATTTCTGAGTTTGAGGCAGAAGGATGATGAGAATGTCACAAAGTATGAGGCTAACTTTACAAGGTTAGCAAGGCATGCTGCCGATTATATACGTAACCCAAGGAGTAATATTGATCGTTTCTTTGATGGGTTAAAACCATTTCTCCGTCGAGCTTTAGTATCACAATCCTTCTCATCAAAAGAAGATATTGTCTCGTGTGCTATCAAGACAGAAAAGGAATTCTCTAAGTCATATGACAACAAAGTAAAGAAAGAGAAGAAGAGAACGGTGGAACAAGAGACAGATAAAGGGAAAAAGGGAAAGAAGGATTTTCCATTATGTGATAATTGTGGGAAGAATCACCCTGGTACTTGCCTAAAAGGAATGGGAGTTTGTTATAAATGTGGAGAAAAGGGTCACCAGGCTCGTGATTGCAATGGAAAGAAAGAGGCTGTCAAAGTTGAATCCTACAATTGTAGGGAAACATGGCATTATGAAAATGAATTTCCTAAGAGTCAAGGAAAATTACCTCAGAAAAGGCCAAGGGATCAAGGCCAATCTTATGCTGTGAATACAGTTGAAGCGGAATAATTAATGTATTGGTGCTTTTGGACTCAAGGATTATATTCTGGTTATAAGAATAATGATATATATATATATATGGATTTTACTGCAGTACTTGTTGATTTCAGTAAGGTTTTAATATGTTTAAGGTAATCATATTTTTAGTATGTGACAATAAGAGAAACTTTTCTTTGTTTGGGGAATCTGATATTACAATTGCTTTTGGAATTTAGAGACCTTTTAGAGAAAGTCTGGATGGATGTATTTTGGATAACTATTAAGGTTGGAATGGATTAAGTTGATCTTTGGATAGTGTTGTTTAAGGTTAAAAAATTTATGAAGATTATTTTTGGAATATTATGATACTATAGTTTTAGGAAAAGGACAACCTGCAGGGTGGGGCATAACCCGTCGCGTCGGACAAAGCTGCAGGAATCGAACCCACAAACATAGTGTGACAAGACTTTATTTCCTACCAGTAGCCTACAGGAAGTCCCTGGTTATTACAAAATAGTTTTACTAATCTAAATGGTATGTGTTAACATTTTGAACCTTATACACTTAGGATAAATAGAATATTTTTGAGTTCCGTTACCATTTGGAGTAAAAGTTGGGTTTGTGGTAAAAATTTATTAACGAATGAAAGTATACATAACAAGTATGTATATTCCCTTACGTTCTTAGTAAATCTCCTAAATAAATTCCTCAACATTATAAAGGGTAACTTAAAACAAAAATGTTGTCGGTTAACTTTTCCAACTGGGGATTCAATGACCGTTTAACCATTCACAAGTTTGTGATTTTCTTGTGGTTAAACATTCTCCTAATCCTGTTTTCTATAACTCTCCATCAGACCTTGATGGTTTGTTTCTCCTCCATATCCATATTTTCATATAATCCTAGAATGGGCTATATCGGGTGACCTTTGTACTTATCCTGATTTCTTTTAATGTTATATATTTATTAACCTTATTTCCGATGTGGGTTTTCCTCAAAGGTATTTTCTCTTTTCAACCTTTTATTTTCAAAGAAAAATTTCAAATTGCGAGGACGCAATTTATTGAAGGAGGGGAGAATGTAACACCCCGAGCTTCCACGATACGCTTCTCATTCAATAATGCAATAGCTTGCATTGTACGAAACATGGAGTTCTAAAACACCGTGACTAATCAAAGTAGCCGTTATGAATAGCAATAACCACTTTTTAAAATTATAGAAATTTTATAGTTCAAAATGGACTTCATTTTTTTATTCGTAATATCGAAATTATCCTAAGTTGAATTTTTTGTAACTTTCTGAGAACTTCCAATTTTTTATGAATAGTGAAAAATACTTAAAACAACTTTTTTAATCAAAATAATTTATTGTGATAAATTATAATATTTAGTGGTTTTAAGGTATAATTAGAATATAATTTTACCATTTTATCCAATGGTGGTCATTATAATTAATTTAACATTGAAATTGGACATAAACAATTGCCAATCTTTTGATATAAATTGTTTCTTAAAAACACGCTATTTGTCGTAACAGCGGGAATTAATTATAAAATTAATTAATGAAAATTATATGTTTGGAATTTTGTAAAATAGACATCATTTTTGAATTAGGAATATCAATTATAGCTTAGGGTGAAATTTTGGCCTTGTTCTGAAAAACTTCAATTTTTGATGAATAGTGAAACCACTAAGTGGTAGTTAAATAACTGATTTTTCGTTTAAATGAAATATTACTACTTCTGTGATTTGATTTTCAAAAATCCGACATACATGGTTGTCATTAAGAAGTAAAATGTGGTTCAATGAGATTAAAATAATTTTTTGGTGAATAGTAAATTTTAAGTTCTTAATCGCTATTAGAGGTAATTAGTGTAGTTTAAGGTACAAATAATGTTTTAATAATATGAGATGAGCATGAAACTTGTCACACTACTATTGGATGAGTCATGGCCGACCAAGACAACCCATGGGTCAACTTGGGGACCCCATGGAGCCACTTTAGTTGGAAAATGACATTAATATATATTTATTTAATGTTAAAATTAAATTGACACAAACATGAGTTATTTTACTCAAACAGTTTTTAAATGGGTTTACAAAAGTCCAAATTTTGACTATAAATATTCATTAGAAATATAAAAAGATTTCATACATCATAGTAATTTTTTTATAATTTTTAGACATTAAATAAATTAAATTATTTATGACATCATTGTGATGCAGCGATGACCTCATTATTTAACGATTTAAATAAAATGAGAAGATAATGCCACATTCAAGGCTTACACTTGTCCAAAGCCTATTGGATGAGGATATTTCGAAACCTTATCACCTTATCCTAGAATTATATAAGTGTGGGACCTTTAGAATCCGAAAATCATTGTGAAATAATGTAACATTTCAATCGTTCCAAAAGTGCCCCTCCTCTCCACTTATAAAAGGCCCCCACCTCTCCCACCTCATTTACACTTTCAATCCATTTGGTTCGGCCAAACGCTGCACAAATACTCTCCCAAATTACCCCTCTTACTCCTAGAAGCCTCACTTTGGGCAGAACTCTTCCCAAGGAAGCCTTTGGCTCAAATCAAAAAGAGTTACCCGATTTTGAGGTAATGTCTTTTCTAATGTTGTTTTGTTTTATTTTTCTTCTCCAACCCCCTAAAATCTTTTTATTCATTTCTTTTGTAACAACACCAGTATCGTAAATATACTAGGATGTTGTTATAAGAAGTATTCGAGCTACACTAACACAAACATACATCTAATGGTTAAAGAACATACGGTTTCTGTGGATGGCGAATTTCTGCCTCACGAAACGATGATTGTTCAACACTCATATAACACCTTCAAAGGTGGCAATTAAGATTTAACTATTTTTATATATGATATATAATATGTTTATGTTTTACTTATGCATCTGTATTTCTCATTTATGGCATACTTTATGATTTCCATTATGGGTAAAACGCGATAATTTCATTTTATGAAGTGCGGACTACCGCCCCCTCAAAGTGATTTGAATCGTTAATGCCATATGTGGGATGTATAAAGGATGGAGTAAATGATATTATACACTATATTATACTGGAATTATATTATACAGTTATATCATTATGATTTAGTTCCATTAAATAAGAAATTGAAATGAAAGTAGCGTTCATGCGTACGTACGGCTTACCGTCTCCATGAACGGTGCATTTCATTTCTTACCTCTAAATGTTACGTAATATTATAAATTAATGTATATACTGGATATATAAGATATATATGACATCTAAATCATGAATATAATTCTGGATATAATGGATATTCTACCACATGAATAACTTGTAATTATAAGAAGTTTATTGTTGACTCAAGTTACCAAAGATCGACAAAACGACCGTTATTAACTTAAATAATTACATAATGTTCATAACATTGTAATAAGTGATATAAAAAGGATAATGAAATTGAAAATGGTTCTTAATAAGGTAGATATTAACTCTAGTTTATTATTCAGGAGGTTAAAGAACGGTTGAGTCAAGTCAGACACGAGGTAAGGGAATTTCTTAACCCAATTTCCAATCTCTGGGTTAATCTCCTAATTTCAAATTATTTCATGATATTATTATGTCCTATACTGTATTTGTACTTTCTTTATGTGTACATATAGGGAATACACATAATAGATCTATTTCATTTTAAAAATGATCATTTTAAGGACTTCATCTCAATCTCCTTTCATTGAGGCATACTTTGTTTTATACACAAATTTATTTTATATGGTGTATAAACCCCTTTGACTTTTACGTTTATTCAAAAAGAATATTTTTTATACGAAGCGTTTACTAAATGAAAAAATGGAATGTTTTGGTCGTACGTATGCAGCGACAATGACATCTCCGCCGCCGTGACCACTATTTGAGTTTCGGCTTCCTCTTCAAGCCGTGCCTTTTTTAATGAAAAATAAATACCATGTTATACTTTTATTTTATTTTGGTATTGAAAATGGTTTTGAAAGCATTTTTATTATATCAATGTGTTGTATTGATATCTTGTGATTGAAATGTGGAAATGTTATGTTTCCTTTATCCATGTTTTATGTGATACGATTATGTTATGGTTTATGATATGTTTAAACCTATTCATATGAGGAATGTATTGGACTTAATAAGTGACGGTTGGAGCCCGCTATAGCTCCTCGATGCATCGGTAGGTCTCATGAGACAACTAGACGTGGAATTGGCCGAGGCCCTTTCCCAATTTGATTTTTGGTTTTGGCCGAGGCCTTAATCATTTTAGACGTCTTGGCTGAGGCCTTGAAAAAATGTTTCAGAATGTCTGGCATTATACATTCCCTCATTATGAATGTGGTTATTGATATTGCATGTGATTATTCGACCAGTAGAATATCCATGCGAAGAAGTGAATGACATTATATCATTTTACTTTTGCCATATTATGTTTATGTTCAAGTTTAAAAGGCTTTTGTTTTAGTTATACATTGCCTTAGATGTTTATGATTATTTATGAAAGCTTCCGCAATATTGTTATCCTTACTGAGCATCTGAGCTCACCCCTTTCAATGTTTTAATATTTTCCAGGATGTGAAGAAGTATTTTATGAATGACCTGCAGGGGTAGTCAAAAAGGGATATGATTGTGGACTATAAAGACCATGTTATTGTAGTTTGTTTACTTTTTGATGTAATGAAAGACTTATGAATGTATCTAGTGTTTCCAAGGCTACTAAACTAATCGGTCTTTCGAGACTTGATCTTTTGTGATCATGCCAATGTTACGAAGTAATGCACCGACTCTGGGTAGCTGGGGTCGGGGCGTTACACTTCTTATCATAGTACCTTCACAGATAACTACAGGAGGTTAAAACATTTACAAAAATGATTTAATGATCCTTTCATTTTTTTCCATAGGGAAAAAATTCCTCTATATCTTAGTATAATATGCTGATACTCTTCCACAACTGAGTCCTAGTTTCCGAAACTCCAACAAATCAAAAAAATTGATTTGATTATGTTGACTAGTTATTGATCATGGATGCCACAGAAAATGAAATAAGACATATCTTGATATTGAAAGATAAATTCATATAAGAAAGTATATATTTGAAGAGATACTAGTTGTGAATGATCATCAATATAAATGGTAATAAGAAAATAGAAGTAGTTACACAATAGAAGGAGGCCAAAACGTGTATATCTCCAAGATGTAGTTTCTTGAGAAATAACATACTTTCTCGATCTTTTGTTTATTTCCTGATATTATTTATTCAAAAAGATAGTGCATATATAAAAATGTAGCATATTAAAGAGAAAATATATTTTCCGTATATATTGAACACATATCTATCTTTCAGTTGAGTGGATACAAAAAAATTAGCCTAACAAATCATAATGATTAAAATTTATAACACTTAAAAGAGTCATAACATCACTTAGAAACATGTGAATTTTACACCATTAAATATGATAATTTAAATAAATTATAATGATCATTTTAATTGGTTGTAAAATATATTTGAAAAGATCATTACTTTAAATGGGGATCTTCCATAAATCCTTGATAATATTGTAGATTTAAAACTCCATCATTGAATAGTCAAATGTATGGTTCCATCATGTGATAAAAAAACTCCAAACGTAGGGTTGACAATGTTCGGTTGATAAAACATTAATGTTTATTTACCATAACATTTTCCATCTAACATAATGTTTCTTAAAAACATTAGGTTTTTTATCCATACATTCCCTTTTTCAAATGTAGGGTTGATAAAAAAATAGTTTTGCAACAACATAGGGTATATGATCCACATCCATTACTTTAAATGTAGCATTTTATAACGATATGTTATGATAACAAGTACAACCACAGGGTAAGAAATGTGATTCTATAATACATTCAAAACACATTCATAATACATTAATATATATTATATCATTTAAATAATATAATATACTCCAAATATATTCATCAAAAACACCTAATAAAATTTCATTAGTATAAAAATATTTGGATTTTTTAGAATAAAAATAAACAGTTTTTAAAGAGTATTATTGAGATGATACATTCCCAAAAATCTCCACCTTTTTATTGATCTCAAAACACATAGGTTAACATAAAAAATATTGGAATTGTAAAAAAAATGAAGTAATATATATAATAAAATATATAGATTATTTATAAAACTTGTTTTTACAAAAAGTTATTACTAAAACTGGTAACTTGATAGTATAATGAATAAGGTTGTGTTTGGAATATTTTCATTCAATTTTTGTGATATAAAAATGAATTTATATGAAAAAACATTCAATGTTGTACAAAAACTGTAAAGGAATGCTATATCCCATTGAAGAGAAAAAAGAAATATGTTTTGGTAGAAGAAATAATGAGAAATATTGATAAACCAAAATATTAAAAAAAATTCATTTACATGAAAATATTATTATTATTTAAATAATAATTTTGGCCGAGAGAGGTTAAAATATTCAGGTTTTATGAATGTTAGAGTGGAAATACTAAAGAGGTTTCATATTCTAGTGAAATATGAACTACCGGATGAACATCCTCCAATCCTTCTATATGAACTCTTAAACATTGGGTAAATTTCTTTTCTAACTAACTCATAAAAATATTTTAATATTGATGCATCACCGAACATTGATCCAAATTTATTTTCAGGAATTCATGATATGTTACTTTTGACTGGATAAATTGAGGAAGCATTATGCCAAACTGATTGAGATGATTCTTGATGCCTGGCTCTCTGGAAGTAGGCTTCTCTTTTTGATCAATTTGGTTGTCCAAAATAATACATTGAGTCTTAAACTATCATAGTGAAGAGTGTGAAGTAAATCATCAAAACTAGACATGATATTATTAATCACTTCAAATATTCTTAACAATATTTAGAGATGTCTGAGAAATAGATGTAAAAGCACTGTATTGATTGTCACTACTCCAAATAAACTCAAAGTGAATGCCGATATATCATTCTATATTTAATAAATCTATTTTTGAAATAGAATATACATGGAACATTCAAAACAGATCATCCATTTTCTATGAAGAGCACAAAAAAAATCCTATAATAGAACAATCACTTAGATTATGCATTTGGGACTATATAGATTCTTATTCCTTTGTGTGAATAGTTATATTTTTCAAATCATCCAATGTTTTTTATAGCCTCCAATTCACTATAAAAAATTTATTTTTTATCTCACAACATGTTATACAAGAACAAATAGTCCTTCAATTATGATATTATAAGAATCAGAAGATTCTTCATTATGAACATGAGATGGCTAATCTCTATCAACCAGGGGAAATTATTGTGCTTTAATTTTCTCAGAAGAGGTAGAACATTCCTACTCAAGAACCTATGTAACATTAGAAGGTTCAAAATTATCCTTTTATAGGGAATCATCTATAAAAAATATGAATTTATTCTGGGATAACCTTTCATTGTATGATACTATATCACAATCATTTCCATAAGTATTTTCTTAAACAGGTGTTTCGGTATTTGTTATTTAAACTTTATTTTCATCTTTATTGATATAAAACAATTCTTTCCCTTCTCTATTGGTTGGTTTATGAATTTCACCATCTGTAGCAATCTCTACTAATGGTACCTAAATTATGTTATCTCGAAATTTAGTGTTGTCCACTTGAATTGGCCGAATAATTAGGGCCTCAATATTTGATTCTTCCAAATACTCTACAAGAGGTTGAGTTTCATATCATCCAGCCTCTGAATCATAGATGTTGTATCTTATCAATCATCGCTTTTGTTGAACAACATCATCTATTCTGGATTCTGAAACATCTTATTTTGGAATTTAGAATACATTAGTAGATCCCATAATTCAATTCCCCCTCCCCCGAGAAATAGGACTAGATCTGTGTTTGTGTTTTACACCTATAGGTATGATCTTTCATGGTATTGTACTCAAGATGAAACATATCTTCCATAGAGTTATATCATTGAGAATGTTACATTGATGAAACTTTGATTGCTATTGAACATCTCTATTCACACTTCATTTATACAATATCAATGAAATTATCCTTCCATGAGGATAAAAATTGATTCTTCCCTCATACTAGATATAATTGAAAATATACCATACCACGTACCATACAAAATCAATTTTAATTATATTTATAATTAAAAACATTTTATACATGTGTGGGTAGATAATATTTTTGAGTTCAGAAGTATTTGAAATAATTATTTACTATATAAACCTTACCATGAAATTCTAATCAGATTCAAGACCATTAACAATCATTTTTCTTATTTGGGTGGATTTGAAGTGAAATGAAATTAAATACTCTGATTTGTGTTCATCATTCTATATGGATCTATGATCAAGATGAAAACCCCATTAATGAGGATACTTAAAATAATTTCCTATTTCAACTGAATAGATCTAAAAAAACTTATCATCTAATTGAGATATGATGACATCCACTATATAACTAAAACTGAACAGAACATTTATGAAAATTTCTTTTAATACTATATCAAAAATAAACCATAAGTTTTCATTAATAAAAAGAGATTCTAGATATAAAAAATATAGAGAATTCCTTAGATGGATATTTTTTTGAAGAAACCATTAGAAATATATTTCTTTTCTTTGATGTATTTTCATTGTATGAGATGTACTATCTCTTTGTTTAACGCTATTCAGCGACATCAATTCTCTAGATCATCAACATTTATGATAATTTGTGGGTTTAAGGTTTCATATTCTATGGGTTCTAAAGAATGAGAGCTTTGGATGTCCCAAGGGCCTGAATATTGAGACTCATATTGAATGAGAGAGATAAAGGATTGTTTTGGAGGTATTAGTAATTTAGATCTAGTTTCTTGAGCTAGTCACTATGTGTAATCATTAATTTTTTATTTTGAAAAGACACACTTTTTTCAAAACAAAAGAAAATATTACTTTCATTCAAATGATTAATAAAAAAATTAATAAAGAAAAATTAAATTCTACCCATACCAAAATTAAGAAATTAAATTAAAAAACATATAATTGAAATTAAATATTCCCAACTCCCCCATAATAAAATGTAACTAGTAGTGGAAAGTTGATTAGAAAACGTATCCATAAGTTGATATTATGTATTTAAAAATTCTAAAGATATATCCTTGTTAAGGAATGATACATTAGAAAATGGTTTCATATATCAATATAATTGGTTTTTCAATGAAATATAGCAATGTATTAAATATCTATTACACTTTTATTATCACATAATATAGATATATTATTAAAATTAAGTCCAAATTCTAGTAATGTGTGTTCAATCCATAACAGTCATGAAAAATAACTACCATTAGATATATACTATGCCTCTGTTGTTGATAGGGAAACTAAATTCCGTTTATTAGTTGACCGTGAATATAAGTATTTTCTTAAAAAGTGACAGGTTCCAAATGAGATTTTTCTATCTAATTAACATCCTTAAAAATCAGAATTTGAACATAAAATAAAATAAGCATAACATATTTTTTTGGTAAAAATGAGATTGAAAATAGTTCCTTTGAAATATATAAATATTCCATTATCAAAAGTAAGATGGGATTCATTTGTGATTGATAGAAATCAAGCACATAAATATACATAAAACAATATATTTGGTCCTATATTAGAAAGATATAATAAACATCAAAGCATACCTATGTATAACATGATGTCAACTAGTTTTATTGATTTATCCAAACGAAGTATTACATTAGTACACATGGTAGTTTTATAGGTATTATTGTATTTTTGTTAAAATAATTCAATAAATCCTTAATTTATTTTAATTGATTTAAAATCTTTGAATAATATTTTTGATAAATTTTATATCCTCGAATGAAATTTAATTCTCCCATCATACTCATTTTAAATTATATTTTCTTAAGGTTTGAAATATAATTAAAAATATCTTTATTACTTAAATGAAAAATAAAATCATTTATATATATTTTTACTAATAATATATTAGTACTAAAGGTTTTCATAAAAATTGTAAAATCTTCTAACAATATAAAAATACATTTTCAAATAAAAAGTATCATAATCTGTCATTACAAGACCTGGATATCTATTTAAATTCATTAAGTGAACTTGTATGCTTAGAAAGTGATTTTGGTACATGTGGGTTTTAAAAACTTGATGGTTGTGAAATATAAACTTCCTATATTAAATATCCACTTATGAGGGAATATTTTAGATCTATATATTATAATTTATAATTCATATGAGATGTATAATATAGAAGGATCCTAATTTCTTATAATCTAACAATATGTGAAAAGGTTTCACCATAGTCTATCAATTCATCACAATTTTATCAAGTTGAAACGAATCAATATTTATTTCTATGAATGATACCTTGATCAGCATATTTATTTAAAAAAACTCCATTTGATTCCAATTACTAGATAATTGGTTGGTCTATTAACAAATTCCCAAACATTGTTTCTACAGAATTTATTGCACTCTTCGTTCATATCCATCAAAAACGTTTCAGCAGTTAAAACTTATTTTATTTTATTAGATTAAAATAGTGATATAAAGTAAGAAAATTTAGCTATGTTTCTTACATTTCTTCTAGTTATTACTCTCAAGACCAAATTTCCTAATACAGTTTCTAAAAGATAAACTTTTAATGTTCTAGATTTTATAGGTAATACAATTTCATGTTATTTAGATTCATGTTCCCCTTAGCTGGAATGAATATCATTTATTTTCTTTAGAAATTCATTCTTAGTAGATTGAAGCCTAATTTTTTAAAAAGATTCAACAATTTCATCTTCTTGATAATCCCATTTATCAAAAGGGTCACATTTAATCAAAAATAAAATAAAATGATTCTTCAAAAATTCTTGAATTTTTATTATAAACTCTATAGGATTTATATGTTGAATAATATCATAGAAATATTCCCTCATTAGCCTATAGATCAATGTTACCAAGTATTTCCTTAGATTTCAAGACATACACCTTGCATCCAAACACTTTAATGTATTTTACATTATGTTTATAGTTATACCAAATATTGAATTTTTTATTTTTAAAATTGTTCTTATTAAAACTCTATTAATGACATAAAATGATGTGTTTAAATCTTATTGCAAAAAATGATAGAAAATAATTATTAATTCATGAATTTACTTACCATATATTGAAATTTTATATTTATTATTTCAAAAATTATATTCTATTGAGGTGAAATTGTTATAGAGAAGGTGTGTTTATTACCTTAGTTTGAGGAATAAGAAATAAATTCTTGGTTTTCAAATTCTCCATAATGATCCCTTATTAATGAAATTATATAAAAATCATTTTTATTTTTAATAAATTTATAAAAACTTTTAAAAATAGTGAATACTTGACGTTTATGTTTTATAAAATAAATCCATGAAAATCTTAAAATATCATCAACTAATACATAATAATATAATTTTCTATCCAAACAATCTACCCTTGATGGTCCAAACAAATTGATGAGGACTAGTTCTTGTGGTTTATGTGTAGTAACCTTGTTAATTGAATTTAAATATTATTTGAATTGCTTTGCAATTTTTTGACATGTGAAATAATATATCATAAAAAACATAAGTCTATGAAAATAAATATAATTATATATAATAAAATATAGTCTCCATGTATTCTATTCAAAATCTTGTAATCTCTTGTCTTAGAAGTTAGAAAATAGACTTTTTGATTACATAAGGAATTGAAATCCATGGTGTGAAAATTCGTATTCTAGATACTATAATTTTAAGAAATAAATCTTTAAAGACTAAAAAAGGATTTTTAAATAAATAAACACAAAATAAATCATTATTGAGATGTGGGATACTTATCAGGTTTTTCTTTAACCCTAGTACTTACATCACTTTATTGATTGATATTGACTTTGGATCTCTAATTGAGCCAACTCCAACAATCTTCCATTTAGCATGGTCCCCAAAGGTGAATAGTCCTACAGACTATTTTTCTTGGGTAATGAAATTACAAGAGTCTAAAGTCATATTTCATAACATCCCATAATACATATAACCTATATAATGTTTTCATTTGGTATTTTTCATACAAAACCTTTTTAGAATGAGTTTTTTATACCCTTATTTTCTTGTGTCCTCTTATGTCAGCCAAAAAACATGTGTGAATCCAAATTTTCTTTATTTTACAAAAAAGTACATTAAAAAATTAAGATATATTCCTAAAAATAGTAGTCTTTTTAATTTCACATATTAATGGATTTCTTAAGTAGTAGTTTTAAGATTAATTTCTTTTCATTCCACAATAAAAATGGGTAGGATCTTTTGAACTTTGGACAAAATAAGTTTAGTATAACATTTATTTTTCTTCCCTTTCTACCTATTAAATATTTTTCTCTTGTAATAAAAATTTTCCCTGAATAGAAATTTGACATTTTTCTCCATTATTTTATATACTTACTTTAAATATAAATGAATCCACTTAATTTTCTAATTCATTTATTTTATTTCTATGAAAGTATAATTTTAGGTAGAAGTATTAAATTTTCATTTTAATTATTGCTATTAATTTAACATTTTAACCTTTTAACATAAAATAATTATGAATATTTTTCACAAATATATGATTTTTTACTATAGATTCGTATTTTTATTTAGGTATTGACCAATAAGCAACTAAGTTTCTATTAGAGAAGCTATCTGAATCAAAAGTAGAGGGAAAAAATGTTTGTACATATTCTTCTTAAATATCCCTAAATCCAATATTTCCATTCATATTATTAGTCTCTGTTACTGAATCATATTTGGAAGAGATTGTATAGTCTTTAGATACACTCTCTGTTGATTTCATATATCTTCTCACTTTATGCTCGTAAACATTTTTCTTCTGATTTTCATTATATATATATATTTTATTAATTAAAATGGGGCATGTTAGGTTATATATGACACATATATTTTCTTTAATATGATCTTAATTTTTAGACCATTTCTCATATTTTTTATTGTATTTTTTTATGCCTCTCTATTTTATATTACATTCTGTAAATACTATGGAAAGAATTCCCAGTTCCATTTCAGAATTTGAGTAGTCATAGTCCTTTGATATTTTGACATCTCCTTTACATTTATTTTCATTCTTCTGATATGTAAAATTAATGGAAGTGTTTTCTATTTTTACTATCTTATAATCATCTACATCAACATGAATATCTACCTCTTAAATAATTGATATTCCAATCATTTCAATTATTTTCAAATAATTGATTGGTGATGATTGTCATATGGCCACATATATC
Organism: Viscum album; assembly: GCA_963277665.1. NCBI lineage: Eukaryota > Viridiplantae > Streptophyta > Magnoliopsida > Santalales > Viscaceae > Viscum > Viscum album. The sequence continues at coordinate 993,480,759 of OY728145.1, read as the reverse complement.
CCATTCTATTTTAACGGTAGTACTCAACTCAGTTTTAGTCAGTGATCTTATTGAGTAATTTTAGCTTCTAGATAATAAATAACGTTAAATATTTCTATCAACCATCAATTCATTTAGGTGATGATCTTACCATCATGTATTCTAAAGGTGTAAAAATTTAGTTTTATTGTAGTATACCTCATTTTTTTGACATTATCAGTTCTTTCATATGATATAACGATTTTAAACCATATTTCATAAGTATTTGACCTTTTATATTCTAGATTGAATTCGTCTGGACCATGTACCCTAATGAAAAAATTCATTTTATTTGAATTTATGACCAACTCAGCTTCTTTAGTAGCATTCCATGTTTCTAGTTTTTTAGGAAATCAATATGGTGTGATAATCTTCATATATAAAAAAATCCCAGATTTTTTATATATATGATCGCAAAAGATTTACAACATCAAAAGTTATCAACATTGAAGAATAGAGCACAGATAATTGACATACCTTATCTAGGATAATACAAAGACATTTGTCTTTATACAGACTATACTCTTTGAGCTTCCTAGAGATTTAGCTTTATTCATTTAAAATTTCTCATTTGATACCAATTGATATGTCAATATTATAAAAAGATACACAAGAGGGTGGAAAATTGTGTCTCTTTGACAATCATGATTTTTTTGGATTTTATACTTCAGTATATTTTATTCAAAATTGAATCATAATATTATATAATTAGATTGATCTATAGACAAATTGTAATGGATATCAAATAAATTTTTATTGTGTTATGGGTTAAAAAGAACCTCTAGTCCACTCCACCAATGATCCCTCTGCTAGCATAGTGATTTTTAATAAAATGGTCCTCTTATCAAAAGACCTTCACAAATGAGTGTAAGAAGTTGACACCATTACAACTAGGATTTATAGATCCTTTCTAGTTCGTGTATAGGGATCCAATTTCTCCAAAATAGTGTTTGAGAAGTTGAAACTCTTCCACGACCAAGTCTGAGCAGTTGATACTCCTATAAGACCATAGATTTTTATTTGATTTTATTGATAATTTATTGATTATATTTGCATAAGCAATTAATGGAATATAAGTATTTATAATCAAAGATGAATTTCTCCATAAAAAGGCATTGAATAAATCCTAGTTGCGAATGATATTCAATAAAAATAACAACAAAAATAGCTATTTCTACATAGTAGCATAATGTCAAAACAAGTATATCTCTATCATGGTGTTTATTTAGAAATAATAGAGTCTCTCAATATTTTTATTTTTACAGTATTTTTGGCATTCCAATGTATATTTCATATATAAATATTGATCATATTACAGTGAAAATACTCAAACTATAGATATATATCACACATATTTCATTAATTTTATTAGATCCTCAAATGTATCTTAGAAAATCCTGATCATTAAAATATAAAACACTTAATAGATTATACTCTTCCCTTAATAAAATGAGAGTTTTACTCCATTTAATACAATAATTTTAGTCAATCATAATGAGCCTTTAAATTTTTCATAAAAATCTTTGAAAATATCATTACATCCAAAGATATTGTTTCATAAATCATGAATAATAATATAGATTTAAAAAAATTATTAAATAGTAAACCATTGGGTTACTTCATGTGAGGAAAAAACACCAAATTTAAGGTTGAAAACATAGGTTTTATCACAAAAGTAGTGTTTATGTACCATATATTTGTTTCATCAGATGTTGGGTTTCATACCAACTTAATGTATTTAATCCATAATTTCCATTTTTTAAATGTAGGATTTCATCCAAACCTATGGTTGATAAACAATAATTTTCCAACAATATATGGTATAAAATCTATACATGTTACATCAAATGTAGGGTTTCTTAACCATATATTATGCTTCCACTTACAAACATAGGGTATAAACTGTGATTCCAGAATACTTTCAAAACACATTTATAATACATAAAAAAATATTATAACACATAAATAAGTTATTATTCTCAAAATATAATACTAAAATATAATTAATAAATTTCCATATTGAAATAAAAAAGGTTACTTGAGTGATTCAAAATCAATAATATTTATTGAGTATTATTGATACAATACATGCCATACATGATATATGTGTAGAAGCTTAATGTTAAGGGATGATGTCTAGAGGGTTCTACAAGATGTGTGGTGTGGGAATAAAAATTCATTATGTTTTCATCATGGGTGGTCCATGGTTTCTTTTGGATCTATGGAAATAATTTAGTGTAGGATCATTATGATACATAATCATTTTAATTTTGGGTGCATTCTCGATTGGTGTGGTGGTGTAATTTTGATGGATGTTTTTTGTTAGAGAATAAATCATATGTGGTTCATGACCATGGGATATAGCATGACATAGGTGTTATTACCATCACTGAATAAGAGTTACAAGGGTTATTCTATTTAGATGGGACATAATGATTTCATTTTATGTTATATTGGTTTGTTTTGTTATCCTATTATTGATGATGTACAACTTAGTGGATCATGACTTGGGTTATGCGTTACATTGTGTGTAAGTGAACACCCATTTGGTTTGATGAAGATCATTGTATGCAAAATTTGTTGTAGAAGTGTGGTGCCATGATGAATTCCCAGTTCATTACCTCTCAGAGGAGATTTTAATGGAGGTGGTAGGATTCAGATCATGTTTTCTTAAATGTGTAAAATATATAACTGAAATTCCACTTTTGAATGAATAAATTTTTTATTATGTAATAAAAAAAATTCAATACTTTGGTTATTTTTGATAAATATAATCTATTAACATTAATGAACTACTAAACATTATAACCATTGATAATATAGTCATTGTACTGTGAATTATAAGATCAATATATATTAATAATTATGATAAAGCTTAATTTTCATACTGAGAATGAGATATGGCCTCAACCCAAAAGTTTATGGCCTATGAATCCATTTTAACATAGAGTCTGAGGGATATATCATTAGTGGGATTTTACCTTAACCAATGTGAATCATAAATTCAACAACTGAAGATCTAATTAATTTATTTACATGAGAAGTTAAATTTTATCAAGATTATATCCCAACAATGTCCATTGAACCACCACATGAATGTGTAACCAGAAAAAACCTTACACATAGGGAATATGGTTGTGTAATAAAGTGTAATGTCTCCAGAATTTAATACTATGAATTTTTAAATTTTTATTTTTATTAAAATAATGTTTACATTTCTCATTTTTTATTATTACATAACAAATGACTAAATAACAACTTTGATAAAAATTATATTTTTTATGATGAAACAAACTTGTATTTATAGGAATTATATATATTCAATTAAGGAATTATTATTTATGAATTGAATAATTTTTGAAAAAACATTATTTCAAAAATATAATTATTTTTTTTAAATTAGTACATCAAAATTTTCTAATGATGATTTTTTCATAACATGTAAAGAAATCCTAATTTATAGGTAAATATTAATTATGGTATAAAAAAATTAATGTATTATGAAATCATAAAATCCAAAAAGTAATGTAATAAATTCTAAGATGTGTATCCATTACCAAAATAATGATTCCCATTTACAAGAATTTGTTTTTCACATTATTTAATTAATTTAATTAATCGCCAATGAATCCTCCAAAAACAATATTGTAGTCTGTGGTTTCAAAATTTAATCAGTATGAACATAACCCACATCTGCATAACCCATGGAATTATTTTAATTAGTTAATTTCATATCATTATAAAATATTATAATCTACTCTTATTTCGTAGAAACTATGGAAAATATTGGTTGAATTGTAGTTTCAATTATTTTATCACATATAATATAAAACCTATGTTTTGAGATTAATAAATAATTCCCCTCCAATTTTTATATTTATCCAATCATTCTCCCACTCCTCATCAGTAAAAACCTATATATAATGAGTTTTATATCAGTCAATCTCTCTAAATCCCACCAATGGTGTTACAAATACCATAATAATCTTATCCAAATATTTTAGATGTACCATTTAAAGGTAATGTACCATCTAATTCTTTTATTTATTCACAAAACATATTTATATTATTCATATTTATTTCAAATATTTCATTTTTAGTATATTTTTTCACTTTACAATTATTGTACACAAGATTTATATGTGAGGAGGGACCCCATTAACTCTCATTAAACAATTTTAAAAACCATTATATAACCCTATTTTTCTATAGATATTATCATACAACATTTCATGCTAGGCGTATAAGTAGTGAATTCCTATCCCCATTTCCATTAAAGGATAATTTCCTAGATGTAAAAATTATTTATTGGTTTGGGAATTAAATGTATGATACCCACACTCCTTAAATTTTGGACTATATGTCATAAAATGAATCTTTATATTGTATAATCAATTTGGAACACATATACTCATAAATGGTGGAAAAAAATTATATATCCCTATAAAGAATTCCGAAATGTTTTTATCTCATAAGATAACTTGTGTGGAATAAATTATTTTATCAGAAGAAAACTTTTCAATTATGTATAAGTGGTTATACATGAATTATGGTTATCATATCACATTTTATGGTGTTTCTATACTCCCATGTAACCTATATACTATCGTCTTATAACATGATTCGATGTTCATGTTCATGATTTCACCCACCTTATGTTACCTTGTAACGAATATTAACTGACACATATTTCATTACCATATTTTATTCAATGCTTATTCTATCACTAGGAATAAAATTTCAAACCATTATTATGTATGTTCATAGGTTGTCCAACGAAATGTTATTTGAAAAGTTGACTTTAAATGAAATGTTATGTAGCTTCTTTAAATATAGTTGTTTTTATCAAGAGTCTTGTTATTGTTTTGTGTACCAAATTTCCGCAAGACACCCGACCTCACAATCCTTTAGGATTTTTATAATGTTTACTGTTAAGTAGAAAATCATGAATTTAGGTGCATTAAAATATACGTTTTCACAGTTGATATCATAGTATAGTATAGTTATTTCTTTTATTGTGATTAGAAACCCTTAGTAAATGCCTTAAGTATTCAACTAATACTAGGAAAAAATTAAAATGTTTTACAATAGTGTATAATAATTGTTTTCCATAAAAACGTCCGAATAATAATACTACATCTTGATATAGATCTATTACATTGTTATTTATGGGTAATATCACTGAAAATGGTGTTTGAGTCTTCAAAGTTTTGGCAACTAGTGTGTGAAAAAGTGGCCTTACTATAAAATAGATTTGACACTCTATAGATTTGATTTAGTAAATTCATAAAATCTTTACAAATCATTATGATTCAAAAATATTGTTGATAATATATAATTATCATAAATATAAAATGGATAACATATATTGAAACAATTAAATTCATTTATTAAGGAATATATAAAATTTATGATTTGAGTCTTCAATTTTCATATTCCTCCCTTTATGTTTATTAATGATTTATAATTTTCATCCTTAATTATATTTGGGATAATTTAAATGTTTAGATATGAAATTAAATTGTGAATGAAAAGCTTATTGACATTTCATGAAAACAAATATTTTATTTGACTATGGTACTATGAATTCTTTCATATCATGCCGTCTTAGTAGAACTATTCAAAAACCACCCCAAAACATAGAAGTGTAGCTATCCACAAAAATTAAAATTGAGAAAATTATTGAATCACATGTATATATCATCTCCCATTTATATATTATTGGTAACATCCATAAAACAAACTAATACTCATTTTAGTGGAATTATATTCAAGTCTAGGTTTTGATTTTCATTCCTTTTATATAGGGAAAAAAAATTTCTCGGAGATGGAAATTACCATCCATATCATGATTCACCGTCCCATTTTATAGAACTAAAAGGTAAAGGATGAATCTACTTTTAAATCATCAAATCAATAATTTATATTATTTCCTTATGAGAATGTCTATCTTTATGTAATGATTATGTCTAAATAAAAGGCCTTTCTATATGATATTCCCATTTAATAGGAGAATGCTGATATGTTTCTCTAAATATTTCAGGGTCTTCCTCCAAAAATTGTAGTTTATTTCCCAATTGTAATTTACATAGAACATTGTGACTCTAAAAGACTCTATATCAAATGGAAACTATTAAACTAAATTATAAAAATAATAAACTATAGGGGAATTTAGGTAAAGGGTTTTTTCACCCATGTTCTTCACCATAGGGTATACTAGTCCTTCTTTATTGGAAGAAAGTTGGGTCATTATGCAACTAAATTTATTTTCATAAACTCAACAAGATCATGTTAATGAATAAGAATCATCTATCATAGATTGAAAAAATTTTCAATCTTCTATATAGATACCAGGATACCTCTATGATTGAATGTTGAAATGGATATTATCATATATGTGGGAACACGAATGATATTTCCAACACCTATTTATATAAAACTTATGGGATCTAAACATTCATATTTATTCTATTTAAAATCAAATTTTATCCATCTATATGCTTGGGAAAAATGAATAGAGTATGTTTTGAGTATATTTAAATTTATAAAAATGTTTTTATAGAATATATTATTTTCTACTAAAAAAGGAATTATTGGAGGAGTATTTGAATTCCAAACATAATACATAGTAAAAGGATATTTTTTCTGAAATGTAAGTTACATTTTAGTTTCAGAAGAAGATAGTAATATTGTGATGGAATGTTATTAGTAGAAAAATGATATATTTCTACACATTAAAAATATTTTCAATTAACAGATGTCCCAGTCCAATATTTATGACCTAGATCCATAGTTTCATTTGATTATATGGGTAATAACATTTATTATTTAGGAAGCTATCTTGATTTTCATTCCCAATAAAAAATAAATCTTTGATGTAGGTTTGATTTTTCTCATATGATAAATATGATGAGAGCATTGTAGAGTTAAGGAAGAGTTAATTAATAGAATTTGTTCACAAAATAACCACCAATGTGGAAGGATTTAAAATATAATTAGATGATTCTATAAGGGGATTTTTTTTGTAATCTTTTAAGAATGAAAGGTGATGTCATATGATTCCAAAAAATTATAGATCAAAGAGAAGAACTATTCAATTCCTGATCTATAATTGGATACAGTGATCTTTACATTGATTAATATGAAAAATTATCTCTATATAGTGTCATTTTAAATATATATAGATCATAATATAATCATGTGTATTTTCACATAAAATGATATTTTTATGCACTGATTAAGGTTTTTAGATCTAATCAAGGATTATTATTGTTTTATCCATTACCATCCTGAACTGGAAAAAAATGTGGAAGATAATTTTTGTAGATGCAATCCTACAACACTATATATGATATGTATTAAAAGGAATCAAATCATTATGGAAATTTAAAATAAATATAATAGAATAAAAAAGGATCTTTATCCCACTTTAGTCAAATATATACTTAATCATAAATTCCTAAGTGGATTATAGTTCCCTAAAACAATGATTATGTGCTACAAAAAAGGGAAATAATATCCTATAGTTCAGAATTACAAAAGATAGAGTTATATGGTTTAGAAAATGGACATTTTTATTATAAATCCATATCTAAAGAAAGGTAATTTTGAGGATGTGAATATATAATAATTATTTTTTATTTAAGGAATCCCATTGATGATTTCAGATCTTAAAAAACATTAGGTGGTAATACATAAAGAGAGAGAGTGTGTGTGTTTATAATATTTATCTTGATGATTTATATTCCAAAAATTTAGTGATAAATGAAAAAATGCTATTGTTATGATATTACCATTTTCCAATATAATATGTAATTGTGAAAAAATAACCATGGATTTAGTGTTTGGATTCCCAAGGATATATAATAGTAATTACACCATTTGGGTGAAATTCAGATTCCTTAAAATATCATCCCATTTATTTTCTATAATGGAATATTTCTGTCATGATAAACTCACTGAGATATACATAAGGTATGTGGTAAGCCTTCAAGGATTGATACTCTCCTTTTTGTTGAATTAAGATCCATGGTTTAACATGATGTTCTAGATAATCCTTAAGAAAACAATTGATTCAGGGATATGTTTTAGTACTTGTTGTAACCCCCAGATAGCTTGAAAGTTTGACAAAATAATTCAATCTCTATATAATATACTGATATCAAATTAAATGGATTCCAAATGATTTTGGGACCATTAAATTCCCCTATTAGAGTTTCCATATTTTATTATTTTCCATTGCAACATTCAAATGGAACATTATGAGGCTCTATATAGGAATAGGGTTTAGAGTCCAGCATTATGAAATAATGTTGGATATTGGAAACTAATGCAATCAGATCATTTTCATGAAATTATATATATGGTTCAAACAATTTGATATCATATACAATACAAAAAATTAAGAATAAATTATATTCTATAAATAATTGATGATATCTAGAGTTTGAGGTAGGAGATAAAGATTTCCTTCATATATTATTGTAGGTAAATTTCATGGGGTTTTTGAATAAGGGAACGATTAATCATAGATATAAAGTCCCCTTCAAGATCATTGATCACATTAGATTTCTGGATTATAAACTATAAATCCCCCATAACCTATCTCATGTACATGATATGTTTGATGTGACCCTCTTGGGATATACATTCCAGACCTCTCACATGTCCTAAATCAATAAGCGGTATCCATTAATAAGGATCATTAATATGTGGATAAGCTGGTGAAGTTATTAGATTGTAGAGACAATGTTATATGAAATAAGAATATTTTCGTAATCAGTGAATTTTTTTAGAACCATATGATTTTGGACATAACTGGGGAACCCGAAGATGTGATGACATAGAAGTAACCTCATTCATTTTTCTGTATAAAATAAAATTTAACGGGTATAATTTTTGATGTGGGGATGAGTGTATGGACACGATCCATTATAAATGAAATTTAACTTTTTAATAAATAAATACTTTATTGTGGAATAAATTTATAAAAAATAATTTCACTATATTGATTATTTTGGACCCATATATCCTTCTAGAATTAAAAGGTCATTTAATCCTTAAAGTTTATAATATAGTAATTTTATAGTGAATGATAAGATTGGTATATATATTATTGGTATTGATAATTTATTGTTTCTAATATGGAAGGATTGATGGACTTGACCAATAGTATTTTACCTAATGAGGGAAATTAACTAGAGCGTACAAGGTATAACCACATTGAGAATTTCTGTTATGAAAGACCAAGCTAAAATTGATCAAATTAAGTAAAAAACACATTTCTTAGAATAATTTAAATATTATTGAGAACAAGGAAAGAATAATGTTAACTAATCCACCACAAGAATGTTTCACCATCTCATGCTTTACTCCGGGGCTTTATAATAGATTGATAAGGGGTTATATATTTAGTCTATAACACAATGAATTTTTATATATTTTTCATAATATTTTAATTATTATATTTATCATTTTTGAATTTTTTTATCAATTATTAAATAATAAAATGAATAAAATTTATATTTTGATATGATTTTAAAGAAGTTTTATTTTTCTTTAGTTTATAGTTATAATTAAGACACTATTTTTGAGGGATGGCCCCTAATTTTCCGGGTCACCACTCTCTTTTGTGCTAGGGTTTCCTCCCAATGACACCAACACCACTGCCCCATCACTCACCCCCACATCTTTAAGGTCCTTCCCAATTCCTCCTGCTCTTCTCTACTTCGTGTTCCCCTACTTTTGTCGTAGAATCGTTTTCTCTCTCTCAAAGACAATGGTTCCTCATCCCATCACCTTTTGCTTCTTTTTGTTTCTTCCTCGTTGATCCTTATTTACTCTTTATCTCCTGTGAAGGAACTTCTGTCTTACTAGAATTGATGATGCATTCTTCTGTCTTCCTCTAATCAATAGTGTCTTCTTCTAAAATCGTCAAATCAATGGAATATTCTAAAGACTCCATCAATTCTGTGGAATAATGTTTTTTCTTCTTCGTATCTATGAAATCTAATGTCTGGGATACCACGCTTTTGCTTTGATGGTCCCCAGATTTTCTACCTCATTGACGGTGCCTTCGTTCAGTGCCCTTGGTCACTAGAACAATTTCTTTATCCATACATTCCACTGCACATATCTAGTTCATATTTTAAGTGGGGATTACAACGGGGTTTTGGAATGTGTAGTTTGATGATTGTCAATGTTCCAATTGAGAGCTCCTCAACATTTTCTTTGGTTTTTTGGTTTTCATCCACATGCTATCAGTGAAGGTTTGTATCATTTAACCAGCTATAGTCCTATTTAATGCTTGTATAGTGGTGTTCTAATTTGTGGTTCAAGTTTTATTTCGACATCAAAGACATTTTTCTTCTATGCGGTGACATTGATGACTACTCTATAACCATTATGTTCTCTGATGGTTTATTTCAATGGTCATTATTGTGGTTCTCTACAGCTACAACATCAGTGTTTTAAAAGATGATGGGGGTCTGTGGTGGTACAAAGATCTGATGGATTCATTTTCATTGTGTGCATATCGAGGTGATGATAACAACAAAATTATGATGGTTTACTTCTTCAGCGTGATGATGGTTTACTACTTTTTGATTTTCAAATTATCAAATTCTTATTTTTTTGGTGGTATTGTTTAGTATATGTGGGTTTTTTCGAATTTTTGATATCTTTTGAAATTTGAAACTGGTTGCATCTAACGGTCATGGTGTAGTGAATGGTTTTGAATTTAATTTTGAAATTTTCCTTGGTAATGGGTGTTTTATGAGGTTGTTTCTAGATGTTGGAAGAATGGTTCTTCTAGGTTCCCACTTACCATTAATGGGGATTTTGAATAATATTTAAAAAATGGATTGTGGATCAATACACTATTATTGAAGCATTTAAATATTAATTCAATAATTTTTTTTAAAAAAATATATTAAATATTATTTATTTAAATAGTAATAATTTTATTATTTTTTTGAATCCAAATGTAATTTTTATAGGGTTCAAAAACTTATGTCATCATAAACACATATACATTTTCATGAATGAGAATTTCTGGATTAAAAGCATAAATTTAAATATTTAGAAAATTATTTTGATAATATACATTTTATTTTGGAAATCAAAGAAACAAAATATGAGAATTTTTAATCATTAATAATTTTATGAGATAGGTGAATGTTAGGAAAAATATTAAATACATTATAAATATAAGGTTAGTATTATGAAATCATAAAATCCAAAAGATATGTGTTAAATATTTGAAAGATCACCGAGTACCCTAATTATGTACCCCCTTAAAAAAATTTCAAAAATTTATTAATTTTAGAAACAATTAATTAATCATCCAAAACCAATATTAAAATTTAATTTTTTAAAAATAGTTTTATATGAACATCACTCACTTAGAAATCAGAATTGGAATTATTTTAAATATATTTTTATTTGGAATATAAATTATTTAAAACCACTTATCTTTGGTATAAAACATGGGAATAAACAAGTGTATGGTTTGTGTTTTGATTATTTAATTAATTATAGTACAAAACCAATTTTTTTAAATTATAAAATAATTCACATCTATTTTTCTCTAAATACCCAGCCATCCTCCAACTCCTATTCACTAAAAACCCAATTTAGAACAATTTCACACCTATTATACCTCTCTAAATACCCCAAATGTGTCCCAATGTGTTTATGAATATCCTCCCAAGCATTTTGATATTCCCTCTCTTGGAAAGGGATCCTATCATTCTCCTCTTTATTCAGGAAACCAATTTATATTATGTCTTTAATTTCAAATTTTTTATGTTGGTATTTCATTTTAACTAATGAAATTACTTTATTTATTATGTAAATTTGATGAGGTACCCTTTAACAATTACTAATCCCTTCAAAGAATCATTTTATACCCCCGTTATGTTGGAGAAATAATCCTATGATTGTTCATGAAAACTTTTTTTTGATGTACATTCCCATATACATTCTAACTTATGGGAATTCACCTCTATGTACTTTTACTTCATATGAACACCCATGGTATTTTTGAAATATTATTTTTGTCAAATAAATTTAATTTCTTTAACATATCGTGTCACAGACAACACCATGTTTTAACAAACCATGACATACTATTATTTGAAAATGACAGTTATATCCTATTCATTAAACATATTTTTAGAAATAAGAATAAGATCAATTTTAAAATAAGATATAATGTATTTATATAAAAAAATATTCATAAAAGTTACATCATTTTTAGAAATGTATTTATATGTTATAATAATACATTTTTTTGAAAAAATGTTCTTATAACATTTAAACAAAATCTAAATTGTAATATTTAAACTATTGTTAATTGTATTTGAAAGAAACATTATTTTTAGTACACATTTAAATATTATAGGGCATATATTTATTGGTAATTTTATGAAAAGACTAATTTTCAATGAATAGTAAAAATTATTGATTTTTATTAAAAAGTACATTTTGATTAAAGAAATTATAAGTTCAATATTATTTATATTTTTTTAATGGTAAAAATATTTAAATTATCATATCATTAATCCAATTTATCTCTTTTAAATCAAATCCATGTTTATATATGATGTTAAAAAATCGATATATATGCAAATTTTGAATTTGGAAGCCTACTTTTTTATTAGGTATATGGGTTTAATTTTAAATCAAAACATTAAACTTGTATTAATGAAATTTTTAAAAATGAATTGAATATTTTGAATCATAATAATTTTTATCATATAATAATTTCAACTTAATTTTTGGCCAAAATTAATAGCTAACACATTAAAAATTAATTATTAGGATTATCGGTAAAAGATGTTTATCAGTGACTAAACTAAAAGATAATTCAATGTTTTTAGGTCCAAAATGTCTAACTACTATTAACTATCCATATTTAAAAATTATCATATCCAAAAATTCTAATATATGTTCATTTGTATTTATTTGGATTGGTAATGAATTTAACATTTTTGTTTCATTTGAGAAATTTCACTATAGTTTTCAAGTGGGTTCCCTTCGCCCCTTATAAAGGACATCCCCTATCTACTAATATTCACAATCCAGAATCCATTGTTTTTTAGAAAACCCCATCCCAATTCCTTTCCATACATCCTTCCCCATTTCCAAATGTCCATTATTTATTAGTAAACCCTCCTTGGTTGTATTTGGGTACTAACCTAAGGAAGATATTGGAGGAAGATGTATCATTATTATCCAAGAATATATATAATATTTCGTCATTTGACTTGATGAAATAATCCAAAACATACTGATATAATAACATGAAAATAATTCAGATACTAAGATGTTATTATGTTAATATAATAACCCAAATCCATCTCCTCATCCATCAAAAGGGAAATGAAACTGTCGATCATGTGCGTGGAAGGTTTACCACCTCGCGAACTTATGTAATTCATTTTCCATCGCTGTCTCTCATGAATAGAAATGATGATTGATTTAAAATATGTATATTATATTTATTCCATATCTATAATTCAGTAATTATTAAATTCCATGAACTTTTTTACATTACAATCTATTGGAAAATGATAACATCGCTCTTGGGTATGTATAGACCACCACCTCCACAATGGGATGTGATTTTTTTAAATTTATGGGAATATGATAGATTTAATGAAAATATATAATATATTATATAATTTTGAATTAATATTTACTATCCATTCATTTCATCCTTTTAGAATATGGGAACGACATTCATCTTTATGTACGACCAACCATCTCCCTGAGTGGTGTAATTCATTTTTGATGTCTAACATTTATGGGTCACACTAAATAAAAATATAAATATATATACGATATTTATATCATTTTTTAAATTCTGATGATCATGGAACTATGATCAATGAAGATTGACTGAAAATACCAATCTAAAACATTTAAGAAAAATAACATGTTCCTAACAAGGAATTTTTAATAAACCATTAATAAATATAATTAAATAAATCATATATGGTATGATATACATTATTATAGTTATATAATAGATTAATAATAAATATCTATTTATTATACATGATTCTTGAATGCGTATGAAGGAATTTGTGACTTTAGGTAATGATTTCTAGTCTCTCTATTATTTATAGAAGATATATGTCATATTTGGGACTTGTTTCTTCTGTGTGGTCTTTAAACATACTATATGAATTTTTATATTATTAATGTAATTATTTTAATTATATTTTATTGTCTATTTTTTATTATTTAATTGGTTTATGATTAATTGTTCTTCAATGTGGTAATGTATTTTCGTCTCACTTTTTTTTGTGGGACACATTCCATATTAATATCATGTTTATTTTATTTATATATAAAACTCATGAATTTATTTTATTATACTTATCATGATAACTATGTGAAATAAAAGTCCATATATGTCTATTTATTTCATTGGGATTATAATTTTAGTTATACGATGATGATAATGTTATTATTGTATAATCACATTATTTATCAAGATTATTAATGATTGGGTCTCCGATGATGAGATTTTGTGATCGATCACTCATGAATCTCATTGAATTTATTCCCCATTAGTAATTTGTATAGAATATTTTTTTTCATTCATTTTTCAATCTTTATGTAATTAAGAGACAAAATGAATATTTTTAATAAAAGTAATCATTATCTCTCTTTTCATTCAAAACCATTTTTCCTTTCATAAACAAGTTTTCTAAATATGTTTTAAAAAGGTTAGTAATATTATCCAATGATGGATTAAATTATTCTTTGACCTATTTTAAATTTCTTAAAACTTCTTTTAAATTAATCTCTTAATCATATCTGGAATGAGGTACTATAGTCTTCTTAAAGTAAATATTAATTGAATATTTTTTAACATGTAAAACATGAACAAATAATTACACCATCATTACCAATATATTATTTAATTATTTCTAATAAAATTTTCAAGGATCATTTGAATAAAACATTTATCGTTAATATTTCATATAATTTATTATTTCTAAGAAGATATTTCAAAAGGTAAAGGATAATTTCCACAATAATACTTTAAGAATCTTTCTATTTAATTTATATTCACTAAGGACAACAACCATTAATAATGGTTTTTTATGTTGATATGATCCAATGGTACTATCCTTTCTATTTATCATTATGATTAATTATTATGATGAGGATATGTTTATGAAATCCATTTATATTTCAATGGGCTATTCTATAATGGATTGATGAAATGTTTATGAAAAATGATTTTCTAAAAAGAGTTATTATAAAATGATATTATGAATGTTTATTGATTTTACAGTACAAAATTGTGTGTATTATGTTAAGGTTGGGACACATATCCTCCTCAAATTGATTGGGTAATGATTTATATCTCAAGATATCATAATTGGAAATAATCCGGTGTTCTAGATCTGGTATGGGAAACATGTTGGTGTGATTAATCTTTATTAGGAACATGTCAATGTGCACGATACACTATAGAAAATAATTGATTATACCAGATCTTTTATGTTATGAGATACAAGTAGGTATGCATGATCCATTATAATTTGATATTCTAGGTAGTCAACCCTAACATATGAAAAAGTTTCTATAATAATAATGGTGTCACACTTATATGAAATGAACATATGATTACTCATTGTTTTATGATTATTTCAAAAACATATAATTCATGTCCTAGAAATTATAATATTTTATCCCATAAATCATGTCTGTGTTCGTTAATAATTGGGTATAAATGTTGTATGTAATGTTCATGATCTCACACTATTATTCTAATCTTATTCATGCTTGTGATAGTCAATTAATATATCCCACTTTTACCCTCACTATGAATCTTTGATCAACATTTATTTTGTTTCATTTCCCAAGGTTATGTTGAAATTTTTTACATAGGATATATCTATGAAGAGTACTAAATGGGGATATCATTTTAAGAGATGTTTAATATCTTCATTTTAAAATTAGAGTATATAGTCTCCAAAAACACTAAAAATATGATATACATGGGATTTAGTTTATGAATTAAATACAATATTTTTCAAAAAATATGTTATATTTTTGTATGAAAGGAATAGGTTTTTATATATGGCATCAATTGAATGGTTTCTTCAAATTTTGGTATAAGGATGGTAACATTTAATGAGAACCTTATGGATAAGTATAAGTATATCTATAATCATATGAAAATTTTTATGAATTTTAGTGATAAATAGAGTGGTTCATTTACATTAAATTACATCCCTTTCTAGATAATACAAGTGGATGTGGATTTTTAAAAGTTCTACCTATGGGTATTACATTTCAAAATGGTGCATTAGGACTTATCTCAATAGTCATCTAGTGCACAACAACATTCCTTACAAGATAACTGGTTTCACACTATCCGGGGATATGTATATGAATTTAAATAAACATTTCGAACCATCATAATAAATTATAATAGATAATAACCATAAATGACCTATTTTAGACAAAATTTTTCATTGATTGAATAAAATATGTCATGACATAGATTCCCTATGAATGATATATCATGGTTGATAATTATGATAATATATTCCTTATGGTAATGATAAAAATTTTGATTTTACAAATGGATTGAAAATAGAACGATAAAAATTATGTGGTAATAGGTATTTTATAATATTGAAGTAACTTATTTGAGAATAGTGATATGAATTCCCTTTTAACATCAAAAGTCTCATGGAATTATTATTCCTATCCAAAATGATTATATTATGATTAAAAATTAAAAGATATAATCATATGACTATTGCATCTCATATCTATGATTATTATCCTATTGATATTTTTGGGATTATACTTCCTCCAAATATTATTATTCACACTCTCGTTGAGGTTGATGTTATCATACGAATGTGTAGGATTTTCCTACATAAATTCCACATCAATTTTCATTAAATGGAAGTCCAATTTTATATTCCATACCTACCTATGATTTCCTATCAGTGGAATGATTGATATTAATTTTCGATGGAGATCAAATCCATTGTATGAGTCTTTATTTTTATTCAAAATAGGTGTTTATCTGAGATGGATGGTGAGGAACTCATAATTGATGATAGGCATATTGTGTGCTTGTTTTTTTTATGTCTTTCTGGGAGAGTTTCCTAGTGTTATAAAAAATCATGAGTTGATATTTCATTACTAATCATATGTGGTGTTACACCTATATCAATGTCTCCCTAAAGACAATCCCTATTTGAGTTCAATAAATTAAAGAAACACCATGTGAATCATGAAATGAAATTAATTTAGCCAAGTGTTTCATAATGGGTATCAACCATTCTTTTTTTTAAAATATTGATTGGTCGATTAGAATCTAAATTGATTACTAAAAACTGCACAATATCTTAATAAAGATTAAGTATCCT
The DNA here is from genome assembly GCA_963277665.1 of Viscum album. NCBI lineage: Eukaryota > Viridiplantae > Streptophyta > Magnoliopsida > Santalales > Viscaceae > Viscum > Viscum album. The sequence goes on along the minus strand of OY728145.1, from coordinate 993,463,327 downwards.
TTGCCATGTATTGACGATTTCATTGATAATATGTGTGGATCATAATAATTTTCAAATATTGAGCTTTATTCTAGTTATCACCAAGTAAGGTATTGAAAGAGGATATACCTATGGAATTAATTTTTACAAATAATGGACACTAGAATTATATATTGATTCTATTTAGTCTTACTAATTTTACTATAATCATTATGTATTTAATAAATAGGTAATTTAGTAAGTACTATGATAATTCTATGGTAATATTTCTTATTGATATTATTATCTATTCAATGAGAATGGAAGATCATTAAAATGACATATAGATTAGAACCCAATAAATTATATATTATATAAAAAAATACCAACTGTAAATTTTGGATGAAGAATGTTACATTTTTGGGTTATATAACCTCATGTAATGGTATATAGTTGCATCCTTCAAATATGGTGAATTTTAAAATTTAGACTAGACTATCCATTGTGACTGTGATCTATAGTTTTCTTGGAATGGATTAAAATTGTTGATTCATTATGGAAAATTATTTATGGATCATCAATTCACTTATCTTGTTAACTCGTAATGTATCAATGTTATTTTAGATATATGACTGTGAATAATATTTCAAGGAACTAATGAAAATATTAATCAATTAAAATATATTTATAGTTCCATATAGTGGTCTAGGGATTATAATCTATATTGGTTCATCAATAAATGTATTAGGATGGATTATTATATGGAATGATATAATGATAGCTTATGTCACACAAAAACTGATCGTTCGTGAGAACCATTACCCAACTTATGATTTAAAGTAAGCTAGGACAATTTTTCATTAAAGTTATAGAGGAATTATAATTACAATGATAAATGTTTTATATATAAGGATCATAAATGTTTGAAATTTATATTCACATATAAGGAGTTAAATATTCTATAAACAAGATGGTTTGATTTGCTTTAGGATTATGAATTCTCACTACATTACCACTATAGGAAGGAAATGAAGGTGGTCAATTACTTGAGTCCAAAATATCATGCTAGCTTGTGCATGATGAGGATAAAAATGATCCAATATTTAAGATTTTATTAATTATGTATAATTAATTCATGGTGGAAGAGAATAATTCTTAATATTCTCAAATGAGGGTTCAACAATAAATCCATGTAAAGATTAAATAGGAATTGAAGTAAGATGTTGAGATCTAGAAGAAAGAGATAAATGTTCCTAAGTTTATCCTCAAATTGGATAAAATGATAAGGTTTAGTAACTGTTAATGTGTATTTTCCATACCAAATTCTAAGAAGGATATAATAGAGGAATCCTAGAGTTATTTATTCATTATTCATCTTATATGTACAATGATATATATAGACTTGAGGGATTGTTTATGGTGGGATGGAATGAAGAGAGAAATTACGAATATTGTACCTTAGTTTTTGGTATGTCATAATGTTATGGTTGAGAGATAAACGTTTAAGTAGATTTTATAAAAATTACCTAAAAAATGCAAATGGGAACATGTCACTCAAGATTTTTTTCCTTCAGAATCCTCAAAAAATATAATGGGAACCATGTTATTCATGTTATATTTAATTTCCATAAATTTTATGAAATTAATTTATATCTAATGACATTTATAACTAGATTATCTTTCCAAGATATACCTTATGTATGTTGTAATGTTGAATGTTGTACCACATTCTTTTTTTCCTAATCCATAATTGAGGTTCACCTTGATGTTCTGGAAAAGTCTTTATCAGTAATGTGACACTGTTTTGTTATTATATTCAGTGTATCATCAAAAGAATGATGGTCTTTTGAGAGAAACAGTCATACCATATTGAGTTTTACATTATATTATTCTATTTATTTAAAAGATTGTTGGTATCAAAACCTTCATGCATTTTTATTTTCATACAATAATATCTTCCATTCATGTATTCAGATCAACCCCTATGAAGTCCTCAATTGATGGAGGTGGAGAAATAATATACAGTGGTATGAATTTCAGAAATTAATTTTTATTTATTAAAACAGGAAACATTAATGATTAAAATCAGCAGAAGTACAAGGGAAAATCCATGTATGGAAATTGTCTAGCCCGAGCTGGTTGGAGTCGAAAGGGCCTGAGGCCGCAAACTGATGGGCTGCACTGTTCCCTTCCCTTTTGGTAAAGTAGAAGGTACATAAAGAGAATTGTTGGCAAAGAGATAGAATTCTCTTAATGATGATGCCAAAAGACTGGAGCCCACCATCATTGTGGTCAATAGTATCGATTACTCTAAGGCAGTCAGACATAACAATGATATCACTCCATCCACATTTTAAGGCGAGCAACATACCGGCAAGGATGTCCATGACGTAAGCAACTGTAGGTTCCCAGAAAGCCTGATGTGGTTTTTACTTTCAACAAGGAATTTTCCCAGATGATTTTGGGCCAGGAGGCTGAGAGCAACAAGCCCAACCTTTGGGAGCAACATGTCCACATTAATCTTAATAGTCCCTTCTGTTGGGGGATTCCAATGAGGGGGGAAGGGGAGGGTAACTCCTAGCATAAAGTGTCCATTGTTGTCTTTCCATCCCTCAATCCAAGAGGTGGCCCGTTCAATCTCGAATTCGGGGGATTTGTGAGCTTGATGAAAAATAGAATCCTTGCGCCTGAACCAAATAATCCATGAAAGAGTAAAAAGTTAACCTAAAGAAGCTGGGGAAAGAGAGGAGCACCAACACGTCTGGTGATCGGGAAGGTCAGAGGCCGATATCATTGAAGCAGCCGAAACTGGGCCCCAATTATTCCAAATTGGATTATATTATAAGCAGTGAATGATGGCGTGCAAAGGAGTTTTTCTAATGTTCGGGAAGAAGGGAAAAAATGCAGTACTAAACATATGGCAGTAAGCGAGGAGGCTCATAGTTGGGAGAGTACCCGTGCAGATCTGCCACCAAAATTGGAGAACTTTAGCAGGAACGTTGAGCTTCCAAATCGAATTCCACGGTCCCTCATCCTAGCCGACTGAGTGGCTGCCAAGATCCAGTCTGTAACCGGACCACACCATGTACTCGCCCGAGATGGAATTGATACAGAAAATCTGGTCAGGGCCTGCTTCAGGGACCCAGGTAATGCTAAGGATAATTATTTGATCCCTTTCATTAAACAAATCAAGTATTTTTTCCATACACCACCCTTGTCCCTGGTCAGATAGGAGGTAGATGGCAGTGACATTTTCAAGTCCTGGTTGGACAGGGGATGTAGCCCGCATTGAATCCATATCGATAATCCAAGGATCAGTCCATTTATCGACCGATGATCCAGAACCAATCCTCCAGCGTAGACCTATTTATAGAAGCTTCTTATCACCCCCAGATTCTTCTCCAAAGGATGCTGGGATGGAGACCAAGAGAGGAAGCATGAAATTACGTGTGGGGGGAGTACTTATCCTAGAGAACCTATGCACAAAGAGATGATGGCCAATTAAGATGGCACCATCCTTTCTTAGCCAACAGTGCATGATTGAAGAGATCCAGATTCCGGAAACCCATCCCTCCCACGGATTTGGATTTGCAGAGTTTCTCCGAGGCCAACCAGTGGGGTCGATTCCTTCCCTCATGCCTCCCCCACCATAAATTGGTAGTGCGTGTTTGGATTTGGTCGACAATGAAAGCCTGGAGCTTAAACAGGGACATACATTAGCTGGGGATGGACTGGATGATGGCTTTGATGAAGGTCTCTTTGCCCACTTTAGAGATTCCTTTAGGGGACCATCCTAGAATTTTTCTCTCTATCCTGTCCACAAGATATGTGAGGATTTCTTTTTTGGATTGTCCAATCACCGTGGGAATCCCAAGGTACCTCTGATGTTTCACAACCATATGGATACTAGATGATGCGCATAGCTTATCACTCTTAGACATAGGCACCACAGAACTGAAAGAAATTTAATATTTTCCATGATTGATCGATTGGCCAGACGCCCTCTCATACTGTTGGATCGCTTGGCTGATCACGCGACATTCAATAATTGTTGTTCTAGAAAATAGGATATAGTCATCGGTGAAGAAAAGATGCGACACTGCTGGGACAACACGTCAGTCCTTTTCCCCATTAATAGAATTGGAGGCTGCAGCCCTAGAAATAAGATTAGAAAACACATCAGCCACCAGTATGAAGAGAAAAGGGGAGAGAGTGTCTCCCTTGAAGAGGCCTTGAGATGGGGAGAATCCCCTGGTGATCCCCCCATTGACCTTGATTTTGAAGGAGATGGATGAGATGCATTCCATGACCATTTCTATCCATTTGGTGCAAAAACCCATTTTTAGCATGACAACATGAATGAAGTTCCATTCCACTCTATCGTAGGCCTTGGTCATATCCAGTTTCTAGGCCACGGTTTTTTTTTTCATGGTGGAGAATGATTTCATGGAATTGAACACTTCATGGGACAAAGTCGCATTATCAGTGATCAGTCCCTTGGCCACGAAGGTGATCTGATTCTCAGATATAATATTAGGATTCCAAGGTCACAACCGATTGACAAGGAGCATGGAGAAGATCTTGTAAGAGACATTGAAAAGGTTGATGGGTCTAAAATCATTGATCACCAGAGGTTTATTAATTTTGGGGATAAGGACAAGGACAATTTCATTGATGTCAGTAATGCTAGTAGTCCCAACCCAGATATTTTTCATCATGTTGTAGATGTCGGGACTGATAACGTGAAAGTATTGCTTAATGAAAAGGGTGTGGAACCCATCTAGTCCTTGGGCATTAGTGGGATGAAGATGTTTAAGATCCAGGTGAATCTCTTCATCTATCACATCTTTGGTGAGCTATATATTGATCTCATCAGTGATCACCGGTCTGGTACAATCTTCCACCACGGAAGACATGAAGGGGGTTCCTACAGCGAAGAGGTTCTGGAAAAAGTATGTCAATGCCTCGTGGATAACATTGGTGTCAGAAACCTTGCTTCCATCAGGTTGTAAGATTCATGTAATAGCATTTTTCCTATTCCTGGATGAATCTTTTTGGTGAAAAAAACCGGTTATTAGTGTCCCCTTTTTAATGTTGTTATCCCGCACCTGCATGGCCAATAAGCTTTCCTTGACAGGCAGGGCCGTGTCCAGCTATCTTTGCATGCCTCTAATCTTAGATAAAATGCAACTAGATGTGGGTTGATTGAGGAGGTTGTTCAATATCTTTTGAAGGACACTACTATGCCGGTCGGGGTGACGAAATTTCTTATTGCTCCAGGACCTCAGATCAGATGCGACCTGTTGGAGATTGAGGCAAACATCCACTTGAGTGCTTTTCCAGATTGATCGGATCACCTATTTGCATTCATGATCTTTTTCCCAGAAACTCTCAAATATGAAAGGTCTTCTAAGTTGACTATTTCGTTCACCTTGCGTGAAATCAATGTGGATTGGATAGTGGTCTGAGCAGTTAAGGGCCACGTGGCCGATATGAAACCTGCTGAACAGATTAATCCAATCCACAGAGTCCAAAAATCCATCAAGACGCTCAGTGACTCGGGTGCCTTCAGTATTTCCACAGAACCAAGTAAAAGGATTACCTGTGTACCCCAGATCGACTAGATCCTCCCTAGAGACTGCGTCCTTGAAATTGGACATCGAACTTGAGGGTCGAAAGATTCCACCCCTCTTTTCCTTATGGAACATAATCTCATTGAAATATCCTCTGAAGAGGATAGAGCTCGGTAAGTCATGGCACATCTTACATGGAAGATCCCATGACATCACATTGTCATTATGGGATGGCGAGACATATAATCCCAAAATGGTCCAGGGTGGGTGAGAGTCTGTTTGAATAGTCGCTGCCACATGGTTCTAGGAGAGATATAGAATTTTGACGTCGATATGGTCCTTCCAGAGGAGACAAAGGCCTCAGAATGGCCATATCTGGGCACCAGAATGTAGCCAAGGAAGTTGAATTTCAGAGCAATGCCTTTGGTGTCCTTGTTTTCCAGTATGGTTTTGGATAGGAAAACCATATTGGGGCCACTTTGTGTGCAATTATACTGAAGCATGTGAACCATTCATGGGTTTCCAATCCCATGGCAGTTCCATCATAATGCAATCATTGCTCTAGGTGGGGCTGGGTCTCGCCTGCCGCTGCCTTTGGTTCTCCCGAACTGGTTTCTCCACAGGTCATTTTCCAACTTTTGGTGGGATTCTTCCTAGAGTTGCCTGTTTCGTTATGTCTTTTCCTCACCCCAGGTTTAGGGTCATCCATAGGACCATCACTAGCTCCTCATTTCACCCTTTTCCACGTTCAACAGGTAATTGGGCCCAGTAATGAAGTCCCCGTCATTCCATTGGCCTCCCTTGTTAGAGCTCCTGCTACGGACGATTGTGGGTCATGATCCGCATCTGGTGGTTCGGTGTGCATCAGCATTGGCTTTGAAATGTGTATTGGTGGTTCGTTATGCGTCGTCTCCAACTCATTAGATGTTTGAGTCATGTACTTCAGGGGTTAAGGATGAACTCCAGCATCTCTCTGAGTGGGAGGGCCAACATTAGGGAAATCCAATGGTCCAAGCATTTGGGCCTTTTCAAGTATGGGTTCTGCCTGACTGGTATGTGCCAGTGTGAGACGATCACTGTGCTTTTGTCTTTCCGACTGAGGGATGACAACATATTTTTTCGTTTTGGCATGGAGCCAAGGGCCATATTGGAGGATAATTATACCTGATCCACTCTTATGTTTAATGGTGCACTTTCTTTCGGTATGGCCAATGCGACCGCAGGAAAGGAGAAGATTGGGAGTTTCTCGAACTTGAATGATATCCAAATGTTGTTGTCTTCGATTTTTAGGAACATTACCCTCATCAGAGGATTTCACACTTCAATTTTTTCTTTGATCCGAACCTTGGGGTCCCATTGTATTGTGTCTGAGCTATCCCAGCGAAGAAAGTGACATAAACTTTCCCCGATTTATCTCATGATTCGTCCCATTCTGGCATGGAAGGGAATTCCTTTAATTCGTATCAAAAAGGTGGAGCGGGTTAAATTCACACACTTGATATCATCCCCCACCTTTGAATTCTTCTATGTGCAGGTGTTGGTTATCGATGGACCACGGTCAGCCTCACAAGATTCTGTCTCTATCTCTCTGGTTGAAGAACCCAAAGATGAAGTGATTGACCCCCGCTTCCTGGATGGCCACTCCTACCTCAAGTTTCTAGATGTTCTGTAGAGTGTTTTTGAGAGCTCCCTGATTTACCAAATTTTTTTCCATGAACTTTCCAACCACAAGAAGAGACATGTGATTTTCCAAAAAGTGTGTCTTCATTTCTTCGTGCCTAGATGGTCTCCTTTTCATTGTCCATCAAGGACAACCTATTCCAATGATTCACAAGTTCCGCATCCATAGAGCAGTACCAAAAACGATTTCGCAAATCTCCTAAAGACCAGCACCCTAGTGGACACCACGAACCTCGAACCCTTTCAAAGTAGCTTGGTAATGATTCGAAAAAATGCCTGGTGCGCAATGCCAACCCAGTCCAGCCACACACATAACATGCCAGGTCCAAAAAAGAAGTCACTCGACCAGAAAATACTTCATGGCCTCCTAGAGCCGTCCACCCAGAAGGGTATGCGGCCTTCACGAACAACCCTTCCCCTTGATAGGCTGCACCCAAGAAACCCGCACCACCACTCAGACTAGTTGTCGCGGATAAAACACCTCATAGCAGAAACATCGCAGCTTCACAACGCAACAAATGCTTCACGAAGGCACATCACATAGCAGACTCGTCCCGACGACCACGCCCGCAGGACACCGAATTCTTCACTGCACACACAAAGACTTCATGGAACAACTCCCCATGGTCGGAACTTCATGACATCCCCAATGTGATCCTTCAATGTGGTGAAGCAACGCGGCAGGTGCTTCGTGAATCCAGTCACAGCTTCGAAACAACCACTCGCACTTTCCCAACATGGGGAATCATCGCTGGAGGTGCTTCGCAATCAAACACATCGTGGTGGAACCTTCGCGAAGATGATGAACCGTGAAACCATCCACCAGACATCGCATGTCATCACTGAAACAGGTAAGAGAAAATGAAAAAGGTGAAAAGAAAACCTCGAACACTGGATTGAGTTTCAGAGCTCTGAGATCCAGGAATAGAAGATGGGGGAAGGTGAAAAGGGAGAAGAGATCCTTGAAACTGGAGTCAGTCATGGTGCAAGATTGCATAGATCTGAAAAGCCGAAGGGGTTTCAGAACTGGGATCTGGGATCGCCGGACTGCTCCCAGATCTAGCAGAAACGTAGAATTCCTGAAATGGAAGGGAAATCGAGACCCTGAGGAGAGGCTGGATCTGCGACTCAAGGAGATTCGAGTAGAAGAAGATGAATCCCGACTTCCTTCGAAGCACGAAACACGAGGTCCGGGTCCAGGAGAATGAAACCAGGGGCATAGGAGCAAAAAAACCCAACTGCGAATGGTCAGGGAGCGACACAAAAAGGAAATGTGAACCGATGTCACCAGAGTTGAGGAGGGGCGATGAGGCATAGAGTATATGTGGGAACATGGGAGGAGTAGGATCCACCATAAACTGGATGGATAGGGAGACTCAAAACCTAGGAAGCCTTAGGAGAGAGAAAATCTCAGGCAGGAGAGATTCTGATAGCACATTTGGAAATGAATTATATCAGGACAACAGATGGATAAAAAAATTGCAGTGAAGGTTGGATCCATTTAGCAACACATAAGGGAATCACATGGTTGATAAATAACTTATGACAATTATCATTGATGTGATATTCAGTAAGAAGTTGGTGAGAATGTGTTTCTGAAAATTTCTCCACCGAATAATGTTACGAGATTGAGATAGAAATGAAATTTGAGAGCTTGGTATTTTTTAGTGTTGAATATTTTTTATCAATTAGTGATGGTTTATTATCTCTTGGTGCTTTCACAGAACCCCTATCAAGTCCACGATTTGTTCCTTGTATCTCTCTAAATTAATTACATAACTAATTATTCACATGTACTAAAGTCGTACGCCATACTGCTAGATCATGGTATTTCTTATGAAGAGAAACCTTTAAATATTCTTGATCATAGAGTGTTTTTTTGAATCATGTCCACTAACTGGGTCAATGTTTTTTTATAAAACTAGAAATATGACGAAGATAAATTGGAACCATAGGATATTATGAGGTTGAAACATCATCATTTTTATCAGAGTGATAAATTTGATGGATAAAGTTCAATTTAAGTGTTGGGGGGGGGGGTGTTGAATATATCACATTAATTTTTTAAGAAATATATTTTTTCCCAAATTAATTTAATCTCTTCAATAGCGTGTGTCACGTGTAATATATTGTTTTAACAAATCTCAATAAACTTTTATATAAAAAATGGCAATTATAAACCAATCCTTAAAATTATGTCATGAAATAAATCCACCACATTTTTAAAATATTGCATAATTGTTTTATATAAGTAAATCATATTCTTAATAATTTGGAAATATTCTGGAATGTATTTATATAATCTCAAAAATAATATTTTTCTCAAAAAAAACTTAATTTAATTTTTTAAACATACTGAAAATATATTTTTCCACCACTAGAGAAGTTAATTAAGAAAATAATCAACATTTTATAAATATAATTTACAAATTTTATTTTAATTTTAGTTATTATAATTTTATGAAAGGATTATTTTTTCAATGTATAATAAATATTTTGTTTTATTGAAAATTCATTTATTTAAAATAATATAAAAGATCCATTTTATTTTAAGATAAATTTAAAAGTAAAATTAATTCTATTATTCTGTTATTATTCTAATTTAATTCGTTGGATTAATATTCAAGTTTATTTTTGCTATTAAAATATTCAATACATATGAAAATTTTATCTTTTGAAAATAGGTTTTTCATCATTAACATGAGATTAATTTTATTTTATAATTTTCTAAAGATATAAATTGAATTTTTAAAAATGGATTCTATATTTTTAATCACCACATAAAATATTAGATAATTATTTGAACCTTATTTTTTGATAAAATTACGTGTAAATATATTAATAATTTATATTTACAGTTACGGTTAAAATGAGTTTATCGGGGGTTAAACCAATGTTAAGGGTATATTTTCCTATAAAACATGTTTAAATGTTATTTTTTGACCATATTTAAACCTTATAATACACAAAATTTTAATGTATTGACACATGGTTGAATTTTTATTGTTATAGAGTTTATCATTGTGGTTCATTGGGAAAACATCAAAGTAGTTTAAAAAATTGTCAATCCCCACACTTTTAAATAGAAATCCCCGCTCCTCTCCTCTTGAAAATCGTAATAAAATATGGTATTGAAAATACCTACCCAAATACATTCCATATTTCCCTCCCCATTCCCCAATGTCTGTAGTTTTATTTTTTAACCCTCACATGGAGACTATTGGTACTAACCTATAGAGGTTGTTTGAAGAAGAGGTATAATTATTAACCGAGCATTTTTGTTTTATAACATCTTTCACCTCATTAATATTTTATGTAAATATTATTACTTAATAAAGTAATTTTTTTTTCATATGATGAGATTTTATTATGTTATTGTAATTACCCATATACATCTCCTCTTCTATAAAATGTGAAATGGAAATATTGTCTGTGTGTACGGTGGACTAGGCCTTGTGAACTGTAGTCAATCTATATCAATAACCACCTATCCCTTTTTGGATTTAGTGAATGATTTAACATTTTTATATGATAATTATTAAATAATTAGACTTATTTACTTATAATATCACATATACCTACTTAACTACATATCTTTTTGAACAAGATATTATCGGTCATGCATGTATGGGGACTACCTCTTATACGAAGCGATGCTATATATTTTCATTTAATATTATAATGTAATGTTGTAATAATATATATAATGAATATATATGATATATAAGGTATAATACTGACTATAAATATGTGAATTAATATTTACCTATATTTTCTTTTATCTTTTGAGGAAATGGACACACCATTTATCACTACGTATGAATTTCCATCTCCATCAACAATGTAATTCATTTTAAATATCTATATTTAATGGGTCTGACTAAATAAATATTTAAGGAATATATATGAGATTTATATCATGTTTAAAATTATGGATAATATTAGTAAATTATTAATTTAAATGGAGAAAACATTTAAAACCAAAACAAAACATGAAAGATGAAACATATATTTCCCAAAACATTTTATTAACCTATAATTATTATTAAATTGGTAATAAAGGAGTTATAAATGTGTGTGGAGGACTTTTAGACTTGGGGTAAGGTATTTCTAGTATCTCCTTTTTTAAGTATATATGTTTAATATTCACCACTCGGTTATTTTGTGTTGTGTATATATTTGCCATTTGAAATTTTATATCATGATTCAACTTATTTTAATGACATGTGTTTTTTTCATATGATGATTTTAGTTATTTTATGTTTTTATTTGAAATTTCCAATGTTTGGAATAATTTGTTTTCTTATTTTTATTTTAGTGGTATAGATTCCATCTTTAACACATGTTTCTTTTTCATGGTTTATATAATTATTGTGAATATAGTTATGATCCTTATCATGATAATTATTTTTAAACATATTAAACTATGATTTATTCACTCATGGATAATATGATTCAAAATATACAAAGGTGGTAATGGTTTAATTTTACAATGACATTTTTTATCAGGATTATTTATTATGATGTTTCTAATGATTAAATCCTATGATCTATCTATCATGAAACCCTTGAATTTTCATCCCTTATGGTTTTTATAATAAATATTTTATTTTAATATTCCTCTTAGAACATAATTAATACTAAAAAAAATTTGTTTAAGTAAAATATTTTTATTTTACTTTTTTTTTCGGGTACCATGTTTCTTCTATATTCAGGATTTATAAAATAATTAATAATGTTTATAATATTATCTAATGATGTTTCAATATAATTTATTAAATTGTTATACTTTAAATAAATGGTATAAAAGAAATATTCATATCATTTTCCCAATGTGGAATTTTTTTATTGTATTGATAATGTGAATAGAACCATTGTTCTAAAATTTACTGCTTGAATAGAGGATTCCACTATCATGAGAACCAAATTATTTGAAACATAATTTACATATCATTAAGTATACTTTAAATGAAAATGATGGACATAATATTTTCAATATATTTAAATTTTAAGGAAGTGATTTTGAAATCAAAAGGATACTTTCCTCAATAATTAAAAATATGTTTTGATGAATTTATATTCATGAATGACTATAAATTTTATTGTTTCATATGTTTTCAAGGGATATGATCCTATGGTACAATTATTATTCTTTCTATGGATGTTTTATGATTTTGATTAATATTGGAGTTTGAAACCCTATATTTTCCATGGGTAATTCAATGATGGATTTATTTAAGGTTTATGAAACATGATTGTCTTTCATGGGTAATGATATATTAATATGCCGAATCTTAAATAATTTTATAGAAAAAAATTATAGATTATTTTATGGGGGAGATCTATATCTCCATTCAATGCATTGGGTAATATTTTATATAACATGATATAATTATAGTTTTCACATTGATGTGGATGATACTCATTTGTAAATGAGCAAATGTGCATCCTCCACTATAGGAAACAATTCAAAGTGATTGAACCACTATATAATGTAGGTGATGATATATTATACATTATGTTATTGGATAGAGGTCAGGATTTATAATCCAGTAAGATTAAACAGTCACGATAGTTGACCATGAAACTTGAAATGTGTTCTATACTTATGTTGGTGAATTAATTATATGAACTGAATATATGGTTCATGATTTATTTAAAATGATTTCTAACTCTTATCTAGAATTTCTTAGAAATAAAAATGTTTTCTTCCATGAATGATGTTTATGATAATTTATATATAGAGTATTAATGTTGCGGGTTTTTCTCATGATCTCATACCCTTATTCGTATCATTTCAAATTTTGATTATCGTAAATTTTTATCTCCCTTGTTCTTCATTATTGTTCATATGATCTTGCTAATTCTAATGTTTCATTTACCTATGTTATAATGAATGATATTATGTAACGTTAGTCTATAAAGAGTACTATATTAAGATATATTTTTGGGGGACATTGAATATCATTTGTGAAATAAAATGATTTTTATATATTCTCTAAATAAAGTAAACCTATATAATCCATAGGTGTGTAATTGTGAATTGTATAGAATATTCATATAAAAAAGTAATATTTTTTCCAAAAATTATGGATTTATATATTAATTTATTAGGAAGATACTTGTATATAAACCACTCCCTATAATCATGAGAATAAAAATTATGAATTCTTTCCTTATGTTTTATGATCAATTGAGAACACTTGTACATGTACACAATTTTAATGAAACATGTGGTGACAGAATTATATATCCCTCCAGTGCATTGGATAATGTGTTTATCTAATGATAAACCTTGTATGGTGGACATTATTTGATACTAATAACAGAAAATTATAATGTCTTGGTGGCTAGTTCTCATATATGTTTATTATGTCATGTAATATATTCTTTACATCTCCCACCATTACCATTTTATTATCATCCTATACATTGATTTTATGGTAACATTTAAGATTAAATCCCCTCTCATAATACATTCATATGCCTCTTGACTCACATGTAATTTTTTCATTATGTAATTATTTGATCATACAATTATAGGGAACAATATATCCCATCATTCTAATGTATCACCATTGGTTATTCCATGTCATTTTAGAAGTAAAATATAATTTTAATGGAATGTTATAGTGTTTTTTTGGAAATTATTTTTTACCCAAGTTTCATGTTTTTATTCTATGTATATAATTTCCCAAATACACTAGGCCTAATGTCTCACTAGGACTATATTTTTTGTACCTCTTTTAACTAAATCATGAATTAAGGTATATTAAAATATGAGATTTCAAATTGTTCACCAATTGAGTATGATTATTAGGATGGTGGATGAGGGGTTGTGAGAATTTATATCTATCAGTTATGATGAGATGATAAATATCCCTTTTTGTAGAGGGGGAATTGGAATTTGATAATGTGTGATGGAATAGTTTTTCAAGGGAGTTATTCAAAAATAGGAATGGTTAGGATCTTTTAGCATGATTTTTCATGTGAAGAACACATGTTTTGATGATACCTATTAAGGTTTTTATCTGGGGGAAACATTTGGTGAGTTATATGTTAGGGGAGTGAAACATTAGTAATTGATTTTGTGAACCTCGTTATATATAGAATTTATTAAATGTCAAGGGTGATGTTAAAAATAACCAATCCTATGTTCATATTGACATTTTGTGATGATGTTTGGATGTGATTGGGATAGTCATGATATTCATTCTGGGACGTGATTGATAGATCATAGACATAGTGGATTGACCATATAATGTGTAGGGTCATGGTGTAATGATTATGGTCGTTAGATAATTGAGGAGGCAACGGGTTCATAGGAGTAGGTCAACCAAAAATATCTTACCCATGTTAAATATGAGTGTTTACATTTTTAATATACTTTTAGTGGTGTAATACTATTTTTTTCTAGTGTGTGATGGTGTTGATGTTAACAAAGGGTGACTCACATAAGAGATGTGTCATTGCTCAAGAAATATCATAATGGTGGTTGTGGTTATCCAGTGATTTAAACATTGTAAAGAAACAAGATTTAGGATTGGGAATTTTTAAGGTTGAAATAAATGATCTAATGACGCCACAATTTATTAAAATAATTGTAATTTAGTGATTAGGAGTTGTGCTGATAGGTTTATTTGAGAGTTTTTAGGAATTTTCATCTAGAGGTGGATTAACTAATATTTTCCATGAGTTTATATATGGGGCTGAGAACTATTATTTTAGTATTATTTGAAATAGAGGATGTGTTTACTAAATCATTTTTGGGTTTTCGAGGATATGTTAATGTGAATGGGAATTCTATTTTGATAGTGGAGGATCATCTAATTCAATAAAAAATTAGAGGCCAGGAACCTATGTAAATAATTTATAGGTGACACCATAATTCCAAAATATAGACCAATATTAAAGAGAATAATCTATGCTCATTAATCGTATTTAGGATCATGGTATTTGGTTTAACTTAATGATGAGCCTTATGCTTCGACTTATTCCATTGAAGATCATTCGAAATTTTGAGATGGAACTCGATGAGTGAATCATGGGTTGATGATCGACATGTGTCCAACATGTTGGTTAAAACATTGATCAGATTTCTTTAGGATAATAAGAGTTTTATAGGGGTTTTTGTAAAATTTTCCCCTATTAGAGTTTATAAATTCCAATGTAAATTAAATTTTTGAGTTGAAATAATTTTCATTTTGAAAATAGAGATTCATATCTACAATATAAGAGTTTGAGAGGATTGAGTTAATTTTTTTATAAACATTGTGCCTTGAGTAGTTACTATGGTAAATATGTGAGTCTCTATAGAATCATGTGTAACTAGTAATGTTTATATAGGATTTCTTCTTAAAGAGTATTATTTGAGATAAAACATGGGAAAACCAAAGAATTAGAATATTTTGAGTTCAATTTTATTTTTCATGGATGTTGGGAGTCATTAGAACATGGATAAGTGTTTACCATATATGTTAAAATGGAAATTATTAAATACCTTCATAGAACATGGGATGGATGAAAATTTTCCCTGTGTTTTCAAAACAATTTATTGAAATTTTATAGAACATAGTAGTAAAAATTTTAATAGATGGTGCATAGTTTTCTAAACCATGCATCATATCATTAATTTAAGGGACTACATTGATAGTTAATTACACTTGTTTGTGAACATTTCTCAATACAATGTGTATAAACCATGTGGTTCATTAAAATGGTGAATTATGGTTTTTATATTTCATTTTTTAAAAGAGAGGATCCATATTTCTCCTCCTCCTCCTCCTCAAACATGACCCTACCGATGCCCCTCACACCATCCACCATTGTTTTTATGGGAATTTTGGTGACTTTGGTGTGATCTATAATCATTTAAAGATATATTTATCCTCCCCACCCAATATGGATTTACAAATATGTATTTATTAGATATTTCATTCTCTATTTAATATTTTTGTTCTAATTCCTCTAAATAATGGTATAATTAGCTAATTAAGATTGTGCATTCACTCTATCTTGTGAGAGAATAACATGAGATATAATCTAAACATAGTTTCTCAATAACTCATTGAGTTATTTCACCATTTTATTTTATATAAGGATTTAAGAATAATTTTAAATAATTTTATATGTAATAGGATTGGATTCATAGGAATTTTATCCAGAATGGGGTTGGGAGTACATTATAGACATCATGCGTGCATTTTGTTCCGATTTTGGTGTTATGTGATTGTACGCTTAAATTTCATGCATTAATCATTGTGAAACTATTTATTAAATTAATAAAAATTCATAATATTAATTTATTAGTTTATTATTTAAAACATTTTCATTGGTTAGGGGATCGAGTGTTTTGGTAATGTTTATCAGAGTTGGATTGGTCATGATGAGGATGGCTTGGTGATGATAATAGGAAAATGGATTGGAATGCATGTAGGTGACCCCTTTCATATACTGGTAAGATATTTTTGAGAATTAATTTTAGATCTTATTTTTATAGTCTTACCGCAATGTATGATCTACTATTTTTATTTTATAAATTGATTAATTTTAAAAAAAATCATTGAAATAGAAAATGTTCTTACATGCATTTCATACCCTTTTACACTGGTTATCATCCCTTGTTCATCAGCGAAAAATTATTTTATTATATTTATGTACTGTGAGCCTTGAAGAGTCCATTTATGGGTGTAATTATATTGAATAAGCAATGTATATTTTAGTATAGGTGCATTTACGACATCATTGTAGTGGAATTTAAAATTATTTGAATGAGGGTCCCTATTATTATATAGTGGATCTATGAGGTACCATTATGTTGTTTAGAATGTTTTATGATCACGTGTTCAGAATTCTGCCACTAATGAGACTGAGAATAAATATGTTATTAGGACCTATAGAGATGGATGGATATGTTGTGTCAGTACATCGACCTAGATATCAATTTTTAATAGAGAAAGGGATTTCATCCTCTAATGAGTGTTATTCCAATCAGGTTTACTATATGATATTAGTGAGGCCTGGTAATGTTCATGATACAAATGACGTTCATATTAATACTGAGAGGGTGATGATACATCAATTGAGAGAAATTGGATCTCAAGGACCATGATTGGCTTCCATGTTTGATGAGATCCAAATAACCCTTGGGGGAACCACAATTATATGTTGTCATAAGTGAGATGGTGTTCATGGTATATGGGAAGTGGTGACTATGGGGGTCCCCATAAAAAATGAATCAATCACCAAAGTCTACTATGATTGTGATAAAGGTAGGTCACGCACTACATTCATTGACCTTGATTATTGATAGTATAATAGGTATTTTCCCTCCTTATTGAGATATTATGTGAGAAAATATTACCCTCCAAGATTTATTAACATATAAGGGATGTATTGTATATTCTTATTATATAAATGTGTTGGGGAGGCATTCCAATATATATATTTTTTTACTATAAAATACACTAACAAGGAGACAGGAATAAAGCCTATATAATAAAGGTTATTCCTTGGTTTTTTTCTCATGGATAAATGGTGGGATAGCCCCAGGAATTTATCTCATGTATATAGGGTGGTTCATCACCTGGTTTTTTGATCTTTTGTGCATTATGTGGGTAACCCATAGATGATTTTATAATTTATACTAGGTGGGTCTACCCTCAGGTTCTTATATCATGTTTATTGTGTGGGACAATGCTATGGAAGAGTCCCCCTATGTGTTTTCTTATAGTTGAAGAAATTTTACATTATTCTTAAAGACACATTGATGGTGGAAAAAGAAGTTTGTTTCAACATGAGGATCCTTTATAGAACCCATGGATAAATATTTTCTTACTATTTTTGCTTCTTCAAAATTTTTGAGAATATCCCATGTGCACACATGAATTTACAGGTAGTTTATGGGACTATGTAATAGGTTACCAACTTAGTTGTAATCATACCCTACACAAGGAGTGATGAAATTTTGATTCCTCAGCATCCCTTAATATTTAAAATCGTTGGTTGGGGAAAGGTCCAGAGTATCATGGGTGAGTGGGATATCTTGGACTCTATTGGAAGATCAGGACGAGGAGATACATGGGGATAAAGTTTACCATCATGTATTTTAGTTTTTTCTTTTATTTTTTAGGTGATTGGATATATCAATGATCAATCATTATGTATTATTATTTTCATAAAAAATTCATTTGATTATAATTGAAATGTTTATTACTTGTACATTATCAATTAATTTACTATATTGGATGATATTTGGTTTTTTTTATTTTTTATTGAACATTATGATATAGATTAGAGTTTCTCCATTGTAATACCCTAGACTCCCATTATTAATTGGAACCCTATGGAATACAAGGAGGTGCACCAGGGGGCCTAGTATCCCCCAATACATTTACTACTCATAGTGATTCTATATATGGCATTGCATTTCTCATAAGTCGTGATGCAATAAAAAATACCATATATCAATGAATTTTCATCAAAATTTTCTTTTGAAATAATTGAGTTCATATAATTCTATCTTAAAACATGATCATGTAATACATTTAAATGGATAGAGTCTTCCATTTATCCATGTATGAGACTATGTATCCTAAAATATGACCCAATAGACATGTATTGAAGTTTATTAATTAAAAGGATCAAGATCCATACGTGGTATATTTAAGCCATATTGATATTAGGATAAACAATGTCCACTAACAATTAAATATTTTTATTTGGGAGATCAATGCATGAATTATCATCTGGTCTATGATAGTCTAAACCAAAAAAATTATGCGAGTCAAAGAGTCTATCAAAAACCCTATATCCCAAGGATCATGATCTCCTAGAAATCCCAAGAGGCCTCCATTATCAAAATGCATACAAACTTTTCATGCATTGTCTATAATATCCAAATGCATGGGAACTTGGATCCCATTATATGAAATAAAAAACTAGTGATGATTGAGAGAGAAGTTTCCTTATATCATGGTTCAATTATATCTCTTAACATAGCCTCTAAATCAACATTTCATTTATTAGTGACAAATATATAGAGGTGTAGTTACAAGAATGGGCTCATCATGACCCTACCTCATCACACACTCAAACAATTAGTGGTAGGAACCCTTTATTTTAAAGGGTGATCCCATAGGGATTAGAGAATGTATTCATAAGATTACATGGAATGGAAAAGAATGATCATATCTGACAATTATATGATGCAAAAACCATATTTTATTACCCATTAAATATTGAATTAGGGATTCCTTTTACTAATTTGTCATTAGAGTACTTTTCAATGGAAAAGATACATGTTATACAAGAATTGGATACCCATTTCATATAAATAAAATTAGTAAATCAATAACATAATTTCTCAAAGTCCATAAACTAGACCTCACATTAATTCTTACACATAATATTGTTGGTAGTACTTGACCTCATTCATACCACATAGACACGACCTTACCTATAGCAACTCGACCCTAGTTTCATGATGCTAGTTCCTTAATTCCATACTTTTTCATGATGAAAATAATGTCTTATCCCAAACTATGGAATATTTTAGAATTTTTGGAAAACCACATACATATATAATTTCATCATTACATGTTGAAATAAAAAACAATATAAAAATTCCTTTGAGAACATCAATAACTCATTGGTTATTCCTGTATGTCAATCATAATATACCTATTCATGTACTTGAAAAATGAAACATGTGAAAGGGGTGATAAAAATTTCTCATTAAGGGTAACCAATAGAACAGAAGTTATCATATACATAATCATTAGGTATGGTGGATAACTAAAAACATGTGCCTTTAAAAAAACATGAACACATAATGTCAGGAATAAGATATGAACAAATAATGCCTTAATATAGTGTAATCATGGGTATTATTCTAGAAAAATTACCAAATGAACATTAAATTACTAGTTTCATAATTAGGGAATTAAAAATTCCGGATATCATAACCATACCTTAAATGCCTTGTGCCAAGACCATTAACAACCATTTTTTCAAGGACTTGGGCCAAGACTGTAGTTTTTTTCATGAGACCTAATGATGCATCAAGAAGATATAGTGGGCCCCACAGATAACTTTCTAAGACCAATAAATTACTAATATGAATGGGGATAAACATTAGCTACATATACACTCATATTGAATCTAACATATGATATGTAATTAACTTTCCCGAACATGAAGCATAAACTATAACCATTTGGAGTAATTCATGAATGGTTTTAAGATTGCACATCCACTTTCAAAATAATAAAAAATCCTTCAATTAAATATGGTATATTAAACAATAAATGATTAATCCCAAAAATAAATAATAATCAATATGAATATTGAAATAGATGAATACACTATTATAAAATCATTGAGTAGTTCTTGAGATAAATACTCTTTTAAATTGAAAGGAAGAGTTATTCTTGAAAAATAATTGTATAAAACTAGAGGTGAAGTAAGATATTATTTTCCAAATAAAATGAGTGATTTTATAAAGGTAATGGTTTCCAAAAACAGATTATAGTGTCCCCTTGAAAATTGGTATGAATTTGAGAAATTCCAATGAATCGAGCATGTATTTGGGATGAATTTTTGAAATATCCATATAACTCCCCATAAATGAAATTATGATAATGGTTGGTACAAATATATAGTAAGAGTACACATAATTTATTAGGATTAAATATGAACAAATAATAATTTAATCGAGGTATGTAGTGATTAAGAGTAACCCGAATGAAAATTGAGGTTCAAGTAGAAAACCCTTACCTTAAGTCTGAGAGTGTTCTTCACATGATCCAAGTGTCCTGGATAACCAAATTAATTTCATTAATTAATCCTTCCAGAACCTATTATTTATTTAATTTAATTAATATATCCTTATTATGTTCATTTAAGACCTTCTTGCTAGGTTTAAGAGGTTCAATTTTATTATTTAGGAGGATTTTCTACCTCAGTATATATGACTAATTTACTTATATAGATGTAAGGATAAACATGTAAGATGAGAATATTTTTCTAGAATAGAAGTTGTATTATATTTTTTAACATTAATATAGTTAGGTGGTTATAAAATTCATTTGGGTATTGGGACTAAATTTGAATCATTATATAAATCTTTAATGATAATTGTTTGTGTTAATAGGCGGTTTTTTGTTCAAAATGACCTCATTTTGATTTATAAATTCATATCATGTGTAAAAAAAATATCGGACCTTAAATAAATTATAATACATATATTATAGTCTATTTAAACTATTAAAATGATTTCATGCCCATAAGTGAAGATGGTAATAGAAATTGAAAACCAGGCATCCTTGATGTGATAAATTAGCACATCCAAAATGGTGTTTTTATTTTTAGTATAAAAGAAGGTGAAAGGAGAGATGATGAATAATTACTCCCTTATCTAGAAAACATTCCATTACATGTACGGTACTGGAGTTATCATAACATTTTGGTTAAAGTTGGTGAAAAAATAAAAAGAAAAGAAAGGATCTGAAAATAATTGAAATGAAATGAGGAATATACCTCTTAAAGTTATTTTCCTTGAGAGCCTCATTAGTGGATAGGTTTTGTACTTATATGAGAAAAAGGGATGTTGGCTGTGGGGTGGGGGGGGGGGGGGTCTTGGTAGGATATTTGAGAAGAATTTATGCATTAAAAATTCTTGAGATTAGTGAAGAGAAGAGGTTGTGAGGGGGGTTTTATTGTGGATGAGATTGGTGATTTTGAAATATCATATTCATTAATTTGTTATTTCCCTCAAGAAGACCAATAGAGTGGATTCATGTTACCCATAATAGTAATAAGTGATTTTTTTGAGCCATGTGTGATTACATCATCCATGATTCTAGGAAAAGTGGGTTTAACTGATAATATATATATATACAGTAAATTACCATATTTTACTATTCATAAACAATTGAGTGCTTCTGAAAAATCCCAAAAATTTACCCAAACCATTTTTTGACATGTAGAATTCAAAAAATGAACTCCATTTTTTGAAAATAATTTTACAAATATGAAAAATTTAATTATTAAATAAAATCATGATGTGATCGAAAAATAAGATTTTTAAATCTATAATTTATTTTATATCACTTTGAAATATTAATCAAGGTCTCATTATCTTATAACCTTAAGAGAATAAAAAATATTATTATTTACTATTCATATGGGTCATATTACTAATTAAATTACTATTCATAAGGGTATGTTACTATTCATCAAAATTATGTTTGTCTTTTCAGACTCTAAATATATTACTGAATGTTACCATGTATGTAAGTTATTTGAAATTCAAAACACATAGGGTGAAAATTTATGTATATTGACTAGGTTATAACAAAGTGGTGTTTTTTAGAGATTCAGTGATTCATGAATTAAATATTAAATCTATTTATAAATCCTTGGGGTGTCACATTCTCCCTCACAAAAATTTTAAACTCAAAATTACCATAATGTTACCTCACAAAAATATTTGTGTGGTGCATCATCATAACCTCCTTAGAATCTCATGGTGCTTCTCCAATTATTTTATTTCTCAAAAGTACCATTAAAACTCATTTATTCAGATTTCTCAACATCTTTTCCTTTTTTTCTAGAATCTAAATAGGATCTTCATGGTAAGATAAGTCGAGCTCTAATTCTACACCATTATAAGAGAGGATATGTGTTTGGTCTTGCATGTACTTTCTCCACAATGAGACATGAAACAAATTGTGTACATCAGAGAGTCTAATCATCACTTCCAAATGATAATTCGTATCTCCAACTCTCTCCAGAATTTAAAAAGGTATAATGTACTTAGGGCTCAGTTTCCTTTCCTTCCCAAACCACAAAACACCCTTCCTTAGAGTTACCTTTAAGAAAAGAATATCTCCCACTAGAAATAAAAAATAATTCCCAAAATTATCGTCAAATCACTTTTTACTACATTGATCCGCTTTGATATGGGTTTTAATAGTCCTTATAATCATTGTTGTTTCCTCCACAAGCTCTGGACCCACTACATTCCATTCAACAAATTCATCCCAACATGTTGGTGTATGACATATCTTTACCTACAATGCTTCATATGGTTCTATTTGAATGCATGAATGAAAACTGTTGTTGTATTAAAACTCCACCAAATGTATATAGTGATACCACATACCTTGAAAATCATGTCAGCAAGATCTGAACAAGTCTTCTAATCTTTGGATCATCCTTTCAGATTTCCCATAAATTAGAGGTCGATAAGAATTACTAAAATGAATCTCCATATCCAAATCATTATAAATACTTTTCCTTAATTTTTATGAAAATCATGAATTGTGATCAGACACTATTGAAAGGGATTCTCTATAAAGTCTTTAAACCTCAATGATATAGAGCTGTAGAAGGCTCTCTAGTGGAAAATCCCCCTTATAGCGAGAAAATGTGGAGATCTCATAAGTGAATCTATAATTACCCAGATTTCATTATTATTTGTGGTAGTTTTGGGAACTCCAGTGACAATATCCATGATGATGTCATGCCATTTCCATGTTGGAATAGGTAGAGGTTTCATGCCACCTCTTGGTCGTTCTTATTAGACCGTCAGTTTTTGACATACTAAACATCTTGATACATAATCACTAATTTCCCACATTGTGTCGTCCCACCAGAAATATTCCTTCAAATATTTATACATTTTAGTGCTACCATGGTTTATAGAGAAATTTGAACTATAGACATCATCCAAAAACTTTCTTTTTAGCTTTTGAATAACTGAAACACATATCCTCTTACCAATTTTTAGAATTCAATATTCATATATGAAGTATTGAATCTTTACATCATCTACAACAGTAATTTTGTTTTGAATGTTCTATTCATTTGGTTGATAGCTTTTAATTCTTTCCAATACTTATGGTTGGGAAAGAAATTGAAAAATAAATGATGTTTCACATTCATTGAAAATTACCATGTCAATCCATACTTGATCCATGAACACATGTTCCCTTTCAATCAATTTTTTTAAAACACCATGATCCTTCCGGATCAATGCATCAGTGACCTTATTTTCCCCACCTTGGTGTTAGTGTATGGAACAATCACAATCCTTGAGTATCTTGATCTGTTTCCTTTTCCTCATGTTGAGTACTTTTTGTGGGAATATATATTTCAAACTCTTTTGATCCTATTACATCTGACATATTTCACCATAGAGATACTGTCTCTATATTTGTAGGGAAAATATCACATCAGATAACTCAAGATCAATTGTATGATAGTTTTTTTTCATGAATTCTTAACAACCTTGATGCATTGGCAATAACCCTATCATTATTCATAAGGACATACCTATGTGCTATCTATTATGCATTTCTATAGATAAAAAACCCATCAATCCCTGATGGTAAACTTAGGATCGGTAAATTCACTAATATCATGTTTAATTACTTGAAATATTCCTTACATTCATTTCTTCATTCAAATAAAAACCATTATAAATATTCTTTGTTAATGGGTAGGCTAAATGAGAGATTTTATGAATTAAACACTGATAAAAACCTACTAAACCTTTAAAATTATGTAGCTCAATTATGTTCGTTGGTGTAGCACATTCATGAATAGCGTTTTTCTTCTCTATATCAACAGATATTCCTTCCTTATAGGCAACATTTCCATGAAAATAAACGTATTGAATTAAAAATTCACACTTCCTAAACTTCCCATATATTTCATTTCTTCTCAGTGTCTTTTGAATAATGTTCAAGTGAATTTCCTAATAATTTTGGGTTTTGGAGTATACCAAGATATCATCAATAAAAACCACAACAATGTCATAAAAATATTCCTTTAAAAATTTATTCGTTATATCCATGAAGAAAAGGTGTTTATTAGTCAGTCCAAAAGGCATTACGACAAACTCATTATGCCCATACGTGGTTCGAAATTCCGTTTTTGTAATATATTACTTCCTCACACACAACTGATAATATCTAGACAAAAATTAAGTCTTTTAAAAATTTTACGCTCCATGAAGTTGATCAAATAAATCATCACTATGAGTTAAGTGATATATTTTCTTGATTGTAATATCATTGATCTCCCTGTAGTCAACACACAACCTCATAAACCCATCATTATTTTTAAAGAAATTAACACGGTCTCCCCATGGAGAAATACTAGGGAGAATAAATATTTTATCAATCAATTCCTATAGTTTTTTCATCAGTTATAGTAATTAAAAAGTGGCCATTATATAAAGAGTCTTTTATATAGGTCTTGAACCATGAATTAAATCAATAGAGGACTCAAATTCCTGCTCTAGAGTATGTACATGTAAATATTCTAGAAACACATCAACATATTCATGCACAATAGGTACTTAATCTATTTAAAAATTCCTTTACTCTACTGTAGATATTTAATTGTATTCCTAGACAATAATTGAATTCAGTACAGATACTAGGGGTGAATATTGATAAGAATTAGATGATGACATTTCTTCTTTAAAGACATGGGACTCTACATCATTCTCAAAAAATGTAACTTTTATCTTCTTGAAATATATTTTTGTATCGTAAATTGAAATCCAATCCATACTAAGGATTATACCCAAATCAATCATGGGTATGACAGTAAAATATGTAGATAATGTATTTTTATATTCCCCAATGGTGACTACCTGAAACTTCTTTGTGGCAGTGCTACTTCCCTTAGGAGATTTGACTGAAAAATACCTTATTAAATAAAATTTGAAATATCTTATTTTCATAGAAAACTATAATGTTGTTAAATATTGTGATGATCCAAAATCCAAAAAATAATTGGTCATATTTGAGGAAACAATTAGAGTAGCTACCACCACATCATTAGAAACATCAATATCAGTAGGTGTGGTGGTATAGGCGTAGCATTGCTCCCATGGCCTTCTTTGGGGAACATTTTCTTGATTAATAGAAAGATAATTTACATAATGTCCCCTACCCTTCCAATTGTATCATTCAACAATGGTATATTCTTTTTTCCCCTTAAAATACTAGTTTAGGTGGCCTTTTTCTCCACACTTGTAATTAACATGTATACCCTTCAAGCAAGTTCCATGATATCTCTTACCATAATTATCACATGGTGGAAGGAAAACTCTTCCATTTTCCCCACTTACTTATTTCCTTTACTAGAGATTTCAGTAGTACTCTTCTTATGATTATTTACATTACATTCATAAGCCTTATAGAAATCCTTTTCTGTCGTGATATCACATGAGTCTATATCTTGATATAATGAGAAACATCGGGAGACTATATCCATTTAGAGGAATGGTTTTAAACCATAAATTAATAAATTATTCATTCTTATTTGATTAATTTTTTAGTCCTTAACATGCTTTACAAACCTTGTGAAGTTATCTTCATACTTAGAAACTTTCTCATCATCTTTTTTCACTAGATTTAGAGACTAGATTTCCAAATATTCTCAATGTTCCAAAGGGAAGTATTTTTATAAGAATATTTCCTTAAAATCAATCCATTGCATTTCATCCATTTATTCCTACTTCTTTGTGTTTTCAATAAAACACTACCACTAATCCATATCTCTCGATTGATGATAAAATACATTAAAAACCTCTTTGCTTTAGTTACATCCCATGGTGAGAAATATCTTCTCTAATAAACTTATCCACTACCCCTCTATGAATTGGTTTATAGTCCCATTAAATTTTGGAGGTTGTTGTCACATAAAGTGGTCTAATATATCTCCTCCATAATGTGGATATAGATTCTCCATACAGATAAAGTTTTTTTTTCATAACCTAAGTCAACTGTCTGACTATAGTTATAAGCTGCTTAGTACTCATCACAACACTAGATCCAAAAACATTATCTTTCATCAGAGGGATATCCTTAAATGGACACACATGTTCATGTGATTTCCATTCCTTCCACTAGGCTCAATTTATATATAATTTCAATTACTAGATTATGTTATGAATCATAATGTATAATCTCAACATAGAAAAATACTTAGCATAAATTGAAATCCTATACATATCCAATCTCATAATCATTAACATGGTTTATTTGAAGAAAAATCTACATTTAATTCCTTCATAATGGGTTATAAATAAGCTATGAAATATTCTAAGTATATCCATCTGGAGTTCCAAAACATAGTCATTTACTAGGATACCATGGGTCAAGCTTGAAACTCATTGTCAGAGTCGTTACTCCTAGGTACATCTTTGCATGAACCATGTCTACTTGTAGTATCCAGATATGATTTTATTTTATAGAAATATCATCATAATATATTCCTTACCAAATTTCTAGGAAGTTCTTATATTTTTATCCTCAATTTCAATCATATGGTTTTGTTCTCTAATCTATATTTTCTCAACCTAGTTTCCAAGTTTACTATTAATCTTCCTATGATACCAACTATAAAGTCCCGAACCCAGTTTGTCAGATCCAGTGCCCTAATTAATTACATAGGAATTGTTACATGAAAGTTGAATCATTTAGGAACAAATAGTTTAGTTGTTTTGGAAATCTTGATACACACATAAGTTCAACATTAAACCTTGAAAGGAAAAAAATATAAATTCTTTTAACAACATCCATAACTCATTGGTTATCCTTGTATGTCATTCATAATATACCACTTCATGTCCTAGAAAAATGAATCATAAGAAATGGGTGAGATCAAATGGTTAGTAAGGGTACACAATATAGGAGAGTTTATCTTAAACATAAACATTAGGAATAGTGAATAACTAAAAACACATGCCCTTAAAAAGTATACATGAACACATTATGGTAGAAATAAGAGTTGAATAAATAATTCCATAATAAAGTATAATAATTGGTATTCAACTAATCGAATAATTACATGAACTTTAAATTACTAGTTTAATAACTAGAGAATGAATAATGTCAAACATCATAACCAAACCATCAAGGCCTCGTGGAAAGACCATAAATAACAATTTTGTCAAGGCCTTATCCCAAGACCATAGTTTGTCTCATGACACCTATCGATGCATCGACAGTTATAGCAGGCCCCAACCATTACATATTAATTATAATTCATTACTCATATGAATGGGGATAAACATAAGAAACAAATACATTCATATTGAAACTATTTTAGGAAATGTAAATAACATTCTCTAAACGTGAAGCATAAACACTAACCATTAAGAGTAAATGATTATTGTTTTTAAGATAGCACAACCATACTAAAGATAATAAAAAACCATTCAATTAAATATAATAGATGATATAATAAAATATTAATCCAAATAATACACTAGAATAAACAATAGTGTTGAGATAGATGAAGGTGCTCTTATAAATTCGTCGAGTAACTATTGATATAAGTACTCTTTTACTTTGACCAGAGGAGTTATTTTGAAAATATCATTGTATAAAAACATAAGTGAATTAGGATAGTATTTTAATAATAAAATGATTGATTTTAAAAAGATAATAGTTGATAAAATTAGATTATATAGTCTCCATTAAAATAGATAATTATTTGAGAAATTCCCTTGACTCGGGATTGTATTTCGGGAAGCATTTTTGAAATATCCATATAACTACCTTCCTCCCATCTCATCCCTCTTCTCTATATCTCAATGGTGGAGCTGTTGGGGCTCCTCTCAGTTTCCTCATCACATATCCTCCTCTGATTTTCCATGCTTCAGAGTCATCACATCCAGAACGTGGTAGATGGGACCTTGGATGCACTCGGTGGCCGCCACTGGGTTCTCATCTGGTTGGGATCATTGGAGTCAATTCGTGGTAGGGACACTATCTCCTTATCGAGTCCTTAAATGGTCACAGATGGAAACTTCAGGACCAATCAGAGACATATAATTCCCCTTTACATTTCTCTTCCAAATCCTTTGGCCAGTCTCAACTTCTTGGTTCATCATCAGCTGGTTCGACATTCAGATGCGGCATTGGAGAGGTATGTCATTGACCATCTAACTATTTCACAGACTAGCAGGGCCAATGGTGCTCTTTCGATGAATTTTCATTCAACATCCTCTGAAGAAAACATTACAGAGGTCTTTTCCTAGATGGTATCACCTGCTTTGGGTTCATCATCGTCGACTATTTCTTCTTCTATACTGGTGGTGATTTAGTACCAGATTTGTATCATTATTAGACCTACATCTCTACATTCTGGAGCTCTGGAAATGAAGCCCTTTTCATTGTTCAGTCTCCCAAATGTATCTGAACAAGCATCGTGTTTTTATTTTTTCCATGTTTCTTGCTTCTATAGTTTCTTTCCCTCTTGGATTCACATTTTTTCCTTCCTATTGCAGTGCTGGTTCTGGCGAGGAGGTTTCTTGGGGTTTTGGTTGTGGTGTGTTCATTTCACGGTGGCCTTGGTGGTCATTGATATTCAGCGACTGGTTATTAGATGATGGTGGGTTAGAAATGGTGGGCGATGTTGTTTTTTTTGCCAAATGAAAATCTATGTGATCTATTGTATCTGACACAATGGATGGCGAAAGGATGTGTTGGGCGACTTGACTATTTATGGTTCATGTCTACGTTTTTTGGTTGGGTCGTTCATGGACATGGTTTCTTAATTGTCTTATTTTTTGTTGTAGTTTTGGGTGTTTTGGTTTTTGGGTATGTCCGGTCCTATATTGGTTTCCTTGGATGACCATATTATGGTTCTTTGTTTTTGGTTCTCACATATCCTTAAAGTAATCTTATTTATAAAACCAACAAAATGTAATTTGAAATGGATTTTTGGGTAGAAAACACTCAACTTAAGTTCAATTGTGTTATTCACTTTTTCATAGTATCTTGGATAACAATATTAAATTCATTAATTAATCTAACCTAAACCCCTTCATTATTTAATTGATTTATTAAAGCCTTATAATGATAATTCCTGTTATTCTTGATGTGTTTAAGAGGATAAATTTTATTTTTTTGGAGTGTTTTCTTCCTTGGTATTTATGACCATTTTACTTATATACATGTCAGGATAAACATGTAAGATGATAATGGTTTTCTAGAATATAAAATTTATTTTATTTGGTAAAATAAAATATAATACATGGTTATAAATTTTATTTGGTTATTGTAAGTAAAGATGAATGATTATACAAAACATTAATGAAAATTGTTTGGGTTGATTGGTTGTTTTTTATTACAACAAACATTTTTTGATTTATAAATTAATATCATGTGTGATGAAAGATTAAAAAACAATACGTAAGTTATAATACATATATTATAACCTAGTTAAAACTATCTAAATGGATTCACGATAATAATTAAATATGTTAATAGAATCTGAAAACTAGTCGTCCTTGAATGTGATAAATTAACACACCTCAGATGCTGTTTTCATTTCTATTACAAAAGAAGAGGAAATGAGATATAATGATAAATTATTACATTATCATAAAAATATTATAGTACATGTAAGTTACTAGAGTTTTCATAACATTTGGATAAAAGGATGCGAGAAAAGAAGATGAAAATAAAGTAACTCAAAATAAAAGTAATGAAATGAGAAATTTATCTCTTGAAGTTATCATCCTTAAAAAGCCACTTTAGGGGAGATTTTTGGGACTTTTTATCTGAATTATGGCTTCTAGACCCAGGGGAGGATCTTGGGAGAATAATTTAGGTTAATTTAGTTATGTCACAATGCTTATGAGGAGTAAAGAAAAGAAGGAGTGGGGGGGGGGGTTTATAGTTGTGGTGAGGTGTGATTTTAGAATATCATATTCATTATTTTATTATTTCTCTCAAGAAAACCAATAGTGTTGATTCATCTGAAAAATAATAGTAATAAGTGCATTTTAGTTCATAAAAATATTTCTCACATCATCTATGATGCTAGTAATAGTGAATTTAATTGATAATGTACATATACAGTAAACTATCATATTTTACTATTCATCAAAAAATTCGATTATTTCGGAAAAATCAAAAAAAATATGCCAAATCATTTTTTGAAATGGAGAATTAAAAAATGAACTTATTTTTTTGAAAACAATTTTATAAATATATTTAAATTAATTTTTAAATAAAATCATAATTTGATCAATTTTTTTTTAAACTATATTTTGTTTTATATCACCTTGAAAAATTAATCAAGATATCATTTTCTTATAACCTTAAGACAATAAAATAAAAATATGATTTACTATTCATAATATTCTTATTACTCTTTATATTACTACTCTTAAGGGTATGTTACTATACAGAAAAAATAAGGTTTGTCTTATCAGACTCTAAATATCCTACTGAACACAACAGTGTATGCTAGTTTTTTAAAATTCAAAGCACAGATGTGGAAAAATTATGTTTACTAGTTATGTTATAACACAGTGGCCTTTTTTAGATACTCAATGTTTCCTAAATTCAATATTAAATTTATTTATAAATTCTTGGGGTGTAACATTACCCACCCAGACTCCGCCATGGACAAAAATAATCCAAGTGTACCACCCCATACCTTCCTCTAATATTATTGGGGATGTTTAATAGTACTGATTATGTATAAAAAATATCTTTAAATGCATTATCATATGTCAACATGTAATAGACACATATATTCAACAATAAAAATTACCAAAATCAACACTAGTATAAATATAACTAAAATATATACAATACATGTGTGAGACATCAAAATAAATCGTAACACAACAAACACAATTCATAGGACATTTCAATACATAAATGAATTTGATTTTATGATACACTAGTAAATGTAAATCTTCTCATTAGTATATTTACTCATAGATATATCTCATTACTGAACAGTCAATAACATTATCATGTTTTGACATACTCAACCACACGTCATTAAGAATCACCTCAATATCTAGTGTCGGAATGAAACCAAGATGAAAATAATTAAGAATCTTGACATTCTATACAAAAAATATTCTTACGGGTGGAATGAACTCTCTATCATCCTAGATCCATTCCATTATGTATGTGTCTTATTAAGAACTTTTGATTCTCATATTATTGAATGAAAAATATCAAATATTGATATCCAAGTTGAATGTCTTAGCTCAAAGGAAACTGTGAACTTACCATGGAGTCATCAGTATCAATGTATCAAATGTAATCATCCTTTATTCCATCCACAATGGTAATATATTATTGGAAAAAACACTCCACTAATGTACATACATAATGTAATGGAGTATTTTACCTTATGGTCCAAAATTATATAATAAACAATCCAACAACATAGGTTGGACCTAGATGATGATAAAGGTGATGAAGGTTTCAAGAGTTGTGTTCTATTGTCAATGTTGGTTTTAATTGAAATAAATCAATTCACTTTGTTTTGGAAACAATTGTTTTGGGTTTTTGTTTTGAAAAGAATCAGATTCTTGGTTTTAGAAAATTTTTCCTATGGATGAGAAGGAGAGAAATAAAATACAATTAATGGAAAGTTATGATACTTTCCAATGTAAAATGTGATGATGATCTGCTGTTTTGGAATTATCATAAATCATATGTAAAGTGGTAGAACTTATGATGCATTCTTGATGGATGAAAGGGGTAAGTAAAAACTAAGAATGGAAGTGACTATAAAAAATATATGAATGGTGGTGACTATTGAAAATATGTGAATGTTGGAGACTATTGAAAATATGTGAATGGTGGCGACTATTGAAAATTTGTGAATGGTGGTGACTATTGAAAACCTGTGAATGGTGGCGACTATTGAAAATTTGTGAATGGTGGTGACTATTGAAAATTTGTGAATGGTGGTGACTATTGAAAATTTATGAATGGTGGTGACTATTGAAATTTTTTGAATGGTGGTGACTATTGAAAATCAATGAATGGTGGTGACTATTGAAAATCTGTGAATGGAGGTGACTATTGAAAAACTGCGAGTGGTGATAACGATGGGAATAGTCATGCTGATGAAATAAGAGATGATGCACGTCATGCCAACATAGTAATGACTTGGTTTTGTATCAATCTCAATGTTGGTCCGATGGAATAGTCATGATGATGGATTAGTCATACTGATGAAAGAAGAGATGATTCTTTTCAAGCCGAAAAAGTAAAAACATCATTTTCTATCAGACTGAATGTTGGGAAAATGGAATTGTCGTGATGAAGGAATTTATATGCTGATGAAAGAAGAGATGATGCATGTCATGCTGACATGGTAATGACATTATTTTTCATTAGACTCAGATTTGTGGCGATGGAATAGTCGTGCTTATGGAATAGTCATGCCGATGGAAGAGGAAAGAGTCGTGCCGATGGAAAAGAGGAAAGAGTCGTGTTGATGGAATAATCATCTTGATGAATGAATAAATGATGCTTGTCATGCTAACATAGTAATGACGTTGTTTTTTATCATAATTAAAGTGGGGCTAATGGAATAGTCATGTTGATGGGATAGTCATGCCGGTGAAAGAAGTGATGACAAATGCCATGAAAACATGGTAATGACACTGTTTTACATCAGACTCACAATCGTGCCAATTTGAATAGTCATACCGATGGAATAGTTAGGCTGATGAATGAAGAGATGATGCATGGAACACTGACATGGTAATGCCATTTATTTCATCGGACTCACATTCCTGGAGATGTAATAGTCATGCCGATGGAATAGTCCTGCTGGTGGAAAGAGTCATTCTGATGGAGGAGGAAAGAGTCGTGTCAATGGAAAAGAGGAAAGTGTCATTCCGATGGAATAGTCGTGCCAATGGGAATAGTCGGGACGATGGGAATAGTCATGGAAATTAGAATAGTTGTGCCGATGGGAATAGTCATACGAACGGACTAGTCATGCTGATGGAAATAGTCATACTGATGGAAAAGTGGAAAGAATCATGCTGATGGAATGAGAAAGTGTAGTGGTAATGACTGTCATGCCCAATGGGTAATGACTTTGTTTACATCATACTCACAGGTGAAAGTGAATAAAAAAATGGTGTCGATTAAAGACCATCATACCTAGAAAAAATAGTACCCATATTTTTGTTTTCTAAAATATTTTTTTCTGGTTTTTGGGGATAAGAAATGGTCATTGCCATACAAATGAAAGAGTTGAATATTGATATAAAGTTTGCAAAAGATTTCAGAATCTTTGAGAAACTTTGACTAAGTCAAAATGTATCCCACAATTTTATTGGGAAATTCAAATTAGGGAAAATTTTAGTGAGGGGGAAATGCATTGGGATTCCATCCAATTTTCACCTATAAAAGGAGGAGGTACATTTTACATATTTAGAATGAGCATTGTTCATAGTAGAAGAGAGAGAATCTCTATGTTATAGAGAGAGATATAAAAGAATTTATGTGGTGTCAATTTTATTTTTCAAGACTATTTCATACATGTTCTGAAGTGGTGAAAATTATATTTGTCTCTTCTATCAGATAAACATTTTTAAGTGGTGTAGATTCTATTTTCTTGACTATTGTATGCAATTATTAGAGTGGTACCGATTCTATTGTATTGTATTCAATTAAAAGATTGGACTGAGTGGAATCCGACTGGGAGCATCGTACGTAGGGTGATCGGAAAGATCATTTTACATAGTCCAATAGGTTCTTATCCTTCATCTGGGTATGTAAAAGAAGAATTGTATTACAGTTGAATACATTTGGTGAATTAAAAGAATAATAGGAAACATTAGATGTTACGAAAAAAATTATTACCCTATTGTGCAAAGAGGGTGAACATCCACTAGTTTTATTGTTTCATAGTGCTACACAATATAAAGGGGACATCCTACTCATTATATTCCAAGGATTTATTTCTAGTGGATTGTACGGTATTGGATAATTTCCAAACCATACCAAGGATTTAACTATTCTTATTGAATAGTTAGCCTTGTAAATCATTGGTTTCCTTTTGATGTGTGTTTAATTTTCCTTATTAGGGAATTAAGATCTTTAGCAGGAGGTGAAGGTTGTTTTAATTGAAAAGAAATAAAAAATAAAAAATAGCATCACTGATTCAGCCCCTCCCCCTCTCAGTGATACATTACTCCAACTGGGCACTTTCCATTAGTATCTGATCCAAGGTTCCTATTTCTATTAATTGCTTATATAGAACATGAAATGTATGAATAGTTAAGGTATTCCGGTCTTTGATTGAAGGAACTATCATATCTAGAAAGAGAGAATGTTGTCATATCTTATGTCTATTTGTTATGATGTTCTTGAATCTGCAATTGTTTGGTTTCCTCCCATTGATGGTGGCACTCCACTTTCACCAGTTGACAAGAAGATTCATGAGAATGATGGAAGGTCCAATAATGTTAAATTATCATCACATTCTAAAAGTAAATTCTTGAGAGTGAAAGGATTTTCAACAGCTAAAGGTATACATGATAAACTGAAAATCTTATACGTAGGAAATAAAGAAGTGAAGATAAGAAATTTACAAATATAGAGATTTAAGTATGAAAATTTGAATATGGGCTATGTTGTATCTATTGAGGAATCCATTACCAAATTCAATGACATTGTGAGTACTATAATATGTCTTGGTGAAAAGATCAGATACTCTACAGTTTTATAAAAGATATTCAGAATCCTACCTGACAAATTTGATGAAAAAGTTTCTTCATTGGATGATAGAGATTTGAAAACATTATCTCTTGATGATCTTATTATCACTCTAATCATTTATGAAATGATAATATTTAATTCTATGTAGATAAAAAATGTTGATTGAGAAATTCCTTTTAAGGATGTGAAGAAAAAAGTCAAAGAAGATTGTTATTGAAGATGAAGCTGGCGATTCTGACACTAAAAATGAGGTATCTAAAAATCTCAATGAAATTATTTCCATGTCTTCTGACAATGTGAAAATAGGTACAATAAAATAAAAGGTAAAACTACCATTTTTTTTAATGTGGACGTTTTGGTCACTTTGTGGATAATTTTCTTCGAAGAATGAAATTAGACGACAATGATATTTAAGAAAGGAATTCAAGAAGATCGTGGAAGTAAAAGGGACACATAGGAAAGGAAAATAAATTCTTCAAATTTAAAAAAAAATTTCTTGTCCAGAAATGAAGAAGAAGAAGGGAGTGATATAGAATCTAAAAAATCAATTGTGTATGGTAATGAAAATTCTTTTATTAAAATAGTGAATGATGATGAATTTGGAAGTAGTAGTTCTGAAGAAGAAGAAACTCAACAAGAAATTCATCTCATAGAAGAGTTGAAAGAATGTCTGAGAACAATCAAAATTCCTGAAAAGCAAAAAAAATATGGAATATGAATGCTCGAGAAACTAAGAATGTTTTTTTGGTGAGAATAAAAATATGGTTAAATAGATTGATGATTTAAAGAAATCTCTTGAAGAATAAAATAATTGTAATGAGAATTTAATGGTGATGTTGAAAGTAGAAGAAGAAGTGTTATAACATTCCAACAAAAACACTATGAAGATGGAAAGAAATATCAATTTTTTCAAAACACTATCAGTAATTTTGGTGAATGTTATCGTAATGAGAGACTTAAGAAGGCTCAAAAAAATATACCTTCAAATGGTGAGAAGAAGAATGAAGTTTTTCAGCAAAGAAGAATGATAGAAGTTATAATGTCATGTGGAAACCTAATTCCAAAACTGATCCAAAACATCCTAGATCTGGAAAAGTTCCAAATACTCCTGATCCTATCAAGATTTAAATGAATAAGAAGAATTCTATTGAAAGAGAAAAGATGATGGTTGAGAATGTTTTTTACAATTCAAATAATTATGGTTGTTTTATAGTCAAATACTCTTTCTATGGGTATTACTAGTATTGTGGGGGATTTAGAAACTCTACAAGTTTGTGTTGGTTCAATCAACAACATTACTATTATCCCATAGGATATTAATGGAAGAGATTGAGGAGGATTCAATCACCTCAAAGAATGAAAAATGAGAAGGTTATTTTGATGAAATATGAAATGAATTAATTTATGTTTTAAAATAGGTTCCAACCCTTGGAATCAATTTTTGAGAGATTCTAAAAACCTAGACTCCTTGAGAAAGGATGTATAATTTTTTTATCATCTCAGCAAAATATTCTCAATTCCAAAAAGACGAAGTTGAATAATGAAATGATTAGAGAAAATGAACATGTTTTTGAAACTGTATTAAAATCAATGAAAGGAGAAAAAACCTGGATTCTTGATAGTATGTGTTCTTCTAAAATGGAAGGAAACATGAAATTTTTTATTAATGTGATATATTATAAAGAATGAAAAATGACATTTAGAAATGATGAATAATTTAAAATCAAAGGAGTCGGGTCAGTCATTTATTGAAAAGAAAAGATGAAATGTAAGAATGAATTTTATGTTTATGTGATGAAACACAACCATCTATGTGTCTCACAATTGTGTGATGAGGGTAACAATGATATATTCAAGAAAGATGGATTTTTTTAAAGTGTGAATATGATGGAATGATTGTTACATGTGGACATAATATGAAAGAATTTTTTTTTGGTTTGTGATTGAAAAAACTCTTGTTACATGAGTATGGTGGAAGAGAATCAGTTATAGCATAAAATCCATGGACATATGTGTCAGAGAAACATGAGAAAGAAATCGAAAATGGAAATTGTTTTATACAATCCCGATTTTCCAAGATGAAGATATCGGTGTTGCACTATCTTCTAGAAAAGAAAAATTACAAATATTGGGCATAGAAAGTAGATATTTTTTCAAAAAAACCATAGAGCTGATCCACTCCAATATATACAGTCCAATGAAAAAAAATACATGGAGATAAGTACTTCATTACTTTGATTGATTATTCTACTTGTATTACATGTGTTATGTATATCAAACACAAATTAGATGATTTAAAAATGTATAAAAGTTTCATTAGAAAAGATGAGAACAAATGTGAGTGCTCTCTGAAGAAGTTGATAACTGTTAATGGTGGTGAATATAGAATTGTATAGTTGGTAGACTATCTTGAGAGGCGTTGAATTTGGAATGAGTATGTCTCTCTATAAACTACTTAATAAAATGAGGTTTCTGAAAGGATTAATAGAAGCCTAGTGTAAATGAGAAGAACCATGTTACATGAGCATGGTCTCTCTCATTACTTTTGGGGGAAATCCATGAGTACTGGTATTTATATTTAGAACTTTTTTTTGTAGGCCTCAATCCTGTATGACTCCCTATGAAGTTTTTTATGGAAAAACTCCATGATTGAACCACATTATTGTTTCGAGAGTCCTTGTATTATAAATAATAAAGGTGGAAACTATGGTAAGTCTGATCTGAATGGGGAGGAAGGAATATTTCTTGTCAATTATTTGGAAGGAATAGGGTATAGATGCTTCAAAAAAGATAAAAAAATTATTTTTTATTAATTTTATGTAAAAGTGATTGAAGTATATGAGAAAGAGAAACTTGTTCAAGAGGACAATAAAGTAAATCATGCTGAAGATGATAATTCAGAAAAGGATACTAACAATTTTAATCATAATAAAGGTGATGAATTGGACACATCTATTTCTAGTGATGAGTAAGATAATAGAAAATATAATCCAAGGTTATGGAAACATTTGGAAGAATAGAATAAAATTGGTGATCAGCATTAGAAGGTTAAAACAAGAAGAACAAACAATTCTCTACACATACTTCATTGTATTAAAATGTGGAACCAAATAATGTGAAAGAATATTTTGATCATCTGGAATGGGTTCAACCCATGAAATAAAAATTGGATTAGATTGAGAAGAATAATTCATGGGAGCTCGTACCCAAAGCCTAAAAACAAACACATCATTGACACAAAATGGGTTTTCTGAAACAAGATGAAGGAAAATGGTGAGGTTATAATAAACAAAGAAAGATTGGTTTGAAAAGGGTAATTATATATTGACGATATTTATTTTTCTGAAACCTTTGATCCTGATGATGGACTTAAAAAAATCAAAATCATTCTTTCTGTTACTCCACAAAAAGGCTACTTGATCTTTCAACATGATGATAAATCTACATTCCTAAATAGTGATCTTGAAGAAGAGGTTTATATTGAAAAACCATGTGGATTTTATGAGGGAAAAGATGAAGGTTATGTGTGTATATTGAAAAAATAATTGAATGGCCTCAAGAAATCTATAAGGGTATGGTATTCCAAATTGGATACATGCTTATGAAATGAAAATTTTAAAAATGAAAGGGTGGATAAAAATATTTACATCGAAGGAAGTCAAGAGTATTCCCTCATTGTAATTGTTTATGTTGATGACATTATCTTCGGTGGGAATGATAAAGGTAGCTATGAAATATTATCTGAAGAAATAAAGAATTTATTTTAAATGTCCATTCTGGGAGAAATTAAATACTTTCATGAGTTACAAATCTAACAAAAGAAAGTATACATTTTTCTTTCCCATGAAATTCATGAAAAAGAACTTCTCAATAGTTTATTCATGGAAAATTCAAAACCTTCTTTCACACCAATTTTAGTGGGAAGAAAAATAAGTAGAGATGAATATTGAAAATAAGTCGATCAAAAAGAGTGTTGGAAGATGATTGGGTGTCTATTGTATTTTACATCTTCAGGAACAGAAATTGTGTATGTTGTTACAATATGTTCATGATTTAAAAGTTCTCCAAAAGAATCAGATTTAATTGTTAGAAAAATAATTCTATGATACATAAAAATAACAAGAAACATTTGAATCAAATATGATATCTCAAATTCTATGGAATTTTATGGGTATTCAGATGCATATTGGGAAGGAAATGATTATGATAGAATATCCACAT
Source organism: Viscum album (assembly GCA_963277665.1). NCBI lineage: Eukaryota > Viridiplantae > Streptophyta > Magnoliopsida > Santalales > Viscaceae > Viscum > Viscum album. The sequence goes on along the minus strand of OY728145.1, from coordinate 993,423,366 downwards.
CTAGTGTGGTATTCATTGTGGGAAAGAATTGTGTTAGTTTAAATTCAAAGAAATATAATTTAGCTACTCTCAGTACGGTCGAAAATGAGAATGTTTATGCTACTCAAGATACTACTCAACTTATGTGGATGAAAACACAATTTGATGATTTACTTGTTGAAGTGAAGTTACCCTTTCTCATGAGTTTTGACAATAAAAGTACTATCAATATCACCATGAATCTTGTGCATCATTCTCCATTGAAACATAAGGTTATCAAATATGATTATCTAAAGATCATGTGGAGAATAATTAATTGAATCTAGAGTGTGTTCCAGCATCAGAACAAGTTGATGAAATTTTCAAAAAACTTTTATTGAAGGAATAATTTGCAATAATGAGGTTGAACATGGGTGTTCAACATCTTTCAATTCATGGTTGAGGTATGTGTATCTCTCCCCTATCTCATCTTACCTTTGGATTGTTTTGTCAAGGGGGAGAATTATTTTCTTTCATAAATCTATTCCATAAAAGGGAGAGTTTTGGGTAAGCTGTTAATTCAGTATTGTTTTGGGATTGAACTATTCTATCTATTTGATGGAGTGTTCATAGAAAAAAACATTGAATTGGTTTCTAGGAATAATGATAAAAAGAAAGATGTTGTCAGGATCATTTCTTCTGAATAGTATGGTTTTTCTATTAATGATTCTTCTTTCCTATAATGAGTTAGATCACGTAGGCTTAGAATTGTTGATATGCAATCCATTCCTTGAGTACACAATGTTCAGTGATTTATGAAACATGGTTTAGAACAAAATCCAATGGGGGAGATTGTTTGGACCAATCTTATGATAATGGTTATGAAGGTTTCAAGAGTTTTTGTTGTTGTCAAGGTTTGTATAAAGAAAAGAAACCAGTTCAATTTTTTTTGGAAACAATTGTATTGGGTTTTTGTTCTGAAAAGAATCGCACTATTGTTTTCATAAAGTTTTTCCTCTGGATGACATGGAAAGAAAGAAACTAGAATGAATGGTATGTTATGATACTTTCTGATGTATAATGTGGCAATGCTTTGCTGTTTTTGAATTATCGTAAATCATAAGTAATGTGGTTGAACTTATGATTCATGAATTATGGAAGAAATGGTTAAGTAAAAGACATGAATGGGGGTGACTATTGAATATATATGAATGGTGGTGATTATTTAAAATCTGTGAATGGTGGGGATAGTGGAAAATCTGTGATTGGTGGTGACTATTGGAAATCTATAACTAGTGGTGAATAGTAAAAATCTGTAAATGGTGGTGACTATTGGAAATCTATGAATGATGGAGACTTTTGATAATATGAGAATAGTGGTGACTATTGTAAATATGTGAATGGTGGTGACTATTTATGATCCATGAATGTTGGCGACTATTGAAAATCTATGAATGATGGTGACTATTAGAAATATGTAAATGGTGGTGACTATTGAAAAACGATGAATAGTGATGATGATGGGAATAGTCATGCTGAGGGAATAATCATGCCGATGAAAGAAGATATTATTCTTATAATTATGACATAATTGTGATTTTCTTTGTATCGGACTAAATTTTGGGCTGATGGAATAGTCATGCCGATGAAAGAAGAGATGATACTTGTCATGCCAACAATGTAAGGAATTTTTTTGTACCAGACTCAAAGTCATGCCAGTTGAATAGTTGTGATGATGAAATATTCATGTTGATGAAAGAAGATATGATGCATGTCATGATTAAATGGTAATGAATTTTTTTTTCATAAAACTCAATGTTTTGATGATGTAATTGTCACGCTGATGGAGTAGTCATGCCAATGGAAAGAGTCATGGTGATGGATGATGAATGAGTTTAGCCGATGGAAAAGATGAATGATTTGTGTCAATGGAATAGTCATGCCGATGAAAGAAGAGATGATGCTTTTTATGCCGACATAGTAATGACATTGTTTTGTATCAATATCAAATTTGGACCGATGTAATAGTCATTCAGACAGAATAGTCATGCCGATGAAAGAAGAGATGATTCATGTCATGCTGACATGTTAATGAATTTTTTTTCACCAGAAATAGAGTCAGGATGATTGGAATAGTCATGTTGATGGGAATATTCATGATGATTAATGAAGATATGATGCATGTCAGGACGACATGGTAATGATTTTGTTTTTCATCAGACTCAGAGTCTTTCCGATATAATAGTCACACAGATGGAATAGTCGTGTCGACAGAATAGTCATGCCAATAGAATGATTCATGATTATGGAAAAGGAAAGAGTCATGTCTTTGGAAAAGTGGAAAGAGTAATGCTGATGGAATAGTCATGTTGATGGGAATATTCATGATGATGAGAATAGTAATTCTAATTGGAATAGTCATGCCGATGGGAATAGTCCTACTGAGGGTAATAATTGTGCTGATGGAAATAGTTATGCCGATGGAAAGGAGGAAAGAGTTGTGCCGACAGAAATTGAAATAAAAGAGATGATGTCTATTATTTTGACCGGGTAGTGGCTTTGTTTTACATCATACTCACAGGTGAATGTGAATTAAAAGGGTTGGTGCTGATTAAATTCCATTGTGCCAAAAAACAATCGTATTCAACAATAGCACCCACATTTCTGGTTTTCTGAACATTTTTTAGTTTTTTGTAAAAAAAAATGGGAATGTTGATAGTAATAAAAGATCTGAAGATTCAGATGATGTTTGAAAAAAATTCTAGAAGCTTCAAGAAACATTTACGACGACAAAATGTGTCCAATAATTTTAGGGGGAAATTATAAATTGGGAAAATTTGAGTTAGCTGAAAAAACATTCGGATTTCTTCCAATTTTCACCAATAGAAGGAGGACGTACATTGTACTTTCTGATAATGATCATTGTTCACAGCCGAAGAGATAGATGTTCTAGGTTTTAGAGAGAGATGTAGAGGATTTAAAGTGGTGCTGAATCTTTTTTTCATGATTGTTTCCAATATGTTTTGAATTGGTAATGGTTTTAATGGTCTTGACTATTAGATAAAAGTTTTGATGTGGTGTCAATTCTATTTTTTCAACTATTGTATAAAATTAATAGATTGGTACCGATCGTATTGTATTGTATTCAATTAAAATATTGGAACGAGAAGAATAGGACTAGGAGCATCTAACATAGGGTGATCAGATTGATCGTTTTTCGTAGTCCAAGAGGTTCTTATATTTCTTATATGTAAGGAAGAAAAGAATTTTTTTTAAATATTGAATACATTTCTTGAATTAAAAAGAATCACAGGTAACATGATATGTTACAAAACAAATGTATTACCCTATTGTGCTAAGAGGGTGAACATGCACTAGATGTATTATTTCATAGTGCTAAATGAGTGAAATGGTACATCCTACTTGTTGTAATAAAAGGATTGATTTCAAGTTGATTGTATGGTACTAGATCATTTCTAAACCATAGCAAGGACATATCAATTGTTTTTGAATAGTGAACCTTGTAAATATTTTCGTTCTTTTGGATGTGTGTTGATTTGTTTCTCAACAAGGAATTAAAATCTTTAATAGGAGTCAAATTTTGTTTCAATTGAAAATAAACATAAAAGAAAAAAGAGTATCAATAATTCAACCCCCCTATCAGTTATACAATACTCCAATTGGGCACTTTCAACATTTATGGGAATGTGTACCATTACTATGAATAGAGGATGGATACAGGAGTGATATCCCATATTTCCGTCAATACATAGCTATGATAAATAACACATTTCGTATAAATAACTCTATTAGAGGACCCTCACCTTGTGATCCAGTAAAAATAAGAGGAAGGATGACCTAACTACATAGATAGTGGACACACACCCTCTATAGCACAAATTAGATAAGGGAGTTCATACCTCTAATGACAGATAACATACCCGATAGGTTGAACATAATTGATGTGGGAGGACCATAACTTTATCTTTTATATTAAGGGCCCATTCCTTCTTGAGTATCACAAGAAAAGATGAGGGAATACCTAAACTTCTCTGACTGACTCAATTGATCCCCATCATCGTCTTTACATCACTAAGGGATATATAGTACATGATTAATCTCATATATCATATAGTTTGTTGAACTAAAATAAAAAATCATGTCCAATATAAAAAAGGAATTTTCATTATGTCAACCTTCTGATAATACGATTCCATGGTTTGATATTGTCAGTCATTCCATAAATTCCCATCGTAGAGTGGACTCATGGAAATACCCATTCTTATAGTGCATGTAATCCTCCATGTTCTTTTTCCATCAGGTAATTTCACATCTGGAATACATTAGAAATATATAATGGTAAATACTAAAGAAATATAACCCTTAAATAAGACAAATAACAAATTCCACCACTCCAAACAATGATGTCATTGTGACCCTTCACCATTATATGACCAACGAACAACATCTTTACATGTAACTCAACAATCCATTTCACATCAATATCTAATATTATAAAAATCATTATGTTGTGACTACCTATTCATGATACAGAGACATTCATGAAGTACAATGCCTAAAATTATATTCTATTCATTTCCCTTGCATATAATTAGAACCATACAACTATAAAATTCCTTTTCATCATTTTTATCATATAATAGTTGATTTTTAGTCATCCCTCACAGAAAAAATAGTTCCCAATCAATTCCCATGTAACTTTATTGACCACTACACTACATCAGATTGAGTTAGTGCATCCCACAACATTTAGTGATCTAATTAATTTCAACATGGACACAACAAACCACATAAACACTTTCATATAAAAAATCATTAATTTTTGGACACGTATCTTAATATCTCATCAATATGAATACAATTCATCTATCCACTGACATGGATGATGTTCTGTGAAAATATATTGGGGAATATATGTGAAAATTATATGAATAATATTTAACGAGATTGATGGTGTATTGAGAAATGGTTTGGGAACCATTATTTGTGAATATTTCCATTAAAATGGTAGAATAGGGGAAAAAATGAAAAATAGAAATAAAAAAAATAAAAAATGTTGCACCACATGGAATTTGGAAGACGAAAAATAGGGAAAATGAAATTTTGAATATAGTTGAATAATGATGTTTTAATCATCGAATCATGATGAAATTTAAAATATAAAAAAAACCTACCACATATACTAATATCATTTTCATTAATAGGTCATTTTTCTATAGATGCATTTTTCATGGTTTCATTTTATGATCGTCGATTCCATTGAAATGTCACCAATATTTTCGGGTCGATCATTCCCTTATCATCAAATTATCCCCTTTTATACCTTGATCATGGGATTATGTTGATAAATTCATATTTTAAACATAGATAGAATCCATAATGCTATTTTTAAAGGTTTTTATGGTTTTTAACATGAAAAAAATATAAATTAAATATTATATAATAAATACCTCCAATGGAGACCTATCCTTGGAGTGCCAAGTAAAAACTAGATTCATACACTCCCTAAGGTAAAAAAAATATTTTATATGAAACCACAACATAAGTTTTCATATACAATGAAATATAAATAAGAACTAAGAGATTCATCCCTAATAATAATGTGTGGACTAATAATATATATTATTCATAATATATTAATTTGATGCCATTTTTGAGCTCATTTATCCAAAATATATTAATAACCTACCCCAAAATATAATAAGAATATTTATTGGGTTCCAAGGGAAGAAAATTTTATATCTAAGATATTACCATCCATGATAAATTGATAAATATATATTTAATTAATAAATATTTGGAAATAAATTAAATTATTTATTTTTTTAAAATCTTTAACAGGATTCATATAAATGGAAAAAATACCTTAAAGTCAACATAAACTTATAAAAAATTTGAGTTTATCTACATGAAACAATTTACCATTTTAATGATTGAATGGTTGTGGGGCACACAATCCTCATAATTAGGTCATGTATTGACTATGAAAAACCCCGATATATAAAATAATGAATAGTATTACTGTGACTTCTCAATTATAATGGGAAAAAGTTCCATTAATCCTACCATGTGACCCACTACTTGTGACATCATCAATCATAATAATAATATAAAACACACATGAAATATAAATCGTAAAAAACCATTATTCTATAATGCAATATAATATACTAAAATGTATCTTAAAAACAGATAGTACTCATTAAAGAGATGTATGATAATAAAATTATTAACATTCATGAAAACAATGTGGTCATCCAAATGAAAAACACTATAAACATGCTACTCTATCATTCATTAATAATCATCCACCATGGTAATACATAACTCTCAATTGTTGATTTATATAAATAATAGAGAAAATAATTAGTAAGAAGAAGATGCTGAGTGAATAATAACATTTTTTTATAATTTTATGATTTAATGAGGAAACACATATAGTCTTTATTTCGTTGTATATTATCAAAAATTATTGTGATACAAAATCTGGGAATCGTGAATGAAGTTATCAAGGAATATTTTATCATATAATATATGTATTTATATTACCCATTTCTCACTCTAGGAAATCTCACAAAATAAAATGATATTTCACATTCATTTATATATATATATATATATATATATATTATAACCTCAAAATTTAATAACCTCATTCGAGTTATGAATTTTTAAAAGACACTAGATCCCTAACCCTAGTCCATCCTGTAATTATATTCTCATACCTATAGAGAGGGATAAGAGTCATAATAACATCGTTATCAGAAAAATCGTTATATACCAAATATATTTTATTTTGAATCATATATGTATAAAAAATAACAATAAATCAAATTAAAAAATAATTATATCATATTTAATATCAAATCATGAATCCCTCACCCAATTAATTACAATGGACTCACCACTATCTCATATTATATTTGTACCTTAATAAATATTGTCTTCTTATAGAATCACCTCTATGGATAATCCTTCTCAAACACTAATATGTACATAAGAGGAGCATATTAACTGAGTGAATTATCATCAAACACGACCCCAAATATCTGGGAGAAGATTAATTTAATCACTGATGTGAATTATTTCCTAACTCAAACCCATGTAAGTGGGTAATATTAAGATCAAACCATTAATATATTTTTAGTGGCATCATACCTTGATTAATAAATGTGAAGAATAATGATTTGAATATCATTCTCAATCTAAAACTCATGATAATCACATAACTTAAGTGCAAACTAATCAATGTATATTATAATTTATATATGTATTCGACTAAATATAATTTTACATAAAATGTATTGTAACTATATAAATTTAAAAAATCACAAAATATAATCAAATTTTACATTATAAAAAATCCGTAATTATATTTAAAAAACATATCAGTTAATATAATTAATTTAAATCCCCATACCCTCATGATAAAAAATATAATGTAAATAATAAGTGATTATATGGTTATTAAATTCACAAAATAGACATATAGATAATATCAATATGTACATCACATGTTAATTTCCACATTATTTCCTTACATCCATGCCATTACAGATGTTCCAATGAATCATTACAATATTTATATATCATTATTGAATTTTAATTATTCCACTTACTCATGATATCCATTATTTTTTCTTTTAAATTCATCAATAACAATATTATTCTCAAAAATAACAAGATATTCACTAAATATTCACAACATTCCTAATATAATAACACATAACTATTAAGTAATATTGGAATTATTATAAAATATAATAATCATCATTATTTATTTTATTACATAATTATCCTACTCCTTTTATGTCATTTTTAAATATTTTCAACTCCTCAAATCACCAAAAATGAATCCATATCAATATTATGGGATTTACAAAATATATTATCCCTAAGATTTCTAAAAAAACAATTATGTTTTATATTTTCAATGTATTGCCTAATATATAATATTTTAAAACACATATGTTTTTAATTAATGATATTTATATCATCGAGCCTCTTTCAAAATATTTCAAATTCAATTTGTAAATTTAATTAAAAATGGTTTGAAATAATAACTACACTTATTTATGTAATTATTTTATTATATATTTAAATAATCCACATTATAAAGGGATGTCATTCAAAAAAATAAAAAATGGTTTTTGATAAGGATAATCAAACAAAATCCTTATTAAAAGTTATCATAAGATTAATGTGAAAATAAAATATCCCCTAATTAAAGTCATATATCTTATTTAATAATAATATTAATTACCATAATTAATTAATATCATAATAAACAATTTATTTTATCCATTTTATCATTGGTCTATTATAAAAATTTAATGATACAACTGATGTGACCAATATATCACTATAGAAATAATAAATTAATTAACTAATAATTATATGTTGTTGTTATTATCAATTAATAATCATACTATATGATTAAATGGATTTATTTCTACTAGAGTTTTTGTTCAATGCCATAGTGAATATATGTCATTAATAAAAATATTTCATCAAAAGTAAAATCAAGAATAATTTAATACATGTTATGTCATCCTTTATATAATTATTACAAATACTAGTGTTTAAGAAATACCATCTTGCATGCAATGATCTATTTTGTCTTGCATATTCAAATGACAAAAAATAGACTTAAAAATAACATAGTTAATGGATTTTTTTTCTCATAAATCCCTGATCAAATCAAATTTATCCTCTTGGAACCATTCATAAGCTCCATAACCCCCACAATTTCATCTCTACATCACGCCACTTACCATTAAATCATGGTAATTTGGTGTTAGATCATATAACCAATACCTTACCACATGACTCTATCCATGTTCTAACCCTAATAGGTGATGTATCCATTTAGGGAATCGTCAAATATATAGTGTTCCTGTATCAATTAGATACCAATGAAGGGTTGGTGAATCAGTGGTACACTATTTTTATGAATTCATTTTTTTAATCAACTTCCATGACTGATTAATGTATTTATCACTCATCATTAATACACATGCGCACCCTGCATGAAATAAAAAAAGAAAGAATAGATAATTGGGGGTTACAAGGATTGTTATAAATACGAATTCTTTTATATGTTGGTTTGACCCCCCCAACATGGATTATCAGCTCTATTAGAAGGTGATTATAATAGTAATTGGTAAGAACCCCAAATTAAAAACTCATTATACTCCTATATTACAATAAACATTTATCATTTGGTTAGACCTCCCAAATACACATTCATCACAGGTATTGGTTTCCCCCCAAACACAATCATTCAATAACTTGTTAGACCCCCTAGATTCAGCTTTCAACTTCAGAAGTTTGATCCACTGTGGAAAGATCAATTTATAAGATACTCCATGATAAGATCTTTAGATCACTCTAACTTGTGTATTATTAAAGTACCTTTGAACTAATGATGGACTCCCAAAAATATACCCTGATTTCTTGTAAATTGTGAAATGTATCGGTACAATGCTGATAAAAAAACAATATCTTCTGCTGAAGAATCGGCCACCCTATACACTAAATAAATGGATACAAAAATTCTTCTAAATTGCTGATAGTAAAACTATCCAGGTTTCAATATGATAAATAAATTCTCTCTATGAAATTCATATTTCATATACAAGTATTCATGAATTATGAATGTATGTAATACACTTCATGGTCTTCTAAATTTATAAATGTTTTAATTTGGGTGCATAAAAACTATATTTTGAAATGTATACATCATAAGATAACAAAAACTACCTTTTTCTATTCTTTTTCAAACTAAACTATTCAAGAGTATTCCACATGGTTTTAATTATTATACATGAATAGATTAATAAAATATTTTTCTTATGAAATTCTTCTTAACTGCACACTTCTATTTTTATTGAATGCAATACTTGAATCATACAAAAAAACTTTCGAGAAAACTAAGATGAACTATTCTTCTTCTTCTTGCACACTATCCAAAATTCATGTTAGATATTAATTCACACACACTAATATGAATTATATATAGTTTATTTGTAAATTGTATCAAGATAGTTCCTCAAACTTTGAAAAAATCTCACTATGTAATCACACAAATGTTATTGATCCTAAAAAATGTATCATTATGAAACTCAAATAATAATTTACAAGACCCCCTCGAGAATCATCCTTCATGCATGAAGAACATTATTTATTATTATTATACTCATCACATAACTAATTAGGAGGAACTCTAGTTTGAAAATTATAATTTTCATAATAGTATACCTGATTATTGTTTATATTGTAAAATGTAGTGTGTGGAAACTCAGTCTCCTTCAAAAAATCCAACGATTTGTGGGATTTAATTCTTCTTCACATAATTCCAGTATTACGTGGATCATCTATCTCCTTCAAAAAACAAATTATAGGAAAGTAAAATCTTCATGTGTTAACGTATATGAAACTCAAATGCAAGGTACATCTATTGTAAATATAGACTGTTTATCCACACTATTTATCACCCAAAAAATTTGAACACATATTTTGGATGTGAGATAAGTTCAACTCAAAAAATAATTGAATATCAATTATTTACATACAAATCACTCCCACAAAATAGCTTGTTTCCACTACCGCATCTCAAGCACAAAATTTGTAAATACTTTCTTCATGAATCATCACCGGTATAGAATAATCACATATTTCTTACACACTACAAATCCAGTGTTAAAACTTAATTTTACCATGGAAATTAATAATTATATAATTTCGATCATATTGGCATCAACAAAATTACTAAATAAAGATCAGAGGGCACTGATCAATCTTTTTTCATCATCACACAAGGAGATCACGATATACAACACTCCACGATCGATCGAGGTAGATGATAGGATCAGATAGGCACGAACTAGAATATAATGTAAATCAATAATCGGCTGAATCAAATAATCAGTTAATATGATCAGATATTTAGAGAAACATCAGAGATAAAATAATTTTATCCAACATGAAAATGTCTTGGTATTTCACCTTAGATTATATTATAGCCCACAACTCAAACCTGTCAAAAATGGTTAACATGAAACTTTGGCATCACCCCATGCTTGGGCTCCCTTATGCTATCATTATACCCTTCCTGGGTGGATCCTTGCTCCCTCTACGTCCTTATGTAGGCACATATGTCCGCACATAATTCCACCTACTGATTTATTATGGACACGCTTCTTAAGCCATAGTTGCCACTTCGAGGTCCCATATATGTCTAGAGTTTTTATTTTTTAGGGATTTTCAATTGGATATAATTTTTGATTATGTAAAAAACAATATACAAAGAAACATTTAGAGTAATATAATGGAATATAAACCCATATTCAATTTAATACCAAATCAACAAAATATTGAAAACCCAATTTACCATTCTCAAAATAACCAAAAACAAATAGAAACTATTTTCATGAAAAATAAATTATATTTCATGGAATCTTCTTAAACATTTGTAAATAGTATTCCAATTCAAATCAACCAAAGAAACAAGTCTTTATAACATAAATATCAACAGATAAACCATTTCATTAAAAACCACAAAACATATTGAAATCGTTCACCAAACACTAAATGAAAACGAAAGAAAATCAACAGACACTTAACAATAAAGAAAATTCAGTCGTTATGTTGTGGTAATAATAATCCACATTGTTGACCTCACCTGTTTTGATAATCTCAATCATGTATTCATATGTATTGAAAATCCCAATTATGTTTTCATTCTCTATGATATTTTTAAGTATCATTGATCTATACTTTAATTCTTTCTAATCTGTGATCAAACCAATAATAATCGTTAAAATAGTCTTTGGAATGTGTTAATCCTCATTTATCTATGTTCATACAAGTTATAAATTAATTCTAACACAATCGGATGTGTTCTACATAAAACAGATAAGTAATCTGCCTATAGCTACTGATAAAGAGCTATCGGTAACCAGTCTACCGATAGACTTAGTCTACCGACAGACAGTCACCGATATACTTAACACAGAGCTACCGATGTACTTATAAATGCAAGCTACTGACTTACAGACAGCTACCGATGCAAATATAGAGCTACCGGTGTAAGTATAAATAGATACTGATGGAATAAGAGTCACCGATGGACGAAGCTACTGACAGACTCAGAGCTACCGATACACGTATGAAGCTACCAATGCATGGAGCTACCGATGCATGGAGCTACCGACGCATGGAGCTACCGACGCATGTAGCTACCGACGCATGGAGCTACCGAAAAACAAAGTCACCGATACAAGTATGTACCAACCGACGCATAGAGCCACCGATAGAGTCAAAGCAACTAATGACATTGAGCTACCGATGTTCAAGCTACCGATGTTCAAGCTATCGATGCTGATTACCTACCGATCACTCGACTCACTATTTGAATTTCTTTATTTATCTTTATCTATCTAACGGTCATATCATACATTTTAATGATTTGTCAAATATCTGATAAAGGTTGTCGGATGTCAAGAATCCGTACCTCATACCTGCAGAAAGGAAATCTTTTATGTCCCCTGTTGCACGTGACATAAATACTAGAAGACTCTGCTGAAGAGAAGAGGGATAATACACACAGAGACAAGGAAGACATACGATATACTCAAGAAAAGCTCTGTGCATACAAGAAGAACCAATCAAGAACACAGAGAAGCTCATATACAATCAAGCCTACTCAAGAAGAGTTCTGTGCATACAAAAGAATATCGAAGAGATTCATCGACTACATTTTCACTGTCTGTGAACCTGGAGCATACGACACTCTGTTTCTCAAACAGAAACGAGAAGAGGACTTAGACTCACTTCTGATCGAATCCAAAGGAGTCCAAAGCTACACCGAAATCACTAGAACCACTTCTAAACTCTACATCTCTTGTTCTGTGATTTATTACTATACTTTTCGAGCAGTGTGTGTTATCTGCTGTATCTAACACATACACTATCTCCTGTACTTAAACTGGAGGATTTGTAAATCCTTACCAAACTCTTTCATTCTATTCTTTCCCACGAAGAACAGTGGTAGAGGTCGTGTTTGACCTGGACAGCTGGTTGCTGTTGTACTGTTTCCCATGAAGAACAGTGGTAGAGGTCTTGGACCTGGACAGTTGTAAACTGTTGAACCCCGATCCAGGGTGTGGATCATTTTTATATAAACTTTTGAGAGGACTAAGTCTCGGCTTGAGACTGAACCTCTTGGTTACATTATTGTGCCATGTCTTTCAAAGTTTTATTTTGCTGCTAACCACTTTAAAACCAATACTGTTTTTAAAGTTACTTTGATAATTAAATTAGAAAGTGTTTATGTTAAGTGTAGATTAGTAAGTTAGTTTCAAAATATAATCACACACTCTTGTGTTGATTAACTGGGAATTAATCAATCCTTTTAGAATCTAACAGAACCTCTACTTTAATATAAATTCACTACAGTTTAATTTATTATTTTATTTGGGGGTCATTAAGACACTATTTTTAAATACAGAAATTTTAAATTGGTACTCAATTCACCCCCCTCTTGAGTAAACCACTCCGACCAAAACTTGGTATCAGAGGATTGAAAATACTTTCTAATCGTACTCTGCTTTTGAACTGTGATTTTAGTTGTATTTTAAAGTTCTTAAAATTTCTGTTATATCTAAATTTTTATCTCTTTAAAATTTTCTTATCATGGAAAATAGACTTGAGGGTGCTGCTACTAACCGACCACCTTTCTTCAATGGAACTAATTATGCTCAGTGGAAACTGAGAATGAAAATTCATCTAGAAAGCATAGGTTTTGATATTTGGACTGCTATAGAATCAGAATATAAAATTCCCACTACTGCTAGATCTACTTGGGATGAACCTATAAAGACTGCTTACAATAACAACTGTAAAGCTATGAATGCCTTGTACTATGCTCTAGGAGATGAAGAGTTTAATAGAATTTCTGCTTGTAAAACTGCATATGAAATTTGGGATACCTTAGCTGTTTCTCATGAAGGAACAACGAATGTTAAAGAAATGAGATTGAACACTTATATTACCAAGTATGATAATTTTAAAATGAAGCCTGACGAACCCATTTCTGACATGTATCTCAGGTTCAATGAAATTGTCAATACAATGATCTCGCTGGGAAAGGATGTCTCATCGAAGGAACAAATTATGAGAATTTTGAGATGTCTACCTGATAGATGGAGAGGCACATATTTCTCAATCAGAGAATCATGTGACATTGCTGCTCTACCTGTCAAGGAACTGATTGGAAAGCTGATGATGTATGAAGAAGAGCTTAAAGTGAATAAAGAGGAAGAAAATGAACCTCCAAGAAAGTCTGTCGCTTTCAAATCCTCAACTTCAAAGAATAAGGACAAAGAAAAGCTTCAAGCTGTAGTTGAAAGTTCAAGCTGTGAAGACAGTGAAAGTGATTCTGACAGTGATGCTGAGATGGCTCACATTGCTAGAAGATTTAAGAAATTTTATAGGAAAAAGAAGTTCTTCAGAAAAAAAAATTATAAGGGTAAGTATGATCACCAAGGTAAATGGAAAAAGGATTGGAAGAAGAATGAAAAATCAGATGATGTTGTCTGCTATGAGTGAAAGAGAAAAGGACACATTAAAGCCGACTGTCCAAAGCTGAAGTATAAAAAGAAATATGAATATACGGACAATAAGTTCAAGAAAGCCATGAAGGCTACTTGGAGTGCTTTTGAGGATAGCTCTACTGAATCTGAAAGCTCTGACACTGAACACAAAAATAAGGCAAATATGTGCTTTATGACAAACACTTCTCGGGTAACTGCTGAAACTCCTGCTTTAAATTATTACTCTGGAGATAATGCAGAATCAGATTCTGATTCTCGAACAATGTATAAAAATGAATTGTTTGAGTACTGTGATATGCTGGAAGAGACATGTAATGAACTTAAGGATAAATACAAATCATTAAAGAAACACCATGATCTCACCACTACAGTTAAAACCGAACTCACTATTGAAAAAGAGAAGAATGTTCAACTGTTAAAAGAAAACACTGAACTGAAACTATCTAATGAGCAACTCAAGATAGACTTAGAGAAGTTCACCAATGGAAAAAATACACTAACACAGATGCTAGGAAAGAAAATAGCACCTAAATATACTACTGGTATAGGATACCAACCTGGACAAAGGAAACTTTCCAAAAATAGATTCATTTCTAAATCTGGACAGAATGAAGGTAATTCTGGAACTTCATATGCTTCAAACAATTATATACATAACTATGGATATAATAAAGTTTATCTTTCAAAGCATATCAATTCTACAAATTATATGAGACCCATTAGACAAATATGGGTACCTAAAGTGTTATTGGCTAACCTGTCTGGACCCAAGAAAATCTGGGTACCAAAATCATCTCCCGTCTGAATCTGTTTTGTAGGGAACTTGCTTATAGAGCTCCTGTAAAGAGACCCGGTATTTGGACAGTGGATGTTCAAGACATATGTCAGGAGACTTCTCTTGTTTCAAAAGTTTAATAAAAGTTGATGGAGGCTTTGTCACCTTTGGTGATAACTCTAAAGGAAAAATCATCGGCCTAGGACAGATTAGTAACACTGATTCAATTTTGATTTCTAAAGTTTTATTTGTTGATGGCCTTAAATACAATTTATTAAGTATTTCTCAGTTATGTGATGATGGTTTTCATGTTAAATTTGAAAATGATTCTTGCAAAGTTTTTAATTCTAAGAATGTTTTGGTATTTTCTTCCTTAAGAAATGAAAATGTTTATGCTGTTAATCTGAATTCTTTAGCTAAGCAGAATATTACTTGTTTGAATGCTTTTCATAAAGAATCTTGGCTATGAAACATAAGATTGGGACATTGCAACATTCACTCACTTAGAAAACTCTCTAGAAAAAATCTAGTTAGAGACCTACCCAAATTAGAATTCCCAAATGATAAAGTGTGTAACCCCTGTCAAAAGGGAAAACAACACAATGTTTCTTTTAAATCAAAGAAAGAAGTTTCGACTTCTCAACCACATGAATTGGTTCACATGGATTTGTTTGGACCATCAAGAGTTTCTAGTTTAAATGGGATGAACTATGTTTATGTTCTTGTAGATGACTTTTCTAGATATACTTGGGTATATTTTCTAGCTCACAAGAGTGAAGCCTGATCTTCTTTTGTTAAATACTCTAAATCTGCAGAGAACCTTAGTGGACTTAAGATTAAACCTTTGAGGAGTGATCATGGTCGTGAGTTTGAAAATCAAGATTTTGAATCTTATTGCTCACACAATGGCTATACTCATAACTTCTCTGCCCCTAGAACACCCCAACAGAATGGTGTAGTAGAAAGAAGAAACCGAACCCTTTAAGAAATTGCTAGAACCATGCTCAATGAATATGATCTGCCTATTTATTTTTGGGCTGAAGCTGTAAATACAGCTTGTTATGTCATTAATAGAGTCTTAATCAGACCTGTTCTTAAGAAAACCCCTTATGAATTGTGGAACAATAGAAAGCCTAAGGTTAATTACTTTAAAGTTTTTGGTTGCAAAGTATTTATTCTGAATACTAAAGATAATCTGGATAAGTTTGCTTCCAAAAGTGATGAAGGAATTTTTCTGGGTTACTCTATTTCAAGTAAAGCCTATAGAGTATTCAATAAGAGAACTAAATGTTTGGAAGAATCTGTTCACATCAAGTTTGATGAAACTGATCCACATGAGCCTAAAACCTCTCTTGAAAATATTGAAGTAGATTTGTCTGTTCTGGACATTAATGATAAATCTAAAGAACCTGTTATCAAAACATCCAGTTCTGGACTTTTTCCAGAATCTGCTTCTGTTGAACCAGAACCTATAGATGAACCTGAAATTTCTAGTCCAACCGTTACCAGATCAACGAGGATTCTAAAGAATCATCCTTTAGAAGCTGTTGTTGGTAATCTTGATAGAGGAACACAAACTAGAGCTTCTCTAAGAAACCAGGTTGAACATCAAGCTTTTCTTTCACAGCTAGAACCCAAAAATATCAATGATGCTATCAATGATGAATTATGGGTAATAGCTATGCAGGAAGAATTAAATCAGTTTGAAAGAAACAAAGTCTGGGAATTAGTTGACAGACCTAGGGACACTATGACAATAGGCACAAAACAGGTTTTTTAGAAATAAAGTAGATGAATCTGGAAATATAGTTAGAAACAAAGCTAGACTAGTTGCACAAGTATATAGTGAAGAAGAAGGTATAGACTATGAGGAAACTTTTGCACCTGTAGCTAGACTAGAATCCATTAGGATCTTACTTGCATATGCTGCACATCTGGATTTCAAGTTATATCAAATGGATGTGAAAAGTGAATTTCTAAATGGTTTTATAATTGAAGATGTTTTTGTAGAACAACCACCTGGATTTACTAATCCCCATTTTCCAAATCAAGTTTTTAAACTTTCTAAAGCTTTGTAAGGTTTAAAACAAGCTCCAAGGGCTTGGTATGATAGACTTAGCAATTTCCTTATTTCAAAAGGTTTTACTAAAGGGATTGCTGATCCAACTCTTTTCTTTAAAAGAATTTCTAAAGATGTTTTAGTTGTACAAATATATGTTGATGATATTATTTTTGGATCTTCTAAACACTCTTTATGTACTGATTTCTCAAAAAGTATGCAAAATGAATTTGAAATGAGCATAATGGGAGAACTTAAGTACTTTCTTGGATTTCAAGTATTTCAAAATGAAAATGGTATTATTTTGAATCAAAGTAAATATAAAAAGGATCTTTTAAAATGTTTTGGTCTGGATAGTATCAAGGAAAGTGAAACTCCTATGAGTACTACCTGTAAATTGGATGCAGATGAAACTGGGAAACCAGTTGATCAAACAAATTACAGAGGTATGATTGGTAGTTTACTTTATCTTACTGCTAGTCGACCTGATATTATGTTTAGTGTGTGTATGTGTGCTATATTTCAAGCTAATCCAAAAGGATCTCATTTGCTTGCTGTTAAAAGAATTTTTAAATATCTCAAACACATAGTTAACTTAGGTTTGTTTTACCCAAAAGGACAATCCTTTGACTTAATGTGTTATTCAGATGCTGACTTTGCTGGTTGTAAGTTAGATAAAAAAAGCACATCAGGAACATGTCATTTGCTTGGAAAATCCTTAGTTTCTTGGTGTAGTAAGAAACAGAACTCAGTTGCATTATCTACTGCCGAAGCAGAATATATAGCTGCTGGTAGTTGCTGTGCACAAATTCTGAGGATGAAACACACTCTTTTGGACTATGGATATGTTTTTAAACATGTTTCAATCAACTGTGATAACACCAGTGCAATAAACATCTCTAAGAATCCTATATCTCACTCTAGAACCAAACACATAGATGTAAGACACCATTTCCTAAGAGATCACTATCAAAAAGGTGACATTTCTCTTGAATTTATTGGCACCGAACATCAATTGGCTGATATTTTCACTAAACCTTTAAGTTCGGATAGGCTAAGTTACATAAGACACGAATTGGGAATTTTTAATCACAACCGGTGTGAAAATTCTCACCGATGTTGAAAATTCTCACCGATGTGAAATTCTCACCGATGTTGAAAATTCTCACCGATGTGAAATTCTCACCGATGTGAAAATCCTCATCGATGTACAATTCTCACCGATTTGTTTTTCTCGCCGATGATTAACTCACACCGATGCAATATTTTAAAACTTCTCTCTGCCGCCAAGAATATGAATCATTTTACTTTATTTTATTTTACTCTATTTTAGTCGTTTATTTGGAATTCCTAAATGATAAAAACTAAGTCTAAGCCACTTCCTACCTCACCAAGCTCAAAACCTCTCACCTTCGAACCTTTGCTCCCAAATCGACCAAGAAACCTAAACCCGCAATGGAAAAAACTAAGCTTCCTATCGTTATAGATGAAAGTGGAGAACCAAATGCTAAGAAGCAGAAGACACAGCATAAAGCCAGTGTTAGTGAAGTCAGAACTAGATCGGGAAAGCGACCAGTGAATCCTCACTTGCAAAATAGAGACATAGTAATTGAGAAGGAACTATGCGTAGAATGGCTACTGCCAAGCAAATCGTTAGTACTCGAAATTATGGAGGACCAGAAATGGGTGGATTGTTTCTCGAATAACAATGGCCCATACTAACCGAAGTTGGTAAAATAGTTCTACGAGTTTGTAACCTTCGAGAAGGCTGAAAATGAGAATCGAGTAAGCTTGTTTTTAAATGGAAAAGAGATGTCTTTTTCTTCAGTAGAGTGGGCTGAGAGTTTGAAAGTACCACATGAAGGTGTCTCTGGGTATGTATCAAGAGCAATGCCACCTATCAGTGATATCTTTGATTATGAAACCACCTTACAAGAGCTGACTGGTAATGGGACTCAAAGGCAAGTGGTTGCTGCTGAAATGGATGGAGAGAATCGACTGCTCTTCAAGTTTGTTCAGCATGTGTTGATACCGAGGCGAGGAGATTTTGCAAATCTGAGATATCAAGATATCTATCTTCTTCATTTCCTAAGACATGGTGTAAAAATCAATTTGTGCAGATTGTTAATGCTTCAAATGGAAGACATGATTAGACCAAAGTCAAAGAATAATGCTTTGTTCTTTGCCAAGCTGATTTCAGTAATGATAAAAGTGAAAGGAATAGCTGAGTCTCAGGATGAGACAGTTGTAGTCAAGAACAATTTCTGCATCACCTCGACTGTATGTAAGTACATGAAAATTAACTGGAACCCATGAAAGGGAGAATGGGTCAGTGATGATCAGAAGGTATATGATAGGTTTAATCCTGTGGATCATCCCTCAAGAACAAAGGATATGAGAGATCCGAGTCTGAGACCTGATGAAGAGGAACCTGTTTATAGTAGTGAAACAGAAGAAGAAATAGAAGAAGAAGAAGAAGAAACTCCCATGGATGTTGGAGGAGATCCAGACTTTCCCCCAAGTCCTGTTGCAGAATTGATTTATTCTAGGAAAGGAAAGGTAGAGGAAATTTTGTCTACTCATGAGGAAGACCAGTCTGTGCCTCACCAAGAAGAAGAGGAAAAGGAGAATGTATCTGAATCGCCTGCTTCTGGTAGTTTAAGTATGAGTCCTTTGATTGGAAGCTCAGCTATGCCGACTGCTGATGTAGAAAGAGATACAGAAGAAGCTGTACCTGTATCAGAAGATCTTCTAGATGCTGCACCGGTGGAACTTGTAGTAGAAGATTCTGATGAAGAGAATCCAGCACTGAATGCTGTTGTGATACATGAGAATGCACCCATTGAGGGGGAGCATCAATCTGTTCTTGGAAATGTTATAGTAGCTGTTGAGCTTGGAGACTAGGTAGAAGACCCAGGGATTATAGTCTGTGGATTGGATTATCCGGATTCAGATAATGAGATGACTGTGAATAGACCGAAGACCAATTATGATCTTGCTTCTGAGTTGTTTCCAGATGATGTGGTCAGATTTCATGATTTTAATAAGCTGAAAGAGGACCTCAAAACCAGTTTTGTTGAAGAAGTGAAGTTAATGGAAACTTCCCTTTCATCCTCAATTAATTCAATAATGACTGATTCTGTAGCCAGTTTGGCCTCAGCAAAGGGATCTGCTGCAGTTGTTTCAAATGATTTTGTCTCTAAATATGATCTTGAATCCATGAAGAATGAGGTGAAAGAATCATTCAGTGCATCAGTTGCTGAGATGAAGCAAAGATTTTTTGAAGAAATGAAAATGTTAGAGAGATCCTTCGAGCTATCTCTGGCTTGTAATTTATCTTCTTTTATGTCTGAGCTTATGGA
The DNA here is from genome assembly GCA_963277665.1 of Viscum album. NCBI lineage: Eukaryota > Viridiplantae > Streptophyta > Magnoliopsida > Santalales > Viscaceae > Viscum > Viscum album. The sequence continues at coordinate 993,402,576 of OY728145.1, read as the reverse complement.
AGAAGTGAAAGACTGCTAGACTCAGTCTTCTAGAATCGAAGCAGATCTTGAAGCTCTCAAGACATCAGTTGTTGCTTTGGACTCTTATATGAGCTCCAAGTCTCAAGCTGACAAGGACCTAGCTTATGTGAAGAGTGTAGTAAGCCAGTTTGTCTCGGTGTTTGAAAGTTTCAAAACCTCAGTGAAGGATCATGTTCAATAACAAGACTCTCAAGTTCAAAGCCTAATCAGTGGTTTGTCTAAGAGTTTTAAAGAAACTGTTTCCTTCTCTCTTGGCCCTCTCACATCCAAACTATCAGTTGATCTTAATCAAGTTCGAGCAATGTTGAAGGTGGAGATTGGTTCTATTTCAACCAGTGGATCTGTGGACTCATCAGAGCTGAGCCGAGTGGTGCTTTCTACAAGAGATTCTGCGAGAGAAATAATGAAGATTGTTCAAGATTATATGAGAGAAGCCTCTGCCTCTCAGGAAGCCATAAAGAGCAAAGTGGACCACTACTTCACCAAATGTTTCACCAAGCATCAACTCGAACACCACTTCAAGCTGATGTTGGAAAATATGAAGCTACCCCCAGTTACTGAAGCCTTTAGAGAACAAGTGAGCAAACTAAGAGAATTGACTCCCGCCTTAGAGAAATTCATGGAGAACAAAGATGATTTCATCTCTGATATGGAAAGAGGAGGAGGAATTATTATGGATTTTAGAAATTTTCTACCGCCCTTCTTGCATGTTGATGCCAGACCAGTCATCATCCCTCCTGCTTTGCCTGCTTCTGTCTCAGCTGCTTCCACAGTCCAGCTGACTCCTGCTCAAGCTATTCGAAGCCTCACACCAATGATCACCCAAAGATCTTCAACCTACAGGCCTGACTCTGTGTCAGGGGCCCAGACTCCTTTAATCTTTTCTGGCATTCCCAAGCCTTCACCTGAATCCTCAACACCCGAACCTTCTTCTGATCCCAAAAGAAAATCTCACGTGGAAGAGGTGGAATGATCCAGTGGCCAGGATTTTTGATAGGAATTCATTTGTATTCTGTTTCTGTACTTTTTGACTACTCTAATACAGAATAACTCCTTTTACTTCTGATGTTTTATTTGTCTCCTCTATATATATGCTTTCCCACTTTTTGATTATCACAAAGGGGGAGAACAAAATGGGAGAATAATAAGGGGGAGAAAAACAACAAGCGGGGGAGAACAAACTGAGAGAATGAAAAATATTTTCAATGGAGAAAAATAAGGAATAAGGGGAGACACATTACCCTTTTTTCATTTTTACCTCTGATACCTTATGTCTATTTAGTACCTTATGATTGTTACCTCTGATAACTTATGTCTATATCATACTATTTCTATTATCTCTGATGCTGTTTTCAATAAGAAAATTGAATTCAATATTATACTATTAACTATTATATTTTCACTATGTTAAATGCCCATATCATAAATTGTGATTATCAAAAAGGGGGAGATTTTTGACCTCACCTGTTTTGATAATCTCAATCATGTATTCATATGTATTGAAAATCCCAATTATGTTTTCATTCTCTATGATATTTTTAAGTATCATTGATCTATACTTTAATTCTTTCAAATCTGTGATCAAACCAATAATAATCGTTAAAATAGTCTTTGGAATGTGTTAATCCTCATTTATCTATGTTCATACAAGTTATAAATTAATTCTAACACAATTGGATGTGTTCTGCATAAAACAGATAAGTAATCTGCCTATAGCTACTGATAAAGAGCTACCGGTAACCATTCTACCGATAGACTTAGTCTACCGACAGACAGTCACTGATATACTTAACACAGAGCTACCGATGTACTTATAAATGTAAGCTACTGACTTACAGACAGCTACCGATACAAATATAGAGCTTCTGGTGTAAGTATAAATAGCTACCGATGGAATAAGAGTCACCGATGGACGAAGCTATTGACAGACTCAGAGCTACCGATACACGCATGAAGCTACCGATGCATGGAGCTACCGATGCATGGAGCTACCGACGCATGGAGCTACCGACGCATGCAGCTACCGACGCATGGAGCTACCGACAAACAAAGTCACCGATACAAGCATGTACCAACCGATGCATAGAGCCACCGATAGAGTCAAAGCAACTAATGACATTGAGCTACCGATGTTCAAGCTACCGATGTTCAAGCTACCGATGCTGATTACCTACCGATCACTCGACTCACTGTTTGAATTTCTTTATTTATCTTTATCTATCTAACGGTCATATCATACATTTTAATGATTTGTCAAATATCTGATAAAGGTTGTCGGATGTCAGGAATCCATACCTCGTACCTGCATAAAGGAAATCTTTTATTTCCCCTGTTGCACGTGACATAAATACTAGAAGACTCTGCTGAAGAGAAGAGGGATAATACACACAGAGACAAGGAAGACATACGATATACTCAAGAAAAGCTCTGTGCATACAAGGAGAACCAATCAAGAACACAGAGAAGCTCATATACAATCAAGCCTACTCAAGAAGAGTTCTGTGCATACAAAAGAATATCGAAGAGCTTCATCGAATACATTTTCACTGTCTGTGAACCTGGAGCATACGACACTCTGTTTCTCAAACAGAAACGAGAAGAGGACATAGAATCACTTCTGATCGAATCCAAAGGAGTCCAAAGCTACACTAAAATCACCAGAACCACTTCTAAACTCTATATCTCTTGTTCTGTGACTTATTACTATACTTTTCGAGCAGTGTGTGTTATCTGCTGTATCTAACACATACACTGTCTCCTGTACTTAAACTGGAGGATTTTTAAATCCTTACCAAACTCTTTCATTCTATTCTTTCCCATGAAGAACAGTGGTAGAGGTCGTGTGTGACCTGGACAGCTGGTTGCTGTTGTACTGTTTCCCACGAAGAACAGTGGTAGAGGTCTTGGACCTGGATAGTTGTAAACTGTTGAACCCCGATCCAGGGTGTGGATCATTTTTATATAAAATTTTGAGAGGACTAAGTCTCGGCTTGAGACTGAACCTCTTGGTTACATTGTTCTGCCATCTCTTTCAAAGTTTTATTGCGCTGCTAACCACTTTAAAACCAATACTGTTTTTAAAGTTACTTTGATAATTAAATTAGCAAGTGTTTATGTTAAGTGTAGATTAGTAAGTTAGTTTCAAAAGATAATCACACACTCCTGTGTTGATTAACTGGGAATTAATCAATCCCTTGAGAATCTAACAGAACCTCTACTTTAATATAAATTCACTACAGTTTAATTTATTATTTTATTTGGGGGTCTTTAAGACACTGTTTTTAAATACAGAAATTTTAAATTGGTACTCAATTCACCCCCCTCTTGAGTAAACCACTCCGACCAACACACATGAATTCACATGTTTGGTTAGCCATGTCCCCACTCTTAAATAATCTGATCACTTGGTTGGGAGATATATTATTCTTATCATGATTTGTTATGTCCCAACTAGATATCGCCAGATACAATAATAAGTAGTCATTATTTATTAAAAAATACGATGACTTTCCAGAAAATGTATGATGTAGGTTGATTTAATTTTAAATATCTATATAATATAAAATTTATACCATGAATAAAATGATAAATAAAATAAAAGTAATGGTAACATTTTATTTTAATCACAAACTTATCTATTAAATATATTTTAATTTGATCATAATATAATCATGATCATGGAATCATTAGTACTGTTTCAACATAATATAAAAATTATATATTATTTTTAAATTCAAAAAATATTTATTTATGTTATTCTATGTAACGTCTCGGATCAGGAAGCCACTCAAGGGTGCTCTGTACGCATTTGGCCACATGTCCTCAAGAAAATCTCCCCAAATTTCAGAGGTCGCTGAATAGAAGTGAGGGCCTAGAAGTGATATTGGGGATACTATTACCTCATTGGAAGATTATAAAACATCAAAATAACATAATAAAACAATATAGTATGCATTAATACCAAACAACAGAAGTAAAAAGTGGAAGGTTGTTAACATAAATAATTAGATGTCATATCATTAAGAAGTTGATGTTGCATGTTAAAAGTTATAGGACAATTTCCAAAACTTGATACATTGTAGTAATACATGATATAACTACCAGCAAAAAAATAATCAAAACAAACACAGAATCATATCAATCCTCATCTTGGTCTCATGCTCTCCTGCTCCAAAACAACATATCTAGTACCTGGGGAATGGTGTTTTCCCTTATCGACACCTACAACCATATAATCAGTTAGGGCCTAAAAACATGTGTCAAACAGGGTGTGAGACTAAATCCCTATAGAAAACCACCCATGGACTTTCATAATATCTAAGTGAATATATATATATAAGAGATAGTGTACAATAATGAAAGTAGTAAACCCTGACGTACTCTAAAGTAAATACTCTTACAATCACTCGATTACATTTAAAATAATTTCATATTCATTAATAGTTAAATTAAATTTAATAATATATGTATCACTATCCTATATAATCTAAATAGTACCCGTGTAAATGTAACAACTACAGATACCTCAGACAACTATCTAAAAATGTATAGTGAAGAATGAATTGAATCTTGTGCCTTGGATTGGCAGACTCATGATAATTTTTTCCATTTTAAAATTAAAATTATAACATGAGCCTATCCTTGAAATTCTAATGTCTGATGTCATGTATTGCTAAAAGTTAAATTATACCTGTATCCAATAATCCCTTTCGAATAATCCTCTCAAGAACTTAGTATCGATCTAGGTGTCGTGTGAGTATATTCCAACTGATTCGTCATTGGGTCTTATAAATAATCCACATGTATAACCCATGAAATATAACTACTGACAATAGATACCATAATTTTCATACCTCCACAGAACCATTCTTCTTTCAACATTTAAATAAATACTCCATGAACTCATCCACTACATCATTGGTTCACTCACTGCTTAAACATATAACCCACTTTTATTTTATCCATGGAATCTCTCAATAGATTCATGTTTCACCTAAATTATATTGTACAATAGTCACAAGAACATGTACATGGAATTAAAATATTAGTCCATGATTCTACCATTTCTATTTACCCATTAAACATTTAAGATTCAATTAGATATTTCATTCTGTACAAAAAGGTCAAAACCAAATGCGCCCAATGTCATATAAAGAAAGGAACAACCTCATAAGGCTTGGAATTTCAATTTCTGACATAAGAAAAATTCACATAACAATTAACACATACATTAAACTATTACATGGATTTCACATTATCCAACTCATGTGGTCACAATTCTCATAAAAAGAAGCACATGTAAATTAAACTATTACATGGCATTAACATTAATAACTCACATGAGAAACACATATAATAAGAATATCATGCAATTTAAATTATCACAATGCCTAACAACAAATTATCCCATATGAGAATTTCATTTTATTTAACCAATTTCATTTTAGAAAACCCATGAAGGGAAAAAAAGTTATGCCTCATAGGCATCCTTGGCCAAACGACCATAAATAGTTATCTAAGGGAAACCCACCCATGGGGAGGCACTCAATAAAGGTATATAACATAAAACATGCTCTAAATCACATATTAAATTAAATAGACATAAATAGGAAATAAAAATGGTCAAATATCAATCATGGAGACTCCCCAAAAATGGGCAGACCAAAGTTTGGAATATATAAAAATCTTAAAAATTAGTGAAATGAGCACGAACACCTTCTTCGTACTCATAAAACTCTTCTTATCTTGCGTCAACCTCTAATTCCGTGCAGAACAGAGTATATCGAATAAATGACCATAAACTCTCAACCCTTGGTAACTAGGTTGATAGACGAAATCATGAATAATGGCTCAAGGGGAATCAAGAAATCACCGTTGGGGACACAACACATCCAAAAGTGTTCAAATTGACGTTAAGATGACGAATCTAGAAGGAAATATTCCTCTGGTTATATTGTTCATGAAACCAGAGAAATACCACTTTTTTCTGACAAAACACAAGGCCATTTCCCATTTTAGAAAAAACAGAAGAAAAGTACACCACATGTACATGAAAATACACCATATGTATATTCCCAATCCTTTTTTTCTACTGAATTCCACTTACACATCATACCCTAGTCTATCGACTTGACGTGCATGGCATGTACTAGGATTACACGGTTTGTAACCCCTATTCGCATCGTGTGACAGGCATGTAGCTTGTACTCATCCAATTCTACTCTTTATTCTCAAGTACAACTTCAAATGTAATGTTTTTTTACCTCAAAGGAACAATTGGGTCCTTACAATCACCCCCCCTAATGAAATTCATCCATGAATTACCCTTCTAGGGGTGGTGAAAAAATTAGGAGAAATATTCTAACCGTTGTGATCGTTCATTGACCGCCCTTTCCCTGGTATCATCTTTCACTCTATTGTGCTTCCATAACACCCGTACTAAAGGAACTTACTCACCATAGAGATCATTCTTCGATGATCCAAAATTTTAATATGATGCTCTTTAAAGGACACGTCAACCTATAACATATTCTCCTCTAGCTGAAAAGCATGAGATGGATATGAAAAGTAACGTCACAACTCAAAAATATTATAAGGAATAGTGAATATCCTAATACCTATGAGTTAGCCACAATCGATATGCAACCATCCTGACCCTCTACAGAATCTTGAATGTCCCAATATACATTGTTGAATGATTACCCTATATCAAGATCCTCTTGTGTCCCAGCCTTAGTGCAACAAATAGGAAAACCTGATCCCCAACCTCAAACTCAAAAGGCCATCTACAGAGATCGACATAAGATTACTAATATGATTGTGTAGTATCCATCTACAGTAAAATCAACTTCACATGCCCAATGGTCTCTTATTAAAGATGAGGTCCCAACATAGTTTCCTCTCCTACCTCTAGCCAACATAGGGATGATCGACATTGCCTACCGTACAAAGCCTCATATTGTTCCATCTGAATAGTATCGTGAAAGCTATAGTTTTAGGTAAACTGAACCATGGGCATGTGTCTCTCCAAATATCCCATTAAATCCTGGACGTATTCCCAAGGAATGTCCTCTAGAACCTTAATTTTTCACTCTGACTAGCCATCTTTATGGGGGTGGTAAGCTATGATCAGGAGAACCTGTGTACCCATCGACCCCTATAACCCTTTCTAGAAATGAGAAGTAAACCGAGCATCCCTATCTAGAATTATAGAATATGCGACACTGTGTAGTAGTATAATCTCATGGATATAAAACCTCCCAATCTCACCAACACTGAAGGTTTCCTTGATAGTCACAAAATGTGAAACCTTCATGAGACTGTCAATAACAACCCATACATCATCATTACCTCAAGGTTACATCGATAATCCCATCATGAAATCCATCACGACATAATATGATTTCCACTCATGAATGGGTAGCTACTGTAAAAGTCCAATTGGTTGCTAGTGTTCTTCCTCCACCTGCTGAGATGTGGAGTACCTCACGAAACAACCTGATACATATATTTTCATACATGGCCACAAATATTAGGGATGTATGTCCCAATACATCTTGGTGACACCCGGATGCACTTCCCATACAGAGGCATGAAATTCCCTCGTCTGTTCCTTGTGCATGTCTGCCGAAACTCACAAGAGACCATGTAAACACAGAACTCCATCCACACCTACGGACCAACTAGGAGGAGGGCTATCACCTTCCAAACTCTCCTATAGAACTAGGACTTCATAATGTTATAGCTACCTCATCCTCACAATATTCAGTGGGGTAGAGGTAACATCTTAAGAAGATAGAAATGTATGTTCCTGACTATCTTGAACCTCCAAATTCATCTCAGAGAACAATGCCATATGTTGACACTCATGACTATGCTGCTACACTGTCCATATTAGAGACCTTTTTTTATGTTCATCATCCAATATATTGGCATTACCTAGCGTGCAGGAAGGATCAACATCAAAATATTGAAGTTATTCCACCCACCTTCACAATCTAAAATTCAGATCACCCTAAGTAAATATGTATTCGAGGATTTTGTGGTCTGTGTACACCCCAAAATTATCTCCCAATAAGTAATGCATCCAAAATTCTAAAGCATGAATAACAGTAGATAACATGAGATCATGTGTCGGGTAATTCCGGTCATGTTTCCTCAATTGTTGAGACCTGTATGTAATTAATTAATACCCCTTTCATAAGATCAAATCCTAGTCAGATACCTAATTCCTCATAGTACACTGTGTAAATCCTAAACAACTCTAGAAAAATAACTATCAGCATTGAATAAATCTCCCTTTCAGCTCCTGAAATGTTGCCTCGTAAAAATATGTCCATAGATACTTTATACCCTTTTTAGTGAAGTTTTCAACTTCACTACTACACTTGAGAAGTCATATATGAAGAACCTGTAGCAACCATCCTTCCCAAGAAAACTCTAAAACTCAAATACTTTCATGGGATGCTCCCAGGAAACTACTGCTCCCACAATCTCTCTGTCCATTGATACTCCTACATCTAAGATGATGTGACAGAGGAAGTGAATATGATCCATCTGAAGTGGAACATTGTGATTGAAGGATATAATTAATTCTCTCTCAGCGTACTAGATATGATATAAAGAGGTTTGGAATTTTCACATCGATTATGAGAATAAACCAAGATATCATTCACGAAAACCTCCAAAAAATGAGTCACGACAGGGATGGGACACTTGGTTCATCACTGGCATGAAGACATATGACATGTTTCTATGACCGAATGACATAACCAAATACTCATACATGTTGTACACACTCTGAACAACAGTATCTGGTATGTATAATGATCTAACATGCACTTGATGATAATCAGATCTAAAATAAATATTTATGTAGTCCTGATATCTGTGGATATGGTCAAAGAGATCATCAATCTTTGGAAAAGGATAACTATTCTTAAACATCAACTATTTCAACATCTGATAATCCTTGTAATGCCTAAGTGCACCATCTACCATTTTCATAAAATGGATGTGTGAACCCCATAGAGAAGTACTGGGTCGAATGAAACTCTTAGCTTTCAAATACATTAATTGGCACTTGAGATTTTTCAACTCCATCTTAGGAATATTGTAAGGATGAATGGATACAGGTGCAGTTCCTGATACTAGCTCGATCGAGAAATATACCTCTTTCACTAGAGGTAAACATTAAATGTTATCTAGGAACACATCCCTAAAAATATAAATTACCAGATGGAAATCTACCTACCATGTTCCTTGGTCACCTAGATATAAACTTGTAATAAGGATTATCATTATTCCCAATCCACGATGCTCGGGTCAATCTCAACTCTCCTAGAAATCCCATTCACCTTTATATAAAACATCTCTTGCATCTGGTCATGTTAAACACACCTAGCATTGATAAAATTCAACAAAGGCTTGGAAAAGAACCAACCAATTCATTATGAGGTTGGGATAAAATCCTATCATCTCTAAGAAATTTAGGTCCCCTACAAAGTGACACCCACCAACCTCAATAGGGTACCCCTTGCAGTAATGCACACCTCATTGTATAATCCCTAACGGAGTGTATAGCATTATACCATCATCATAAGTAAAATCACATATCCCAAGGCACTCCAAAATGGGCACATATAAGAAAATATGTGAATCCCATATATCAAAAAGTGCAGAAGCTAAAATGGAGGCGACTAGAATAGTACCTTGGATAATAGAGGGGTTGGGTTCATTCTTTTTTTGGGTCTGTTGCACAACATAATTCTAACCAATACCATAGACCAGTTACACTTCTTGGCTACCATGACCTGATCCACTTTGTTTTCACTAAGAACCCAGTGTCTAGTCACCATAGCCAGGACAACCTCCGTGGCCTAAATGGCCTAATGTACCCCATCTCCTTGTCTAATGAGAATCTGTTGACCCCGATCCTAAATGTGGAGTTAGTGAAGACCATGTCTCACAAGATGTTAGTGGAAAAATCATATAAAAGAGTGGTAGATGGCCCATCTTGCTGCATGATCGGAACATGAATAAGTCCTTATGACATTGTGGCCTCGAATTCCCTGACCTACAGCACTGGTATCATCTCACATGACTATTGGAAGAAATGTTATGAATTCTCATATCACCACAAGTAAACTATATAAGACACTTCTTACTACTGGCAGTGAGAAAAAATTTTCAAGGTGCCGAACCGACCAATCTCACACCTACCGATTCCCTTTGATTACACTTCTTATTTATTTCTTGATTCGCTATAGTAGATAAAATAGTCTTCTTAAAGTCATTTACATGCGATAAAATGTCATACCAAAGACCATCCTCAAATCGCATAGCCTTTGATTCATCATCACCCATTAGAATAGTTGAGAAACACTGAATCTCAGTAAAATGGGAAGAAAAGTCCATAACTGATAGTGTACCCTTCTCTGAATGCATAACTCCTAGGCTCTTTGACCATTCAGTGCCTCAAAAAAAAAAATCAAAAAAGGCTATATGAAAATCTCTCTATGGAATATCTTGATGACACTTTTTCTGAGTGATAAAATCCCACCATCTATCAGAGGAATCACACAATATAGAAATTTTTATCTTCCCCTCATCACAGGAGGTGTCTCTAGATGATTGAATTTAGAGATCATGGCCTCAAGCCATGACTCCGTACCCTGTGGTCTGTTATCCCCCAAAAATGTGGGAAAATGATATAATTGAAACACAAGTGACCGCTCTTCCAGAGAAGTGACAGGTTGTGGTGACCCCAGAATAGTTTTCATGAACCTCATAAAGCAAACCATGGAACTCTGCATAAATTCCTAAATCTTGTATAACATCTGGTGTCGTAACTGGCACCAATGGAGGATCTACTTGAAGCCCATGGTCTACGACCTCTGGGGTATGATGATCATCATCCTCCTGGAATGAAACTAGAGGGAAACGTGGTGGCATGACTCTAAAAGTTAAAACACTCACCCCAGTTAAAGATCATCATCAATGGTCATATTTCAATAGAATAAGAACATAATAGGATAATTAAACCCTCAAAGGAAACCATAAGAGGTGTACATGTCATTTAGAGACCATACATGGAGTGTACCCTCAAGCTCCCACATGGACTTGTACTTTTTCGGAACTTGGCATGTAACAGCCCTAGGTACATGGTGTGTTTAAATGGAAGATGACATGTAAACAAAATGGGGTCGATGCCCGTGTCCCTCAACCAACATTATGTATCCTAGAGAAGCCCTGTACCTCTACATGATGAGTACCAAACATGGGGTACATGCTCGTGTCCCACAAATGGCTTGACGTTTATCTGTAAGTGTTGTGTACTTCAACACAACCTGCTACACTATATGGGGTTTGTCCATGTACTTCTACATGACCATGTCACCTTATATGGGTAGACATGATCAGGTACTCAGTTACAAGAAACATTACTAGTACATGGCATATACACCCTATGCACAACATGTAATCCTTAAGACTTCATCTTTTCTGAATGAAAAAAAGACACAACATGTAACACTGAACTACATATCGTGTAAACTAGGGTTTCAATAACAGAAATCTATTTATATACTGAGACCCCTATTTTTAAAATATAAAACAATGGTATGCAAAATTCCTATTAGTGGGGTACAATACACCCTAGGAATAAAATCCTTGAATCCACATTTTGATCATCACAACCTGTTTCAATACAAGTTCGAAACAAGATCAACTAAATTCCGATCCAAGAGGGCCCATAAACCTTAGAAAAAAAATTGTTGGAATCCATCCAATTCGAACCATGATAGGTACCATTACACCTATAAAAATATCAAGAATATCTATCATGATACATATCACTACAAAATTCATATCTTGCATGATATATATCAAAACAGCATGCAACCAACAATCCTCATTAAATGGCAAGACAAGAATGCATGGAATAAGATTTATAACAAGTACCTACATGATGCATGAGATGAAACTCCCTTATATTATTGTGTTTAAACAAAATAAAACCAAAATAATATTAATAATAGCTTCACAATACATGTGAGTCAGCCAACGGTGAAATCAAATCACAGATAATAACTAAAAATTCGAAAATTAGATGTCAATTCTAGTCAATTTGGATTTTCCTGTGCAAGGTGTATCTACTCCTAGTAATAGAATATTACCAAACTCTATTTCCTTCGTATCCCTATCTAATGGCAACAAATATTAAGGAAAACTAGAAAATACACCCTATAATACCATTTTGTAACATACTAGATCAATATTCCACTCAAGGGTGCTCCATACCCAATTGGCCTCGGGCCTGATGTGCATCTCCACAAATTTCAGAGGCTTCTAACTAGCAGAAAGTCCATAGGAGTGATAGTGGGAGATTATGCCTTCATTTGAAATGTATAACATAGTTGAATAAAATAATAAAACAATAGTGGAATTAGTAATACCATACCATAAAAGTAAACAACAGAAGGCTGATAAAATAGATGACCAGATGTCAAATCATTCAAAAAAGGATGATGCAAGTTACATTTAATTGAAAAATATCCTAAACCGGTTACACTATAGTAATACAAGATATAAGACCCAATAGTATAAAAAGAGACAAAATAAACTCATGTGAATCATATTCCTCATCTTGGTCCCATGCTATCCTTCTCCTGAACAACAAATCAAGTACCTGGAGAAGGGAATTTTTCCTTATCGAAACCAAAAACCATATAATCTGTTTAGCCAAAAAAAACATGACCCATATAGGGTGTGAGACTAAATCCCAATAGGCAACAACCCATGGTCTGTGAAAATATGTCACTGAATACATATAACAGAAAGTGTACAATAATGAAAGTAGTAAACTAGGAAGTGCTCAAAAGTAAATATTTCAACATGAATTGGTTTCCATTTACATTTATTTCAAATTCATTAACTGTTCAATTAAATTTAATTATATAAGTCTCAGAATATGACATAATCTCTATAGTCCCCATGTAAATGTAAGCACAACAGATACCTCAAAAGGCTATCTAATCAAGTATAGTGAAGACTGAATCCAATATTATACTTTGTCTTTTCATAATTGTCATAAGTAATTAAATTTCAAAAATAAAATTATAATCTGATTATATCCTTGAAATTCCTATGACATTATTCATGTATTGATCCAAGTGCAATTCCAACTCCATCCTACCAGCCTATCAATATGATACTATGTGGAACCTAGTATCACTCGAGGTGTGGTGTGAGTATATGTCCACTGATCCATCCATGGGTCCTATAAATAATCTCCTATTATAACCCAAGACATATAGAAAGTTAAAATAGAACTCATACAAGGCTTCCCTCTATAGAATCATGTTTTATTCCGAATTTAAATAAATCCTTCATGAACTCATCCACTACATTTGTGGTTCCGTCATGGCATTAACATATAAGACACCTCTTAGTCCATCCATGGATTCCATTAATGGATCCGTGGGTCACCTGAGGTATAAGGTTCAATAGTCACATGAATCCATCCACGTAATTCAATTCTGATACCATGATTCCCCCATTTTTATTTTCCCTTTAAACATATAATATTCAATTAAATATTTCATTAGCCATGAAAATGTCAAAACCAAAAGCATGTAATATAATCTCAAGAAAGGACCAACCTCATAAGTCTTGGCCTTTGAATTAATCACATGGTAACAATTCACATTAAAATCATCACATGTAAATTAAAACATTACATGGCTTTCAAATTATCCAATTCACATGGGCACAATTCTCATAACAAGCAACACATGTAAATTAAACTATTACATGGCTTTAACATTAATAACTCACATTGGAAATCCTTGTAAAAATACCATCATGTAATTTAAACTATCAAAAGGAATAGATTTAATTTATCACATGTAGGATGATCATTTTATTTAACCTATTCTATTTCAAACTATACAAGAAGGGAAACAATGTCATGTCTCATTCGTATCCTTGGCCAAACAACCATAAATGATCATCTAAGGGAGACACACCCATGGGGTGACCCTTAATCAAATTATAAAACCTAGAACAATATTTAAATATATTATGCAATTACCTAGACATCAATAGGTAAAAAATGGTCAAATATCAATTATGGAGAAACCCTAAAAATGGGTGCACGACACCCCGACTTATATAAATATATTGAATATTAGTGAAAGGCATTATACTACCAACCTTGTAGTTGTAAGACTCTCCTCTTCAAACACCGACCTAGAAGGGATTATTTTAAAAAAAACATAAATTCTCGACCCTGATAAACTAGTTTGAGCTAAAAAATCACGATGAAAGGCTCAAGAGGAATCATGAACTCACCAATGGGGTTCCCCCACATCTGACAGTGTTCAAATCAGGGTTCAGATGAAAAATTGGGATGAAAATCATCCTCTGATGCTATTGTTCATGATCCCTAAGTGAGCCCTCTATCCATATGACAAAACATGAGGCTAATGAACATTTTGAGAACAAAATTACATAGTGTCTACTAGAAAATGCACGATGTTTATATGCATGATCCTCTTTTTCTACCGACATCCACTTACATGTCATACCCAGGTATGCCTACATTACCTACACTATGTGTGCTATGATTACATAGCTTGTAACTCCTAGTCATGTCATGTAACATGCTTTTATCCCTTACATGGCCTATTTTTCTCCACTTTCTCATGTACAACCGGAAAATTAATGATTCGTACCTCAAAAGAAGAACTTTGTTCTTACATTATAACAACTATCATGAAATTTATTATAGAATCCCTTAAATTATAGTAAGAATTTTCAAAAACATTATGCTAATTGGATCTTAGTGGTTGTAGAATTAAAATATATATTCCATTATTTATAAAATATTTTTTCTTTTATTAAAGTCATAGAGTGGATTTTGAATTTACAAAAAATCACTCTTAATATAGCATAAATTTATATATGAGTTAAATAAATTTATACTTTCATTAGGTAGATCACTAGATTATATTATAAATACTTTATTTTCACGTAATAAATAAACTTTCATATAATTCTAAAAATATATGTATAATAAGGCCATAAAAACCAAAATAATATGGGCGTTAGATCAATTAACCAATCCTATAGGGTATTAATTCAGTGGCAACCTTGTGAATTAATTGCACCTGATTTTTTAATCCTTTAATATAAAATCTCTACATCCTAGAAACCATGTCAAACTTAATAATATAATCATATATAGATTTTTTTTATAATGAATAATATTTTTCAGGTGAATTATTTTAATTTCTCAAAAACCAACCACCATCCACAAAAATTATAACAGTGTCATACCAAAACCAAAAATATCAATAAGAAAGCTCCACGTTCAACAATATGTAACAATTCTTCTTTTAAAAAATGACTACACATATGCAAGGAATGTTTAGTTCATCCCATTTATCGAAAAACTTTCATTCTCATTCAATGAATCTCTTTTAATTAATAAGATCCATCATGATATATCAGTTAGTCTAGATGAGTTCATACAATCCCAATGAAACTAAAATTGATACAAATTCTAGTTATTGAATAATTAATTTTTTATGAACTCATATCTTCATTTAATGTATGGATCCAGTTATTGGGTATTTTTGAATAAAATGAAGAAATTCAGTTTTTATAAGTACATACCATGTACTTCTTATGACACACTGTGAACCCAGTTGTTGTGTACAACTATGAACTGGTCGTGTAACGAACCAGTACATGGCCATGCGATAACCAAGATGACCGACATCTGTCGAGTCCATTTGAGGCTAATACTTGTTGCATACTATTAATGAGCATGTTGTGTAATTTTCTTTTTATTTGATAAATTGGAGCGCGGTCACATCTCATCTTTTGAAACCACTTCTTTTGGAAGTGGTTCATACAAGAGTGATTAGGAAAGAAGAACAATGATAAAACCCCCATTTCTCTATCTGAGTTCCGATTGAGACATCATGAGGTTTGTTGTAATCCAACCAGTGAGTTCTTCAATCCTCTAGAGCCTTTATTCCCGATTCTTCCTCTCACGTGGGTTTTTCAAGGATGATTATTTTTCAACTTTTTGTTGATCTATGCTAATATAGGCCGATACAAGGGCCGATATTCATGGATATTTATCATGAGACATCAAGGTAGGTGGTTTGTGCCTTTCTTTGTTCTTTTTGGATTACATATACTAAAGGATCCACATAACCTGGATCAAGGAATTTCTAATTTTGGAATTTAAACATGTTTAGTACCTGTTATGGATTGATTGATTAAAAAGGGGTTGTTTCTTATGTGTATGGTTTGGTACTTTGTTTTCCATGGCCTTATTGATAAGGATGGAGTTATATTGAATATATTAAATGCATGTGATAAGCTTTTTGAATGTTTGGATATGTAGTATTTATAGATTACATGGGATGGTTTGATATTAGGTGCGTATTGTTTTTCTAATGCACTATGAGATCCTTGGATCCAGAAGACTTCTAGGACTTATACATTATTTACACAAGACTGTGAGAGCCTTGTGTGAGATATTTGATACATGGGTATTAACCGTGAGCACTAACCAGGAAGACATTGTAATCTATTGATGCTATGCTGAAACAGGGGCAATGATCGTGAGAGCTGCCCCAAGTAGTCGTTATAATTGATCTATATTATGTGGGACCAAATGGGTTTGAAAATGAGAGCTTTCCTAGATGTTTTTTATGAATGATTGAATGATTGTGACACATCTTCCATGCCAAAGTACAAGCTTGTACACAGTCTTTCTTGACTATTTAGATGGTCTTCTCTGACAACTATTTTGTTACTGTTACAAGGGGAGATATAAAGATTAGGCTAAAAGATGAGTTATCATGATTCGAAGATTAAAATAAATGTAAGTAAATGTAATTGAAAACTGTAGGACTATATAATTTTGATTACTTCCTTGTTTATTTCATTATTTATGTATATTACTTGCTGTATACATTCCCTGATTGTTAGGCACAAATCTCGTTGTGGTTGCCTATGGGGATTCATCTTACACCTTGTTTGGGTAATGTTTTGGTATCATTCATATTATATGATTATATTTATAGATAAGGTAAAGATCCCTCCATCATCTGGTACTTGATTTCTATCAGAGATGGAGAGCATGAGACCATGTTAAGGCTTGCGATGTTGTTGGATTGTACTGTCTTATATACTTTGGTTCTATATTGTATTTTCAGTACTGTGACTTGTTTGTATTATTTCCTAGAAACATGAGACATGAATCATTTATATATATGTTGTAATTTTTTATTAATATCGGTCTTCCACTGTTTACTTCAGTAATATGGTATTACTGCTTCTGCTATTGTTGGCATTTGTTTTCCACTATGTTTACTCTCCAAATGAGGAAATAGTTTCCCCACTATCACACCTTAGTCCTTCATTGATAGTCTAATGCCTCTGGAATTTGGGGACATGCACTTGAGGACAAGTGGCCAACCGAATATGGGGCACCTTTGGGTGGCACACGGATCCGAGACATTACACATTTTTTGGAAGAACCCAACAGACTATATTCTCAATATGTAAACTATAAAATTTAAATTTCTATAGTTAATAACCAGGTACATCCCATTGTATTTTTAGAGGAAATTTTGTAGAATAAATATAACTACCACAAAAGGATATTCATATATCATAAAATAATCTAAAAATATTTCTATACACTATAGAAAATATGATTGAAAATACTCACCACACATATTTAAAATATTCATGGATAACTAAAAACCAAAATAGAGATTTCCTCTAATGAAAATACCCAATAATAATTTTGAATGTTTTTTTATTCCCATATTCAAAGGAAATATATAATTGGTTGTATAATTTATAAAAATCCATGAAAATATAATATTCCTAGAATTCCAACAACTGAATGATTTCCTCATAAAAATGATATTTTAAGTGGTTTTTTCTATCCATATATTTTATTTTATAGAGTATATATAGTCTCTTAACTACTTTAAAAAACATAGTTGAAGACAACTCATCATGATTATTCTGTATTGTCATAAACCAACTATTTATTAGAGAACTCTAGATTGGGATAATCCATTTTCTATCTAAAGTGGGAAATATAATTCCCCTATATAATAATATAGTTAAAAAATTCTATAATATCATTAGAATAGTTTTATTAAATATTATATTTCTATTCCAGACAAGCTTAACATAATCTTCACAAAATATTATATGCATATAAAACGATTACTTCATTCATATAATATTTTTTAAATCCTAGACAGATCTATAAAAATAATTCTATGTACATCAAGAAGTTTTTCTTCCAGATTGAATGAATTTTTTTGGGTAATAATTACATGAAATTATTTATTCATTTATAATAAATAACATTCCATATTTTCTGGAACTGTAGGAAATTCTCAAGTAAGTGATAAATCAGCATTGGGTTCAATGAAAGAATATAATTTAATTATACTCAATGGGATTTAATTTACAATTTAATCAAAAAATTAGTTACATAAAATGGAAGAAACTTTAATTAAAGAAGTATAATGTAATTTTTTGTGTTTAAACTACATATATTGTTAGGTTGAGTATATTAAAAATTAAAACAATACAACACCAAGTATAAATACTCTATAATAACTTCAATCATAATTATAATGTTGAATACATGTTTTATCATATGAAAAATGATATATAGTATGAAAATGAATGTATATATAAGAACCATATATGTCATGAAAATATCAAACTAACATCAAAATTTGAATGGTTATGAAAAAGTCATGTCATTGCACCAAATCTATCAACCTTAACCAATTCATCCCCAAATTACATTCAAATAATCATTTGATGATAATTTTTAACCATATATTCATTCATAAAAATTTTAAATAGAAAAATGAATGATACATAATTAATTATCATGAAAATATTTATTTGTAAAATGTATAATCAATATGAAAAAAATAAAAAATAACCCTTGAATGGATATTTTCAAAAACACATGATAATTATTAATTAACCAAATTATCTATCTTGATTATATTTATAGATAGATAGGACTCTATAACTAGAAATACCAAAGATAATTTTTGAGGAATATCATTTGTGTACTTTCCTAAATCTTATAATGAATTTGTGATTTAGAAGACCTTATTAATGAAAAGTATTATAAAACTCACTGTATGTTTTTTCAATTCACATATAAGGTATCCTAATTAAATATAAATACAACACTTCCTAAATTGTCCTTTTTATAACCCTTATGAAGACCATTTTGATTATATATCTCTTTTTGTTATTTATCATACATGTGAATTTTCTTAAAAATACCATGAAAAGTAATATTAACAATAAAAATTCTAAAATTTTCCAATATTTCCTTTCTCTTATTATGTTTCATTAATTTTCTAATTTATTTTTTCCCTTAAATGAAATATTTAATGGAATTATATAATAATATGTATAATTATATAAAATTTTCAGCCACTTATATTTATTCAATTTTTTTTGATAAATAACCAAGGATCTATAATTTTTTAAAATAATTTTTTCTTTCAATTTTAGATATGTTAAAATATGGGATTTCACAATAGATGCTTATTCTAGAACTCTGACTCTTAGGGATTTAATTCAAGTACCACTTCTCAAAATAATAAGACCTATAATACTATTATTTCATACATTCACTACTTATTATATGGGTAATATTCAGTATTGATATCATTTCAATACATTTATTATATTTTTCATGAGTCCCATTTTTACCATAATTGTTTATCATGTAATATATTGATGTTTATTTATTTCCAAAAGATGGATTTTATTTTTTTTCAAGATATTTGAAAACTGTAATCCCTAAAAAATTTCAATTATTAATAAAAAACTTACTCATGTTTCAAAATGATAATTTTATTATATTTTTAAAATAATTACATTATATGATAATTAGATATCATTACACATTAAGAACTAATATTGAAAATTACATCAAGGAGTTCTACATGTTGATAAAAACTGAAATATAATTCACACAATAAGGTTAAAACCATAGTGTCTATTTATCCAATGAATTTCAGTCATACCATTAGAAATGTTAATAAAAAATGAATATAATATGTTAGACCGTATAAAGGGAAGTGTCGAGTCACTATAATAAATTTAGTGAATAATTCAGTGTGACAATAGTGTAGTATATATCGTGTAAAATGAGAAATGAGACTATAAAGATATGACTATTATAAATTATTATCTTCGATAATATAGTAATTTTAAGTGATCAAAAAAGATATTTCATATAAAAGGTAATTGTGGGAGTTAATTTATACATAATGAAGAAATAATGGAACTATCCAATTGGACCATGAATTCTAAATACTAATTTTTTTAGGTTAAAAAAGATTATTCAATAATTGGTCTCAACCTTTACCAATCCATGGTTGAGAATCTATATGTGAAGCTCGTGTGGAATATACTATGAGAAAAGTTCGGGTTAGTTGAAATCACCACCAGCTAAATATTAACTAAACCACACCATGAATGTACCACTATTAAACACCATACTATCAAGGCTTAATTCACTATAATAAGGGGTTTTGTATCTAGAATAGAAAATGTATTAAATTGTATATTGTTTTTGAAATTAAATATTCATTACATATGTTATGATTTTTAACTTAATGTATTTTCATTATATTGAAGGAAAAATACAAATTATTAGATGATGACTGTGATAAAATATATTTCTAGTACAAAGGAAATGAAATTGTATTTTTGAAAGTATATATGTCAAATTTTCATTAAAATATTTTTTTACAAAAAAATTATAAAAAACAACATTTTTTTAGAAATATGTAAAATTAATATAAATAAATCATTCTAAAAAATAAAATATTTAAATGAAATAAAATATATTTTTCTTAAGGGTGATAAATTTGATGAAGATATAATTTTAATAATTGTTCAAAAAATATAAATATAATTTTAGAAAAATAATTTTTTATACTGAATAAATTAGATTCATAAAATGTATATATTTTTTTAAATAAAAAACATCTATAAAAGTAGATGGTGAAGTTTTCATAATTTTTAAAGACCGACAGATATTTGTGTAAAAAATAAAATGTTTAATTAGTATATGGTAAGTATTATAATTTCTTAATTAAAAATAATTGACATAATAAATACTATAATTTATTTATTGACCAAATATGGGCTTTACCATTAAAATAATCAATTTTATAGGGATAAGAATTATTTTACAAATAAATAAAAAATATAAAAAAACATCATGTATATTTGTTTGTTGAACAAAATAATTCTTAATGAATGAAAATATTTTCTACATCCAAAATAAAATATATTAAAGGGGATTTATCTAATAAAATATTAAAACACAAAAATACACAACATATTACAATAAACCATAGCAGAAACCCATTTTAGGACCAATAGTATATAATTTTTTATAATATAGAGTATTGAACCAATGATTAGAAATTAATAAAAAAACCCACACTTTTGATATAAATACTCATCCATTCCCACATTAATCATATCTCTCACTACATCCATGATAATGTTACACCCATTTTATCCCTAAAAATACATTACATGAACTATATAAGGCTATGATGTGCTCTTCTCAGAAAATCAGAAGATTCATTGGAAGTAAGTTTTCTCTACCTCATTCCTATTTTCCATTAGATAAAATATATAAAAAATGGTGTTTAATTTAAAATGAACTATGTATTTATGTGTCGTAATAAATACATTACTATATAACTGATTCCTTTTAAATAATATACTTATGTTCTCTATCATAAACCCCATTTCATAATCTATTATATTTAACTTTTTATCTTGATGAAAAAATTCATTTTTTTCTCTACCATAATTTTATATTGTGATTTGTCAAACCTATATTAATTCAAGGTGAATAATATATATTTATATATAAATTAATACACTCCAATGATTGGGTAATTCATTTTATGTGTTGTTCATTACCTTCTATTAGGTAAAAATGTTGAAACAAGTTCTTATAAAATATGATATAAGTGAATAAAATAATTTTATACAGATAAAGTGTCCATGATGATAGAACTCAAATGCATTGGGTAAAGAATTATTCTCTATAAGAGACGTGTTTACGAAACATTTCCATCATTCAATGCTAGTCAGTTATTCTACCTTGGTTAAAAATATGGTAATATTTATTACAAAACCTTATTTACATGCATATGAATGTCTATTTTTTATTCCAAATTTTCTAATTATACATTATATATTATGCTCTCATTTTGTGTCTATTTCTTTCCATGATGATCACCAACATTCTGTTACCTATTTTTTCGTAATGGGGTTTATTATCACCCTTTTTAGTGATTAATGTCTCCTGGAAATTATATACAGTTATATGACCAATAATAATTTTTTTGTAGTTTTTGTAAATCATGTATTAGGACTCTAGTTCTTATGACACAAAACCCTACAATATCATTGGTTATTAATAATGAAATAACTATTATAAAAACAATTCTAAAATAAATATGCATCATATTGGTTTCCATACCTGGTATAAATTAAATTTTAATTTTTTTTAAATTATGAGAAAAATTATTAAAAGAGATTCACCGAAGTGTAATAAATATGAAAAATGTTTCTACGTTATTTAATAAATTTAGACTCAGTTAGTGAAAAAGAATCCAAACTACATAACATGTTTGATACTCTATATGGATATTATTTGGTTGATCATGTGCTCTTTAAAAACCATTATGAATGATATATAGTTAATATAATTATTTTATTTTAGAAAATATTGATGTATATGATCCTTTAATTAAAATAGTAATAAATTTTAGGATTACACTCCGATTTAGAATTGTTTCCATAATATTGATAATATTCTAAATTTTCTCATATATATTCTCTTCTTTTATAAAACTGAGGTAAATGGTTGGGAATCTATTAATAAGGAATGTAATAGACAAAGAAATGAAGAAAGCCCCATTATTCGGGAAGTAGGAGATGAAAAAGTTATGAAGATTTAAAATAATTTTTCTGATGTTATCAATAATAAACTAAACTGTGTGGGGTTTGGAAAATAAAAAAGAAGGGTAAAAAGAATCCTAATCTATAATAGGTTAATGCACACCTTATTTTAGTGGACTATATGATCCTTTAATTATAGAAAAATGGTTCAATACTATAGAAAGGTTACATTTTTTTCAAGATTATTTTGACCAAGGTAATATTTCATGGGTTGTATATTTCTTAATAGGGGAAGGCAAATATTTGAGGGAATTTATAATGAGCACAATGTCGAATGTTTATTTTTTAAATATTATGACCATAAAAAAATTGTTTTTCTACAGTTATTTTACACATTCCTATAAAAATTTGATAGGAAACTCAATGAGGAAAAGATAAATCATAACGAATTAGTGGGATGTAATGAAATTAAAATCCCTACGCATTAGAGACATGATTCAATAATTTTCAAAATTTAAAATTGGAATATTTAGTTATCCTTTAGTGAACTATGACCTCATCTATGGAATGATTTATAAATATGATCCAATGGGTGTAATTAAAAATATTGTGGGTTGAATTAAAAAATGAAATGGTTTTTGGAGATTTATAGTAGTCATGTTGAGTAAATGAAATGAAGTAATGGATAAAGATGTGTTTGGGAAGAATTTTTACCACAAAAGTGCAACGACAAATGAAAACTAATTTTTTGAGACATTTAAGTGAATAATACTGTAGAGATTTATCTATATGGAAGTAAAATGATTTATATATTCATAAAGGAGTGAAATAGATATTAATATTGTCATGTAAACGTAAGGTCTGAATATCTAATTGCATATGAAAGAAGGAAAATGGTGAAAGAATAACCTGAAGTAAAATTTACCAAGTGTAGTTAGAATGGAAATTTAACTAACCATTGTCTAAATTTGATGATTCTAGGGGAAACTAACATCAAAAGGTCACATCATCAATGAAAAAATTAAAAAATAATTATTTTAATACCTACTAACAACTAGAATAGTGGAATGAAGGAGTATCATATCCACGGATAAGGATAAATAAATTTACAACCTAAAAAAAAGAAACCAATAAAATTGAAAATAAAAATAATGAAAATGATGATGGGAATGTGGAAAATAAATAAGAGAGATGAGAAAATGTTCCTGAAAAAAGACGAATGCATGACAATCTGTCTGTTTTTTATTTGATTAAAAATATTTTTTTCTATTAAATTTCAGTAAAAACCATCCTTCTAATGACTGAGAAAATGGTAAATTGAGACACCTAATGGTTTCTCATGTGATCCAAAAAATATAGTGAACACTCCAAAAATATGACTATGAAATAAAATTCATGAACAAATATTCTCATTGATGGAAAATAGAGGCATCATACATTTTCTATTTTAATTCTGTCAAATAATTCTCAAAGACATTAGATTCTCTATCACCACCTACAGGTACTTTGAATAGGGTAATAATAAATCACATAATGAATGAAATGAAGTCCACTAAATGAAATATCAAATAGTAAAATTTTGAAAATGAATATCAATGGACTAAAAAATTACCAATTCTTCAAAGTCTGAAACACTATATTGTTTATCCTCTCATAATCAGATATTCAAATATGGAAAATATATTCAATGAAGAAATTCCAATATAAAAATAATGACTAAATAAATAAATCAAGGGATAAATTTTCTCTGCCAATTTCAATTTCACCTCTATATCAATCTTCCCCATATTTTCATCATCATTCTACTGCTCTTGGTCCGGTACCATTATTGTCAATCATTTCATCTATTATCCTTATAAATTTATGTACCTTTTCCATGACATAAAAATATTTAATTTTTAAATTAGGTTTCACTTAATTCCACTGACATAGTTTGGTGACCATAAAATGAGGGTGTATATTCTCAATCATATAGTCATCTCACTGTCGATTAAGATAAAATCCAAAATAACTCATCCACATGTCTGGGCCAAATAATTAAAAAATTAATTTCCAAACTTGAATTAATAAATTATACATACATAATTTTTCCAAATGTAAACACCATGAACATATTCCCCTAAATTTATCATCCATCATGAAATTAAAAACTCCATCTAAAATAATTTTGTGAAAAATTCAAAAATGACCTCAATCGGGTTATTCTTCAAAGAAAAGCGTTTGATCAATCCCTTCTCAATATGATCATCACACACTCACTGTGTAATGCAAGGTCAATAGACCTTTGGTCTTCAATATGTTTGAACAATAATAGAGACTCTAAATAAGAATAAATAGTTCCATAATACGAATCTATCTTGATTATACCATGGTAAAACTGAATAATTTCACTGAGACACATTAATAAAATTTTTCATTGCATCAAATATTCACCATTTCCTTGAGATAAATGCGTGGAATTATTATGGACCATTAAACACATTGAAATATGGCATCATGCACACACCTAGGATAAAAGACTACAAAAAACTAATAATCTTCATCAACAAGAATCACAATAGCAGAGATCACCAATTCATACTGAAATTATTCAATGAATCGCTAACTTGGTTCAATGAGTTAAATCATCCAGAATGGGATGAGCATTCTTGTGTGACCACATAACCAAAAGTTTGGAGAATAATGAGGCCTAATACTCATTTTCAAAACCATATTGCAGTAAAATACAACAACATCATCAAACCCAAAAAAATATTCTCCTCATATATCAACCAATGGTCATCAATCATTATTTTCCCATTCACCATCATTCATTTTCAACCAAACATGTGGCCTGACATCTGATTTGAAATTAAGGAGTTCTTCACTGATAAAATGCATCAAAGACTGCCCTTAAAACATTGACCACACAAAAGGTTCTTGTTTTTTAGAATAAATGAGGGGCCTCCATCGAATCACCATTCCGAGTCACACACGCCTCAGTTATTAAGTTCATATGGTCCAAAAACCTGGATATTTGTCTTAAATATATCTAAAAAACTAACAATGACCAAATTTTTCAATAGAATTATTCATTGGGGTCAATGAAAACTCATTGACATAGGATATTTCCCCAAATATGAACCCTACATCTCGGTCATATCCCGAATCTCCCTTGGCTCGATTCATCTACAAAACAAAATTGGACAACCTTCGGTAACACGACCAGACCACATGCTCGAGAAACTATATTTTGACACCTTAAATCATCTTAAGGACAATTTATTCCCTTATTTATGAGATGTATTCCGTAAAGTTTCTTTCATAAAATATATGTGTATGATAACATATCATATGCAATATCATCTTATGTGGTCCTTAAAATTGATTTCTGCAACACATCCAATTTTTCTTACATGGAGGGGATATTTATCTTCACTAGATGAGGTGAAAAATGTTACTCACATTTGAGTTATAGGAATAACAACATAAAAATTTATTACATGTATATATATAAATATCTTATTCCCTTCACATTAGATATTTTAAATAAGAAAAAATAAACTACTAACTGAAAAAGAAAATTATGAAATAACTATTTAAAATGTTAAAAAATATATCTGATTAAAACATTATAATTAATATAATAAATTTATTAATTGATTAAAAAAAATAAACACTAGGAAAGAACATATTATAAAAAGATAAAATAAACAATAAATAATAATTAAGAGAATAATAAATTGAAATATTTAAACAGTTAAAGAAGAATTATTATTAAATATTTTATTAATTTACTCAAACCACAATAATTTATACAAAAAGTTATTATAAGAAAAATTAATGTAATTTTTGTTATTAAAAGCATTAAATACATAGAAAACCACCCAAAACGGATGTGTTGAAACATAATGAATAATGGAAATACTAAATTCCCCTGCACAGAATTGTTTTCTTGTCCACAAAAAACCCATAGTCATATTCAATTGTAGAAAAATTTTTTCAAAATGGAAGAGATGAAATTCATCCTAGAAGTTGTAGAGAATTTATTTTCCCTCATGGATTATATCATGTATGGTAATAATTCCCCTCAAGTAAAATTTCATTGATGTAAACCTTGTTAATATTGTACAAAAATTATTTAAATAACAAATTACAAAGTTAATTGAAAAAAATTTAATTTATATCCATATGAAAGACCAAACCACTCTTCACCTCTAGGTGAATCAACTAACATAATTAAAATGTATAATAATTCTAAAATATTTTTGAATGAGAATGTTTAGTAATTAAAATAAAAATAAATAACTCATCCATAAGCTTAAATAATAAATAATGATTGAATGAATAATTTAAGGCTCAACCCAAATTTGGATTTTTATTTCTTAATCCATTTAGTTACATATCATATGAGATAAATTGAGATTATAATGTTCAAAGTAAATAAAAAGTGTAAAACAATTTCCCAAATATTTATAAAAAATCTTTTTTCTAAGAGGAGTAGAGAAATGACCTACCCAATAACATCAAAGAGGTGTAAAAAAGATTAATATCCTTATAGTAGATTCACAACCCTAAATGTGGAAATTTTTTTAATCCATTTAAAATTACTATATGATTCATAGAGCATACAAATTCATAAACATAATAGGTTTTTTGTTAGGATATCAATGACTCACAGTTGGCACATAAATGAACCCTACCAAAAACATAAAACTCAATAATGTCCTCAATGATGAACTCCAGATCGGTGAGAACTTATATAAATTAAAATTAAAAAATATTTTCTATTTAATAGTTAAACATTCATGTATGCCCAGAATTCACTTGGGAAATTAATTTTCCACATCAAATATACAAAAATCATTAAATTTTCATGGATTCAGTTGTCCATAGTAAATAGGTTCAGTATAATAAATGATAACTAGAATTTTATATTCATTCACATTTTAAATTAGAAAACAATTTTCAAATGAAATTATTTTATTGCATGAATATTTAATTTTAAATGAAATAGATCAGTCAAAAAAAGATGATATGATCAATAGATATCACATTATTTTTTATCATGAAGCATTATAATTCATAAATAATATTCAACAAGTCTTAACACAAAAAAGTAATAGAGAATAAATAGATTTGGAAACATCAAATATGAAATTATTCAAAAAATTACTCTACTAATAAGAATATTAATTATCAAGTTAATTCAAATTCAATAGAATCCCTTATTAGAATTAAGGTCGATCAATATAGACACCAGGATACAATACCGTCAAAAGTTGAAAATTAGAACATAAGTAATACAAAAGTGTAGTTAAAAAATTGTATCCAGAGATGGAGGAAATGATGCTTCAAGAATGATTCTCATGTTTATATCTCCAATAGTAGTTAATGACATTTATGAAACTTTTTCTATGAATAAAATCAATAAGCCATTAAAAATAGATATTGGGTTGCTCAAATGATGGATTAAAACAGTTTGAGAAGAATTTATTAAGAACGAAAAATTGAGAAAACATTTAACGTCATGGGTTTCCTCCCATGTAGTAATAAATTTTATGTCCTCATTCGAACAGAATCCCCTATGGAACTATCCATGATCATTCAATGGGATTTATTCATTAACAAATGGAACTTCACTTCATAAAAAATGAATTCACTTTTCAAAAACATCAAATTCTGTAAATTCATGTATAGATGTTGTATGATCTATTAAAAAAATAGTACTAGAGGTTTTCTCTACCATTTTAAAAATAAAAAAAATCAAATACATGAAATGTTTTTTATCAAACACCTGAGAAATTGTTCCAATAAAACAAGTAGTGATCTCAAGTTGGAAAACAACATTCTTTTTCAAAATGAATCAATCATTAATTTTCTTCATTTTAAGACAATTTTGGACTCCCAAACTCGGAATAAAATACTCATACCTAGGATTAACAATATTAGTATTAATGATATGAAAATCTGAATATAGATTTGGTTCTTAGGAAGGATTTACATAAAGAATAGATGGCTTAGAAAGTGGAACAATGTATAGAGTAATACCCTCAGTGGGATGGGTAATTCTAATCTATGTAACATATAGATTGAAGAAACCATACCCAGATTTGACCACAACTTTAAATCACTCATTATTAGTAACATAAATGATGTTACATCTATCTTCATGGTTGGGCCTTTAAAAATCTCCATTTCTTCACATCAACCATAGCCTAGAGATTATGTTTACCATTTTACACATCTATGATTGTACCCCACATAGAAATGAATGGTCTTCCAAAAATGATCAACATCTCTTCATCACACTCCATATCAAAAATAATAAAATTATTGTGAAAATTATGCTTCCTATACTAACTAATATTATATCCACCCATCAATTGAGAGAAGTGAGTGACCTGTCAACAAGTTGAAGGCATAAAGAATTTGGTTTTAAATACTTAACTCCCATTTTTTATATTAAGAGTAATGCATAATTTTAATACTATCTCTGAAATCACGTATAATGTTATGTTTCATGCTTCCACCTATTTATAATTGAATAATAAAACCACCATGGTCTTTTAACAATGGAGGCTACTTCCTCAGAAGAACAACACTACATTACCCATTGATATTGGTGTTATACAATTTTTTCCAATAATTATTTTCATCCATAAACTTATTTTTGAATTTTATATATGATAAAATTGTATCCAATGATTCTAGAAATCGACGGTTGAGAATAAAGGAACTGATCATTTTAAAGAATCATTACTAGTAAGGTTCATCACTTATTTTAAATCATTTGGGAAAAGGTAATGGAGGGTCATAATGTTTTAAAATTAGTCAATTCCTCTCATCATCCTAAAATATCACTTATATGTTTTCCTCCTTAATCAACCCAACATCATTTAACTTGGTTATGCTATTTTTTCGCGTGAAGATTCAATATTTTTTTCAATCTACACATCTCTTCCCTGATTTTTATATTTTCAATTTTATATATTCCCATTCTAAAATTCATCATTTTCATATATTTGGAGATCTTTTTTTTAGTTTCAATAGGATCATACCAAAAAATGTAGATTCAACCATCCGATTTTCCCTTGTATTTGGTTCGGTTGTGTTGGGAAACTTTCCTTTTTCTCTACCACCAAAATACATCTCCATTTGTACCGACCAAACTTATAGTCTATGAATCCATGAATCTGTATCTTTTTAATAGTTAAATAATCACCCAATAACTATTATAACATCCACTAATTATAATATTATGAAATAGTTATCTCTACACCCTATTTATAATGTGGAGATTGTTTAGGCTATTATTGAAAAGTTTGGGTAGCCTATTTTCTAAACACTCCATGGACTCTGTATATCCGTTTTGGGTGATTTTTTAATCTAGATTTATATTTATTTGAAAAGGGATCATTTTTCTTTTGATTCAAAGACTTATTTTCATCACACTAAGCAAATTGATCATTATGAATGGGAAAATAAAAAAATGGATAACAAGTTATTGTGTGATCATAAATCCATCAATAACAATATTGTTCCCTAATAAATCATTATTCTGTAATGATTTCATATGCTTTATTTCATCTCTTTGAATTAATATTTTTCTAGGGAACCAGTGGAATGTTTTTTGAGAAGGATTATCGGAAACATGTTTATTTTCTTCTAAATTTGAGTTAGAAAAATCTCCACAACAATATTGGTCATATTTATTTTTACTGTAATGTGTAGGATTGTTATAAAATGTATACATCAGCGTATGATAATCTAATTTGTTGTTGGGACGCTATCTAAGAAGTTATCTAAATCATTCTTGTGTCTCATGGATAATCTCTCCCAAATTCTGAAATTTTTTCAAGATTTTATACCTCAACACTATTTCATTATTCCTAGGATAGGATTTAGTAAAAAATAGGTCATTAACTCATTCCCATTATCAATGATATCATCATCATTGTTCGAGAACCAGCTCTTAGACATTACCTTGAGGGAAGAAGATAACACATACAACTTTAAAAAAACCTCTCTCAATCCTCAAATATGTAGTTGATGCAAATTATAATAAAGGTATCTAATAAATTCTAAAGAATACTCTAAGGAATGCCATCATGGTAGGGAACCTATGAAAGGCGAGGATATTTAATCTTGTAATTTCTAATAATAGATGGCATCCTTGTGCACGATGGATTACTTGTTAGTAAACAAATCGAAAACCCCCTTTGTTTGGATCTCTCAGTGGAATGCTTATCAGGTGAGGTATATTCATGGACCTATTTTGAATACCAACTTCAATACATTCCATTTATCCATTTGAAAATTGTTCGTTATTTTTCATTAGGTAACTGAATTGATTATTAATTTTTAGATTAATAATTCCTAGTTTGGATTCAGATGAAGTGGCCCTTATGTTCATGAAAAAATGGTTTTACCATCGAGAATCATCACACAATAGTGATAAAAAAAAGAAATACATTTTATGATATTTTTTGTATTTTGTTAATTTTTTTATGAATGATAATTTTTTTAATTTTTACTTTTCATTGGTCGCATACTCCTTCCTTTGAATTAATTCCAAACAGTGGTCACATTATCATTGAAAACGAGAAATATTTAAATATATAAAAACCTAGTAATAATAAGAATAGTTGTAACTGTAAGGACCTGAACCCAGTTACCCAAAGTCAGTGCATTATTACATAAAATTTTCATGATACAAGGAATCATTTCTGGAATTACTGAAGAGTTTAGTAGCAATTTATGTACTAGATACATTCATAAGATTTACATTACATCATTAAATAAAAATATCAACAAATTTTTTCCCCTTTTGAACACACCTATATCCTTATCCTATATATAAAGTTCAACAATGAAATACCTATTCACATCCTCTGAAAAATAAAACATAGAAAGGGGTGAGCTTAGATTCTCAGTAAGGATAACAATATAGCGGAAACTTTCATAAATAAGAAAAAAATTTTAAGGAAATGTATAAGTCTAAAACAAAAGCCTTTTAAACATTAAATTACAAATAATATGGAAAAGATAAAACCAAATATGTCCATTTACTTAATCCCTTGTATATTATACTAGTCGAATAATCACAGGCAATATCAATATCCACTTTCATAATGATGGAATGCATAATACCAGAATTCATAACAACATAGTCAAGGCCTTATGCCAAGACAACAAATAAAATTTTGACAAGGTCTTATTCCAAGACACAAGTTTTTCCCACGAGACCTACCTATTAATCAAGGAGATATTTTATACACTACTCATTACTTACTATGTCCAATGCATTCCTCAAATGAAATGTTTAAACATAACATAAACATTCATTTTAAAACTAGCATATACATGTCAATACATTATCCATAAACCATGAATTGTATAAGAATAACACATCCACATTCAAAAATATCACAAAGCCTTCAATAAAATATGGGGTATTTGTATCATAATATATCAACATCAAAGAAGCTAAAAATCCATCAAAAGGATACTGGCATAGATGAAATAAAAACTTTTTTTAGATAAATATCCCTTTCTATTATGAAATATTTTAAAAGTAATATAATTATAAATTAAAACAATTATTTTGAAAATATTATATTTATATTTTAAGGGAATCTTCTACAATGTTATAATGGTATAAAATTTCCGCACTTGGCGTATAAGTTAAAAAACATTCTTTCCTTAATTTTGTCAAAAAGGTCATAAAGTCCATTGTTATGAAAATGAAAAAAAGATTCCTTTCAAAACATATAATTTCAAATAAGTGTATACATGACCTTCAACAACTTTCTAGTAAATAGTCAAAATATTTTGAAACATATTTTTAAGAAAAACAGATGTGGATGATGAAGAGGTCCCACTAGATACTTACGTAAAAACAACCTCGGATAATAAAGAGATTGTGGAATTAACCCTTATCTTGTACTTTTCCATGGTAGAGGGTATGTTAACCTCATGTATATTAGTTAAATAATTGTTATTAAATTATACATGATCCATATACGTAAATATGATATCATATATGATCTTCTAATATTGATTTGTTAAAAATATTTTAATAGTATCATCATTTCGGGTGTTAACTGATTTATTTTCCATTATATTATTGGTTATGTAAGTCATGTTTTATAGGAATAGGATGTATTTGATTCATATACAGATTCTATTTTGTATATAAACATTATTTTCAATCATAAAATGAAAATTATTCTTGAATGATTACGATTGGGGAATGAATCTTATCGCGTTCGTGGAGACAATAATTAGTATGTTCGCACGAGCGACAATATCACTATATTGATAGAGAAATCATATGTAATTGGATGGTATATAATATATAACTAATATTTAACATGTTATATTTATTATTTACATCAGTTATACTGATTTTTATATCCATCCAAATAATGATGTGTTTGAATAACAAACTACACCACGATGTGGAGAGGGTAAGCTGTACTTACGCACATATGGTGACATTTTCATTAATATGATGGATAAAATAATTCATAATGTTGTAACATTTTTATAATAATATCACATTATATATAAGATACATGAGTTTTTATTTTAGAATGAAAACAACAAAGAAAGATGAAGTGGAAGAAGAAAAGGACTTAAAAGAGGTGATGAAATATTTATCTCTTCTTCGGGTTCTCCCTTTTGATTTGATCAAATGGTCTCCATAGGATGACATTATAGCCAAAGGAAGGCCTATAGGATAAATATAGGAAATTTGGGAGGATATTTGGGCTGGGGATGGCTGATCCTAATGGATCTAGAGGTGTGAAATTAAGAGAAGGGGAAGTGCCCTTTTATAAGAGGGGTGAGGGTCACATTAGGAATATCTTGAAATATTTTTTTATAATATATTAATTTTCGGTTTCTAATGGTAAAAAAATGAATTATTTTATGGTGGAGGTGGGTATGGGTCCAAAAACATTCAATAAATAGGTTTTATACATGTTTAGGTCATCGAATAAAGCTTATCTTTCTGATTTAAATCTTAGTTAAATAGTGTGACACACTACTGGAATTTAGTCTTTTCCCAACGGTAGTATACCAACAGTTTACTTAAACTGTTGGTATAGTGAGCCTTTGCCAACGGTTTAACAAAACCGTTGGCAAAGGGAATTTTGGTGGACCCTTTTCCAACGATTCACTGGAACCGTTGGGAAAGGGGTGCTAAACTCACACATTTCCCAACGGTTCACTGGAACCGTTAGGAAATGTGTGCCTTTGCCAACGGTTTTTATAATCCGTTGGAAAAGGTTTCACCCAAATTCCAGATCGTGATCTCCTCTCCCCATTCGGACAGAGCCCTAATCTATTCGCTCCGCTGCTCTCGCGAACCCCATCCGACTCCACTGCTCTCGCGAATCTGAACACCAGCACCCCCCATCCCAACAGGTACACCCCCATACGAATAGGTAAACTTTGATCTCAACCATATTGTTGTAGTTGTTTTAATGAATAGATTTTTTCTAGGTGTTGGTGGTATAATTGATTATTGAAATTAATATCTAAATAGGATATTGTTTGTGTTTGTGAAGACTTCTTTAATGTTTTTGTATTCTATGTTTGGAAGGAGAGTGTTCAAAACATGTAAATAAGAGTTGGGGGAGGCTATCATGAACATTTAAATGTTTTGGATAATGGATTGTGGGAATTATGGATTGTGTTCAAACCAATTTGATATGTTTTGGATAATGGATTTTGGGGGTAGGGGGTGTCCACGGGGGTGGATGGGTTGTCCACGGGGGTGGGCGGGGGTGTCCACGAGGGTGGGAAAGGCTGTCCACGGGGGTGGGCGGGGCTGTCTAGTGGGTGTGGGCTGTCCTGGGGGTCTGGGTGGGGTGTCCTGGTGGGGGAGGGGTGTGTGGGGTGTCCAGGGGGGGTGGTATGTCTAGGTGGTGGTGGTGGGGTTGCAGGGGAGGGGGGTGTGGGCTGTTTGGGAGGGTGGGCGGGGCTATCCAGGGGGGTACGAGGTGTCTAGGGGGGTACAGGGGGTGGGCGGGTTGTCCACAAGGGTGGACGGGCTGTCCACGGGGGTGGTCGGACTGTCAAGGAGGGGTGGGCGGGCTGTCCAGGGGGTTGGGTGGGCTGGCAACGGGGGGTAGGGGTGTCCAGGGGGTGGGCGGGCTATCCAACGGGGTGGGGGGCTGTCCATAGGGAGAAGGGGTGTCGAGGGGGGGGGGGGGGGGGTGGGTGGGCTGTCTACGGGGGTGGTTGGGCTATCTAGGGGGTAGGGGGTGTCCACGGGGGTGGGTGGAGCTGTCCAGGGGGTGTGGGCTATCCTGGGGGTCTGGGTGGGGTGTCCTGGTGGGGGAGGGGTGTGTGGGGTGTCCAGGTGGGGTGGTATGTCTAGGTGGTGGTGGTGGGGTTGCAGGGAAGGGGGTGTGGGCTGTTTGGGAGGGTGGGCGAGGCTATCCAGGGGGGGTACGGGGTGTCCAGGGGGGTACGGGGGTGGGTGGGC
Source organism: Viscum album (assembly GCA_963277665.1). Taxonomy (NCBI): domain Eukaryota; kingdom Viridiplantae; phylum Streptophyta; class Magnoliopsida; order Santalales; family Viscaceae; genus Viscum; species Viscum album. The sequence goes on along the minus strand of OY728145.1, from coordinate 993,367,052 downwards.
TATCCACAAGGGTGGACGGGCTATCCATGGGGGTGTTCGAGCTATCAAGGAGGGGTGGGCGGGCTGTCCAGGGGGTGGGTGGGCTGGCCACAGGGGGTAGGGGTGTCCAGGGGGGTGGGCGGGCTATCCAAGGGGGTGGGGGGCTGTCCATAGGGAGAAGGGGTGTCGTGGGGGGTGGGTGGGCTGTCCACGGGGGTGGTTGGTCTGTCTAGGAGGTAGGGGGCGTCCACGGGGGTGGGTGGGTTGTCCACGGGGGTGGGCGAGGCTGTCCACGGGGGTGGGAAAGGCTGTCCACGAGGGTGGGCGGGGCTGTCCAGGGGGTATGGGCTATCTTGGGGGTCTGGGTGGGGTGTCCTGGTGGGGGAGGGGTGTGTGGGGTGTCCAGTGGGGTTGGTATGTCTAGGTGGTGGTGGTGGGGTTGCAGTGGAGGGGGGTGTGGGTTGTTTGGGAGGGTGGGCGGGGCTATCCCAGGGGGGGGTACGGGGTGTCCAGGGGGGTACGGAGGTGGGCGGGCAGTCCACAAGGGTGGAAGGGCTATCCACGGGGGTGGCCGGGCTGTCAAGGAGGGGTGGGGGGCTGTCCAGGGGGGGTGGGTGGGCTGGCCACAGGGGGTAGGGGTGTCTAGGGGGTTGGCGGGCTATCCAAGGGGGTGGGGGCTGTCCATAGGGAGAAGGGGTGTCGAGGGGGGTGGGTGGGCTGTCCACGGGGGTGGTTGGGCTGTCTAGGGGGTAGGGGGTGTCCACGGGGGTGGGTGGGTTGTCCTCGGGGGTGGGCGGGGCTGTCCACGAGGGTGGGAAAGGCTCTCCATGGGGGTGGGAGGTGCTGTCCAGGGGGTGTGGGCTGTCCCGGGGGTCTGGGTGGGGTGTCCTGGTGGGGGAGGGGTGTGTGGGGTGTGCAGGGGGGGTGGTATGTCTAGGTGTTGGTGGTGGGGTTGCCGGGGAGGGGGGTGTGGGCTGTTTGGGAGGGTTGGCGGGGCTATCCCAGGGGGGTACGGGGTGTCCAGGGGGGTATGAGGGTGGGCGGGCTGTCCAAAAGGGTGGATGGGCTGTCCACGGGGGTGGCTAGGCTGTCAAAGAGGGGTGGGTGGGCTGTCCAGGGGGGTGGGTGGGCTGGCCATAGGGGGTGGTCATGCACTCACGAACCCCCCGTCCGAACATTATCAACCCCCGTGGACAACCCACCTTTTATCCCAAATTACATAGATTTATACATTATTTTATTATATTATGTCTCAAATTATCTAAAATATGTGTTTGATGTTCTTCACGTGGTCTATCATAATTCCTTCTCATAATCTATAGTGATCATGGGAAGATCCCATGCATGATTCATGATCACTCAAATTATTCTACAGATCATACATAATGGAAGCCTTACAGGATGTGAGATGATTATATCTATGAAATCTACTCAGGTACCTGGTGAGGAAGTGAATATCAATTCAAAAAGGTAAATCACATATGAGGATACCCTACTAATATGGTTATGGGATGAGGCATGCTCTGATGTGATAACACATTAAGTTCTTGTTCGTTTTACATTTTTTCAATAACACATTAGTATGTTTTTTTCACATGTGTAGGTGATACCATGATTATTTTCTTCCTTTATCGTTTACTTAAATGTATTTTCTATTAAAGTTCAATCCTATTGAATTGTTTATGACAAAATGACTTATATGAATTCTTTTTACAGAATGGACAGAAGTTGGATGTATGAAACCGATCGTATCTCAAGAGATTTTCAAAACAATTTGGAGAGCTTTATAGATTTTTCATTTCACAATGCTTCAGATAGTGGTCGCATGCACTTCCCATGTTCCAATTGTGTTGGTAGACCTTGGTTGAGTCGTGAAGAAGTCAGCTACCACATAACCAAAAATGATTTTCAAGAAAACTACTTTGTGTGGTAACACAATGGGGAGAAAATGAAATCTCAAATTGGTGATGATCGAAATGAAAGGACTGGAATAGAGAATTTGTTAGATGATCGGTTTCCGTTTATTCGTCATCATGAAAAAGAAAGGATTTCGACTCAAGAAGACGTCGATATGAGGACAACTGATGCATCTAGTGAAAATGATGATATTGATAGGGTGAAAAAATTGAATGATGCTGCCACGACTCTAGTATATCGACAATGCGATAAAATGAAAAAGCTGTATTTTTTAATCCGATTGTTTCATAGAAAAACTATGAATGGGATTTCTAATACAGCAATCGATTACATTCTTACCCTCTTGAAGGATTTAATTCCAGATGGTGCAGATATTCCCTCAAACCACTATATGGAATGGAAGTTAGTTTAAGAACATGGATTTTCCAGAAACAAAATTCATGCTGGCCCGAAAGATTGCAGTTTATTCTGGGAAGAAACCGTTGAACGAAATGAATGTATAAAATGTGGCACATCCCACTGGAAGTGAAAATCTGATGGAACACCATCCTGCGTTCCACAGAAATTAATGTGGCACTTTCCATTGATCCCTAGACTCCAGAATCATTTTATGTATGATGACATATCAATAAAAATGAGATGGCATGATACTGAGAGAAAGAAGACTAATGATGAGTTGGTTCATCCTACAGATGGATTTGCATGGCAGAGATTTGATGCTCGACATCTAGATTTTAAAGCTGACGTGCGTAATGTGAGGCTGGGTCTTTCATGCGACGGTTTTAATCCGTTTGGGAAGATGCTTACTTCGCACAACACATGGCCAGTTTTTATACACATTTATAATCTTCCCCCATGGTTGTGTATGAAAAAATATTTCACTTTCATGATTATACTCATATCTGGTCCTTTTGATCCCAGCATTGATATTGATGTATACATGCATCCTTTAATAAAAGAGTTGAAACTTCTTTGGGATGTGGGTGCGCGCACATACGATGCATGTTCGAAAGACATATTTCAGATGCGTGCTGCGCTTATGTGGACGATTAATGATTTTCCGGCTTATGCAATGATGTCTGGATGGATCACGAAGGGAAAACTATCATGTCCAATTTGTATGAAGAATACACGATCCAGAAGACTGAAACATCATTGTAGTTTCAGTTTTATGGGACATCTACGATTATTGCCAAAGGATCATCCATATAGAATGAATCGTCAAAGATTTGACAATACTATAGAGACCGATGATCCACCTCAGCGTATGTCTGGAACTGATGTGCTTAATGAATTGAAATATTTCAGTTTTTCATTCGGGATGGGTCAAATGAAATCTGGAAAGAGAATGAATGTTTCCACAGAAACCTGTTACAATTGGAGGAAGAGGAGTATCTTTTTTGATTTTCCCTTTTGGTCAACCAATTTGCTACGTCATTGCTTAGACGTAATTCATATTGAAAAGAATATATGTGAAATGTTGCTTTCAGTTCTTCTAAATGACAAGGGGAAGACAAAAGATGATTTACGATCTCGACGTGAGTTGGTGGATTGGGGCATCAGACCAGAATTGCATCCTGTGCATATCAGTGAAAATAAATGGCAACTTCCATGTGCTTCTTATGTGATGACACCTACTGAAAAAAAAAACAATTTCTGGAAGTATTAGAGACTATTAGAGTTCCTGATGGCTATTCAAGCAACATATCTAAACGGGTCAACAGAAGAGAGTTGAAGCTAAAATCTTTGAAGACTCATGATTATCACGTTCTACTGCATGAGTTGCTTCCAATAGAAATCTGTCATCTTTTGTCCAATAATGTAAGGGATTGGTGTTATTCGGTTGTGCCATTTGTTTAGAGATCTTTGTGCTAAGAATTTGTCCAAGTCTTTCTTGCAAAAAATGTTGACAGATGCCCCATTAATTTTGTGTGAGTTGGAGAAAATATTTCCCCCATCATTTTTCACATGCATGCTGCATCTGACTGTCCATATTCCAACTGAAATACTTCTTGGAGGACCAGTTTCTTTTTGTTGGTTATATCCAACTGAAATAAATATGTTCACATTAAAGTCTTATGTTCGAAACAAGAATCATCCTGAAGGTTCTATCGTGAGCGGTTACATAGCTCAAGAATGTATGGATTTCTGTTCGATGTATTTGTCTGATCTTACTACAAGAATGAACAGACCAATGAGAAATGAAGAAGAACAATATGAGAAAATTGAACCCAATTTTCCATCACTTCCTCAAATAGGAGGAATTCCTGGATCATATACATTGAAGACATTAAGCCATGAAGAGCGGGAGATGGCACATCGCACAGTTTTGTTCAACTGTGATTTGTTCGATGACTATATCAGGTAACAAAATTGAATATGTATATCTTACATATATATCTGTTAAACTATTCATATTTTTTTATCTACAGGGAACATAAAACAATGATAAATAGGAAGCATCGTTCTTTATCTTTGAGAAGGAGCGAGACTTTTCATAGCAAAGAGTTTTCTGCTTGGTTAAAATTGAAGGTAAAAATATTACTGTTTAAATTAATTATTTAAATATTTACTTAAGTATAACTGTCATTTATATTGCAGGTATTGAGTTTGTCTGCTGACTCTGTCTCTGAGGAAATAAGAGCTTTGTCTTTTGGTCCTAATACCGTGGTTCATGACTGTAAATCAATTGTTATCAATGGGTACAGATTTATTGTCACTGAACGAGCCAAAAACATGAGAACACAACATGATGGTATTATGGTTACTGCCACAACAGATTTTTATGCCAGTGTACGAGTCAACCCCACCTCAATCCGAGGCGCGGTGTGGCTGGCACAACTCAAAGTGTATGTCTTTTGTTTCAAAAGAACATCATTTTAAGTGAAAAACATCAACTGGCATACGGAAAACCGACCAAATGCATTCGGTTTCTGTTGAAACTTTAGGAGAATGATCCATGGGTAATATGTGATGTGTGCTAGTCAACGCCACCTCAATCCGAGGCGCGGTGTGGCCGACACCACTCAAAGTTTATCTATTTTGTTTAAAATGGACTTCATTTTTAGTGAAAACAACAAATGACATACGGAAAACCGACCGAACGGATTCTGATTGTGTCGATACTTTAGCAAAATTATCCATGGGTCATATGTGACGTGTACGAGTCAACCCCGCCTCAATTCGAGGCGCAGTGTGGCCGACACAACTCAATGTGTATGTCTTTTGTTTCAAAAGGAAGTCATTTTAAGTGAAAAACATCAACTGGCATACGGAAAACCGGCCAAACACATTCAGATTGTGTTGATACTTTAGGACAACGATCCATGATTTATTTGGATGTGTACGAGTCAACCCCGCCTAAATCCGAGACGCGGTGTGGCCGGTACCACTCTAATTGTGTATCTTTTGTTTCAAACAGACAAGATTATAAGTGAAATAAACAACTGGTAGATGAAAAACCAACCAAACGCATTCAGAATCTATTGAAATTTTAGGACAATGATCCATGGGTCATATGTGACGTGTATGAGCCAACCCGGGCTCAGCCCGAGTCACGTTGTGGTCGGGACCACTCTAAGTGACTTTATTTTGTTTAAAATGGACAGTATTTTAAGTACATACGGAAAACTGACCCAACGCATTCGATTTCTGTTGAAATATTAGGAGAACGATCCATGGGTCATATTTAACATGTACGAGTAAACGCCACCTCAATCCGAGGCGCGGTGTGGCCGAAACTATTCAAAGTGTCTCTATTTTGTTTAAAATGGACTTCATTTTTAGTGAAAACAAAAAATGACATACGGAAAACCGACCGAACGGATTCTGATTCTGTTGATACTTTAGCACAATGATCCATGGGTCATATGTGACGTGTACGAGTCAACCCCGCCTCAATCCGAGGCGCGGTGTGGCCGGCACAACTCAAAGTGCATGTCTTTTGTTTCAAAAGGACATCATTTTAAGTGAAAAACATCAACTGGCATACGGAAAACTGACCAAACGCATTCGGTTTCTATTGAAACTTTAGGAGAACGATCCATGGGTCATATGTGACGTGTAAAAGTCAACGCCACCTCAATCTGAGGCGCGGTGTGGCCGACACCACTCAAAGTGTCTCTATTTTGTTTAAAATGGACGTCATTTTTAGTGAAAACAAAAAATGACATACGGAAAACTGACCGAACGGATTCTGATTGTGTTGATACTTTAGCACAATGATCCATGGGTCATATGTGACGTGTAAAAGTCAACCCTGCCTCAATCCGAGGTGCGGTGTGGCCGAAAAAACTCAAATTGTATGTCTTTTGTTTCAAAAGGACGTCATTTTAAGTGAAAAACATCAACTGGCATACGGAAAACCAGCCAAACGCATTCGGATTGTGTTGATACTTTAGGAAAACGACCCATTGTTCATTTGAGACATGTACGAGTCAACCCCGCCAAAATCCGAGATGCGGTGTGGTCGGTACCACTCTAATTGTGTCTCTTTTGTTTCAAACGGACAAGATTATAAGTGAAATAAACAACTGGCAGACGAAAAACTGACCAAACGCCTTCAGAATCTGTTGAGATTTTAGGACAACGATCCATGGGTCATATGTGACATGTACGAGCCAACCCGGGCTCAATCCGAGTCACGGTGTGGTCGAGACCACTCTAAGTGACTTTCCTTTGTTTAAAATGGACAGTATTTTAAGTACATACGGAAAACCGACCAAACGCATTCGGTTTCTGTTGAAACATTAGGAGAACGATCCATGGGTCATATATGACGTGTACGAGTCAACGCCACCTCAATCCGAGGCGTGGTGTGGCCGACACCACTCAAAGTGTCTCTATTTTGTTTAAAATGGACTTCATTTTTAGTGAAAACAAAAAATGACATACAGAAAACCGACCGAACGAATTTTGATTGTGTTGTTACTTTATCACAATGATCCATGGGTTATATGTGACGTGTAAGATTCAACACCGCCTCAATCCGAGGTGCGGTGTGGCTGGCACAAATCAAAGTGTATGTCTATTGTTTTAAAAGGACGCCATTTTAAGTGAAAAACATCAACTGGCATACGGAAAACTGGCCAAACGAATTCGGATTGTGTTGATACTTTAGGAAAATGATCCATGGTTCATTTGAGACGTGTACGAGTCAACCCCGCCGAAATCCGAGACACCGTGTGGCCGGTACCACTCTAGATGTGTCTCTTTTGTTTAAAACGGAAAAGATTATAAGTGAAATAAACAACTGACAGACGAAAAACCGACCAAACGCATTCAGAATCTGTTGAAATTATAGGAAAACGATCCATGGGTCATATGTGACGTGTACGAGCCAACCCGGGCTCAATACGAGTCACGGTGTGGCCAGGACCACTCTAAGTGACATTCTTTTGTTTAAAATGGACAGTATCTTAAGTACGTACGGAAAACCAACCAAACGCATTCGGTTTCTGTTGAAACTTTATGAGAACGATCCATGGGTCATATGTGACGTGTAAGAGCCAACGCCACCTCAATCCGAGGAGCGGTGTTGCCAAAACCACTCAAAGTGTCTCTATTTTGTTTAAAATGGACTTCATTTTTAGTGAAAACAACAAATGACATACGGAAAACCGACCGAATGGATTCTGATTGTGTTGATAATTTATCACAATTATCCATGGGTCATATGTTACGTGTACGAGTCAACCCTGCCTCAATTCGAGGTGCGGTGTGGACGGAACAACTCAATGTGTATGTCTTTTGTTTCAAAAGGACGTCATTTTAAGTGAAAAACATCAAATAACATACGGAAAACTGACCAAACGCATTCGGATAGTGTTGATACTTTAGGACAAAGATTCGTGGGTCATTTGAGACGTGTACGAGTCAACCCCATCTAAATCTGAAATGTGATGTGGCCAGTTCCACTCTAACTGCGTCTCCATTGTTTAAAAGGGACAAGATTAGAAGTGAAATAAACAACTGACATATGAAAAACCGACCAAACGCATTCTGAATCTGTTGAAATTTTAGGACAATTATCCATGGGTCATATGCTGCATGTACGAGTCAACCGCGCCTAAATCCGAGTCGCGGTTTGGCCAAGACCACTCTAAGTGTATCTATTTTCTTTAAAATGTACTACATTTTAAATACCTATGGAAAACCAACCAAACACATTCTGATTGTGTTTATATTTTAGCACAACAATGCATGGGTCATGTGTGATGTGTACGAGTCAACCCCGCATCAATCCGAGGCACGTTGTGGCCGGCACCATTCAAAGTGTCTCTCTTTTATTTAAAAAACACTTCATTTTAAGTGAAAACAACAACTGGCATACGGAAAACTGACCAAACGATTTTAGAATATGTTGATACTTTAGGACAACGATAAATGAGTCATTTGTGACGTGTACGAGTTAACCTCGCCTCAATCCGAGGCACGGTGTGACCAGTATCATTCCAAGTGTATGTTTTTTGTTTAAAATGTATATGATTTCGAGTAAAAATATATGGTGTACAAAAAACCAATCAAATTATGAATTGAATTCCAGATTCCACATATGATTTTTATCTAAATTTTAAATTGAATTCTAAATGAATTATGTATGTTTATAATTATGTTATCAATTCTTATTTAATTATGGATGAGTATATTTCCAGGATGCATTATATGTGTTGGTTGGTTGGTTTGCATTATTTAAATGTGTTGGTTTGTTCTCTATATGTATGCATTGTATATGTGTTACAGTTACAATAATTGGATTGAAAATTGAATTGAAAATGAGCCCAAAACAGACCTGCTGTGCCAAAATGAGCCCAAAACAGACCTGCTGTGCAAATTGCAGGCTGCTGTGCAATTTTCATAGCAAAGCCTATGCCAACGGTTTCAAACCGTTGGCATAGCCCATATGGAGCTGTTTTTACCAATGGTTCATTAAACCGTTGGTAAAAACAGGCTATCCCAATGGTTCAAACCATTGGGATAGCTTTTGGAATTTGTGTTTTTAGCAACAGTTGGTAGAACCGTTGGTAAAAACCATTCCCAACGGTTTGAAAACCGTTGGGAAAGAAAATAGTCATGGAATTCCCAACGGGGCAAACCGTTGGGAAAGGCTTTTCCCAACGGTTTGGCACAACCGTTGGGGTAGGTTGATTTTTTCTGACCTATCCAAACGGTTCCTTGTAAACCGTTGGGAAAATCCTTTCCCAATGGCTTACTTCCCCACGGTTGGAAAAACCGTTGGTATAACATATACCAATGGTTCTGCAGCCTTTCCCAACGGTTCAGAACCGTTGGGAAAGGATGGATTTCCTGTAGTGACATTTACCATGTCTCTATGTATTTTTATATTATGTGGATAATAAACTAACTATAAAAAATCAAGATAAGCCGATGTGGTTCATTATTAAAATATATAACTTTATCTATTTCCTCTGGTAGAACCTTAGATTTTAATGACAATTATATCAATTAATAATATAGTATTTGTTTCAAAAACTCAATTATGTCAATTTTGACACTATTTAGAATTTGATTTTTTTGAAAGCCATATAAACTTTATCACTTAGAATAAAATCTATTTAACCAACCCTAAAAGTTAATATTAACCTAGAAAATCAGTGGAATTCATCATAAGTCTCAATTTAAAATTATTTGGATATTTATAATATCAATTATTTTAATAATTCATTAATAAGGTAATTACTACATCATCATTTTGTTAGAAATAAATTAAATTATTTAATGTCTAAAAATTATATATAAAATACAATTATGTAGAAAATATATTTAGCTTTATATTTCATATTTATAGTCTAATTTATCATATTTATAACACTATATTAAAAATGGTTTAGTTATTAAACATTGAATTTAACTCTTTCAACTCTTATTTAAATTAAATAATAATAAATGTGCTAATCTAATCCATGTTGACCAAAAATTTGTCCAAACAACAAATTTATGTCCTTCTTATAAATTAGATGTTTATTTTTTCAAATTTAATATAAAAGTGTCAGATATTTCATTTTAAAAAAATCACCATTAGTAAGTGGTAAAATTACATTTTTGAAAAATACATCCTTTATCTGAAAATTTGAATTTGTTCTTATATTATATCTATGAAATACATAATATGGGTGTTAAAATTATATAGAGTATATATGATTCAAAATTCTGTTAATAGTATTCATATGTTCTTTTTGAACAGCTAGATTGGTAAGTTGTAGTGTGTTCGAAGGTAGTGTAGTGTATAGCGCCAACTATTGAATTACTTTAGGGAGATAATGTACTATAAAATCATGGGGTGTTACAGTAATAAATTGTATCATATCCATGGAGTAGGATAAAAGAATATTCAACAAAAAAAATATAAAACAAACCGAAAAATGAAAAAAAAAACTTGAAATAATGACAAGAAATTAGAAAAGGAGAAAGAGTGATGAGAGAGAGAGAGAGGATGAAATCAGATGAATGTATGTGAATTAGACTATTCTGAGTTGATTAAAAATGAATTTTTAATTTTAATTTCAATAATAATATCCACACCAATGAATAAAAAAAAGGATGCGTTGAGACACCTAATGGATGTTTAGGTGCTCTAAAATATGAATTGAACTCTCCAAAAATATGATCTAAAAATAAAATTGAAGAAGAAAGATGTTCATTAATGGATAAGAGAGACATAATAATTTTAAAATTTTGGGAATTTAGGATGATTCTCAAAGACAACAGGTTTTCTATCATCTCTTATCAATACATAATATATAGATAAAATGATACCAATTAAGAACAAAAAAATGTTCAATAAATTAAAAATGCACTAGAATGATTAAGAAAATGATGTTAAACAATTTAAAATATTATCAAATGATCCAAATACGATACATTAAAGAAATTAACCGCTCATAATCATAGATTCAATGAAAATAAATATATTCAAGAAATTCATCATAATATGATAAGAATAGAGAAAGTATGAAATTAAGATATAAATATTTTATATCAAAATCAATTACCCCACTGCCACAAGCTTTTTCATATTGTCATCATTCTTCTACTACTCTTGGTTTGCTCTCTCTCTTGACTATTATATCATTCATTCGCCTTCTGAACCAGTTTCCATTTTCCCTTACAATAAATCTTGTATTACTTCCTTAGGTTTCACCAAATTCCACCAAACCATTTTCATGATAGCCAAGTGAGGGTGTATAATCTCCATCGTTTTTCCAAAAAACTATAACTTAAGAAAAAATCTACAATAACATTTCCACAAGTTTGGGTGAAAATCTGAAAATTCGAAAATGAATTAATCGACCATTCATACATAATTTGTCCTTATATAAACACCACCAACACATTACCCTAAAATTATTATACAGATTGAAATGAGAAAATCGAACCAAAATAATTCAGTCAACAAATCCAAGATGAACTCAGTCTAGTTAATATTCAAACAATTACTTTGATGAAACACTTCTCAAAATTATCTCCACACACTCACTAATTAGTATAGGTTTAAAATACCCATGTCTTTCACCATGTTCGAGCAGTGGTGAAAATTCTCAATTAATATTTTCATTTCATTGATAAAAATTCTCGATTATCTTATAATTCTATCAAATATGATCTCTGATACTCTATAAATGTAACTCCTCAAGTCTGGTTACCAAGAGTTGGTGCATTATTACATAATATTGTCATGATACGAGGAATCATGTCTCGATGGACCGATCAGTTTAGTATTATTGGAAAAAAGATACATACATAAGTTCAATATTTCAATTCAAAAAGAAATACAATAGTAATTTATTCCAATAAAAATATCCAAACCTACTAGATATGGATTCATGTAAATCATAACTAACTTCTTCATATCCTAGGAAAATGAATCATAATAAATGGTTGAGCTCAAATGCTCGGTAAGAGTAAGTAATAAAATGGAAGATAACATAAACATTAGGCATGATGAATAATTGAAAACACATGCCTATATAGATAAAAACATGAATACTTTATGGTTGTAATGTGATTTGAGTAAATAATTCCATAATAAAACATAGTCATGGGTATTATATTAGTCGAATAACCACATGAACCATAAAAATTATTAATATAATGAGGGAATGTATAATGTTTTACATTCTGAATCTTTTTGTCAAGGCCTCGACCGAGCATCTAAAAATGTTTAAGGCCTCGGCCAAAACCATATATTAAATTGGGAAAGGCCTTAACCAATTCCACATCGAATTGTCTCATGAGACCTAATGATGCATCATGGAACTATATCAGGCTCCACCTATCACTTACTAAGTCCAATACATTCTTCATATTAACAGGTTGAAACATATAATAAACATTCGTATTAAAAATAAAATACAAAATGTCAATAATTTTTCCATAAACCATGAATTGTATAAAAACAACACATCCACAGTCAAACATATCTCAAAACCTTCAATACAGTATGAATGATTTGTATCGTAATAAATCAAGATCAAACAAGTTTAAAATCAATCAAAGGATGTTGACATAGATGAAAATGATTTGTAAAACGCTTTGAGGGAAATATCCATTTTTCATGAAAACATTTAAAAGTCACACAATTTAGAAAGGAAGAACTTTAATGAAATTTTTTAATAAAAGTGTCCCATACCACTTTGAAAATTTGTAAAGGAATTAACATTTTAAAAAAATTCATGTCCATATAAATAAATCCTTAAAACCCATTTTGAAAACATTGATATTAATGAGAATGTTTTAGAAGAATAAATATTAAAACCATTTAAATTGATGATCTAGTTAAAGATTACCTTCAATAAAAACATAAAATATTACTTTTGAAAATATTTTTATGAAACATGAATATGGATGACAAATAGTTCACAAAATATACTCATGTAAAAAATGCATCGGATAATGAAGAGATTACAGAATTAACCCTTACCAAGCAATTTCATTTGGTTGAGGGTACGTTTAACCACATGTATAATGACCATATTATGTTATTAAATTATAACAGAACCAAATTTATATTTATTATATCATACATGATTCATTTATGATATTATACTACCCATTTAATAATGATTTCCATGTTAAATTAACATTTCAGGTAATAATCGCTTTCTTTATCATACCTGTTTTAACTTGTTATTATTGATCTTATCATTTAGATCATGATTTAAATAATTCCATAATAAAACACATTATTTATATATCATATGTATTTAAAATATAAATATGTATAATAGATAGATATATGAAATGGAAAACACCGTTTATGGAGTCGGTAGGTCATACGTACGCATAAAAGATGCTTCTGTTTTCATATCGTATTGAATGGAAGTACATAAATATAATATACGTAAGTACATAGATAAATATATATATATATATATATATATTAGAATTATTTTTTCATATATTACATACTTATTAATAATATATATTTTTATAATCAATGTTGAATGGTGAATGTGGAATGGAATCTCATCGCGTCGTGGAGACGGAAATCCGTACGTATGCACGTGCAACAATATCATTACATTGATGGTGAAATCATATGTAATTGGATGTTATATAATATATAAAGATTCATTAACATGTTATGTTTATTATTCACATCAGTTATACTCAATATTATACACATACAAATAATGAAGTTTTTGAATAACAAACTACAGCACGACGTGGAGACGGTAAGTCATACGTACACACGTATGGTGGAATTGTCATTTATAGGATGGATCAATTAATAAATATTGTATTAATATATTTATAATATCATCATAGTATGTAGGAGGTACTGTAATTTTTTTATGGAAACAATAATGAAAGAGAAAGTTGAAGACAAAAAGAACTTGAAAGGGAGTGGCGAAATTATCACCTTTTCTTCGGGTGTTTCCTTTTGAGTAGATCTGAAGGGCTCTATTGGTTGACTTTATGATCAATGAAAAGAATCTAGGTTGATTTTTAGGATGTTTGGAGGATATTTAGGTATGGTTTGGCTGATCCAAATGGCTTTGGAGGTGTGATTTTGAGAGAAGGGGAAGAACCCCATTTATAAGAGAGGTGAGGGTCAAATTAGGAAATGCTGGAAATATTATTTTATAACAAAATCCTTTCGGTTTATAATTCCTCAATAATGACTTTTTTTATAAGGTGGGTATGAGTCTAAAACCATTCAACCAATAGGTTTTAGACTGGTTTAGGTCACCATATTAAACTTTTCTTTTTTGATTTAACTCATAGATAAATTGTTTATCTTTTACCGCGTCTTCTTGTATGCCTACACAATATGGTCAATAAACATACTCTAAACGTCTAAGAGAACCTGAAGTGGTTCGTTTATGACATATATAATATTATTTAGTCCCTCTATCCAAACCTTATATTTTTAGAAATATTATATATTTTAATAATAGAATATTTTTTTTAAAAACTCATTTATGTAAATTTTGACACTATTTAGTATTTGGTTTTTTTGAAAGTCATCACAAATTTATCACATAGAAAAAAGATACATTTATTGAATCCTAAAAAGTAATATTCACCTATAAAATTCTTGTATGTCATAAAAATGTTGAAATTATATTTAATTTAATATTTACAACACCATTTATTTCAATCATTCATTAATATGGTAATTACTGCATCATCATTGTGTCGTAAATAAATTTAATTATTTAATGTCAAAAAATGATAAATAAAATATAATAATGTAATAAATAGTTTTATATTTATAATTAGTATTTATAGTTGAAATTATAACTTATATAAAACCTTTGGAAAATTGTTTTACTAAAAGATATATGTTTATGTCATTTTTGTATTTACTTTAAATTAATGAATATATAGTTTCATTATAACTCTCAAGTGGCTCCATGTGGTCGTAAAAAAGGACAAAGACTTCCCATGCTTTTACATGTATCAAAAAACAGGAATAGGACACATGTTAGGTTAAATTAATATTATTATAATAATATTTTCTTACCCTTAATTATTAGATTTACCCTGTAACCACGGTAAATAAAATATTCACTGAAGTAAATATTCATAATGTTTAAAACTAAAAGTTACCTATTTATACAATTTGGAACTCCTCATTCCAAATATTGAATCTTTTTTTCAAAATTCAAAACACAGAAATGGTAGAAATTATTTTAAAATTACTTCTCGTTGTCTAAACAAAAAACGTATTTTTAAGAAATAATAATTATCAAAAGATTAACACTCTTTTATGTCTAGTTTAAATGGGAAATTACATACAATGGCCTAAATTATATTAAATGATAAAAATATAATATAATGATACTTTGAAACCACTCAAATATATATTTTAAAACAATAAATTATTTCCATTAAAAGATTTTTTTTAATTAAAATTTAGTATATTTTACAATTCATCAAAATATGAATGTTATCCGAAAAGTACCAAAAATTTTTCCAAAATATTTTTTACCTATTGATTCTATATAATAATTTAATTTCATTAAATTGAATACATAATATTATAAAATATTGGTTTTAAAAAAGGTTCTCCATTAAAAGGTGGTAAAATTGCATTTTAAAAAAATTCTTCTTTTAGCTAAATAAAATGAATTGGTTCATTATATTATGAATTAGAAACAAATAATATGGATTCTAAAATTATATGGATTATATAAAATTCAAAATTCACTTAATACTATTCATAACCACTTTTTGAACCATTAGTTTGGTAAGTCGTGGTGCGCTCGAACTCATTATTGCGTGTAGCGCAAGTTATTGAATTTCTTTAAAGAGATAACGAACTATGAAATCATGGGGTGTTAAATTCACATCCCCTTAAATAAATTTTTTCCTCTCAATTTGAAATTGTTCTTCACAAATAAATGGATTAAAATTGAAAAATACCTTTATGGAAAATGAAAAATAGGAAATTGGGTTAATAAAATTTTTCCTTTATAAGAGGTAAATGGAAATAAAAAAGTCACCACTAAATTATGATATCGATTATGAAAACATTGGTTCTAATTAAATAAACCTAATTAGTTTGAAAATGTAAATATTAATTGGGAGATATTAAGGTCATCAATCACAAAAAACAGTAGAATTGAGGGCCTCAAAGCCATCAATCTATGATTATGTAAAACATCATATGTTCAACAAAACATATGGTATTAGGATAACACATTTTTGGTTTTAATGTCCATTCCCTAATGTTTCAAAATTAATTTATTCTTATAATTTGATGATATATATATATATATAATTGACAAGTAGAGTTTCATCTTTCAACTAATTTCTACCACAAACTCATCATTCACTCCAAAAGATAATAGAATTAAAAAATATTCTATTTATCCTAATCCAATAGTGTTCCAAAAATAATGAACTTATAAATCATTTTTACAACTATTAAAAAACTGAATAATACAAACTATGACCTCATGTATTCTAGTGGTAGGTGATCCACCCTTGTCGCCCTTCAGTTGCGGGTTCAAGTTTTACGGCCTTGTCGGACGAGACTGGTTGTCACCCAACCTCCGGGTTGTCCATTTTATAAAAATAAAAATATAATAATAAGAAATTATTAAACCATAATAATAGTTTCCAACATCAATCTTAATCCATTACAACCATTATACATATCAAAAATACTTCTGTCTAGACTCACGGTCCAAAATTTATAATAAAGGTAAACAAAATGAAGATCTCTTTTTTCATGTAATAACATATGAATACCTTCATCATGTATTCTTTAAAAACCAGGTAACACCCGGAATTACCATAAAACCTTATTAATTATATTCATTCTCCCTTATTCATTATAAAATACTAGATATATTTTTTATATCAAAACATTCTGAATATTCAAACAATGATTGAAAAAACAAGCCATTAATCAGTTCCAAGGTAGTCAAGAATATCCAATATAATTTATCCAAATCAACCATCTCTTATTCCAAAATCACTACTTTAGTATCAAGACATATTATGGTTTACCTTTCCTTAAACCATGTATTTTCCAAAAAATTTATTATGAAACTATGTCACTTTACTTGGTACATTACAATCTCAAATCCTTAAAGAAATAGTTCTGTAATACAATCCTTATTTATTTCTATAATTCATATAACCAGTACATTGTTGATACAACACTCAAATGAAATATTTATTTAATAAAAACATAATAAAACTAGTCATTCATATTCATCTGTGGTAGTGTCATAATGTGATTATTATCCAATAGCATCATTTGGGGCATACTCTGATGATTTGGATATAGATTTACATTGTGTACCAACTCCTTACAGATGAATCATTATACATTTGAAACCATTTTCTTACCCTTGAAATCACATATATAGAGTCCTTTTTCTCCAAATTTATAACAAACACACACTCCCTTTAAGCATTTACCAAGGAGATTCGTTGCAAAGTTATCACATATGGGAAAATCCTTCCTTCCCCTCTTCAACTTATCCTTCTTTTTCTCTTATATCATTTTCTTCCCTTTATTCCCTTCAAATCTATAGGACACAAATAAATATTCATATATCTTATTAACACATGATACCATTTCTTCATATGATGAGAATATGTGGGAGACTATTTCCCTTTTAAATGTTCGCTTAATACAATGAATGATATGATCATCCTTAATCTTTCGATCTTTTGTATTGCTAGAATTTTCATTCCTTCTACTAGGAACCATTTATTGCAATGGTATACACCAGGTTAGTTTATGAATCTCAATTCATAATTCCAAACCTGTAAAATACCTAACGTAGATTGAAATGTCTATTCATATAATCTATAATCATAAAATGTTCTCATTGAGGAAGTATTTACTCCTAAATCTTTCGTAATGGTTTGTAAAGAAAATGTGATTTATCCTAAACATATTGGCCATGAGATTCATAACCAAGAGTGAAACAAGGCCCGTTGTCATGTACCATGATACACCAGGTCAATGTTGAAACACCATGTTTGATTTTTCACTCCTATGTACATCTAGGCCAGAACCGCCTCAACCTACTCTTATCCATAAATGGATGTATTACATGAAAAATACACAAAATATCTACTTTACCAAAATTCTAGGAAGTCCTTATATACTAATCTTCAAATCCTATCATATGGTAATGTTCTGTAATCAGTATTTGTCTAAATCTAGTTTCCAAGGTATAAACTAAACTTCCTCTGATACCAACTGTAATGTCCCGACCCCAGTTACCTGGATTCGGTGCGTTATTACATAATATTGGAATGAGAAAAGGAATCATGTCCCAAAGGGCCAATCAGTTTAGTATTATTGGAAAGAAGAAAATATATGTATTCAACAATAGAACTTCAAATGAAATACAACACTAATTTATTCTATTAGAAACATGCAAGAATCCTAGATACGAACGCAAGTCACTTATGACAAACATCATCATATCCTGGTAAAATGAAACATAAGAAAGGGGTGAGCTCAAATGCTCAGAAAGGGTATGTAATATAGTATAAGGAATCATAAACATTAGGCATGGTGAATAATTGAAAACACTTGCCTTTATAGATAATAAACCTGAATACTTTATGGCAGGAATATGAGCTGAGTAAATATTTCCATAATAAAACATAGTCATGTGTATTCAACTAGTAAAATAACAACATGAACCATCAATATTATTTTCAAAATGAGTGAATATATAATGTCAGTCATTTTGGAACATTTTTTTAAGGCCTCAGCCAAGAAATCTAATAATGATTAAGGTATCGGCCAAAACCATATATCAATTTGGGAATGGCCTTGAAAAATTCCATGTCTAATTGTCTCATGAGATCTAATGATGCATCAATAAGCTATAACGGGCTGCACCCATCACTTACTATGTCCAATACATTTCTGCTATGAAATGGTTGAAACATAACATAAACATTCATATTAAAACTAGCATAAAAATGTCAATACTTTATCCATAAACCATGAATGGTATAAAAATAACACATCAACAATAAAACATATCACAAAACCTTCAATACAATATGGTAGATTTTTATCATTATAAATCAACTTCAAACAAGTTTAAAATCCATCAAAAGATGTTGAAAAGGATGAAAATGATTTGTAAATTCTTTGAGAGAAATATCCAATTTTCATGAAAACATTAAAAAGTTAAACAATTTAAAAATGAATAAATTTAATGAAATTTTTTAATCAAAGTATCCCTATACCACTTTGAAACTTTTGAAAGGAATTAAAATTTAAAAAAAATTCATTTCCCTATAAATAAATCCATAAAATCCATTTTGAAAACATTGACATTAATGAGAATGTTTTAGAAGAATAAATATTTAAACCAATTAAAATGATGATATAGTTAAAGAGTTCCTTACATAAAAACATAAAATATTCTTTTTGAAAATATTTTTATGAAACATGGATATGGATAATAAGGAGTTCTTAGTAGATACTCATGTAAAAACAACCTCAGATAAAGAAGAGATTGTAGAATTAACCTTTACATTGCACTTTCCTTCGGTCGATGGTACATTTAACATTTTGTATAATGACCATACTATGTAATTAAATTATACCAGAACCATATTCATATTTTTTATATAATACACGATTCATTTATGACTTTATAATAACCATTTAATAATGAATTTCATGTTAAATTAACATTTCAGGTAATAATCGCTTTCTTTATCGTACGTGTTTTAACTAGTTATTCTTGATCGTATCATTTCAATCATGATAGAAATACATCAAGAATATAACACATAATCTATATATCATCTATATTTAGAATATAAATATGTATAATATATAGATATATGAAATGTAAAACACCGTTTATGGAGTCGGTAGGTCATACGTACGCATAAACGCGTTTTCTGTTTTAATATGGTATTGAATGGACGTAAGTGAATAAGATATATGTAAGTAAATACACACACAAACACATACACACACACACACACAGATATATATATCTACTAAGTAGAATTATAATGACATATATTACATATTTATTTATAATAAATATTTTTATATTCATCATTGAATGTCAAATGTGGAAATAAATCTCATCGCATCGTGGAGACGATAATCCGTACGTACACAAGAGCGACAATATCATTATATCGATGGTGAAATCGTATGTAATTTGATGGTATATCATTTATAAAGATTCATTAACATGTTATTTTTATTATTACAATCAGTTATACTCATTACTATACCCATCCAAATAATGATGTGTTTGAATAACAAACTACACCACGATGTGGAGATGGTAAGCGGTACGTCCGCATGTATGGTGACTTTGTCATTTATCGGATGGATAGAATAATGAATATGGTTGTAACATATTTATAATTACATCACAGTATGCATGGGGTATTTGAGTTATTATTTTGGTATGGGAAAAACAAATAAAGAGGAAGTGGAAGACGAAAATAACATGAAAGAGAGCAGCAAAATAATTACCTATTCTTCGGGTGTATCCATTTGAGTTGATCAAAAGGGCTCCATAGGTTGGATTTCTGATCAATGTAATGATTCTAGGTTTCTGTGAGGGATGTTGGTAGGATATTTGTTAAATTTTTTTCTGACCCAAATGTCTATGGAGGTGTGATTTTGAGATAAGGAGTAATACCCTTTTATTATAGAGGTGAGGGTCACTATAGGAAAAGCTTGAAATATTATTTCAATATAAAATCATTTTCGGTTTATAATGGTTCAGAAAAGATTTATTTCTAGGATAAGGCATGTATGGGTCAAAAACCACTCATCCAATATGTTTTATACAAGTTTAGGTCCCCATATTAATCTTATGTTTTAGATTTAACTCTTAGTTAAATGGTTTATCTTTTACCCTGTCTTCCGGTATTCTTACACTATATGGTTAATAAAATTACTCTAAACATCCATGAAAACATGAAGTGGTTCATTAATGACATATATAATATTATTTACGACATTTTTCAGAACCATATATTTTTTGGGAAATTATATGATTTAATAATAAAATATTTTTTTAAAACTCATTTATATTCATTTTGACACTATTTAGTATTTGGATTATGTGAAAGTTATAAAAATTTGATTACGTATAAATAAATACATTGAATCAATCATAACATCTCATATTCACCAATAAAATTCTTGGATGACATAAAAACATTGAAATTATATTTATTTTAATATTTACCATACTATTTATTTAATTCTTTAATTAATAAGGTAATTACCGCATCATCATTGTGTCATAAATAAATTTAATTATATAATGTGTAAAATTTAAAAATAAACTAAATTTACATAGGAAATGTTTTTATATTTCTAATTAACATTTATAGTTGATATTATAACTTATATAAAACCTTGTAAAAATACTTTTACTAAAAGATATATGTTTATGTGATATTTGTCTTTACATTAAATTAATTAATATAAAGTTTCATTATCACAATTAAGTGGCTCCAAGTCATCAAAAAATTGAAAAAAGGATTCCCATGGTCAGACATGTATCCACCAATAATAATAGGACACATGTTTGTGTAATTTAATACTATTATAATAATCATTGTTTATAATTATTTACCAGATTTTCCATTTAACTATGGTAAATATAATATTTACTAAAGTAAATATTCATAATGTCTAAAAATATAGTTTACCTATTTAAAAAAATTGGACCAATTTATTCCAAATATGGAATCCATTTTTACAAATTCAAAATATTGTATTGGTAGAAATTTATTTAAAATTAATTCCTGTTGTCAAAACAAAAAACGTGTTTTTAAGAAATAATATCAATAAAAAGATTAACACATGTTTATGTCCAATATAAATGTGAAGTTACATTCTATGTCCTAAATTATATTAAATGATAAAAATATAATCTTATTATACTTTAAAACCACCCAAATTTATAATTTATCACAATTAATTATTTTGATTAAAAAAGTTGTTTTTATTTAAATGTAGTATTTTCACTGTTAATCGAAATATGAAAGTTATCTGAAAAGTGAAAAGTATTTTTCCAAACTAAATTTTTATGTCATAATTATAAATAATAATTTAATTTCACTAAATTGAATATATAAAAGTTTCAAATATTGGTTTTAAAAATTGTTCCCAATTAAATGGCGGTAAAATTAATTTTTTTTAAAAATACTATTTTTATCTAAAAAAATGGATATATTCTTAAATTATATCTTGGAAAAATATAAATGGATTCTATAATTATATGGAGTATATAAAATTCAAAATTCAGTTAATAATTTTCATAACTGCTTTTTGAACGACTAGTTTTGTAAGTCGTGGTGCGCTCGAACTCAGTGTTGCGTGTAGCACAAGTTTTTAAATATCTTTGAATAGATAACATACTATGAATTAATGGGGTATTACAATCAAAAAAATTTCCTGACATCTACAATTCACCCTTTCGATTGTCTATATACACAAATTTTATCGGTCCATTAAGCTTATAGAAATAGTGGATGCTTTCACAAACCCATGAAATGTTACTAAAAAAAATTAACAATCTTCTTCAAATTGAATCATTTCATTTGATAACTCCATCTCGACCACAAAATATTCATATAATTTACAACTGAGTTCACTAGAAGAAATCATCAAGCATATGGTGAGAATTTCTGACTGACCACTTAACCAAAATATTGGGGAACAATGAGGCCTCATCATCATTTCCACACCATCCTACAACACAATACAACACCAGAGATTCGTGTCCTCATATTTAAACTAGCATTAATAACTCATAACTTCCCAAAATCAAATGCATTTGGATTCAACCAACTCAATGTGTCTCCTGGTTTATTGGAACTAACTCGATCATCCACTGTCGTCTTCCTCTTCAATCATAGTCAAATGTTCTCTGAAAAACCCCATAATTTTAATTTTCTCTTAATTAAAACAACCCCAAACACATGAATTGACATATGATTTTTAATTCAAGAGTTGTTCTTTGATGAAATGCATCAAAAATGACCGTAAAATCATCAACAAAATAAAATTTCTAGGTTCATTAGTTACCATGAGAAACCTTCCTCGAATCACCATTCTTTGTCACTATAGCCTTAGTCATTGACATAGGATGGTCCTAAAACCTAGTGATTATTCCTTAATGGATCTGAAAACATACCCTTGTCAAACCATTTTTTAGTATTCCTCATCAATTTCAAAGAAAACTTGGCAACATCTATTAAAACCACAAATACAAACCCAATATAAAAATGTGTCAACATAGATCTTCTTGGGCACAATTCTTTTTCAAATTAGAATGGGTTAGTCTTTCAACACAAAATAATAGCACACTATTAAGACTACCTTTTCAGAAACCTTCAATCCATTTAGGGATGGATTATTCCCATATTTTAGAACTATATTCTAAAAATTTGTATTTGAGAAAAGGAATATGTATGATAAATTAACATATACAAGGTCATCTTACAGGTCCCTTGATGATGAATTCTATTACACATCAAATTTATCTTACATGGAGGTAAATTTTATCTTACGAGTATGGTGCCATAAAATTTATCTCATATTTGTGTTACGATCATCATTCCAGGAAGACTTATTACTCCTAAAACATAAAATATCATTTTTCATACACATCATGTAAATGAAATAAAGAAAAATAAACTACTAATAGTATAAAATAATTGAAATTAAATGTTTAAATTGTTAAATAAATGTTACATTTATAAATTATACATAAAAAATTTACTGATTAATATATTAGAAAAAGATAAAAAATATGATTGAAAATGTTATAAAAAATTATTAAATTAGTAAATTATATTTAACACAATAATGAATTAAACGATTTAAACAATTAATCATGAATTATTATCAATTTTTTAATTAAATTTCTTATAATTATTTAACGTAACAATGAAGGGATTATTAGCTAAATTGAGGAATTTTTTTATTAAATTCCTCAAATATGAAAATAAAACCCCAAAGAGGATGTGAAAAAAATAATGAATAGATGTCGCATCATCAAACATTGAAGCGTTTATGAGATCTAGATCATGAATTTATAATCATGATAACTAAATTATAGAATCAAAATGATATAGTGGTTGTTAATATAATCATATAGTAATTGATTTCATGTTCATTTTTAGATACTGGTTTTATAAATTCCTATATTTCATTTATATTTGAAATAAACATAAAATAAATCATTGACTAATATTGGTGGAGATTTCTATTAATATTTCTCGAAGATATATTCATTATTCAAGGATATATATCGTTTCTCCCAATATCTATGGTTATTATAGTATCTCTGAAAACCTGGTGTTCCTTCCATTCGTGGAATATGAAATAATATTATGGATGGATTTGATATCAATATAAAATTCCCAGATAAACTATAATAGAAAATAAATATCATTTTTCCAAAATGGAAAACATGTTTTTAATTTCAAGAAAGATATATCCCACTTTGGAAATGAAATAAACCACATAAAAAATCATTATTTATAGAAATAAATGTACATGAAGGTAAAGTAAGGGAATGCATAAAGATAAGTGATGTATCCATTTTTCAGTAATATGTTGATGTATTTCGTGAATAATTATATTGATCTCCCCTAGAGAGAGAGGTATAATTCATTGTTTATCCCATATATAAATATAAAATAATATCAATGAAATCATATAGAATTAATTTAGTTTTGTTAGTGTAATTAATGAAACAGAAATATGATACTATAGAGAATGTTTTTAGGAACTTTTCGTCAACTTATTCTCCTATTATAGTATTTTATATTTATGGAGACAGTTTTTAGTGACTTCTATAATAAATTTATAGTGGTATTTATTTATTATATTAAATTATATTTCTAACACTATGAGAAGTGGGTGGATTATCTAATTAACATAAAATACACTCTAAGGAAATGGAATATTCTGGATAAATAAGGTAATTTTAAATTCTATTTGAAACAATTTTTATTCTTAGGAAAAATGATGTCCACTGGAAGATAATTAGTTGAAAAATAAAATATAATTTCCATTGATTGGTGGAATCATCCTAAAAGAGTGATTAAGATTTATATTTTTGTCTATTTATAAGGATAATATATTAGGTTTAAAAAAATTTGTTTCCTTCAATTCAACTAATAATGTTCTGATTTATGGGATATATGATTATTTTTGAATGGGAGTGAGAAGAACATTTCTTAGTGTAATAGAAGTGATTGTTTAGTAATCATGGGTGTTGGGAAGATTGAGTATCTCATGAGCGGGGGGGGGGGTTAATTGTGATCCCAATAATAATTTCATTTAAAAACCAATTTTGATAAAATCCCCCAAATAATTAAAACAAACATGTTAATCAAAATATCATATCAATATAAGCTCTAATATTTTAAAATATTCCATAAAGATTGATTAAGTCTCCAATTAAATAATATATGAAAATGAATATAACATTTAAATTAAATTAGTTAATTGAAAATTTATATAAACACTAATTAAGAAGAACCATCAAAGCAGTGATGTTGTTTATTATTTAAAAAAATCAGTAAAAAAAGTATTAAAAAAACAAAACACCCAATTAAATACATACCCTAGGATCAGCCTTAAGGAAATACCTAATCCTCTCCACATGGAAATCATCATCTTTCAAGAAGACAATAAAAAATAACATTCTTACATATCCTAGATTATGTGTACAATATAAAACCAGTTTTCCCAGTAACACATGGATGTCTTCCATTATAATAGTGTGAATAAATAAAACACAATACCGACATGGACTTATTCTACAACATCTGGGTAATCATGTGTTGAGGGAGTCAAGAAGATATTGACTACATTTTAATTATTTTAGAAGATAATATGTGTGTTTGTTTAATATACATATTAAACCACAAACATATTAAAATGTAAACATAGTAATATGAAAGACAAAGAAAGATGTAGTGAAAAGAGTGTTTCTTAGTGTGATGTTCTCTAAAACATGAGACTCCTCAGATGTTTCTTGCACATAATGTGAAGTTGTGTTTTAGATAATGGTAGTAAAATATAGTGTCATGAACACATTCATTATGATTGTGAGAAGGAAATTACATATTCAATGCACTTTAATCTTCTACAGTTGACAGAAGTAAGGATGCTTCATGTAAATCTCTTTTTATATAATTGTTTTTTTCTTGAAATATTTATCCACTATTCTATATGATTCATTATGTCTTTCTATTCATGTTTTTGTTTCTTACAAATTATGGAGTTCTAATGATAACATATTAGCAACATGCAAGATTAATCATTAGGATCCTCTACTCCCCAAACTAATCAATTGAAACAAACATTAACACATTCTTGTAATAGTTTAAGAACAACCATTAAAATTACACTCGATAATAAATTCAATATTATATTCATTGTAAATGGTTAATATAAATTAAACTGAAATATAGATAGTGACTCTTCCAAATGGTGTGAAATATAGTAGTGAATGGTCTCAATTGTGAGTCATCTTGACACAAAAACTGAATTTTGTGGTGGTAGGTCCATCTAACAGTAATACAAATTTTCATCCAAATAGATATTATTCTATAAAGGTAGGTTTATTAAATAGGTATCCAAATACTCATCTTGATAGTGACTCATCTCTGGTGGTGGGTGTTTTCAACCATTGGAAAACTTTCTTAGATCAACGAATAGTCATATTTAATGTTTGGTTTTTACCACATAAAGTTGAAAATAAATTTTTTATGGTGATTAGAGTCTCATGTTGGGTATTTACCATAAATATCCAATAATATATTCTCATGTAGATTAGTTTTTGAGGATGGGTCTTTCCTATAATTAGCCATACATCCATTAGGATGCTGAGTAGAGTCTGATAGTGGGTGATTCCCACACATAGTTAAAGTGTCACCAATCTTCTTTATATTATAAAATTCTACCATAAAGGATAAAACATATTAAAAACATAGTGATCATGAATTTTTTATCATTAAAACAAGGGTTCTAATAATGGGAAAACTTATTCCTCTGACGGGGATGTATTTTTCATTTATAGCGATTCATTTTTAAGGGAATTGGATGTATACACTTGTAAAAATATATATTTGTCATTAATAAATATCATTAGTTAAATCCTTAAAAAATATTATCCTACACATGATTTTTAGTATACTGTATATATTTTTCACTTAAAAATATGAAAATACTATCATAATTAATATATGTTTGATAAGTACATAAACCAAAAATTATGATGTAAATATTAATAAAAACGATAAAAACCTGAGATAAAAGGGATGGTTGGAGATTATTATGAAAACTTTTTTCTCTATTCATCATCAGCCTAAAAATTAAAGCAATATGAAAAATGAATTATATGATAATGACATTAGAAATTTTGTAATGATTTTTATTGAAGCAGTTTTTTTCTCATTTTCTTTTTAATGATGGAAATGGGATACATAGAGGAAGGGATATCATATGTCTTATCCTAAATAATTTCCCATTCATCAATATTGATGAAAATATAACATCATAAATGGAATATATGATGTTACAAAAGATTATTTAATCCAAGAAAAATTATAAATTTCTTGGATTTTATCTTGATTTAGTTGGACTATTAAGGTTCAGTACAAGGCTATGTGTCCCATATAATCCAGAGATAATTAAATAGATCATAGATATTACTCAGTTCCACACATTCAATATAAATATTGGATTAATATAAATATATATATATCTATGTGGAAATTATTAGTGATTTAAAAGGTGTGTTAGATTTCTGATTTTGTTGAAAGATTTTTGGTATATTAGCATGTAATGAAATAATGAAAACACCCCAATGTCATAGTGCAACCACGACCCACATAGGCGTAAAAGTGAGACAACAACACTATGTAATTTTTTAATATAATTATTAATAGATCTATGGGGTGAAAATAACATATAACTAATTGATGAATGGATAAAATTTCATCCCATTTTATCTCTATGAGAGGAATTCTCCAGTGAGTGTCTTTCTTACCTGAATATTCAAATTGTGCTAAGACGTCATTTATTACAAAAAATAAATTTCTTTTATCCTTGATTTAATATCTATTAAAAATTAAGGATGACCCTTTAGAATCCAAATAAAACTAAATTAAACCATAGTAAATCCATGAAATTAAAAATGTATCAAAAATGTGTCAGGACTGTTAAAACATTGGAGAATATGTTATGTAATAGATTATATAAATTTCAATGGAGTTGGGACCAAAGAAATTTGATAGTATAATTATTATACAATAATTATTTTTAGTATATTATAAAAATGGATTCTTATGTATCATTAAATGGAAAAACGTATAGAACACCATCATGGTTTGTGGAAATACATTTGATGTTGATACATATCACGGGATCTGAAATCCAAAACAAATTGTATGCTGAAAATCAATGGAAGGACATAAAATTTCATGTTAGGGATAGTATACCTTAGAATATCACCATGGAAATGGGTTTTGATATTTTGAGATAAGGGAATTCTATGGCCATTTTAAAGAAGGCCATTTGAGATTCTAGAATATATTTGTGTAGGTTAATATTTGTTCGAACAACCTCCAAATCATTTTAATGTAACTTTCATATCTGTTGAGGCCCAATTAAGAATTTATTTGTTAGAACCAACACATATACTCATCAAAAATGATTTTGGATTTTAACCATAACTATAATATTATAAATAGATGATCCAGATTCATGTTTAAAAAGAATATAATATTTATTTAAATATAACAAGAAACATGAATCATTTATAGATAAACCTAAATTTTTAGGAAATAACATGTGATCCTAAATAATTGAAAATATTATATATTTATTTTGATTATAGACAATAATTTTGGTAAGGAAATTTTCAATGGTGGAGAATAATAATTCAGAAACATTAATTTATTAAAAATAACCTAACTCAAATTAGAAATAATATATTTTATTATGATTTATAATAGATGTGAATTTAAATACTATTAAAATTATTTACACATCTTTAATTAATATTACTATAGAATTTAGTAATAGTATATAGAGATAAACATAGAAGAGTAATTCACACACAAATGTATACTCTATGGAGATGAATTCTCTCATTAAGAAAAATCCTATTATAAAAATATGAAAAAATGTTTTCATCGAGAATATGATGTGCATTATAAATAGAATTGTATATTAAATATATTGGAAGTAGTGGATAATTATTATTATGAATTATGGTGTACATATAGTGAACAATGGAAAATGTGTGTGTTTGAATCTAGCCATGAATCATTATCAAGTTTAGGAAATATGACCATTGGAGACATTGTAAATCATAATTGTTTATGTGATATATTATAAATATATCATAATGAAAAGTTATTATTGTTGTATATGGTAAAAATGATGGCCTCAATAAATAGTCCAATTCCATTAGAACTCTATTAATTTGATTATGGGAGGGAGATAACATCTCAATACTATTCTATTGACTAATAATATGTTGATATTATGGAAGTGAGACTTATGAAAAATGGAATATGGGAGTGTATTGGGTCATTAGAGATCACCATTTGGCCATTGTTATGAAAACCACACCATGGGAGAATCACCACCTCAAATATTCCTCTTAGGGGGTTATTCTTGTGTAATAAGGGATCGCCTATCTAGACCATATCTATTTTTAAAGTGTACATTATTTTTTAAATTATATAGTGCTTACACCCCTCTTCATTTTTTTAATCAATGTGTCACTCTCATAAAAATTAAAACTACACTTTCTTATAGGAAAATGATGATAAAATATAATTTCATCACAAATAATAAATATTTATATTTTTTAAATTTATATTTGTATTAATTTAATTTAAATTCATATTTTTGATATATTAATAAAATTAAAATAAATTTTTAATTTCATAGAAAGGTAACTATAAAAAAATTTAAACTTATATTAATACGAAAATAATTTTTTTCATTCATTTAGTTTGTCTATAAGGGTAATAATTTTGATAAAATTATAAAAATATATACTTTTAATTAAATATTAACTTTATATTAAAACTAATTTTTGTCAAATTTAGGATATTGTTTTTATTCATATTCATATTTTTTTTAGTTTTTTTCATCTTTAATAGACTCATACTTAGAATGTGTTTTTTATAAAATTTATGTTTTCATTAAAATTGTAATTTCAAAATTAGGAAATATTGAATTTATGATAATTTTCTTCATCAAGAATGTTTTTTGGGAAAAGGAAATATTTATAATAAATATATTGAAAATATTAGAATAACATAATTAATAGAATGTGATATGACAAATATAATAAATTATTCCAAGGAAAAATATATGTTCTCATTAAAATAAGGTCATTCAATGTAACAAAAATAAATTTCCTTACCTATAACGTCTTTTCTAAAACCAAATGAATATTTCCAGTATCTAAAATAATACTTTATGAATAAGATTCATGTAAAAATAGAAAATAATTTATATCAAATGGGATTTTTCTTATAAAATATTAAAACACTAAAACCCAATATTTAATGGAAAATATTAAGGGCTAAAACCAAGGGAGGGCCGATGTTTTGTTTCATTTCTGATAACATATAATAACAAAATATGTTACGAAATTAAATAAAAAGTGATTTTTTTTCAATAAATTTCATCCCATTATAAAATTACTCCATATTATCATTCCTTTGAGAATGGATCACCCACCATTTTCTATATCTAGATCCTTTTTAAGGAGTTCTTATGGTACCAAAAATCTCTTACAAAACATTAAGATGATTACTTCAACATTATGGTTCCCTTATTCATTCATATTATCTATTCATGTAATTCCACTATAAAAATCCATTCGATCTTCCATTATTATGATTTCATGAAACATGATCATTATTTAGTGTATATTTGACACCCAATTAATGAGACACAAAATTCCAATATCATTAATATCATTACTTAAATAGTAATATCTACCTTTTATACTTCTAAATTAATTGTTTTATTTACTATGAGATACTTTTATTTTATTATTATGTAACCATAATTTTATTATATGTTATTCACATACATATTAAAATAATTTAATGACTGATAACATCCTTGTTTGAAATAAAAATTACAAACTCAGAGGTTGAGATGAGGAAAATTCATCTTATGATATATGATCTATGAGGAATACAAAATTTTAGGCCTATGAAGGGTGCACCATGACATTGCATGAATTCATTGGGAAATGAATTTACCTCTAGAGATAATATATTTTTTAAAACATTAAAAGAATTCCCTACTAATGTTTTATGATACCTTGGTGATCATACTTAGTAATGTGATTATTGACATCTTTTTGATGAACCATGATGATATTCATATAAATGTATCATTTTTATATTGTATCTACATTTTAATTTTATCATGTAAATATTATTCTCTTATGATTTCTAGTTATTTTTAACCGTGATCACTCACATTACCTTTCCATTGTTTATTTCTTATTGTGATATGTTCAGAAATATTTCAATTTCTTTTTGTCCAGAGAAAATCCTAGGTAGTTTTTTACCAATAATTAGTTTATGATGGATACTCTAAAGATCATTGAATATATTTTTTGGTTTTATTTATATTATCAATGTACTTTATGTATTAGAACCCTTGTTTCAAATAAACTACGACTCAAAATATATTTGATTGTTTGTAAGGTAATACTGGTTGAAGAATTATAATAATATAAATAATATAAAATAAGGTTTTCAATAATTAGTCACAAATATGTTTTAGTTATTCGTAGATGTGAGGATTTTAAAAAATTACTGAAAACACTATGGATAATTAAAAATATAGGACAACGACCATTTTTTAAAAAAATAATAGATTTCATGATTTCTCGAGAAACAAAAACCATATATGGATAAAAATAAAATCATGTCAGTGATAGATGTAATGCACCTTGGGTTAATAACCACTAAAAATATTTTTTGATTATTATTCAATTATTCACTCATTGCATGAAAATGAATCATAACTCTAAATATTTTTTTAAACTCATAGTATATATAATATGGTTTATAACATTATATTAGTAATTAATTATGATGAATAGATTTCTTTTGTATTTATTTAATTTATAAAAATATTAATTATATAATCCATGAAGAATGGTATTAAAAAAAATTAGGGTTGTACTCCAATTTGGAATTATTATCATATGATTAATAAAATTAAAAATTTTATCATTATTGTTTTCATCATTTGGAAATTTGGATGGAAATTATCCATCCTTTGATTGTAATAGATGAAACAGATAATGCAATGATGACAATCCCAATATATTTGATGATGCAGTCGAAAAGTACATTATGACACTGAATCAATTACCTCATTTTATTAATATTATCCTAAACCATGAGGATATTACTGATTCATGGAAGGAAGATAAATGAGATGTTTAATCCTTCAAATAATTATGACCACTTATTTTTTTGGACCTTGTCAGTTTTTTTCATAATATAGACAAAGAATATGGAAATGTTATTGTATGTGCTTCATCGTTCCTTTTTGGGAAAATTTATACGAGAAGTAAATCGCTTAAAGAGATAAGATAATAAATGGGAAAATTATTCAATAAAATAATGCCTTATATGAGGTTAAGGATATAGAGTATGAAGGATTGAAAATGTTCTTTTGGGGCAAGGAATTTCATTATACCCACAAAAAATAGTGGGGGAATTACATGAGAATATTAAAAATGAGAACAAATCAGTGGAAGATTATGAAATGATAATTGCATGGATATTTTAAAATACTACTTGAAATATAATATATTATTATTAGATGATCGATTGATTCTTCCACAGACAAAGACCTATTATATTGAAATATCTATATATCTTAAACATGGGGAGTTATGAAGGGATATTTTGGTGTTATCTTAATATTGAAATAGAGTTTTAATATACATATTGGTATCATGGAATGAATAATTTGAATAGAAGTATGGATCCAAATATTCAAATGAAATTCAACCTCGAATGAAATGGAATAAAATAAACACTATAAATTTCATTTTAGAATAGGGAGAAGCATTTGGGTAACTGCATGAATGTATATGAGTTGGGACGAAATTAAAGAATTTTTTAAAGGATGGGGCTAAAGCCTCATTTTATTATTAAATAAAAGAAAAGACTACTTTTAACATGTTATAGGGAGGCCCATTACATAGCCCAAAGGCCCAGGGGGCTTGTAGCCCATTACATAGCCTGTATGCCCTAATATTTGTCCTGAGGCCCATTCTATGAATAGTAACCAGGATGCTTTAGTTCCCGCCACTGCTACAGTACCCTGTCGCCGCTACAATACCTGTCGATCAACAGTACCACCACTGCTACAGTAACTACTCACCATGGGTTTTGAACCCCCATTTTTCATTTAGGATTACGGGGTGCTTACCACTAATTCAAAAGTTTAGCAGTGTTGTAAAGCCCGAATATCTAAATAAAATTGTCAAAGGGCTGGAGGTACAATGAAAACATATAGTGTAATGATTCTTGTATAGTAAGAATAGATATTTCTTAAAGAGATATCTAAATTATAAGATAATGGATGAATCATCCATAAATACCAATTGAGGAAAATTGAGAAATATCCATCTTTTCAAATCAAACTGACTGAGGTCAATCATTAGAATGATGTATTGGAAATAATAATTTTTTTACAATCAAATATTTCTATTATACTGATTGATTTTGGTAATGTTAATTCCATTGTTTCAATCACATTTTAATAAACTGTTAAATTAAATAAAAAATTTCTAGTGAGATATTTAAATATTAAAAGTATATAAGGAATAATCAAACAAGATGTATATATATATAAATCACAATACTAAAAATTTTGAGCCTATTCTATTTAAAACATAGTGTTCATTCCTTTGGTTAATTGTTACATAATATTAGTGATGAATCAATTTAAAAACATTAATTCCATTATCAAATATCGAATAAAAGAAATTTAAATTTGTGGAAAATTGTAATTATTCTCAAAAGATATATATCATTTACCAGTACATTTATTGAAATATCATTCAAATAATTATTTTTTAAAATGATTGGTTAAATGTTTTAAGAATAATAATGTAAAAATATAGTATATAAAACAATTTATTGGGAAAAAATTGATATATTTAATAAATAATTATCTATTCCTCTGCAAGGGAGAGTGTTATAATTAATGATTAAACTCATACCAAGATCTTTGAATATTTGGAACACCCTATATAGAATATTAATTTTGGGAATTAGAAGAACTAATGAAACAACAATAATATATTTCAGAGATATATTTTATTCTAATGATTTTTTCTCTAATGAGAGAACTATTTCTATTTGTGAGGATGTATTATGGATCAATATTGTTATGCATTAATTACTTGAAACATAGTAGAATCACAGTGAAGGGAAAATATATTTTTCATTGTATTAGATATTTGTTTTGATTAGATTCTTGTGGATCAATTATTCTTTATGATTGACCTCAATGTTGGATATCATTAGATGAGGATGGTGTAAGATTATATCCAACAAACTACATTCTAAAAAACATATTGACAA
The DNA here is from genome assembly GCA_963277665.1 of Viscum album. Lineage (NCBI taxonomy): Eukaryota > Viridiplantae > Streptophyta > Magnoliopsida > Santalales > Viscaceae > Viscum > Viscum album. Next base: position 993,332,528 of record OY728145.1, on the reverse strand, counting down.
TAAATGTTTTTTTTCTTCCATTTTGATTTACTAATTCATCCTTATAATTAATGATGTTATAAATTCATTCATTATGGACTATCTTGATCAATATATAGTTATCTTTAATAATGATATAATGATATATTTTAAATGTATGGTAAATAATAAAGACCATATAAGGATCATATTACAAACTCTATGGGTTGAAAATATCTCTGGTAAATTTATTAAAACTAGTTTCTTTCTGAGAAATGTAAAATTCTCCCTAAAAAATATTATCATTGAGAAAATATTGATTGGTCCATAGAAGAAAAATTCCATTGAGAAGTGGAAAATTCCTATAATAATGACAAAAAGGTGTATTTTTCTTGGATTATAAGCATACTATTGCAGGTCTGGGAATTTTTTTAATGGATTTATAAAAAAAAAAAATAAGTTATCTTGATATCGAGTTTATTTTATTTTAGAAGTGAAAAATGAAGAATGATTACATAAACTAAAATTTTTTTTGGTTAGTTCATTTTTTATATATTTAAAATCAACTAATAATTCTTTTTCTATAGTGATTCATCAATTATGGGATATTAATGTGTAATCATTTAGTGTGCCATAGAGATTACCTTTTCATCATGATACATGAAACCTCACGAGTGAAATTATAAATACCACAATTTGGAGATAGAATTATTTAGTTTTGAATTAATGTTTCTGGAGAAATTATATATATGAGTATAACTATGATATATATATATATCTATCTATCATCAATTATTTAATTAAATATTCCCCAAAAAGGAAAATATCATGGTATAATGGGGAATGGTTATAGAATCTTATCAGCTATAATTTTTCTATTAATTATTACAATTCGAAATCCAAAATTGTCACGAACGCATTAAGAATGGAATATATGGTATTTCATGAGATGATTAAGACTGAAAAAGTCCATTGATCAGGGCCTTGGTAAACATATAATTGGAAATTATAAGGAAATGGAAATCTTCAATGTTATACGAAATTATTCATTTCCACATTAGAAAAATAAAACCAATAAATCACAATGCAAATATCCTATATATAAAATTAATAAAAAATCTATAAAAATTGGGATGTTTATAGATATTTTCATGGGAAATTATGGAGTACAATAGTTTTTTATAATTAAATGTTACCCATCAATTAATATGATAAACATAGAGCTCCTGGATGAATCTCCAAAATCTCTAATCTCTAAAAATCCATGAAATAATTTTTTTGATATCTATTTTAACATTATTGGTTGGATAATCTAAAGAGAGAGATTATTATTTATGCTTAATGTTTTTTGGTATTTCAATAAATGGATGGTGAGAAAAAAACATCCTAATTGAGTTCTAGAAACAAAATCCATACCTCTATGAATGTGGGACAACATTAGTATGGATTATGTTACAATAGAAACCATTAATTTTTATAAATAAATATTATATCTCATTATATGAATATATATTACATAACATAACATCAATTATATTAATATAAAGGTTTAATTCCATTATAAATATTGATATGAAAAAAAATTAATCAATGAAATATATACCATCTCCCATTCAGTTGTTCATGTCTTAATCCATTATTATTCACAAAAAATAAAGAATACAATTCTACATAACTTTTTAAAGAAACAAATACTAAATGTTGAGTTCATATTAATAATCAATAATAGCAGGGGTGTCAAATATATAATAATAAATCAAGAGTAATACCATAGACAAGTGGGGTTACAATTATAAGAAAGAATTATATTGTGAAAAAAATAATTTTTAATCACTTCAAATATTAATATTATGATAAATGAAAGGAATATATCATACCCATGCATCAAAATATATACATATCTATTTTAAATAATGTATAAATATAATCATGAATGAATAGATAGAATGAAATAACATCACACAACAATATGTGAAAAAAACTGTTAAAAATTAGGTTCACACCGATCACAGTAATCTAATAATATATTAATATCATATTACCCAAGTCATTGGACGGTTATAATGGAACAAACAATCACTGAATCCTAGTATAATTATATGAATTCGAAATGATCACAAACAAATCCCCATAGGATGGTGTGAGTAAAATAAATGGGTTCTATAAACATCTCATAATCATAATCGTAATGCTTCATAAAAATAATAAGTATTTTATAATGGGATTATATCCTTAGTTCATCAAAATTAATACTAATAGAAGTTATAAAAGAATATAAATTCATTTTATTGGTTAATGAAGTATTTCTATTGAAAAATATCCTTTTTATTTTAAAATCACATATTTAAAATCAAAATAATTTCTAGATATTAAGAATGAATTTTATTTAAAAATGTATGGAAATATATAATGTATCCCATAAAACATGGATTGGTCATGATGGTGGGAAATTCAATTCATTTTTTAATTGTTAAAATAATATTTATATTAAATCATTCAGTAATAATTACCTTATTCATAAAATAGCAAGAAAATTCATTTTCAAACATTTTATATGAAGTAAAAAATATAAAAAATGTATTGAATAATTAGTTTTACTATATGATAAACATTATCTAATAAATATTAAAGATAATATGGATATTTAAGAAAATGATTCCTGGATAAAGAGAAACAAATTTATATTTTTCATGAATTCATTTTTATGACCTTTTTAAGTACCAATGAAATGAATATTTAACTATTACATGTAAATTCTATGAATACTCATATTAAATAAAAATTCCAATGGTTTTATTTGATATGGATCACATTACTTCCCAAATTAAAATTAAAACATAAATAATACCAATTAAAAGGAAATTGAGACCTAAATCCCTTACATATTTGTTTACTTTTCAATCCTAGCACCATGAAATAATCACATCAAATAAATCAATATATATGTTGAAAAATATTATAATTATGATATTTAGTTTAAAAGGGTAATTTTTCACAACTCATAATAATACATAAGTTTATATTATGACACATTTTTCAAAGAATACAATTTGAGAAAATCACCCTTGCATCATGTGTACTCTAGCTTCATACCATTCATAAAACCCTATATAATAAATATATATTTATTATAAATATATTCCAAATCTATAATATTATATTTATTTACCTATATGATTTACTTATAACAAATTACTACCATTTTATTACAAGTCCTTTATTTAAATCATTCTTTCAGGTAATAAGTGATTTTTATGCATTATTCATAATGGTAATCACAGTATTAGTAATTTTATATGGTTTCCAACATCCAATGAAATTTAATAATATCATGAATTTAAAAAATATTTAGTATATAATCCTTTATAACTATTCATACAATGTGGTTATGAAAAATGAATAACGTCACTTCATGGAGAATATAGTCTATATGTTCACAAATGTGAGGTTTCCACATTGAAATGGTTCAAAAAATAATAATTCCCCTTTATAAAAAAATATAATATCATAAGTATCATAATTATTCAGTATGTGCATCATTATAACCCTACATGTGGGGAAGTTATGAAAAAAAAACACATTTCTTCGTGGTGGCGGTAGTCCACACGTACTCATGAGAGATGTTCATATTTCAAATTGAATGGAAATAAGGGGGACAATTATTGTTAAATAATCATAATAATGAAACAATTTATTTTCAATAATTATATAATTATTTTTAAATTGAAACAATATATTTAGATTTGGTAGAAGAAGAAATAAAACTGAATTTACTCAGTTATGAGTTAAATGTCTTCGTTGAGAGATCTATTTTTTATTACACATTAATCCTTGAAAGGATGATATTTTTGAGATACTAGGAGCTCTAGGAAATGGTGAAGTTATATAGAAATGCATAATGTCAGGTGTTTTCGATGATAAAAGGTACATGATATGTGGATATGGGAGGAGAGGTGGCATCATTTTATAGGGGAGGGAAAGGAAACACATGAAATTACATAAATGATAATATATATATATATATATATATGTATGTATGTATGTATATGTATGTATATATATATATCATAAATATGTCAAGTGGAACCAAGGAACCAAAATTTTAAGGTAATATTTCATTGGGTCAAAAATAAATTTAACCAATCACATTTACATATGTGTTGGATGCTTTTAATCCTCATTTACATGTAAAACCACTATAAAGCCATTTTAAACCTAATTGTGAGAACTTAAATATTTACTATGATATTACCATTATATGAAATATGGTTATTCTATCCAAATTAGATCATAGTGATTATAAATTTAAAATCCAATTTAACACATTTAATTTCTATAGGTGGTTGGAATTTTTTTAAAATAATAACCTAAAAATCTAAGAAACATTTTTTAGCAAAATTCTGGATTTAAGTGTTAAAATCATTCTCTATGAAATAAAGTAAAATATTCGATTACCTAATTTTTTTTAAAAAAAAATAATCTAAGTTTTTCATAATTTTGGATCTCCAAAAAATCAAATTAAATCTTCTAACCAATCTTTAAAATTTATATACCCATAAATTAAATTAAATTTTAAAAAAATACAACATTTCATCATAGAAGTCATGATTTGATTCCCAATTTTAAGATAATGTCTACAAATATATTATTTGTCTCATTAAAAATTAATTTCAAGATAACCACTCTTCCAATATTATTAAGTTACATGTTAGATATATTTTTATGACTTACCCCATTATAATAACAAAATTTTACCACTTTTACTGAGGTGAAAAGGCTTTAATATGGTACTATTCATAATAAAAAAATTAACTTTACCACCTTAAATTTTATTAAATATTCTGATTGACATTTTTTAATGTATTTTATTAATTTCAATCAACATATCTCATTAAATTTTATTTAAAATTACAAAAGTGGTTTTCTATAGATTTATATCTCTATATGTAGAAATTATTTGTGTACCAAAATAATGTATAAAATTGTTTCAATGTAACATTTTTGGATTATTAATATTATTAAAAATATATAATTATTTTGTATAAATTTTAAAACATTATGTTACTTTGAATATTATTGTGAAAAAATAATGTTTTAAAAAATATATATATTTTCACTAGTAACTATAAAATCAATATTTTCTATAATATTCCAAAATTATAGCCAAAGATTATATTTATATGAAGATTTAACAAATGAATTTTATTTTTCAAATCAAATTAATAATAACAATGTTTAATTAACATAGTCTTTAATAATTTTTTTTAATAATACATATTGTTAATGCATTAAACGACTCTACTAAAAATTGAGTACATATTTCTTATTATTCAATAATGACAATTAAATTTTGTAATATATTTATTAAAATATATATCATTACATGATTCATCATCACCATACTATCAATTTTAATAAATAATTTTTAATGTTTCACTATTAGTTTGTTCTTGATGTTCCATGTCAAGCAATCAATCAACAATAATAATTTTTTTAAAGTGAAATATGTTCCTAAATCTATATGTGTTACATTCTCACCCATTAAAAATATGATCCATTCCAGTTTTTATCATTTTAATCAATGTATAAATGTTTGAGAATATTTTTTCTAAAAATACACATCATATAAATAGATAATAAAACATCTTTAAATCTGAAAGTGGGAAACATAATGTATTCCTTAAGTAACACATAATATGGTTCCCAGATGATAAGAAAATTTTTAGGAAGATAAAATTGGAATGGAGGAGAAAAATAACATCCATGGAAAAATAAATATTAATATAGATTATTTCATATGAAATTTGAAGAGAAAAGAACTATAAATTAGCAAGGTTTTAAAAGACTATAAATTCAAGAGAAATAGAGCTAAAATAATAACTATTTTATTTCATGAAATCTTTTATGAAGTTGAATGATTATATTAAAATCAGGATAGAATACATGATAATACATAATTATATTATTTATTTATATTACATTATCTCAGTTACACCATTTGTTTTTTCTTTGATCAGTTTCCGCATTAAGATCATCTCTTAACCGAGGAAAATAACATTTAAGATGAATTATTCATGCTTAAACCACTAAAATTAACTTTTAACAGATTATATGATCTTCAAAATAATTTATATTCATTAATTCAGTACTATAATAATTACCACCAAAAAATGGTCTGTATAATTTTTGAAATATAGATTAATATAATACATTAATCACTAAAACCTAGAAAATAACTTCAAAAGTTAATAATCTTCCAATAAAAAATAATTAACCTCAAGAATCCTCCAAATTATGTTTGACCAAATTAAAAATCCAAATTAAATTACTTATTTGATCAAATTGATTTTAAAAATCACCTTTAAATTTTATAACCATAATACATCAATTAACACTTAATTTTGTTTACCAAACATGTGAATACTTTGATTATATATTCTTCTAAAACATGATAACAACCATTCAAAAAGAAGCATCAATAACTATAAAACATCAATGAAAAAACTAAATTCATGAAAACTATTCATTATATTACGTAAATTATTATTTTTATTAATATATAAATAATGTTTTCATCAAGTCCCTAATCATTTACATTGTCATCAATACTACCCAATTATATTTATCAATATGGATCATCCGTTAAATCAACTAAATATTAATATCCCAACATCCAAAAAATATTTAGAGACACTTGTTCACCCCTAATGTCCTTTAAAAAATATCACATTATCACTAAATAAAATTAATTTCTTATCATAACCATTAAATATACACTTGAATATATATAATTAAAAACAAGAAAAGAACAATAATAAGATGTTTCATGATTCATATAAAAAGCATATCACTGATAAAAACATCAAATAATAATTATGGAATCATAAAACAAAAACACATTAATAATTCAAAATCAATAATTGGAATAACATCGGCCCACTTATGGTCTAGGAGTAAACCCAAGGATTAGGGTATTGAATCTGATAATTCCATAACTATCCACTCATAATACATTTAACTATAAATTTTACCTTATGATGAACATCATTTCTATCCATAAAACTCTTCATTTTTCCTCTACTATTACATTACATATTCATTTTGATCCCACGTAGAAACTATATTCTTCTTCCATTATGAAATTTTCCCAGGTTCATCATCCCACACTCTCGACTTGTATGAAGTTTAATTTTCATGCCTCTATTGTCTATATAATGAATAATATTTCTCATTTTAGGTGTTTCTAGAGACTCAAAAAAATTATGGTCCTTAATTAGATAAAATGATATACTATTTTTCGTAATCACAATGTCTCCAATTCAAGGTCCCAATTCATATTGTTACTCATAATGAAAATGATTCAATGCCATTTTATATTCAATGTTATAATGAATCTTCTTAGATTCATCCATTGACTAAAACCCAAAATCATAGAGTATGATAGAATAGTCATAGTCAGAAGTCTTATAATCATGAAGAATCATTTAATGTTTCATAAATCATAAATTATTGATATTGGATTTGCTTAAAATAATATTGGATAGGGTTTTTGACAATAAGGGTGGTCAAGTATGTTAAATAATATGTGTGTTGGAATCTTAAGGAAGAATGTTGGAATTTATTATATTATCATTATTCAAAACACATATTGTAGTTTGGGTTTGCCTTAGTGGTAAGCACCCCTTAATTCTACATGAAAAATGAGGGTTCAAAACCCATTGGGTGCATGCACTATAGTAGTAATGTGGCATAATGTAGCAGCGGAGGCATTGTAGTATTGACGGGCACTGTAGTGGTGGTAGGGCACTGTAGCGGTGGCATAATACTGTAGGAGTGTGCGTACTGTAGTAGTACTATTCACAAAATGTGCTTTTGGCCAAAAAATGGGCCTACGGGTCATGTAATGGGCTAAATGCCCACTGGGCCTTCGGGCTTGTAATTGGTCTCCCTCTACCCAGTTAAAAAGGCCTTTTCATTGCTTTAATAATAAATGAGGCTTTGGCCCCAACAATTTAAAAGAATTATTGAAAACACATATTGAAGATTACAAATGAGATGATGTGTTATATAGTAAATGGAAGGATCCCATATATGCTTACCAAGTTATGTTGAATAACTCAAGAATCATTATGAATTTTTGATAATGTTGTGAATTCAAGTGGAAATTTGTGAATTCATGTCATATGTGATGTTTTGAATGGATATATTGTAATGTAAAATTATTGAAAATATGATTCTAGTTTAGTTGAAATATAGAGTTATACTTTTCAGATGATATGGTAGGGGATTATTTCCTTGATTTTCATAATGTTTATATATGTTTTACAAATCTAATTTAAGGGTAATATAATTTCGTATGTGATGTTTATAGGAATAAATTTCATAATTTTATGATTAGATGTGGTGAGTAAGGGTATCCTAAGATTCATCATGTAATGGTATCACTAGTATAAGGGTATCCATGTATTAGTACATGATGAATTTGGATTTTCTCTTAAAGGTAACATGTGAAGTATATTTTCAAATAGGATAGCTTTCAATGCAACATAAAGGTAAGTTGAGTATTTCATAATAGTGATGATCAATATAATGATTACATGAGAACAATATAAATATATTATGAGTGACACATAAAGACCTTATGAGTTTTTATTTATCTTCTTTAAGAGTAGTTTCTTTTCTAATAATGATATCCTGGGTAAGGGTAATCTTTTTGGGTATTTGAACTCGACACCAGCTATTCCACATGGATAATCACATCAAAGTATAAGTCCCAAGGATATTTATATTCACACATATCAAATTATCCCTTCATTATATAGGGTTTAATATTAATATAAGTGTAAAATAGGGGATCTATTATCATATAGTGGGATATGTTGTAGTATGGTATATTACAGAGCATAAAATACCAAGATATGAAGGTTAAATTTTATTTGAATATGATATCATGTGACCCATGTCATGTTGGGAATGTTTGAATTTGTAGACAACATAGTATCAAATAATTATCTTTGGGTGATATTGGAAATTTAATTATGGAGATGAAATCACCAAAATGATATATCCACATTGCTGGAAAACAATTATGCTATATAGAACATATGGATATGGAATAATTGTATGTGGGGATCTTATTTTTGCATTCATCGATTTATGTGGTGTATAAGACATAATGTATATGTTAATCCGTAGTAGTTGTAGTTTTTGTAGTTTTTAATAGTGAAATACAATAGAAGATGAACTATACCATCAAGGGTTTGCAAACAGCACCATAGAGGGATTAGATATGTTATAGTATCCATGTAAGAATAAAAGAGAGCATTTGAAGATAATCAAATCTAATAACCAATTAATGAATAATTTTTATATTTATTTAACGGAGGTTCCCCCAAATATTATTTCTGTTTTCTAATGATGTGCCATAAATAATTAATGGTCGAATACTATTATCATATTATTGTAATAATATACTTTTCCATATCAACTTATACAGAACTTCTTACAAGAATGTGGAAATATTCTTAGGTTAGTAATCACAGTATTCAAATCTTTACCATATGAAAGTTTCTCTTCTAAGACACATGGGGAATTGTAGAGACATTTATGACACATAAAATCAGAGTGAGTCAGTTTTTGTTTTCTATATATACAGGTATGAAAATATATGTTTTACAAATGGATATTTTATCAAGAATATTTAACTTTTTGATATATCATTTTTATTACATTCAATTGAAATTTGGACTCATGAAAGGATTATTTGAAAATGGATATTCAATATCAACCATTGGATTAAATATATATAGAGTAATTATCCATAGAAAAAAATTTGTAGGTTTAGAGACACATATATCTAAACTTATACAATTTTGATGAGTTGAATTTGAGTGAAGTAAAAATGATTCATCTCATATTTGGGGATGTGATGTTGATTTATTGTTAATACATTAATTCTTTACAAATCTAAATAAGTTTTTTAGTTCTCATAAATAAATTTCATGGTGTTCCAATCTAAATCTACAGTGGAGGAGTAGTGAAAGGGACTACCATGGTGTTTTACATATTTCTATCAGAGCATCAAAAAGGACTTCAATATATTATCTATATAAAATTATTTTTTAATTTAATACTAGTTATTCTACATAAGGGGCCTAAATTTATATATGTTATAATGTAATCCTTTTTCACTAGAAGTGATCCCACAATTGAACGTTTGAGGGAATGACTTTAAAGAAGTATTACACTCACATAATCATTGTAAGGTTGTGATATTAGGAATACGAGTGGCTAGATGAAAACATTTCTTGTAGGGGGATTCTTAGTTATTTTAGAGAATCAAATAATGGTGTTGCTTGATCCATGGACATATCCCAATGAGTGTGAACATAGTAAATACTAAGCTATAAATTAATATAATGCTATCACCCCAAAACTTGTCAATAAAAAATAAGAATATTTTAGTAAAGAGAATAAAAAAGATACCATCCTGGTTGGGGAATGTGATAAACATAATGATTAGTTGACCTAATTGTTAAATAAACATCATTCCCAGATTCACCCCTATTATTGTAGAGTAATTATATGTCCAATGTTTATTAAAAAAAATCGGAATACATGGGATATTTTTACGTTTGTATTTTTTATTTCAGTCGAATTCAATTAAATTTTTGATAAATATGACATCCAAAAAGAAGGAACCATTTTTTAAAGAGAAAGAAACAAGGCTTAATATAATAAAAATAGGGTTACATGAGTTGAAAGAAAGTAAAACTACATTTATACCTCTTAATAATAGAAACAAACCCACAATTTATACTAGTGTAATTAGTCTAACTGACATCCATGGATACTTTGATTGCAAGACAATAATCAAGACGGTTGGCTTCACAGTAGCCATGCATGATGATGTAATTCATTGAGGTGATAGTATCAAGGATGTTGCTTCATTTTTAGGTGAGTGTCCATGTAAGATGAATGTGACCCATTTGAACAACTTGATCAATGGTGGTTGAGTCACTTTCAAATAAGATATTTATCTAATTTTGTTGACATGCGACATAAATCTATTCGATAAAGTCCATAATTTACACCTCCTGAGTAGTGGAATGTCCACAAGAACCATGAAATCCTTCTATTAAATAACCATTATGATCCCTGAAAGTAAATTCGTAAACAGCAGGTCTTGGGTTCCCTCTTGAGGAACCATCTGATTTATATTTAATCCATCCTGGATATGGTGATGACCAGAAGACATCAATGGTGATTGAGGGTTTGCGATAGTTACCACATATGTGCAGATTTCTCAGAATGATAAATTCTTAGAACGAGTTATCACAACATTCTTCATGTTATGTCTTCTCAAGTTTAAAATACCACCAAAATATAACTAAACTTATGAATAAATCAGGAGTAATATAGATATCAAATATGAATGTAAAATGTTCTTCCATGTATAGTTTGGAATTGTGCTAATAAAAAATATGAGATCACCAATGTGATTTTATTGTATATGATTAGAGAATATCATGATTAGTTGACTTGAAGGAGATAATAACAATGATGATTGAAAAACTATAGGATTCACATTTTCTCAATCAAGGATAGACTAAATGAGTTGTGATTTTATTGGAAAATGATTCTTCTTTTTTAATATATGTCTGATGGAAAATTATTATTATTTTTGGAAATGCATGGAAATGGAAAATCATCAATACTATGATAGTCCACAAATATGATTTACATGGAGAATTCATACACTATAAGAAGGCTTGTTAATTTGAATAATAGGTTCAATTTTTTTAGAATAAAAATAAAAATCTATGAAGGTTTTATCAAGAAAAAAAATCTATTATCTAAAATAACTCATGGAGGAAAATAAAAAAAATATTGATTAAAAAGATACTTATAGATATAAGTATCGAGGTAGATATGTTAAATTTTACTCCACCCAGAATGTTTAAACCCATGTTGTAACTTTTAGTTATAAAGTAAGGTGTATTAAAATGTTTTCCTACACAAACCACTAATAGGAAAAATATGAATATTCAAAAAACATGATAGCAAGAGGTGAGATAAACCAATGATAATACCCAATTTGAAGCATATTCATGTGTGACCAATTCCTTAGTTGGTGAAAAGCCCATATTATGGAAGGATGAACACGTTCAAATCCATGAAAATAAGATTATAAAAAAGAAAAAAATGAATTTATATTCATGAAGTCATGTCGTATGTCTATATGTGACGATGATGAACATGAACAATTGATTTCATTTTTTTATGAAATATGAAAAGGTGGAAATGAATAATGGATGGCGATGGGTTGGTTCAACATGACCATCTCTATTCCTCAATTCAATTAATGTTGAGTTACACCTCTCCACATATTCCATAAAATGTCAAAATATTTGTGGATAAATATAGAATTATGGGGGTTCGATATATTCCATAATGTTATTTTTATTGAAGATTACATGAATCATTATACTAGTGAACCATAAGTGGGTGGATTTTATTACAAATTATTGATGCTCCCCCATTTTTACACAATAATGTGAACAAAAAAATTATGTCAAGGGAAAATGTCCCATTAGAAATTATATGAAAAAATATGTGGCTATTGAGCCTTGTTATAATTATTTGTTCCTTTGATGATCATGAAGGAATGGATTTAAAAGGATATAAATTATTCAAATTGAAATACTCTTGAAAAAGGTGGTGTCAAATGTTTATCAAGTGGTATTATGTACATCATCATGTAGTATGTTTCTCACTACCAAGTAAATTGTTATTATATACTAATGGTTTGGTGTGAATTGATAGAGACCAGATGTTATATTTTTATTATGGAAAATAAAAATTTGTTATATGTGTTTCATTTAAATACAACTGACATGGACAACCATGTTATTTTCTAACAAAAAATATTTCATACATCGACCTCCAATATTGTTGGGTTTGAGAATTTTTTCAAATTTCTTGTGGAAAGTTTTAAATTAACAAAGTTAATATATTTTTAAAGAAAATAGAAAAATAATATTGTCTTATGTCTTATGATGTTTAAAATTATTTGTATAATCAACATGATTTTGACTAAAAAAATGAAGTTCTATTGAAATAGATGGAAAACATATCCTTAGGTGAAGACGATATTCCAATGGGGGTCCATATCATTCAATTAATATTTTGATACCTTAAGTTGGAGATGATGTGAAGTTGTTGTTCCATATAATAAAGAGGATAATTAAGAGAATTGGATCCCTATATTTTGAAAATAAAGTTATGCATGAACCATTAGATTTCACATTCTCATTGAATATAAGTGATAATGAGTTTGCGATGCAGATATCTTGTGAACGAGAATATATTATTTAAGTCGATAAGATACTTATAATGCTTGAATTTTATAATCAGTGGAATAATTATGTATTCTATTTTAAAAAATTACAAATGATGAGATATTTAGAGATCCTAAAGGATTGAAGGTATATTTTTTCACATTGTGGTTTTCCATGGTTGTGGAAAATGAGGAAGCTCATGGTTGATGAACAATATGAGTGTGAAATATTAATAAAGCATGATGGATTTGTTGACAATGTAATTTTTTACAACACATGATGAAGATGACCAAAATAATGAAGTATTTATTTTGAAATTTAATATTATCAAAGACTATATCCATGGTTTGTTATTAAAATCATGAAACATATTTAAGTGTTAAAAAAATGATGATTGCATATGTGCACATCTATTGAGATATTAAAGAATTAAATCATGATGTGTTTTTTTTGACTTGTGGTTTTCTGACAATGTGATTATAGTTTTTGTGATTTACAAAATTACATATACTAAAGATATGGTGTGTGATTATTTACTTGTGATGTGTAAGAGTAAGACATGGTTTTAAAATTTTACATAATTGAAAGATAATTCCTTTTATGTATCATATAAATATTAGTTCATAATGGAAACCTAATATAAATTGTGTATGGGTAATATGTGAGGTACTACATAAAGGTTTCACATGCATAAGTATGTCCCCACAAGGGTATATCAAGAACATAAAAGATCATGTAAGGGTAACCCAAAAGACATAAAGGTAAGCATTCCAGGATATAATTATTCATTAAGGTAAGTTGAGAAATTTGTACAGTTTATGTTTTGTGTAAAGCTAAGTTGATAACTACATTAAAGCATTCAAAGTGAAATCTAGTGATAAGATGATAATTCCTTGATCCACGTATGTTTAGTGACCTAATTAAGTAAATTTATGATATTTTGGGGTAATCTTCAAGGGGTTTTCAACCTGACACCACCTATTCCATAGTGATGATCACCTCAGCATAGATGTTTAATGGATGACGATATTTTCAGGCTCTAGAGTTTTTCAATACCCTGGAGCATAAGAAGTTAATGAAAGTTTAGAATTCAAGATTTATTATCCTATAGTGGTCTATGATGTAGTGTGGGAGCATATAATATAGAAATTACCATGAGATAATTGTGATGGTGTATATGAATATTCCACCAGAAGCTTGTGTAAAGTAGAGATTGTGAGAGTTTTGAAATGCCAGAGTATTTTTTACACCATGAAAGATTTTTTAAGAGGACATATAGTGATCTATACAATATCAAGAGAAATCCACATCATAATAAAAATGTTCTTACATTGTGGAACCTATGTATATTACAAAAAGGTTTATGGGGGACTCATTTTGGTATTCATCCGATTAATAAGTGACTATGAAATAAATAAGAAGTTTGTCATATAAATGGGTATTTACTCGTTTAGAGAGTTCTTGTCTAAAAGATATTTTCTATGACGTAAAGGGATTATTGGTTTTACAATGGAGGAATTATCCAACACATATTTTCTATGCATGAATATTTGAGTAGATTTTGGGGGACACTTAACTAAGAAAATAATTAATAAATGTTTTTATTTATTGATAAATATTCTGTCAAACAAATTTTATAGGGGTTTGTTGGACCATGGGTGTTAAATAAACAATGGTTAGAGACCCATGTCATGCTATTTTTCATAATAATGTTCTATATATTTACATATTTGAATTTTATGTTGGATGATTGATATATTATCATGGGAAATTATAATGTTATTTTATATCATTCCCTCATGAAACTATCTATCTCAAGACACATAGTAAATTTAATGGTAATATATTATTCTTAAAAATATAGTGGAGCAGATTTAGTTTTCAATAATTATGGATATAAAATTAAATGTTCCATAGATATAGATATTCTCATGCAGTTATATCTTTGGAACATTTTTTTGTTAAATCAAGAGAAAAATGGGACACTTTGAAAGATGATAGAAAATAAGATATTTGATCTTAAATTATTGATTGAATGGATAAAGTGTAATATACTATAAGGATTCTTGTTGATTATCTAGAGACACAGATCTTAGAGTAAAGACTATATTAAATATCATATTTTCAAAAGAGGAATAAGGTGTTGTTCCAAATGTGGTCTTGAAATATTAATATTTTGTACTATTAAATATAATTAAAATGTTGAATAATTTTATCTAAGATCATCCCATCATGTACCCTTCATACAAATAACACATATAAGAAAACTCTTTATACCCTATGGAAGGAATTCATAATAAGAACTATGATTAAATTCTTAATAAGGGTAATCATGAGAGATATCAATCATAAGAAAAAATAATTTGGTCATAGTGGTATAGTGCAACATAAAAGTTCATGTTAAAAAAATAAAACCTTTAAAACTAGTATATCAATTATCATAAATCCCAAACAAAACACCATATCAAAAATAATAATAAATAATGGGTCTAAATGAAAATTCAGCATTTAGAATTCATATAAAAGATATGTGACATAATGATCATAGGAAATCATAAACCAATGATACTATATCCATTCAAAGTAATGTTGATGAATAATCTAGTGATAATATCTATAAATAAATCAAAATTATACATTAAAAACAATGAAATTTTATTCCAAATCATTTCTATGAATAATAAAATGGGAATGTATAGAATAAAGTCATACAAACACATCAAAATATGAAGAAATATATTCCCAATAATTCACACACATATCATCATAATATCAATAGATATAAATTTCACATTAAAAAATTTATTGATGGGATATAACTGGACCAACAACCGCCTAAGTATAATTCATTCATATTAATTCCAAAATATCTTTATTGCTGAAATTCAGGACCAAGGGATCAAGAGGGGTGAGGATGGTGGGATTACATTTTCCCCATCAGATGTCAGAAAATCAGAAAAGTTGTCTACCTCATGACGCTCCATCATGAAGCCCCTTACCAACACGAATGACATGAATAGGACATAATCTTTAATGACCACTGAAGAGGTCCATGAAAGAAGCCTATGAAATCCAATATATACGTTCATGACTTCCGTAAAAAACAGTAATAGAAGCCTCTATGAGAACGCCAAGCATTGTGACCAATATGGAGAAGCATAATAGAAGCCTACATGATTATGATTGAACCATATCTAATCACGAATTCAATTTCCATCATGGAGTGAACTAAGTGCATCATGAGGCCTAAAGCCTATAAATAAGTAGCTCACCCCCACCCAAAAATCGACAGCCAAACCATTTAACTTCCAAGATCTCATTTCCTGAAACATAGTTTTCACTGTGTACTAGCCTGAAACATTATCACACAAGGTACCTAAGCATTGGTAACCAGCTTTTCCTTTTCTCAATTTTTAATCTTCTTCAGGTGGGGATTCCCTTTACCAATCCATATGACCAGAACAAATGGTTGGAGTCGATTTTGGTCACTCAGGGAATTGGGAAGCAATCAACATTTACCTTGAACCCTTAAAGAATATGTAAACCCCATGCCTCAGCTAGGTAATCCGGCTTCACGAAGACCCCCCTATGTAGAGACCCTTTATCCCATGCTTTTAAAAGAACATTTCATCACTAAGTTCCTTCTCTTCATGTAGCACTCGAGCTTCATGGATCCCCACTTCATGAGACTTTATTCTTCATTAACATTTCTTTTGTGCGGCCCTATAGGATCATATGATATGATTTTTTGGTTCCTCAAGTGGTAGATAATGTCGTGTTTCCCGAACTTATGCTTCTTCTCAATGGAAAAGTAATAACTCTTATATAATCACATAGCAACACTAATGTTATCCCCTTGATTGACCACTCCTCCACCCTTAGTACACTAGCATTTCTTGTGCCTTCCCTTCTCCAAGTGAGTGTTTCTATAAGTTATGTATGTCCTAGGGGGAGGGAGTGATTCTTCCTCTTCTGAGATGTAGGATGTCACCTATATATAACCACACATCCCCAACACATGATGTTAAACAATGAGTGACTGCACGTGTGGGTTACCTGGGTGGACTAGAGTGGGGATGATACCAGATCCCTTCACTACCAATCTTTTCGATCTGACTTCTCCTTCCCTTTTCATTTTTTCCATGTTCACTTTGAGAAGCCTTTGTGTAATCCCCAACACACCTAGATAGGGTGTTCCTTGTATGATAGACATATCCTCCATGTACATTTTGACATCCTCATCAAGATTTCCTCCTAGATTAATCCCTAATTTCAATATATCTAGGCTGCTTACCATGTGTAATCCCTGTACCATCCATCATGGCCATATCTTCACGACATGATTTTTGGGTCCCTTTATGCCTCTTGTTTCTCACACCGAGCACGAGATAGGGGCTTAGATTGAGCATGGACCATAACATCCAACTTTTCCATTATGGCCGATAATCCCCACACCCCATCCTGAACTAAGTGTAGTTTGATCCTTATCTTCTATAAATGGTACGTAGGAATCATCTCGGAGGTTCAAGCCCAACACTCATCTATCTTGACCCTTTCACATCAGTTCACCTTTATCCCACATGAATTTAATGTGTATTATCAAACTACTTTGGGATTGTTCCCTTTATTCTACGCAAGGAATGTTGGAAGCCTCCTTTAGGTTCAAAACCATCAAAGGGTAAACAATAGATCCTCTTCCTATGCGTGAACCCACTCTGATCCACCCCCATTAGTTTTTAGGTCATCCTTCATGGTGTGAAATATTTCCTTTACGAGACACACCACCCTGGGTCCACTCATATAGTACATTCTGACATGACTGCTGGTAAACCCTCTTGTCCGGATCATTCCTATATCATTCATCATCCACCCTAATTCCCCCATGCATTCACATACCTATAGGATATTTACACTCATCCACTCCATCCACTGAACTATTTGGACTTTTATTCCCTACCATAGGGTTACGTATGAAGTCTCACTGATGTTAAATACCATCATTCATTTTTCCCGACCACCTAGTATTGGTTCCCCCTCCACTAAAATGATGTTAAATTGTGTGTTCTTGTCTCTTTCTAATTTGATGGATTTTGATCCCTGCCTCCTAAACAGAGTATGTTGGAATCATCTTTTCAGTTCATCCCTGATCTCTAGTAAACTATGGTACTCCCTAGTTGGTTAGTACCCTCATTGTGTGACATCTTCCCTTTGTGAGACACATATCTTGGATGCACATACATGAGATGTTTTGATACGTCCATGCAGCTATCTATGAATAAGCCCTACACATTATCCATACTCCTCCAACCAAGTGTATCCCTCTTCTAATGGGATTATAACCGCACGTAAGCCCTAGCAATTATTCGAGTTTTCATACCTCCTATATGCTATGATTATATGCCCAATCTTGAACTATATATACTTTGATTCCCATACATGGGGATATATAGGATTCCTCCTTGAGTTTCAATACCATCATTAATGTCTCATCCAAGTCTCTACTACGAGCCATTGTGTTTTGGGAAGATCATGCCTCAATCCAAGGTTACATTTCCTTTAGGTCCCATCCATGCATCCATTCTCACGATATGCCTCCTCAGGTCACTCATCATCCCATCCACTGAATAATGTGGAATTTTATTCCTATCTCACAGACAGGGGTATGAAGGAAAAATCTCTAAGTTTCAAACTCAAAACTATCATCTTCACCCCATTCATCTCATAAACTTCATCAAATTATCCATCATCCACCATGGTTCTGACCCATGATGCCACATCCCATTGGGTTCATGACATCCATACGAGCATCTAACCATCCTGAATCCCAGACCATCTACACCATCACCCCACCCTTATCACAGTGAGGTGACATCATCCACCTGAGCCATATTATTGTAGAAGTCCCATCCATTCATATGATTATCACACCTAGTAACCCATGGGAAGTCTTAGTGCGTAATCCCCAAATCACCCCTTCGAACTACCTGGGTTTTGATCCCTATCATCTACACATAGTATGTGGAAAGCCTCCTTGAGATTCAATACCATCCAATGGTAATCTGTGGTTTCCCTATTATTGGACCCATCCATGATCTTCTCTTAGTGGTGTCTTGATCAACCTTCACAGTGTGAAATTTTACCTCATAGGGCCATGCCATCCTAGGACCATCCTTATTGGGCGTTCTAATCCACCCATTAATAAAACAGTCATGGTGCTCCCTCTTATGGATGTACCCATTTTGTGCGCATTTATGAAAGTTATGACTAGTTCTATTCAAAACATCAATATTTTAAACTCACGATATACCATGTGGTAAAAATGGGAATCTGAGGAAATCCTTGATGACATGCCTCTGGAATAAGATACCCCAAATTTTATATTAGAAGCCTCAATTTTTTTCACCCTTGAGAATACCTCAAATGAGTAATAACACATGTGTTACAATGTTCTAGTTTCAAGACATTCAATAGATGCCTCGCTAAGACTTCTCCCCTAACCAAAGGTTGTGGCTCTGACTAGACCCTAAGGAATTTCATGAAATAAGTGGTTAAATTAACTAATGTCTACGAAGAGATGGAACTGGGAACGAGTATCATGAAAATCATAATATTTTTTTGAGACCCAAAATAGGCAGCGAGATGTGATGATGAATTCTTGGAAGAAGGAACCATAATCCAACCATCCCATTTCAATCAAGTAGAAAAAATATCTAAAGAATTGATGGATTCCACCTACCATTGGAAATAATGAATGTGGGATAAAATGTGACCATAAATGAATGTCCAAATATTCTCATGTGGCGCTCCATAATGGAAAAGATTTAGAAACAGAAATGGTGAACTTGATGTGAAAGTATTCTACTAAATGTAGGGATTATTAGTGTTCAATACCTAAGAAGATAGCAATGTCACTAGATTCAGATATATTTTTCCAGGTACCGCAATGAAACTTTTGGGTCTAGTGTAGAGCTCAATATAATTTGGGGTAGTTAATCACTTGGAACTCCAGTTTATGGAATTATCAACTTGGATCATTCTCTCCAACCATGGAGGACTGAATGGAATTAGGGAATTCAGAACTAATTTCATAATATATGCATTAATTGATGAATCTTATTTTTTTCATAACCCACGATGCAGTTATAGGGAAGAACCCCCCTGTAGATGTAGGGTTAGAAAGAATGAATCAATGAATTTCACACATACTTCCACCTCCAACACAAGGACTTCCTCAGCTATGAATACTGGTAGCCCACACCCCATATCACCCATAGAGCATATTTCGAGGAGGTTGATTGATACTCTAATTTAGTGATATGAACAAGAGCGGGTCATCCTAACTAGGGATCAGTACTATCAAAATCTAGAACCTTTTGTGCCTCATTGTCACCAATGCCCCCAAGGGCCGCATAGGGAGTCATTGGTCCCCATTCCATCATACAACTATTTCAAGAATCTCTCCATGGAATGCACCTATGATTCATCCACTTAAACAAATGAGGTATGGAATGTTTGATTCATCCTAGTTTCAACTTCATCCATGGAGGTTCCAAGGAAGGCTCTCACCAGTCCACGTCAACGTTGCTATCCAGTCTCACATACCAAGGAGAAGGTGGTCTATACCCCTATATAGTCGGGACTGATTTGGATGACCTGATTCCAATGCTAGGAATTGGATTATAAGGACACCCATCAGCTGGCTCCGTCTTCAACATCTTTAGTGGGCCATTACACCATCGATGCACAATATCTATCCCAAGGTACTATAGAGTTGGGGAACATATACAACGGTAGGGATTAAGTCATAGACCACTTGTTGGGCCCAATACATTAGTTTATGAACATGAAGGTCCTCTTCGCATCATCACCAGCTCAAAAAGATGTCCTACAGGGAACAACATCAACCAATGCGAAGGTCCTCCTTTCCCCACAACATCAACCAATGCGAAGGTCCTCCTTTCCCCACCATGAATTACCCAGAGCCTTTCGAGTTCTCCACTCCTCACCCAACTACCATTTCCACATCTACATATCATCTTTCATCTTATTGAAAGAGGAGGCACTAGCAACACGAGGGAAAGTAAATCCCCATGCTATTGAAAAGGTCATATCGTACTATTGGTGACTTCATGCCCCCATATGCGGGGATTTCCATCAGCATCCTCCCAGTAATTTAGGATTATTTATGTGATGATCTAGTGTAAGCATTGGTGAACACCATCGAGTTTGTGGACCCTTATATGGATCATGACAATGAGGAAAACCATGCACGCCCCCCTAATGTCCCCAGTATACATTTTCATCAAGAAAATCATGGGTATGTGAATCACTGTAATGCATCAGAGATGGATTCTGAATGAGTTGTGAATCCTAACAAGACTAACAAATAGGCTTATAATAGAGAACATCACATGCATTACACTCATCAAATATCATTGGATTATCTCCCACAAATTTTTTACTAATCAATTAGGCTAATCCACCACAACCACACTATGATCAAGCACATTCAGTTTCAGATAGACCTCATCCATATGGCCATCAGTCGGTTATCATTTTTCATGGTTTACTTATCAAGCAACAAGATGTCCTAAAAACCAATTATAATCTTCCATTATGACCACCAGTGCCCGTCATACACCCTACTACCAACCAACACCTTTTCTATAGACATGGGAAATTTACTAGGAAGAATGAGGTACTTATGAATAATACTAGAATTATTGAAACACTTATGATCTTTGAGGCTCTAAACCTATCTAGAGATATTCGTGAATCCATCATAGAGTCTTTGAGAAGCCCGTTATAGTTTAAAATGGAGGTAGCAGTTGTGGATACCTTAAATGGCGAAGAAGTTGGTCATGTAGAATGTGTAGACATAATTTCATTATTTGTATAAGATTATGGTTCTACTGTATAGGGGAACATATTCGTGTTGTATATCACTAGCCAGTTCAATGGCATGGAGGTCTACTGTTGTCTTTTCGACACCAGTTCTACGATCAACCTTATACCGACCCGGATACTCCACAGGTTGGGACTATATGAAGCGTATCTAAATACATTAACATAAAGATTCAAGGTTATTATAAGATTGAACATACACAGCAAAGAACGATCCACCTAAATACCAAATATTGTGGTCAGATTTCCAGAAATGAGTTTATGGTGGTCTCATAAGACACCACCTACAACGTGTTGATTGAAGACCTTTGCTCCACCTACATAAAAAATTCCCTTACTTGAATCACTAATTCCTCATGTACTCCTTTAATACTCAACTAGGAGTTATCTAAGGTTACACATCTACCTTTTCATCTTGTGAGCACCACTATGTAGATGCTAGCTATAATAGAAGTATGGAAAAATAGGTTCAAGCTAATGAGGTGGAGCACACTGCCACTATGGTCAACCCATGGATAGAATTAGATGATGCTTTGATCCACCAAAGTCTCCCGTATGATTCCACAACCCCAGACATGGGAAATTGCTTCAATATCTCTAGGACAAGATTAATGTGGGTTCCTTGGTTTAAGGAATGTTGGAAGATCAATTCGAGCTCCTACAAGAATCAAAATCGAGTTATTCTAGATCCCCTAACCCCTGTGAGATATCAGGATGTTTTTCCCATGGTGACAACAACATTCCATACTTTTTTATTCCACCATGATGGGTTGAACAAACTTTTGTTAACATGACCCTAATGGATCCATATTATCAGGAACGGTCCCTTGGGTGGATGTACTGATGAGATTGGATACATTTCATTTTCCTCCAAGGTTTTCATTGTTTGTGACTCTCCAAAAAGAGATTCCACTACCGCTTAGCCCATCACCAAAATTTTGTTAGGACAAATAACTCAAGATAGTTACCCCATTTGTTGATTCTATCATGGTATATGATGAAGAGGAATTGTAGGATTCTCATCCCACATATGAAGAATGTTTCCCTATCACAGTCGATGAGTTGGTGGAAGTGAATTTCGGAATAAATTAAGAGCTAAGACCAATTATTATCAGTGCAGCCGTGGCTGCAGAAGAGTAACAACAAAATGTGGATTTTTTGAAATAGTTTCAGGATGTCTTAACCTAGAGCTATTATGAGATTCTAGGATTCAATATTCAGATTTCCATCCACTTTCTTAGTCTTCTAGTAAGTCATCATGGATTCAAACAGTCTCCCAGAAAACAATTCACCCATCTCATGGTTCCATGGTCGAATCTAAAGTTGAAAAGATTATCAAATCCAACTTCATCATAGAATTTCAGTACCCTAGATAGATATATAACATTATTCTCTTTAGTAAGAAGAACAGACAGATCAATTCATACTTCAAATTCTAGGATCTCAACCATCATTATGAGAATGATGACTTTACCCTTCCTGATATATAGTTGTTGGTAGATGATAATTTCTAATTCTAGGAACCCTCCATCATGTACGTGTATTATGGATATAATAAAATATGAATATCCCTCGAGGATGAAGAATAAATCTCTTTATTAGAATGAAAAGGATCTTTATCTTACCAGGTAATTTTGTACGGTCTTAAGAATGAAGGTTCCACCTATCAACATTCCATTCCTTAATTATTTACTCTAATCCTAGGACATCAGTGGAATATTAGGTGGATGACATTGTGGTCAAGTCCCACCTATGTACTGACCAACTATGAGATATTGAGAATGTGTTCGTCTTCCAATGATCATGGTATATGAAAATGAATCCCTTGATGTGTGCCTTTAGGGTTACTACTTGAATGTTATTTGGATTTATTGTTAGAAACAGAGGCATCCAGATTGATCTAGATATGATCAAGCCTATCATTCAGATGTCTCCACTGAACAAAATTTGAGAGCTCCAATGTTTTCAAGGACACTTATCATATATACACCGATTAATTTCACATCTAGATGGAAACTATAATCCCTTTTACTAACTGGTGAACAATGGTTCTATATATTAGTGGGATGAAGAGTTCCATGCTTCTTTTGAGGACATTAAGAAGTATTTTTTACTAAATATGGTTCAGATGCCACCCATAACCAGCATGCCACTGGTCCTTTATCTGACTGGCATAGAATTCTCCCTAAATTCCCTTCTTATATATAAAATTTTTTAAGGGATTGATCACAGTTTATACTATCTCATATGAATTCTCCTCAACATAGAGAGAATATATTTTTCACCCCATAAGAGTTGCCTTGTGCTGGTTTTGTGGTGTAGAATTTTCATCAATATCTACATCACCATGAGATACAACTATTTTTTTCATATGGACCCATTAATGTATATTCCAAATTTCCCCACGATGAGAGGCCATCTAGAACAATGGGCATTGATCATTCACCAGTTTAACATTAGGTTCATACAATAGAAAGTTGTTAAGGGTTTGTCATTGGAAGACATCCTTGACACACATCTAACCCCTATAGAGTTGTCTTTTGTTCTAAAATTCCTAGGTGGGGCCATCCTCTATGTGGATTAAGACATTTCATGATGGAATATGTACATATATGGAGCATCATGAATCCTAACTGATAGGATACCCAATGATCCAAGACTCAATAGAGTAGGCTGAGTATCATCTGCATCTTTCCAACATAGGTTGTCATGCCTTATTTTTTATTATTATGAGAAGGGTGTACCAATAATGAGGTGGAGTATCAATCCCTCATCATTAGACTCAATCTTTCCCCTGATAATGACGTTCCTCACCTACAAGTGAAGGGGGCTCTAATTTAGTCATCAAGCAGGATAACAATGAATATGCCACCAAGAAGCCAGAGCTCGCACCCTTTTTAGAGCGAACTCTCTAGCTAATAGTCGTATTCCCTTCCCGACCCTTATCATTCCTATTCCTAGATAATAGAATGGTCAAGAAGACACCTTCTATAGACTTGGTACTTTTCTCTTAGATCCTAAAAAGGATTATTTGATCATCTATGTCAGGTATCAAATATTCATCACTCCCATCACTTTGGACGATGATGATATCGAGTGGGTAGGTTGTATTAATATTGGTACATCCATATTGGGACATCCAAATCCCCATGCCAGAGAAGAATAGACCCCTGATTGTTAAAATACTTTTGTTGAGTACCTCTGACATGACATTCTTCTAGTAGACATAGTCAAACACGAGTTAATCTGTCGACATGTAGTACAGTTCACCCTCTAGAATGGTCCAATCATTGAGTAGATCCTCTACAGCTATGGGTTCTATGGATTTCTCCTCCACCAAATTCAATGGGGATGATACTCCATAGGTTATGCATGAAGTTCATGCTAGTTACTTCTGAGGTCATCAGGCAGGGTTGAAGCTCTCCCACCAGATCTGATTGTTCGGCTACTTCTTGGACCACCATATTCAATGGCTGCATCGAGTTTTTGAAAAGGTGTCCCACATTCTAGATCCATGCCTACTGTGTGAATAAACCACCAAAGCCTCTCCATACTACCTATTACTATAGGACATTTTTGTATGGGGGCTTGATGTTGTGGGACCATATCCACCTGTGATAGCATGCCATTGCAAGTTCACCCTGACTACAACTGATTTCTTTTCCAAGAGGGAAGATGAAACTCCGCTAAAGTAATTCAAGGCTTGTTATATCGTCAAATTCGTGATCCATAACATCATTCATTAATTTATACTCCCTCATGTCATTTTCAATGATTACATAACCAACTATCAAGCGGCTAAATTGAATAAATTGTATTCTATGTATAATATCTAGTCCAATCATACTTTGCACTATCATGCATAAGAAAATGGGAAGATCTATTAATACAATAAGACCAACTCTAACATCATGCAGATGAATGTTGGTCCGAATAAGAAATTATAGATAGAAAATATCCTCAAATCTCTCTAGGGTTACCATTCAAAAAATCAAAATTCCACATAGGTGATTCCTTATTCCCTAGTTTTTGGAATAGAGACAGTCCTACAAAATTAGATCCATTTGTTGTCACTACACCCAACTGTCAATGATCAAAAGATGTTATACCAGGTGGAAGAATTCTGTATAACGGAACTGGAGGCCCTCTTTGAGAATATACTATAGTACTTTCACAATATAGAGAGGTGCTATAATATGATATTTAGGGTTTTCAATAATAAGGATTGTCTCCTCTAATTTCTTTAGGG
This sequence comes from Viscum album, assembly GCA_963277665.1. Taxonomy (NCBI): domain Eukaryota; kingdom Viridiplantae; phylum Streptophyta; class Magnoliopsida; order Santalales; family Viscaceae; genus Viscum; species Viscum album. The sequence goes on along the minus strand of OY728145.1, from coordinate 993,306,077 downwards.
TGATATGGTTTTAGCCCTGAGTATACTAAAGAAACTAGGTAGGAAGCCATAAAAGATGGAACCCAAATGGGAGGGACCGTATATCATCTCCAAGGTGTACCCAAATGGAACATACTCTCTGGTACCCATGAATGGTGAGTGTATTACTCCTCCCACTAATTACCAACTCCTAAAGATGTACTTCACATATTTAATCATTCACCACACATGTTGGAAAACTATAAATGGTGAATAGACCTATGGTCCGAGCACTATGACCATAAATAAATATATCCCCATGCCCTATCCCTTTGATGATAAACATTGTTGCAACCATTATTGATTAATGCAATACATTAAACTACAGAACATCTCCTGAACTAAATTTGGATTGACACAAATCATTATTCGGTATATAGGAACACATAGGCATTTCAAATCGGGTCCAGCCTCAGATTCCCTAACATTTTTCCCTTTTTCCCAATCCCATGGTCCATATTCTATGATTCTATAGAATGATGTCACCCAGAGTAAATTATATTAAATATTTATTTCCCCTTAAAATACATTAAACTACGAAGAATTTATGGTCATATATTCATGACATTAAATGTTAAGTACCCCTTTGTCCCGCATGACATTAAATTGCACAACACATTTCCAAAATCCACTTGTTTTGGACCTTTGGTCTGAGTCTCCTCTTGTGATTTAATAGTGTTCTATGGACTCTTATAGTCTGTATTCACATCAGGTTTGTTTTAGCACACTGTTTGTAAACCTATTTGGGATTTTATCCCTCCATTTCTCTTCTAGATGATGATATACCATGATGCAACCATTCATCCTTTCTACATGGAATTAAATTGCACAACATCTCTAGAACTATGTGAGGATTGATTCTCATCCTCATGAGATTCATAGGAGATCCTAGACACCTTGTCTTAGGGTCTATCCTATGAAATAATTCCATCCTTTTGGTTCCCCCTAGTTTTAGCTCTCTTTGTGTATTTCACATTTAGTGGCGTAGACCTCTTTGGTACTTATACATGTCCGGTTGACAATGATCATGCCATACCCCAGCCATTTCTCAAGAGAATTCATTATATCATTCATGCTCACCACATGATGTCAAAAAGTAAAAAATATCAAGAACTATATATGGATTGATTCTCATCCTCATGGGATACATACGAACGCCCATACACTTTGTCATCAGGTCCATCCCCATGTTTTGCATAATTTTTTCAACTATTTTTTCTCAATTGGAAATGGATCTTAGTATGGATTTCACTTGTTGTGGTGTGGACTTCCCTTTGTTCCTCATTCATGTTATGTTTACTATAGCCACACCAGGTACATCCCCTCAAGAATAGAACCTTTATTCTTTATCCTTGCAACATGAATTTAAACAGCACGAGATTGCCCAAACTACATAAGGATTGATTCCCATCCTCATGGGATACATAGGGATGCCTAGAAATTTTGTATTTGGGTCTAGCCCCATGTTCTTCCATTACTTTTATTGTCTTCATAGCCTATGTTACCCATTGTTGGTCTTCATGGTGTGGAGTGGACTTCTTTTTCCTCATTCACATCGGGTTTGCTTTATCACCCCATGAACATAACCTTCGGGACATTATTCGCCCATATTCATCATTATTGCATGACGTTAAACTACACACCATCTCTATAACTACATATGGATTGATTTCTATCCTCAGAGGATACATAAGAATGCCATAATGTTTCTCCCCCAGGTCCATCCTTAGGTTGATCAACCAATTTTTTCCCTTTTCCTTACTCGTGATTTTGAGTCATCAGCCCAGATAAACCCACCAACCCCTATCATTGCACATCATCATGCTCAGACACACTATATTATGGGTCTTAGAGTGTTAGATTCTTCATGACCATTCTTTCATCCCACAACAATGCTTTTTGTTCCCATTGTTTCATACCCATAATCATTCTCATCTAAAAGGACCCCCACACTTTCTAGTCTCATGCCACTTCAGCTCACCTACCATCATGGACCAAAATCCCAGAGTATCTCAAACAGAAAATTGATACATGTCCCACACTGTGAATATGTTCAGTGGTTGATCCTCAATTTTTTGTTCTCGTTCCAGGTCACATGATGTGGATACTGTGTGGTAAACATGGTCAACAGTTATCCTCCATCGTTATCGCTATCTCGGTCATGCCCCAAATGTTGTCTCATGATTCACTTTCCTTCTCACATACTTATGTCCAGATATAATTTTGATACCATCTCTATCATTCCACCATGCACCATTGGGTGTTGAGTAAGAGAATTGGCATCATGGAGTCATCCATTTCCCCAGCACCTCTATTCCCTTATTGGGTGTTTACATGTGTTATATAGATCTATTCGACCCATTTTTCCCTCAATGAGAATGGATCAAGTAGGCTTATAGGTTTTGTTAAGGATTATACCCATACGGAAAGTCGAACACCCTACAGTCCAAACTCAATGATCATAAACTAGGAGTTCATTTCCAAATGTCTAGGCATCCTAAATGTAAACTATGTGTTCATTCTCATGTGAATTTTTAATGTCGTGCGGATCCATTTGGACTTCATTCACGTTGGGTTTCTCTTTGGAACTGTATTTCACACCTCATCCATTTTTTCTGAACACTACTATATTAAAATATTATTTTTAGTGTGTGTGTTCACATGACATTAAACGTTTTACTAACAATGATTTTTCTCACTTGAGAGAATATTGATTCTTTTTTTTTACAGTCGCCTTCTATTCCATCTAAAGAATTACATTAGTCTTCATTCACATATATATGGGATATACAGTGACATCCAAACTTATCATCCATGGTCCAGACATATACCCATTAATCCTTTTCGACTCTTTTGGACCGGGACCTCCCAAGAGTATGGGGTGTGTTTGAGACCTTTTCCAGTCTTTGTTGACATCGAGATATGATAGACAAATTTTGTGCCTCATTTGAACGTTCCTCTCCCCACATTCATATTTACCGTATGATGTTATACTACATAGGATAACCCACCCTCCATCCATCCCCAATAATTGGGTCTCTATCTTGTTTCACAATTCAAATTACCGCCATAAAACCTGGTCCCATGCTTCTTTGGCTCACCTACCATTCTAGAGGATATCGAATGACAACATAATACAAGTCCCTTTATGCATACATGGCCAATGGTTGACCATCATTTGTTTGTTTCTATTACAGGTCACATGATACAGATAATGTGTTTCAAATATGGTAAATGGTTATCGTCCATCGTTATTCCACCTCCACTGTGTCCAAAATACTATGTTCATGATTCACATTTTCCTTCCTTTATATCCCTCTATATGTCTATGTACATCGACCAAAACTATTGGACTGGTTGGGTTTTTCCATCAAAGAAAATCTCCTCCATTGTTGGGCATTATCTTATGTTGTGAAAATCATAATTCCACCCCTTGATTCCCACACCGAGAATTTCTCATAAGGGAATAGGAGTTTTCACAATGTAAAACTCACAAACATGATTGTTCATCCCCCATTGTTCAAGCTCTATGACCCTTAAAATATGATCTCTTCCATCCAGGACCTATGACATTAAACTCTGCCTCCACGTCTAACAAGACATTAAATTATTTGGTCCTAACCATATGATGTTAAACTGCACATAATTGAAGAACAACATAGGACTTAATTCTTTCCTGTGTAGTATATGTAGTCACATACAGGCATTTCATTCACCGGTCAAGATGTAGTGGTGTAACTCCCTATTTTATCCCTTAATTCCCCTGAATAACCTTGTGAGAATACATGGTATAGTGAAAACCTCTTTTCCCCCATTCATGCAAGTTTATGTACCTCATCACACGTCCCGCCTCTAGGATTCCTATGTCTACAATGCATGAAATTAAATTGTGACCCTACCAAAACAAATTCAGGATGCCCCTTGATAATTATGGTCTTCTTTCATCTTCCTCCACAAAGAGGATTCCCACCACTGGCCTTGATCTCGCACAATTTTGTATATCAAAAATGACATATGTCTGGATTTCTACCCTCAAAAGATATGTAGTAATACCAAGATCTTTCACCTTGGTCCTAGCCTCAGTTTCATTAACCCTTGATGTTCCATTTCCCTTATGTTCCAAACTCTATAACCTCAAACTATGAGCCCATATTCCAGATAACATGACTCTAAACTATTGGACAATTTCCTGCTAGTATGAACAAATAAAATGTGCAACATCCTATTCATATGATGTTAAACTATTCCATACTTTGTACTCACAATATGACACTAAACGTCTTTCTTATCATCCATACTGTATGATGCTAAACTGCATGCTTATCATCCTCAGTATATGAAGATAAACTGCATTCCCATCATTCACACTGTATGATGCTAAACTACGTGCCTGTCGTTCTCATTTGTATGATGTTAAAACTACAAATTATTATAAGTAATCACAATATAGGTCCTTTCAAGAAGTAGTATTGATCCAGACACAGACTTATAGCCTCACCAAATGTGCATTCATCATCGTGGTGTAATTTCTAATGTTTTGGAATCCATTCGAACTACCCATCACTCCATCTCCACACTTTTCATACCCGTTATTTGGGTCCTCATCCTCATCCACGTATGAGGGAACCCCCAAATGGCCTGATCACATACCATTTTGTCTCATCTACTATCCTGGGCCAATGTTCTGGAAGAAATATGGCGACACATCATGTTTGACCTCACGTTTTGAACATGGTCAGCAGTTGTCCCTCAATTATTTGTCCCTATTTTAGGCTAAACAAATATCAGTACTGTGTTGAAAACATGGTCAATATTTATCCTTATTCATCATGCTACCCTCATTTCATTATGAGTTTTGGGTATCGTGATTCACATTTTTCATTACCCTTTGTTCGAATTGGTTCAAATACCCCAAGTATTATCCGACTTGTGCACCAGATTACATTGGGAAGGGAAGTTTGGATGCATTTAGAACCCTACTCTATATTTTTACCCTTGTCCATCATATTGAATCATTGGACAATCATTAAAACTCCAACAGTTCTATGATTGGATGGCTCCATCGTTCCCAAAGTTAGCATGACCTATGTGAGCATAGGGATTGATTAGTAGTTCTTTTAATATGGTCAGAGTGTAATAATCTAAAATGTAAGTAAAATTTCCATTAACTTATTATGAATAAGAAATAATTATTGAAAATATATTTACGAGTTTAGAAAAATATACCCCCATCGATTTTCCCCTTCGATTGAGCATCTCAGGTCCACCTCCACTAGGGGTGTGGCATGCTAGAGTTACTATTACCTTTTGAGATCCCTTCCTTCCTCATTGGATGTGGTGAGAGTTCTGTCAGCCTCAATATATAATTGATCTTTTTCAACCTGAATGATGAGCACCTCATGGGATACTCGCCTTTGCTTCGCCATAGATACTCCTCAGCTTCTTCCAACAGAACCTGTAACTGAGATATGTGTTCTGATTGGGGTGTGCTGAAAGAAGGGAACTTGTTCATCTATGTTTCCATGTGTTGTATATATTTTTTAGCTTCTTAAAGACTATGATTGTTCACAGTCTTCCTTCACTACCACTCATCATTATGGCCAAAGTCATACTCCTATATCTTTTATGCGGATAGTACCAAAAGAGCATATATATATTTCACACATTTACCCCTCAGTGTATAGGTTGTGTAGCCGTGGGTAACATTTTCCCTTTTGATTTACCCAATCAGATTGCAGAGTGTCATCATGATGTGAATGATTAATTTCCATCACTGGTTATAGACATGATGACTATCCACCTCATCAGAACTAGTCTTGTTCAGCTCCTCTAGGCCAGTAGGTTCACAATTTGGGAACACCTCCAATAATTTGGAATATGGATCCTCTTCTGGTGTCCTATTAGATGAGATGGGTTCTGCATCATGTGGTTTATCTTCATCATTGGTTTCCATCTTGATACTTTCTGGTCCAAACCTTAATGTGGATCTATCCATTATCATGATTTCCATAATCTGGTCATATTGGGTGTTCGGTCCCACAATAATCCCCATTCACCTTCGTAATGGTACTATAGGGATACTGGTCGACCTCACTAGCATTGCGCATGTTGCTTGAAAGACTGTTCATAAAAAGGAAATTTCAGTTGTACTGATCCTATAGACAATAGTTGAAAGACCCAAAAAATCCATGGATATTTTTTTAAATACATGGAAATTTCACAAGTCCATAAAAACTGACGGTGCTTGCTTCCGAGGCACGGTGTGCCCAGAAACAATTTCTGAAGTTTTTTTGGGAATGTTCAGTAAATGTAGGAACATATTTTTATAGCTTTTGAACCAATGCTCGGAATTGAAATCTGAGAGCACCGTTGAACTCGTAGCTCCGGTATTCGCTTAAGAAGACTTTCATTTCAACGGCAGCGAGTCAAGGTTAAAAGTTAATTTTTGGGTTTTTATGTGAAGTAAAACAATAATTTAAGAACAATTTATTTTATTCATAACCGCCATGTAGAGGTTGTGTGGTTAAAACCTCCACATGGGATTTGGAGGTGGGACCACCACACCTTAACCTTCCATGGGACGTTATGGTGGTGGGGCCCACCCGATCATAACCTCCCATGAGAGGTTATGATGTGTGGACCACACGAGGGTTAATCTCGTAATAAGAGGCGGGTAAAAACTCCTAGACTAACAATTAAATGGGGAGAAACCCCTTGACCTTCTCCACCTTAATGGAGCCCACTCTCCTTTAATTTAATTTGTGCCACCTCTCAAGCATTAATTAGGTGGATCCACTTAATTTAAATATCCAATTTGAATTGTTATGCCAACTTCAACCCATTAATTAAATTAGTCTACTCATTTAATTAAATCACTCAATTTGAATTTATGCCACCGAACATAATAGATCCTAATATATTATATGGCTACGATTTTATTTTCGTTGGATTGGAGAGAAAGGAGGAACTTTGGAGAAAGATTGAGAGAAGGCTCCCAATGAAGAACACCTTCGAAAATGAAGAATGATCTTACTAGAATTTCTTATTCGAAACCCCTTCGATGCTGGACGTCTTTGACTAATCGTCCCTACTCATCATCATCAATGAATCGACACACGAGCTTGGATTGGATGTGCATGGAAGATGCGACGAATGATGACAACATCGTCATCTTTCCGCGACTTCATCATTGATCAACGATCAAAGGTAGGGGGCTTACATTGATAATTATTACATTTCTTATTCTCATCGCTGTTTAAAATGGAATCGATGTGATGTATTGTAAACAATTGTTGTTATAATTTCTTCCTCTTTGATGAAAAAATTGTTATCATCCCTAAACACGAACGGTGCAGGCCAAACTAACATGGACTGACTCCCTCGGCGGATCCCTTTGGGAAGTTTCATTCAGCATGGTGACGAAGCAGCAACGTGGTGAAGAAGGCTCCACTGACAAAGGTCACGCTACTCGTGGCCTCCATGAACCACACTACCCCCGCGACGCATCAGTGTTCCATGCCGAACACCGTTAACCCACGTCGGCCCATGCTGTGCCCCACCGGCCTTCGTGGCCACCCCCGACCGCCACCCCGTGTGCCCCGCTGTTTGTCTGCACACCCCACATCCTACCCTCGCGCTGCCCGCATGCCCCACAGTCTATCCGTGCAATGACCGCGTGCCCCGTAGTCTGTCTGCGTGCTGCCCACGCGCCCTGCTGGCAAAATCGCGCCCTCGTAAGCACCCCACGGCCTGCCCGAGCACTGCCCGTGCGCTATGCCATCCTGCCTGCATGGCCTGCCCGCGTCCCGCATGGATTTCCCATGAACCGACTCCCTACTAAACTAGAAAATCCGTGCCATCCACCTGAGCCATCCCGCACCATCCTTCGCGGCGTCGTCGACCAAACTGGCCCGACATTCCGGGTCGAGCCGCCCGAGCCGCGCCCCACGTGGTGATGGATGAAACGGCCCCAGCCTCCGAGCTGAGACGCATACGCGGAGACCTTCAGGCCGAACCGCCCCTGTAGTCTGCTGGGCCAGGCCCAGCGGACTGGGCCGAACTAAGTGGGCTGACCCTCCCAGCGGGCCGGGTCAGACCCAGCGGGTATGACCGGGTCGGATCAGACCGGGTCGGCCCAGTCTGGGTTGGGTTGAGTCAATCTAACTGGGTCAGACTGGTCCCAGGACCATTACTGACCTTCTTACTTCCTTTGGTCCTATATTTGGCACCAGACGACTGCTTGACGAATCGTCAGTGGTGCTGGTTTTCATAGAAACAGGGCCCCTTGGACTAAAAAGCTAATATCATAGAGACCAGGCAGCCGATTGATGCACCATCTAATGCATTGAGAGACCTATGACGATACCGACCATTGAGATACTTCTTCATGGGACTTGGTGTCAGTTGAAATGTTGACACTTGGCTTGAGGAGCGGACCCTCCCGGAATCAAACGTGCTTTTTGGAATCCCTGTGGATAGTTGTGCTCTGACGGCCATTCCTTGATCATGTGTTGGTCTGAAAATTCTGACTTCTGTTATTGGATCATGTGTTGGTCTGACAGAATAGTGGGTCATGGATCATATGTTTTTCCAATAGCTCTGACAACTATTCTAGGATCATGTGTCGGTCTGACAGCTCCAACTTTTATTCCTGGATCATGTGTTGGTCCGAAAGAATAGCTGGTCATGGAACATGTGTTGGTCCAACAACTCTGATGATTATGTGGATATATCTGATCATCTCTATATATTCACATAAGTTGTATACTTGTGTGAACTGAGTCAGTAAATCATGTGTTTCCTCATGATTGAGATGGATTACTTGATAACTTAGGTATAAGTATGGACGTATACCTATGTGGGGTTATCTGTTGATTTCTTACTTTGTTGGATTATCTTTTTTGAATTATGTGAGACCTTGAAGGACTCGGGGTCCCTACTGAGTATTGTTATACTCACCCCTGCACAGGCTTTGCCCGCATCTCGTTGTATTGGTTGCAAACGATGAACATTGCCGACCGATGATGAGTGGATAGGAATTGATGATACCTGGAGGTGGACCACATGGCGTGACGGTACTTGGAGGAGACAGATGGAACGTGGAGTGCTTTGAAGGCCTTCTTTACCTACCCTTTAGGTGGGACTTCCTAGTGGATGATCCAATAGCTGTTTAACTTTCTTTATTTGTACTTGTTTTCTAGGTTCCTTGTAATTTACAGTTGGGCTTGTATTTCTAGCCCCTTTAACCTACATCACTCCATTTTTATACAGTTTTTTCTTAGTGATTGCTTTCATTTTTTACTCTATTTGTGTGTGTTTACTGATTATTAAGGAAATGACTTCCTAGTTTTTGGGATTTACGCATGTGGTTCTAGTCTCCAGCCCTTGGCCTATGGAAGGCGGGCTTGGGGTAGTCACGACACGGGCCCCGGGGGACGGGTTGTGACAAATTGTTATCAGAGGAGTTGGTTCTACCACAGAACATTGGACTCTGAAATTTATTTTCAGTAAGTAATAGTGTTAAGGGTACTGAGTGTGGTGTTCAGTTGAGGGAGTCTAGAGTTGGTGCAACGGCCAACGTATCTATACAGCACGACCATGACTCTTGATTTCTGACTCAGTGCATGAAAACACAAATTGCGTGTGTATTTTAAAGAGTTTTTCATTGTGATATCTTGATTCATCTCACCATGTATAACATATTGACTGTGGAACACCTATTTTTTATTTCAGGATGGCTCCACGCAGACAGCCATCCAAGGTTCTGAGAGTTGTACATACGGATAGCCCACCAAGAGACGAGGCCTCGGTGCGGGGCCCTTTTTCTAACAGAGGCACTAGTGGTACCACTACATGTTGGGCCACCGATGCCACCATCCCTAGCAGCTAAAAGTGCATGCCATATGAGCACATTGCATAAGTTCCAACTCTAAAGGATTCCTAGGTTTAGGGGAGAGACGGACCCGCATACAGGTGAGGATTGGATGGAGGTTATGGTGAGAGTCTTCAGACTAGTAGGGACACCGTCCAATATTATGTTGATCCTTGCCATGAGTCTTCTTCATGAAGAATAGAGAAGATGGTGGATCCTAATGCTCCAGGTTCACGACGAGGCTACACTTCTCTAGGAAAACTCCGAGAGCCTGTTATGGGCAGAGTTTTTCCCAGCTACCCTACGTGTGGTGCATATATAGGAGCTACATCATCTGCAGCAGGGCAACATGACAAGGTCACAGTACTCATCGAGGTTCATCGACCTTTCACGTTACTCAAAAAATATGGTGTGGGACCCATTCTTTATGGGTCGGTCCTTTGAGCTGGGGCTCTGGCGAGTTATCCAAACCTCGATCATCTCCCTCAGCATCCCAACGCAGGAAGGGGTGTTAGAGAGAGCCCTCACGGTAAAGAGTTTCCTTGCTGAGAAGTCACCAGTAGTGAGACACACCACTAGTCGACATGCAGCAGAGTCTTTTGCAACTGGCAGTAGACAGATGTCAAAGAGGTCCAAGCAGACTAGACCATCTAGACGATGACCTCAGGAAACAGGTTCAGTTGTGCGGGGCACACGAGACTAAGCCAGTCATACCAGGAGCGGGCAATGCTACTCTTGAGGCTGGTAGGGTAACATGGCTCGTGACTATCCAACTCGTCATACTGACAATCGGTAGACAATTGAGGGACCTCCCAGGCAGAGGTAGAGATTCAATCGAGGTATACCGTAGGGAGAAGGAGGAATTGGAAGAGGAGCTGGTGTGCAGTTGGTGGTGGGTGATGTTTTGAGGTGTTACATCCACCACCACCAGGAGGTCCACCCAAACCGTAGGGATCAGGTGGATAGGGGAGAGCTCAGCTCCATAAATCTAAGGAATGTTACCATGGCACTTCAGAGATGATTCAAGGTACGATATGTCTCTACTCCACCTTGGCTGCATTTATTATAGACACAGGTGTGAATCACTCTTTCATTGCCTCTACCCTCGTTCGGAGCTCGGAGATTCCGACGGAGCCATTGGCTAGATCCTTACAACTAGAGAATTCTATGGGAGCAGACTCGTTGATTACACACTGGTGCCGGCAGTGTGAGATTACTCTAGGAGGAGAGACCTTTGGCTGGGATCTCCTCGTAGCGGCATCGAGGCCTTAAGATGACATCATGGGACTGGACTCAGGTGTGTCCTAATTCAGGAGTGAGTAGTGATATTTTATGGTTTTCGTCAGCTGAGACAACATGAGCAGAACTACAATACCCATGACCTCGAGTTATTAGTAGTGGTCTCTGCCTTGAATATGTGGTGATACTATATTATGGGAGAATGTTTTACAATGTAATATGATCACAAGAGTCTCTGGTATATCTTCTTTCAGAATGTCCATAATCTGAGGCAGCACTAATGGATTGAGCTCCTCCAGGACTATGACTTCGAGATAGTCTATACTCCTTGGAAGGGGAACATTGTTGCAGATGCACTCAGTAGGAGGTCTAGTATACATTTCTAGGAGAGCTGATGGAGTAGCTAGGTTCTTTGTAGATATGCTTTGTGGATATCGATGGAGCAGCATTTCTACAATCTCTTACAGTCACTCTCCCACTTCTTCAGTGAGTTAGGGAAGCACAATATGGACACACTGAGTGCGAGACATGATGTGTTTAGATATTCACAGGGCATACACCTGTTGGATTTTTTGAAGTTGGGGAGCATGTCATCCTCTTTAGAGGACGTACTATGGTACCAGTGTCACTTTAGGAGGAAGTGTTGAGGGAGTTCCACACATCCCCTCTAGCAGTATATCCAGGTGTGGAGAAGATGTATGAGGACCTCAGATGACATCACTAGTGTCCAGGTTTGAATATTGTGGTAGCAGAGTTTGTCTCACGATGCCTCACTTTTCAACAAGTGAAGGCGGAGAACCAGGTACCAGCAGTCTTGGTTTAGCCGTTAGCGGTCCTAGAGTGAAAGTGGGATGGGATATCCATGTACATCGTTATGGGTCTTCCACGTAAATCCAGGGGTCACGACTTGATTTGGGTGATCGTCGACGGACTCACCACTTCGGCCCACTTCCTACCAATCAGATATTAGGGTTCCATAAAGCACTTCAGATGCCTCTATGTGCAGGAAATTGTGTGTTTTCAGGGTATAACTTTGAAGATTGTCTCCGATCATGATGCATAGTTTACTTCCCAGCAATGGAAGGGATTGGAGGAGGCTTTCAGGACACAACTTCATCTGAGCACCGCCTTACATCCTCAGATAGTTGGTCAGACTGAGCGGACCATTTACATCCTTGAGGACATGCTACATGATTCTGTGCCTGACTTCGGTAGATTCTGGGGGGATCAATTACCCTTGGTGGATCTTTCCTACAACAACAGATATCACTCCACCATAGGGGTGGAACCTTTTGAGGCATTGTATGAGCGACCTTGCAGATCACCCTTATGCTAGACTGACTCTGGGGAGATAGCACTGGTTGGAACAAAGATGGTATGAGCAACCACAGAGAAGGTACAGATCATCCAGGAGAAGATGAATACTGTACAGAGCATGCAGAAGTCGTATGCCGATAGGATACGGAGACCTCTAGAGTCTGAGGATGGCGACCACATCTTTCTATAGGTCTCACAAAAATGATGTCTACAGAGATTTGGCCGAGGCACAAGTTATCTCTGAGATTAATCGGACCTTTTCAAGTCCTCCGCATAGTTGGTGAGGTGGCTTACCACTTGTATCTTCCATCTAATTTGCACCGGTTGAACGACGTCTTTCACGTATCCCAGCTGAGGGGATATGGGCAGGACTCTTCTCACATCATCGACCATTGAGAGATGGAAATCAATTATGGGGCGACATTCACAGAGGTTCTAGTGGAGATTTAGGATCTATAGGAGCGGTTCCTACGTGGACGATCGATACCTCTGGTGTGCGTTCGCTGGCAGCATGAGATCCTCCAAGAGAGCACATGGGAGCATGAGGCTCAGATGCGTGCTCAGTACCACCATTTGTTCTCATAGATTGATTTGTATCTTACGGTGATATAAATCCCTATGGTGGGGAGAATGTAAAGACCTGTAAATTCCTTGGTTTTTTTTCGTAAATACATGGGAATTTTACGAGTCTTCAAAACCTGATGGTGCTTGATTCTGAGGCCCGGTGTGCCCGGAATCAATTTTTGATGACTTGTTCAGGCACTTTTATTAAACATACAAGCGAGTTTTTATAACTTTTGAACCGATACTCGAAATTGAAATCTGATAGCACCGTTGAACTTACACGCCGATATTCTCTTAAGAAGACATTCACTTCGATGGTAGTGAGTCGAGGATAAAAGTTAGTTTTTGGGGTTTTGTTTTAAGTAATACAATAATGTTTGCTCACTTTATTTTATTTTTAACCTCCATGTGGATGTTGGGTGGTTAAAACCTCCACATGGGAATTGGAGTTGGGACCACCACACCTTAACCTCCATTGAGAGGTTATGGTGGTTGGGCCCACCCAATCATAACCTCCCGTGATGGGTTATGACATGGGGACCACACGAGGCTTAACCCCCTATTAATGGAGGAGGTTAAAACATCCTCAACTCCCCATTAAATGGGGATAAAACCCTTGACCTTATCCACCTTAATGGAGCCAACTCCCCTTTAATTTAATTTGTGCCACGTCTCAAGAAATATTTAGGTGGAGCCACTTAATTTAAATATCCATTTTGAATTATTATGCCAACTCCACCACATTAATTAAATGAGTCAACTCATTTAAATAAATCACTAAATTTGAATTTACGCCAACAAACATAATAGATCATAATCTATTATTTGGATACAATTTTATTTTAGGTGGAGTGGAGAGAAAGGAAGAACATGGGAGAAATATTGGGAGAAGGCTCCTAATAAATAACCCCTTCAAAAATGAAGAACGATATTCCTCAAATTTCTTCCTCAGAACCCCCTTAGAAGTGGGATGTCTTCAACCAATCTTCCCTCCTCATCGGTATCAACGAACCAACGCACAATATGGGATTGGAAGTGCATGGAAGACACGACGAACGATGACAACATCGTCTTCTTTTAACGACTTCATCGTTGAGCAATGATTAAAGGTAGGGGGTTTACATTGAGTATTATTCATTTCCTTCTTCGCGTCTTCGTTTAAAAAGGAATCTATGTGATGTATTGTAAACAATTGTTGATTCACATTCATCCACTTTGTTGAACCAATTGCTATCATCCCTAAACGTGGAGGGTGTGGGCCAAACTAACATGGCCCGACTCCCTCTACCGTTAACTTTGTGATGTTTCATTCAGCTTGGTGACGCAGTGGCAACAGGGTGATGAAGGCGCCAACGACAAAGGTTGCGCTACCTGCAGCCTCCATGAACAACGTTACCATCGCGACGCACCGATGTTCCCGGCCGAACACCGCCGGCCCGCTCTGGCCCGAGCCATGCCGAACCGGCCCGCCCGTCCGCCATCGGCCGCCAACCCGCGTGCCTCACTATTTTCCCATGGGCAGCCCGTGCACCCCGCGACCTACCCGGGTGCCGCCCGCATGCCCCTTGTCCTGCCCGCGCACTTCTTTCACCCCCCACAACCTACCCGCACGCTGCCCACGCGCCCCTCCGACTTACTTGTGCCCTTCCCCATGGCCCACGACCGACTTGCTCGCGGCCCACGCCCCCCACCGGCACGCCTGTGCGCCCCTCAGGCCTGCACGTGCGCCCCGCGTGGCCTTTCCGTGCCCTGCCCGGTGCCCTACCGGCCAGCCCGCGCCAAGGCTCCAGGCTGAACTGGAAGAGCATAGCCGGCCACCCGAGCTGAACCGCGGAATCCATTATGCCATCACTGGCAGAACTAGCTCGGCTCTCCTGGCCAAGCAAAACTAGCCATGCCCCACGTGGTGCTGGCGGAACCGGCCCTGGCCTTCGGGCTGAGCTGCATATGCGGCGAAATTTGGGCCAAGGTGCCCCTACAGTCCTCTGGGTCGGGCCCGGAGGACCATGCCGAACTTAGCAGGATGACCTACCCAGTGGGCCGGCTTAGACCTAGCAGGTCTATATGGGGTGACCCAGACCGGGTCGACCAAGTCTGAGTTGGGACGAGTCGGTCTGACCGGGTCGGACCGGGCCCAGGCCCATCATCGACCCTGTTACTTCCTTTGGTCGTATCTTTGGCAACAGACGACCGTTTGACGAACCGTCAGTGATACTAGTTTTAATAGAGCACAAAGGTCCCCTTGAGTATGCCCGACTAGAGTTTGGGGCAACGATGGGATATGATCAGGTTGGATTGTACACGAATCCAACCACCCCCCCCCCCCCCGGACTAAAAAGCTAATAACTCACAAATCGAGCATCGGATGGACAAGCTGTCTATTGCGTTGAGACCCCTATGACGAGACGTAACTTTGAGATACTTTTTCATGGGACTTGGTGGCAGTTGATGTGTCGAAACATGGCTTGAGGAGCAGAACCTCCCTGAATCAAGCGTGCTTTATTGAAACCCTATTGATGGCTATGCTCTAACGACTGTTCCTGGATCATGTGTTGGTCTTACAATTCTGACTTTTGTTCCTGGATCATCTGTTGGTCTAATAGAATAGCTGGTCCTGGATCATGTGTTGGTCCGACAACTCTGATGATGCAGTGGCTATATATGATCATCTCTATCTCTCTATATAAGTTGTATACTTGTGTGAGATGAGTCAGTAAGTCATGTGTTTCCTCGTGATTGAGATGGATTAGTTGATAACTTAGGTATATGTATGGGCATATAACTATATGGGATTATATGTTGATTTCATACTTTATTATTTTATCCTTGATTTATTTTTTGAGATCTTGAGGGTCTCAATGTCTCTACTAAGTATCATTATACTCACCCCAACACAGGCTTTGCCCGCACCTCGTTGTGTTGGTTGTAGATGACAGACAACGCTGAATGAGGTTGAGTGGATAGGACTGGACGATACCTGGAGGTGTACCACATGACTTGACAGTACTCAGAGGAGATAGACGGACATGGAGTGTTGTGGAGGCCTTCTGTACCTACCGTTCAGGTGGGACATTCCAGTGGATGATACAGTAGTTGATTACCTTTCTTCATTTGTACTAGTGTTTCAGTTTCCTTGTACATTAAAGTGGAGAATGTATTTCCGGCCCCTTTACACTATACCAATCCATTTGTATACAGTTTTTACTTAGTCTTTGCTTCAAGATTGTACTCTTTTTGTTTGTTTTTATAGATTATTAAGACAATGCCTTCCTAGTTTTAGGGTTACGCCTTTGGTGCTAGCCGCCAGTCCCTGGCCTATGGAAGGTGGGTTTGGGGTAGTCGCGGCACGAGCCTCGGGGGACAGTTCATGACAACATTTATTACTATAAGAGGAATAAGACATACCATGCTTGATTATATGATTGCATCATTAAGTTGTAGCTATCATAATCCAATGATTCTACCCCCAATATATGGTTGTACATTTCAAAGATTCTTGAATGGTAAACCTGGTCGTCACATCCCTATCACACCATGAACTCACCATCATACTAGGATTATACCTCGAGGTATCATCTATTGTTATGTTGGAAGGGATCTTTTATATGATGATCTTTTGTACAGGACAAGTGTCAGTTCATAAACATGGATAACATGGATAATATTGAGGAATAATTGAATGGTTTAGAGCTTACCACCATAGTCTCAAAAAACTCTTCGAGCTCTAAGGTCACAACCTCACTATCTCTTAAAGGGATTACATTTTATACATCTTATCCAAAATATTCTTATGATTATTTTGATATAAAACATGAGGGATGTACTCCCTCATGTTAGAAAAAACCGTTATGGTGGGGATGTTTGATCAATAAGTGATTTAAACTGATCTGTAATCAGATGAAGAGTTCCCAGAGAATACACAATTTCATACATCTCTGTTATGTATTGCCCCCCCTCAGCCTGAGACCCCAAAATTATGGCCCTATACTGACCTATCACTGAAATATCCATCGTAATATGGTTAAGTTTGTCCCACATCTGGAATGGGTAATGTAATTTCCTATTAACATCATTGTTTTACCAAGACTTTGGATAAATGGAATCCCCAGGAATGTCTATGCAGCACAGCTAGTTCCCAGGAGCCTGGATATGTATCTTTTGGAAGTAACTTATTAGACTTCCCCCCTCTTGGTCCGGCCTAATTCAAGGCTTTGGGTCTTCCACCGCTCCTCTTCCACTTCAGCTCGGAGCGGGACATGTTATTACTGGTCATGCCACAGCAGTAGCTACGATACTGCGATGTGTGCCAGCTCTGCTGTCTCAATGTGTTCACGATATTGTTCGACACCTACCACAAGTTTGAGGGTTCTCCCCATCATCAGCATAGATATTCTCTTGCATCAGCATATCCCCCAGGTTGATAGTCTCCCAACTCTTTTTATGCTCATCTACCAGCCTATACACGATGGTTGGTGGAGGAAGCTCATTTTTTATTTTCCAATATTCCATTGTGAACATGTGACACATTTTCCTCAACACCCATGGGGGTCCTCATGAAGTATCCCCAAGTAGACTTGTTGGGATATCCTTCACATACACCTGAACTGCCTCAAAAAATGGTGTGGGGTATATGACTCACAAATTGGATCATGATCTACAAACGACACTAAGTCTCCACTTAAAAAGGACAGGAGATATGACTAATTCTCCTCATTTGACTATAATTTATTGGTGAACAATCCTGTTGTCAGTGGGAATGGATGAAATTTTAATTCATATAACCTCTATATTTTGATCAGTGTCATCGGTGAAGTCAAATTGATTTGGAATATTCCCACTACATTTATAATGGATGGTTGAAAGTCTGGCCTATGAGGGGAAATATGTTTCATGTATTTGTAAACCCTTATTTGAGCTGTTATCCAGCCATAGAGGAAGTGGAGTAGCCTACACTACCACAATGGATTTTCCACTCACTTATGTTCCATAAAATCTTGTACATATTTTCTAGTACTAGGATCTCTAGTTAGAAGAACTTCCCCAAAGTCATCATGGGCACTCTTATGAATTTTCTTAGTGGCACACCCATGTGCACATCTTCGACCAGTAGTATCCACCTGAAAATGAGTATGGAGATTAACCCAGCCAACCTATCAACTAGTTTATGCTCAATTTTACATTTTACCCCCTTAGATACCATTGGATTTTCCCTAGGATTCTCTAGTAAGAACTCTACTTATTGTGGTAAGCTCACATTAGACAAATAAGTGGCCAAATTGGTAGTTTCCCAGGTTCCTCCTCTCCCTTAAAAGGATGCTCTGATAGGAAATTTATAAAAAATCCAAACCAATTATTGAAATGGACCTCCCTCATTGATTTCTTTTATTCATCCGATACCAGGTCCATTATAATCTTTTCTAGACATTCCATCTTCTCAGAGTCCTCCCATGTATTCTATACTGGAAGGAATTATTCATACATCGCTCCTAGACATGGAATCCTCGTGATTTGGTGTAGTTCCCAGAGGCTGATGCCGACCTCCCCATGAAAAAGATGGAATGTTTTTGCCTTTAATGACCACCAACTCAGTAGCTACAACACCATGTGTTTCCACTGGTAGATTTAGAATTGAGAAGCCCACTCAGCCTCATACAGGCATACCGACCTCAACTCTACCACGAATTCATTGAAAGATGCATACCCACAGTATGGCCATGCCCCTTCCTCATTGAAGATTCCCACTAGTGTAGATCATAGTTTTTGGAGCACCCTTTCATCAAGTTCACCAATACATCCACAACAATGTTGTAATATTATGGTGGAGATACCTTCGGTTGCGGTGAACTCCTATCAACATTATTGAGATGGTTATAAAGGCACTTGGAAGTGACATGTGTGTAGTCCATTGAAGTAAGGCTGTCGGTGGCCATGAACCACTAATATTGGAACATCGTGCTCCTGAAAGAGTATGTTTGTTAATACCTACTCTCTTTGGTGATTAAACCATCATTCCTTAGTATGAAGATGTTCAGAAGAAGTCTACTGTAGAGGGGGTAATTATTTTTCCCATTAGATAGTAGCTCCACTAGGGACTTGTGGTCTGATGGAATCCCCAAACATTCTCAGAGATTGGGATTGTCTGCCTTGTCCTCCCTTTATTTTGAATCTACAAGGACCTCCTGAGTAGCATCTTGGTTAGATATTATGTTTTGGGAATTTTTCAATTTTCCTCTTTATTTGCGAAGTTCATTCAAAAAGCATAATCCAAGGAGAAAAGGTTTGAAAAACCTTGAAGGACTCTCTATGTTTTGTGGACTAACATAGGTTTACAATGCACTAGTTTCAATGAAGAATTCGCAGAACACTAATCCAAAGAACCTAGTTTGCAAAGAGCATTCACGGGTGTGTTAGATCATCGTGATTCGAGAGCTCAAGAACATGTTCACATAGAGAAGATTTGGAAAAGGTGGAACCTCACACAATATTTATAGGCAGTAGACTCAAGGTCTTCACGAGATGCCCTTTTCCACCCCAAGTTTGTTGGAAATTTCATACATCACCTCTATGAAGACTCATGATGGAGTGTCATAGAAACCTGCATATGTTTCAGTGGTTGACACTCAAAATCCATTCCTTATTATCTATTCGGGTCCCATTAAAAGAGGAAAATTTTTAGGACTTGAAATTCCGGCCCAACGGATCAAGATGGGTGAAATCCGATGGGATGCCATTTTCCACATCAAATGATAGAAAGTTATCCAAGGGGACGACCTCATATTGATCCATTGTGAAAACCCATACAACCATAAAGGGTTTGAAGCCAACATAACAGAATCATCTGTGAAAACTAAATAGGGCCATGACGGATGCCTTTGTGATCCGACATATACATTCCTGAATTCCAAATAGGGTTTTCATAGAAGCCACTACAAGAATGAAAAACACTATGAATACTATAGAAAATCATGACAGAAGCCTCTATGATTACAATAGAACCATCTTTGTTTTTGAAGAGAAATATCATTCACAACATACCCGTGGAAAATCACGATGCCTATAGCCTATAAGTAGGCAATTGACCCCACATCCCAAAGGATTGACACCCGGACCTTTCACCTTTTGATCCCTTGTCTCGGGAAGGACCCATTAATTTGAAAAAAAATCTATAAAATATATCACCCTGGGTACCAAATAATTGTAAACCATCCTTCCCATTACTACATTTTCCCCTTTTACATGTGAGGATGCACTTCAAAATTCTATATGGACATATCGAAGGTATAATTCCCATTTGGAACTCATGGATTTTTTTAGATCAATCATACTTCATGAATAACCCTTCAAGAACATGTAAACACCATGCCTTGGACGGAGAATCATGCTTCATGAGGCTCCTCCCTTCACATAGGCCATTTTTTCATCCTCTGTGAAGAAAATTTCTTTGTGACGCTCCTTCTCTTCATGCAGAACCGAATATTCACAAAGCCCCTCATCTCGTGGCATTTTGTATTATGAGAAATTCTCCCATGTGGCCCTCTAGGCTCATACAACTAATTTCATGGTCCATTAAGTGGTTTTTAATGTCACTTTTCCCTACTGTGTTCTTCTTCATATAAGAACACTAACGACTATTTCATCTTCACATAGCCACACTAATGTGAGCCCCTTCAGTGACCACTCCTCCACCCTATTGTACCCTAGAATTACTTGTGCCTTCCCATCCTCATGTGTGGGTTGGTACATGTTATGTATGTCCAATAGAGGGGGAGTGAGTCCTCCTCATCCGAGCTAAAGGATGTTAAAATTCCAAGCTCCCCATGTCCTCAACACATGATTATTAACTGTGAGTTTCCACATGTGTGTCAGAACTATGTGGACTCGAGAGGGGATGAGACCAGGAGTATTTTTCTCCCTGTATTTTCAATCCGACCTCTCATTCCCTTTTCATTTTTTCATTGTTCATGCTTCGTGCACCCTTTGTGTATGCCCTGATACACCTGAATAGGGTGTTACTTGTATGAAATCCATATCCTCCTCATATATCTAGACATCTTCCTTGGTCTTCCCTCTTAGAGTAAGACCCAATTTTTATATATTTGGGGAACTGGCCATTTGTAAGCCCTGCACCATCCCTCGCGGCTGCCTCTCTCATGACACTCTCTTTGGTCCCTTACAACCTATTGTTTCTCACACTAAGCATGCCTCACATTGGCTTTGAGTGAGCATTAACTATGAAATCCACATGGTCCGTGTAAGTTCGTATGCCAGAAAACCATCCTAAAATATGTTTAATTTTATCCCTATCTTCTACACATGTTATATAAGAAGAATCCCTATGTTTCAAGTCCATTACTCATCTATCCCGACCATTTAAATTTAGTTCACGTTCATCCAACTTTACATTAAACTTCATTATCTTACTATGATGGGTTTGATCCCTATCATCTAAACATGTCATGTAGGACACCTCCTTGTGGTTCAATCCTGACCAAGGGGAAATATTTGTTCTCCATTCAATGGGTGAACCCTCTTTGATCCACCTTCATTATTGTCAAGATCATCCTTCACGGTGTGACATGTTCTCTTTATGGGACACACCACCCCGAATCCACTGTCATTGGGTGTTCTAACATGACTTCTAGTAAACAAGTCTACTCTCTCCTTGGGATATACCCCCATGATGTGACATATTCCCTTTACCAGAAACATCCTCTCAGATCCACCTCCATTTGTTTCCCTGGTCCTTCAACTATCATTAAACATCCACCTTGATTCCCACTAAGCCACTACATTGAGGTAGGTTGTTGAAACATGTCGAATCCATCCACCAAACTATGTGGAATTTCATTCCCAATCACATGGATACATAGTAAGCCTCTCTAAGGTTCAATACCATAATCTATCGATGCTTACCACTTCACGTTGGTTTACCATCATCCATGATGACAATAAACAACATGTTCATGTCTCTCTCGATATATGTGTGGTTTGATCCCAACCTCCTAGGGAGGGTATGTGGGAAGGAACTTTGAGGTTCAACCCCAGTCACTAGTAAAATCTGGTGCTCCCTTGATGGGATGTACACTCAAGATGTGACTTCTTCCATTTTTGGGACTATTCTCTTAGATCCACCTCTATGAGATTTTCTGATTTGTCCACAAAACTATCTATAAATAATCCCCAAATATGATTCATACTAAAATAACCAAGAGTATCCTTCTTCTGATGAGATGATAACCATGTGTAATTTTTAGCATGTATCTAGTTTTTCATCCCTCATATAAACCCCGATTCTATGCCCCATCCTGAACTACCTAGACATTGAATCCCTACCAGGGGGAACTAAGGATAAATCCCATCATTCATGTTTGATCCTACTATCTACATGGATCCCTTTTGTTTCAAGAAGATCATGCCTCAAAACAAGGTTCCATTTCATTTGGGTCCCATTCATGCATTCTTTCTCAGAATCCACCTCCTCTGGTGGCTCATCACTCGATCCACCGAACTATGTGGACTTTGATCCTTGCCTACCAGTAGGGTACATATGAAAAATTTTTGAGGTTCAAGACCAACACTGTCATGTTCAACCCATTTATATCATCCACTTCATCAAATCATCGATAATCTATCCTGATTCATACTCGGGATTCCAAATCCTAATGGGATCAAGCCATTCTTATGCGTAGCTAACCATGCATAATCCCCGACCATCTACTCCATCACCCCACCCTTGTCACAGTGAGGTCAGATAATCCACCTAGGCTATCTCAGTATTTAAGTCCCATAAATTCATATGATATCCTATCCTAATAGCAGTCGAGCAGTTTCAATGCATAATCCCCAAATCAATCTGTCTAACTACGGTGGTTTTAAACACTATTTCTACGTAGGGTACATAAGAAGCCTCCTCGTGGTTTAATCCCAGAAAATGGTAATCCTATGTGTCCCCTTTGAGGGATCCATTCCTAATATTCCCTCAATGGTGTCCTGATCATCCATAATGGTACGAAATATTCCCTCTTTAATAAATACATCCTGTGTATGTCTCCATTGGGTATTCTGATCCATTCATCTGGTAAAAACTCAAGGTGGTCCCTCTAGGGGATGTACCCAACTAGTCCAATTTTATAAGTGTTTTTATCAGTTTGATTTATATATGATAGACTTTAAACTCGTGTAATACCACGTGTTAAACATTATATGTTGAGGAAAACCTCATAGAGATTCCTCTAATATAATATACCCCACAATCTATATGGTAATCCCCGGGTTTCGGTGCCTTTGAGAATTCCTCTAAAGAGAAAGAATATAGGTGTTATAATTTTCTAACATCATGACATGACATAAATGAATCAGTGTGACTACTCATCTACCTAAAGGTTTCCACACTGACTAGACCCCTGGGAATGTATTAAAAAATTAGCATAATTATCTGAAATCCACGAAGGGATGGCACCAGGAATGAGTTTCATGAACAATGTCTTAATTAATCAGGGAGACTCGAACATGGTTGTGTGTTCCAAGGAGGAATCCAAATAAGGAGGAAGTGACATCCGATCAACCTATTTCAATCATGGAGAAAAGATCGATGAAGATATGAAGGATGCCACTTTCCTTTGGATAGTAGGAATGAAGGGAATAATGCGACCGTCATTAAATGTAAAAATATGCTCATACGGAAAAACCCTGTATAAAATCATCAGAAACTAGATCATAAAAATTTCATCATATAATTATTGAACAACTCATGGAAAAAAGTTGGTTTTATAAAAATATCATCACCAAAATAACAATACATCGATAAAATAAACAATGATGGTATCATGGAAAAAATCCCTAGTAAATATTCAATGACATCTAATGATGATATCATAGTTAAGAAATTCTTTTAATAGATCACTAGAAATGTTCTTGATAAAAAATAATCTCTCGTATTAAAATCACCTATTTAAAATCAATATATCTTAAAAAAAATTAAGATTTTTTTTTCTTTTAACGAACACATTGAAATAAGTAAAGGATGTTTCAAAAAATTGATTTTCCTTAATAGCGGGAAATTTTGTATATTTTTTAATTGTAAAAATAGGATTTTTTCACACCTTTAAAAAAAGAGTACCTTATTTCGAAAATAATATAAAAATTACTATTAATATATTTTACATAAATTGAATCGTTGTTTAATTTTTTTAATTATGAATTTTCTAGTATAGATAAAATTATAGAAAATATTTTTATGATAATATTGACATGTATGTGATAGATACCGGAGCAATGAGAAAAAATTTCAATTTTTCCCAAAATAAAATTATTGATATTATAATGTACCATAGGGTGTAAAATATTAAATTTATATTAAATTTCCCAGAATAAAAATTTTATAATAAAAATTAAAGTGGTTGATCATATAAGTATACTATGATTTACACAATTGAAATTAAAATATAAATTATTCTGATTAAATTTTTATTCAAACATAAATCCCCTACCTCATTAGTGATTTTGATTTATATTCCATAAAAAATAATTACATTAAATATGATGAAAATTTTGAGATTCATGATATGAAATTTCAATCATGTAGTACTTTCAACTAATATAATATTATACGTATATAACATTACATGACATAATGAAGAAAATTTGAGATAATAAAACCTTACCTCAAGTATCTTCTTGCTTCAGAAATGATTAAAACTAATTTTTAATAAAAAATAATTTAATAAATATTTTTTTACTAAATTAATACATTTTTTTGAATTAAAAATTTACCTTTAAAATATTATAACAAAATTGTTAATAATTCATTATTAAAATCAATATCCAGGGAGATAACTACGCGGGTTTTAAGAATGCTTCATTTTGGTGGTCCTGGTCCTTGTACCTTGATCATCATTCCATTATCTCAAAATTTTTAATCATTTAATAACTACCATATGTAACCATTATATAACATTTTATATTTATTAATTTAATTTAGTGATGGGAAATTTATTCCATCGCTTTATGGTGATAGATGTCATCACGTACACATGACTGATGTTTCCATTTTTCAATGAATGGAACCAAAAAAAGTAAATAATAATTAATATCTTTAAAAATAAGAAATTTAATAACTATAATATATATTAATGAAATCCATCATTATATATTTCAATGTTTAAATGTTGTGAGAAATGAAATACATTGCTTCATGGAGATGGAAGTCCCCATGTATGCACGAATGATGTTTTCCTTTCTCCTATTTTGTTGAAAATGGCTGTTCAGTAATCATAAAAAATTTAAGTATATTTAATATACGGAAGAAATTGTTTTTAATAGATACCATGTATTTAAAGGTGGTGTTATATGGAATTTCAGAATTTACATGGTTAAGAGTTATACATCATCATTGAAAAACCTATTTTTGGAATACCATGTTTGACATGAAATGATGGTATTTTAAATATTAAAAAAGATATAGGGCATGCAGAATGAATATATGATGATACTAAGGTAGGTATGTAATGATATAAAATGTTTATGATGTATGTAGAATAGAGGTGAGGTGGTATCCTCTCAAAGGGTATGGAAGGGACACACATGAAATTATATAAATGATTAAATAATATATATATATATATCATAATCATGTCAAGTGGGACCAATGAATCCCAAATTCAAAGAAAATATGACATATAGTAATAATTAATTATTCCAATAATATTTATACATTTTTCTCAAACATTGTACTCTTTATCGCATAGTTAGTTAACTTTAATCCCATTTGTCCTTAACTGTTATAACCTAACATTTTACCTTCATAAAAAAATTTATATTTCTATACATAAAAGAGGCGTTATAGAAAAATTATATATTTATTATTCCTAATTTATAATCCATTTTAGTTTATTCAATTTCTATATGTGGTAGAAATTACCTTTAACATAATAACACAAAACACCTGGAAAGTAGTTTTTAGGGAAATAATTGATCAATGAGTACAAATAATATTACCGTAAAATAAATTTATACTTAGGTTTGAAAAATAAATTTGTTAAATTATAATATATTTATGGTTTTAATCATTTGTATCATGACCATATAAAATTAAATCTTTCAACCATCTTATAAAATGAAAATACCAAAAAAATAGTTTTCATCTTAAATGGAATTTCAACTTATCAACACAAAAGTCAATATTGGGATTCCAATTTCAATATAATGTTTTAGAATAATTTACTTTAAAAAATAAGATTATTTTTTATTCAAAACCACTCATATAATTAGATACTGTAATGTTTTATATAGATTTAAAAACATTACCCATTAATTTTAATTAAATTTTACCTTATTTATCAAGGTGAAAATTTATACTATTTTAACTACTACTAGTGAACATAAACTATTATAAATATATATGATTATATTAATTATAGTTTATAAAAATTTTGAAAATATTTTATCATATTTAATTAATTTTTATGTCTTGTTTTTGTATTAAATTATACTATAAAAACGTAACGAAAACCAATTCTCTGGAAATAAATGTTCACCTAAGTATAGAATAATTTTATACTAAAAAGAATCATAGAATTGAGTATTATTACCTTAATTAGATTATTTATTAAAATATTAATTAATTTTCAATTTAATCACATTTGGATGAAAATGTAACCTTATAAATACATGAAATTAAAAGGATGTTTATTTATAAAAGTCATAATTTTCCATATTCACATGAAAATAAACCATTTTAGAAAAATACATATATTTTACCTTAATATATATTACATTATCTGTATTCCAAAATATTATCATTTTTATTAAATAAAATGTATATTTACAATATATTAGGTCAAAATAAAATAAAACAATTATTCAACAAAAAATATATCTATTGAATAAAATTTCACCCCTAAAAATTGAGTACTTTTTCATTATGTCTCAAACAATACATTGGAATCATGTTAAAAAATTTATATATCATTCATAATTAAGTTAATCATATTTATATCCCCAATTTTAATAATTATCTTATAATATATGATTGTTCATTTTACGCTTGATTTTTTCATGTCACGACATCTATTAAAAACATTTAATTTATTTTTAATAGAAATGTATTGATTTTTTTTGTGTTATATAATAACCATAATAGATAAATTACACATTAAATGTTTTAATCTTGTTAATAAAAGGATCAATATTTTCATATTCTTTTTTTAAAAACCTAAAGAATTAAAAGTTATAATAAAACCTCCCTAAAATGAATGTGGGAAATAAAAGGGTGATCCTAGATAACACATAATTAAGTTCCCATATAAGAGAAAGAATTTGTGATGATAAAATATGGATATATAGTAGAAACTTTACATTAATTTACTAATTGAGATTGATAGAGTACATGTCTCTAAGAAACCTTAAAACCAAAGAACCATTAATTATTGAGGGATTAAAAGACCATCAATTCATTAGAAATGAATAAAAAAGAGTAAAATTTTTACATCAAGATCTTTTTCCAAAAGTTTAAGGATTTTATTGTATCAAAATAAAGTAAAAAAGAAGATATACTTACAAGATTTATTTATATATCATATGAAAAAATTAATCACTTGGTTTCACATAAATATAATTCCATTTCAATCTCATCTTTTATTCTATTAAATGGATCTTCAAAATGCATTATTAAATCATAAATCTCCAATATATATATATATATATATATTGGATTATTGAATTAATGAATAAATTAAAATTCATTAAATAAAACCAAAATGGATAGAACATGTTATATGATATAGATAAATCAAATACATTAATCTCTAAAGCCTTAATAATGACAAAAATAATTTCAACACATTCCATTACATAAATTGTTAACCCAAAGAGAAGATGAGAATAAAAAGATATGATTTTCCCTAGATGTATCATGTGGATACCATATCATTTTGTAGGATCATGAAATTAATTTTTTAGGGAATCCTCAATTGAATCAAAATATTAATCACTAACTAGGAGAAATTCTTCCTTTTGTTTTGGAGGTTGCAACATGATTGTTAAAAGCATATTTTCCATAAATTTGATTCACATTTTTTAAATAATAAAATTAAATAAGGGGCATGTAGTAGCTAAAATATTGGAAGATGAATAGAAAATTCTTAGAAGAAACTACCTCATTTGATACTTCTTCATGAAGCCTATTAGTGGATCCCCACAGCCCCATGGCCGGAGCGATGGTACCTCCCTTGAAAATCCACCGCAAAGAAAATAGGCGGGAGGCTCCACGATCTGATTGATGTTTGTAAAGCTGCTGCGAAGCCAGGAAGGGGGAGGCCCCACGATCTGCCTAATGTTTATGAAGCCCCAAAAAATCCAGGAGGTGGGAGGCGCCACAATACTCCAGGAATTTGCGAAGATACCACATAGAAAGTAGGGAGGAGGATCCGTAGTTATGACAAAGTTCCACGAAGTTGTGAACCGAGTAATCCATGCTTTGTGGTGCCTCTTGCCTATAAATAACAAACTCCACACGAGCCCAAATGATAGATCCTCCTACCCTTAACCTCTTTATCACCCAAATCGAATTGAAATTTTTCTCTGCGAAACATGATCTCTTCACGGTACATGAGAATTGCGAAGTGCCTTTCCCTTGGTTTAAACATAGCCCTTATTCAAAGAGGGATTCCCTTCGCGAATCCCACATGCCATCACGAATAAAGGGGAACCCCTAGGGGAATCGGGTATTTCAAGTCTATGAATGGTTCATTATTTACCCTATATGAACATGTACCCCTTTGCTAAGGTAGGGTCAATGTGCTTCACGAAGCACATTGCTTTGTAGTGCTACACTACGTAGGGAACCGTTGAATTGCAAAGCCCTGCTCCAAGAAAGCCTTTCAGCTTTGTGAAGCACCCTACATATGTACATATTCTCTATTCCTTGGATAGGACACCTCACTTTGTGAAGCATACCCCTTCGCGAAGCCCCACTACTACATGGAGCACCAGAGCTTCACGAGGACTCTACATGAGAACCCCTTTGCTCTGCAAACCCTTTTCCTGTATGGCCTTCCAGGATAGTAGGAAGCAAATTTAATGTTCCTTGGGTAGTGATTTAAGTAGAATTTCTTCTCCTCATGCTTCTTTTCATAGGCACCATAAAATCTATTTCTTCTTCTCATACCCACACTAACATGGGCCCCTGAATGGATCACTCGATGACCCTTTTTTCGGAATTTTTTGATTCCTTCCCTTCTCGAAGGGGTTGGAGGTAATAGTCATTTAAGTACTAGGGGGTGTGGAGTGAAATCACCTCATCCGATATGAAGGACGTCAAATTTCAAAGCACCATCATCCTCAATACATGACGTTAAACTGTGACCTCACCCCATGCACTTTAAATACGGTGACCCATATCAGAAAATCTCTACACCCGCTCGTCTCCACAGGAGTGAGATCTTCCTTACATGGAATGATATCCTCTTTGTTGGAGGTGCGTCTATCCACGGGGAAGGGAAACCATCTTTGTGTAATCCCCTAGCCTTTATTATGGGATGTAGTATCCACGCTCCCCCTTCCTTCTTCTTCAGTACCAAAGACGAGGGGGGATGAACACTAGAACCCTCCTCTCTTCCATGCCAAATCTCTCTGGGCTTTGTAACAACCCAGGCCACCATCATGGATTAAGTCTGAATCTCCATATCCCTAGGCATATAATCATGAATAATCCCTTTTTTCCTCTTTGGGACACTAACCATGTGTAAACCCCACTCCACTTCCAATGGATGCACCTTTCATGACGTGGTCATTAGGTCTTTTCTACCTCTTGTTTCTTACACTGAGCATTACTCATGTGGTATTAAAGTACGCAATGACCAAGATATCCTCACTGGGCTACCTTAGAGTGTAATCTACAACACCATTCTAGAACTATGTGAAAATTGATCCATGAAAAGGAGAGGTATGTTGAAAGCCTCCCTGAGGTTCATGTCTAACAACTATTGGTATCGTCCCCTTCACGTCGGTTCAATAACATAAATTCGGAACTACATGTACTGGGATCCTTGTAAAGGAAAAATACATAGGATACCTCCCTGAGCTTCAAGCCCAACACCTATTTTTCCCAACCACTTCATGTCGGTTCACCAACATCTCTTCCGAACTACATGGACTTTGATCCATGCCAGGGTAGGGTACCTAGGATACCTCCCTGATGTTCAATCCCAACACCTACTGGTCATGATACCTTCTTGTTAGTTCACTAAAAGCTCTTTGGACTATGTGAAATTTGATCCTTTCTAATGCAAAGTACGTAGGATGCCTCCCCGAGGTTCAAGACCAACACCTGTTGGTCCCGACCCCTTTATATCGGTTCACCAACATATCTTCCGAACTACGTAGACGTTGATCCTTACCATGGTAGGGTATGTTGTAAATCTCCCTGAGGTTAAATCCAAACACCTACTGGTCCAAACCCCTTCACATTGATTCACTAAACCATTCCGGACTATTTTTACTTTGATCCTTTCTAAGGCATGGTACGTTGGAAGCCTCCCCCGGAATTAATCCCAACACCTATTGGTCCAGAACCCTTCATGTAATATCACCAAATTCTATTTTGAACTACATGGACTTTGATCCTTTCCAAGGAAGGGTATGTAGGAAACCTCTATAAAGTTCAATCCCAACACGTAATGGACTCGACCCCTTCGCGCGAGTTCACCAAACCATCTCTAACTACGTGGACATTGATCCTTTACAAGGCAGGGTATATAGGACACCTCTCTATGGTTCAAGCCCAATAACCACTAGTATCGAACCCATCACATCGGTTAACCAACACCCATTCTCAAACTACATGGACATTGATTCTTGCCAAGACCGGGTATGTAGGAAACCTCTCTAAGGTTCAACCCCAACAACCATTGGTCCAGACCCCTTCACATCGGTTCACCAACACACATTCCGAACATTGTGGAATTTGATCCTCACCATTGAAGGGTATGTAGAAAACCTCCCTGAGGGTCAAGCCCAATAACCATTAGGCCCATCCCCATCATGTCTGTTCCCCAAAAATCCTGTTGTTTTGACCCCTTTCAAGCCGGTTGACCGTCGACCCACATGACGTCAAACTGCATATCCCCTTTTTTTCATCCAAGATGTAAAACTGTATCAATTTGAACGACATGGGCTTTGATCCTTATCATTTATGTAGGGCACATATTAAGCCTTCATGAGGTCTGACCCCAATAAACGTTAAGCCATTATGTACCCCAATCGACGGTATACCATTTATGTTCCTAATCAGCAGTAAGTCATTGTCAACCCTAACCAAAGGTAAGTCGTCATACCCCCAATCAGTGATAAGCCATTTTCCACCCCAAACAGCAGTATGAAATTGAAACCCCAATCAATGGTGAGCAGTTGTTAAACCTAACCAGCGATTAGCCATTGGAACCCCAATCAGGGTTAAGTAGTTGTCCACACCCCCCAGCAGTAAGCTGGTGGAACCTCAATCAGCAGCAAGCTGTTGTCAACATCAACTAGTGATAAGATAATGTGTTACCCAGTCGACAGTAAGACATTGTGTTCCCCAATAGACGGTAAGTCATTTTAGTCCCTATTGTTGGGACTCAGATCTCTGGTCCACCCCTCTGGCATCAAACTGATCTGGGATGAAAACCATGCGTAAGACCTATTATATCATCGGGTAATTGCCATCTGCGCACACCCTAATTCCATAACCCCATCATGAACTATGTTTACATTGATTCGTTTCCATGGGGATATGTAGGAAGTATCTTCGAAGATCAATCCAAACACTATAATCACCTTCAGGACAGTTCCTCCTCATTCCCCCACCACATCATTCAACTTTCCATCATCCATCTTGAATCTTACTCGAGCCACCATATCCTGGTGATATCATGCCATTCCCCACTACACCACCCCTAGTATCACATGGGCTACCATCCAGGTGCTAGCACTAGTATGAGGGTTCCCTCCAGTGGTTATACTCGTCTGATTCACTGCTATCAGTGTTCTGATCATTTGAATCCATATCTGCTAGATGTTAAACTCGCGACATACCACATGTCAAACATGGGAAGCCGAGGAAAAACATAGAGACAAGCCTATGTAATATAAAGTTTACGGATTTGACGTTGGATGCCTCAAGAATCCACACCCATGTGAAGCCCTATCATAAGGGGGAGAATCCTAAATGCCCAAGTGTTCCAGTGGCTATACATGCTAGTGATGTTCAACGTGACTACTCCCCTGATCGAAGGTTGCTTCCCAGACCGTACCCCTTAGAATGTACCGATAGAAGTAGTGAAATTAACTGGCATCCATGAAGACATGGCACCAGGAAGAGATTCACAAAGAACATCTTAATCATTAAGGGAGACCTGGACTATGTGAAAAACCCCATGGAGGAATCCACAGAAGGAGGAACCGACATCCCATCATCCCATTTCGATCATGGAGCAAATGTACATGAATAAGGGATGGATTTCATCCACCATTGGAAAGTGGGAATGCTATTAAACAGTCAATGCGTCCTCTAAAACAGATGGGTGTGAGCCCTGAAGAAGACATCCGAAATAGAAATGGAGAACCTGACATGATGTTCTTCTCCTCAATATGGATATTAGTAGCGACCGAGACATCATTGGACTAGCATGTCACTAGATCCATGTGTCCGGAACCATGTCCCACCATGAAAATATTGGGCCTGGCGTGAAACTCTACAAAATTTGGGGCATTTGAACATTGGAAATCCCATTTTTTGACATTGTCAGCATGGATCTTTTTTACAAGACATGGAAGAAAGAATGGCGCGGGGGAACTGGGGGCCGATTTCCTCCTCGTAATACAAATGGTTTAATCTCCCTTATTTCTTGGACTCAAGCTTCCATAATATGAAACCAATCGCATCCCACACATTGATGCATTGGTAGGGGCAATGTGAGTGAAACAATTCCGCATGGCACAATCGCTTCTGTGACAGCTTCCACATCCAAATCT
Organism: Viscum album; assembly: GCA_963277665.1. Lineage (NCBI taxonomy): Eukaryota > Viridiplantae > Streptophyta > Magnoliopsida > Santalales > Viscaceae > Viscum > Viscum album. Next base: position 993,273,058 of record OY728145.1, on the reverse strand, counting down.
ACTGGGTGCCTATGCCCCATCTCTCTGTCTGAGTTCGTTCAGAGAAGGGTGATAAAAGACCTCATCCGACGATACAAGACGAGGGGGATCAACCTAACTAGGGACATGGATCGACGGGACCTAGAGTCTTCTATGCCTCAATTCCACTACAACCCCATGGGTCGTGTAGGGGGCCACTTCTCCCCACTCTGACGTACAACTGCTCCAAAGCCTCTCCCAAGATCACATTGTTTACTTCCTCCCCTATGTCGATGAGTTGGAGAATGTCCAGGATAGCCTAGTCGGGATCCCATTCCAGGGGCTCCATGGAGGGCCCCCACTAGACCATGCCAGTGCTACCACTCGACACCATGATATGAGGAACAAGTAATATATGCACGTGCACCGGCATCCCCAGCACGGTTGACCCAACTCCAGTGTCGGTCAGAGTCCGAGGAAGATGCTTGCCAAGGGTCATCAACGTCAATGAATACTGATTCTCATGCCACCACCGACATATAAAATTAGTTCTATGCCTATTCAACATAGGGGCATGCAGAGGCCCAACATAGATTGAGGCCCCAACCTCCACACGGGAAGGCGGGGTCGACTGTCCTATTTATCGACACAGGTACTGCCTATCACAGTCCGACCCGCAGCAACAAAACCTGGTACAAAGGCCCTCCCCATACAGTTACCATTGAGAACACGGGTCCATCCCACTTATAATATTAACATGAAGGTCCACCCCAAGCCACCTACAATCCTAATGAGGTTCCTCCTAATGGTAGTGACACTGGGTACGGAAGCATCTTATGTGATCATGACATCATATATGGAGTTGTTCCTCCTTCCAAAAGATGTCGGCATGGAGATGTTACACATCCGGTCAATCTCTTGTGTGAGGGCCTTCCCTAGGTCCTTACATCAGCCAGAAAAGTCCATCCTCACCCCAGTAATCAGAGGAGTGAAGGTCATACTTGCTTCATCGGCACCCAACACGGAGGCCCTAACATTGTTCAACATGACCAGAACGAGGAGACTTCCCACACTAACACTGCTAGGGGAAATAAACATGGAGTCCCTACCCATTCTCCACCCACACTAGTACTATCTGTGGAGATTCACCTCACACATTGGCCAGTGGACACAAAGATGCTCCTCATATTCCCTTTGACATCTATCTAGGTGCTCCCCTCACTTGAGCTCACTTAGGCGGAAGTACTCTCCACCAAAGCACTAGTACAACCAAAGGACCTCCCCGAGCAAGAAAAGTAACATGCCCTAAAGATCCATCCCGGGGCAGAAGGCATGTCGTCAACTCCATAAAAACACTAATGGGAAGATTAAAAATTAGATTAAACAGGTCTTCTTCTCAAATTATAAGGCAGAGTACAACTCCGCAATGGAACCCTCACCTCAATCCTCTATGTTACTGGCTGGGGCAGGAATGAGGTGCATCAGCCTCATACTTCCAGAATGCGAGGTCCATCAGATCACTGTCTCCCACAAAATATACCAATATGTGGACGATGATTTGGTGTCTTCCGACAGTCTAACCATGCAATCAACACCATCATCACCAGGATAATTCTCTACCTTGACAAGAGATCACAGATAGTTGTTATGGCGACTGATTGTGAATGAGAAACAACATGATCCTCCAAAAGTAGTTATAGTCTTGAAACTAGAAAATACAGTCTCCAGCCCGTCTTATTGTGATGTGGTGTCCAAGTCATAGCTCTCTTCAGAGTATTGCCTGAGATTCAGTAGCTTGTCAACCGCTCATTGTATTTTCCCCTCGCTAGCCTAACGTCTCAACAGTCTTCTACAGTACCACAACCAGTTCCCCAGCTTCCTCCAATTGACAAATGGGGTCACTAAGGGCTATAGGGTGAGCCAAGGCTGAGGAACTTGTGGAAAATTCTCATAGATGACCATTTCATGGAGATTTTTTGGTAAGCTGCATCACTGAATTTCAGTTCACCAGAATCAATCACCCATGAGAAGGTTGGATGCTTTCACCAGAACCGCTGGGTGGAACACTTTTTTCTGAATTATCGGCTAGTGTCTTACCCCAAGAGTCATTCACACCTTAATGACCTTGTCAACAATTACATTTGGTTGATTTGGCCGCATTCCCCGTGGGCCAACGTCCTGAGTCACCAGGATGCTATATGAACCTCCAAAAACAATGCATCCAGACCATTAATCTGCCTCTATGGATAATCATAGAGGCTTATCCACACGTGAAGATCTGTGGTTGGGGAACGTAAAAATCCCTCCATTTTAGTTTTATTTGTCGCCAGTCCAACTTTCCAATCAATATCAAGTACATGCCTTTAGGTAGTGTCTCAGTTAACATGGATGACCAGTTAGAGGGGGAGAACGAGTTGGATCTCCTTTTTGGGGACATACCCCTTGGGGGAGTTTCATAGTTATTGGATCTATTGGGAAGGGTTACTCGCCAACGGTGATATCTAATTTGTCTTATCATGACCACTGATGTATTGTTCCTCATCCAAAATACTAGAAAGGGTTAGGAGCAACTCAGAGCCCTCAAACCCTCAGACCCATATGGATTAATGCAAAAGGAGGAAGATAGTTCCTAAAAAGCCACATTACGCCAATAGATCAAAGAGCAGAGGAAAAAGGTCAACGAGACTCTTGGTGAACGTGCAGCGGAGCGACATCCAGACTAGGGTGATCCTCAGAAATGGTAGCAGGGGAAGGCAAGACATCCCCCTGGTGAATTTCCCCATGGTGACACTGACCATCCTGCCCAAGTAGATAGGTTAGAGGCTAGAACATATGACAAGGGGTCGTACTATGTGTCTCCAAATCCATGTTCACGGCGTGAAAATCCCTAGGACCCTGCTCAAGTTCCACCAGATGATCCGCAGGTCATTCCACCAGCTACACCATGAGACACCAGAACAAATTATCATGTTGAAGAACCTTCCAATTAATTGGTGGTCATGGATCCTCATCAATAATGGAACCCCCTTCCAGATGATCCCATGGAGATTCTCATTTCTCGCCTCGTGGAATTCGAAATGTGATAGGTCAAAATCCAGCTTTATGGAAAGTCATATCAGGCATGGGTGGATGATATGTCTGCACCCCCAGGTTAAATAAATCTTACCTTTCTCCCCATTAAGGGGACGGGTGACCCGATGCTGCATCTAGCCTACATCATCTCTAGGTGTGGACCCATACTGTGAACTCCAGTGTTGCAAGAGGATACCAAACACTGTTGTTTTGTGAAGACATCAGAGGGGTATGCATTTTTCAGGTACATACAACTACCCATCAGATCAGTAGACAGTTGGGAAGATCTTCTTTGGAAATTTCTCTTATAGTTAAGTTCCACCACTCCGAAGATGAGTATTGTGGACCATATCAAGTGCAATAAAAGGCCTGATGAGTGTGTCATGGACTTCGTCACCCTGTGGAAAGGGCACACATACTCCACTATTGTGCAACTGACTCAGGAGGAACTGCTGACAATGTGTGTAGGGAATGTCAAGATAGAATTGGTCCCCTTTTTGATCACCCATAATTACCTTGGTAGATTTTGAGACTTCTCTGATATGACCCATCATCTAGAGGAAGCTTTGCAGCAGGCCAAGCAGGCACGTCCGTTGCCTCTTGCAATTCCTATAAGAAGTGTTGTTAATGGTGATCCCACCATAGTGGTACATATTGACGCACTTAGGAAACTGGAGTTTTACTAGTAGAGACACATCCACATCCTCATAGAGGCCCTCTACCTCAGGTGCATCCTCCAACCGAGTGGCACCCGCCTCATGTTTGGCAGGTTCCCCCGCGTAATGCACCACCACCACCCAAGTGAGACAACTAGGTTCCACATTCTCAACAGGCTCCTCCAGCATCTCGTTAGGGATAGGATCATAGATCCATATTCTTTAATAGAAGAAACCAGATTGAATAATTCCACAAGTCTCAATTCCCCGTTTATTTCCTAGTGCCATGGAATAGGGACTTCAACATTTTACAGAATGTATAAGGCCAGAAGAGGTGTATCTAAGTGATCGCTGAAACTATGACCGCTATGAACAGATCCTTGGGAACACCCTTAGAATGTACTTTGTGTTAAAAGAAAAGATTCATGACCAGGTTGATGAAAACATTTTCAGGTTAGGTCCATCTCCGACACATGTGGCATGTGTATTCGTGAAGCCTGATAACAGTAGTGAAAAAAAGGTGAATGGAATTAGTTTTATAACCATGTGTCCCAGATAAATTATGACTGTATGGATCGTAAGGTTGTCTTTTATGCCCATGGAATTATCCATGCAAGCCTAAATTGACCAGATCTTTCAAAAGTCGCAGGTACTATTCTTTCATCGTCATCTCAAAAATCCCCTTCTCAGAAGAGCGAGCATCAGTAGTGCAAGGGAAGAAAAGTACCTCGCAAATTCCATCTCCATCCCATACTCTCAGAGACATCATTTCCCTATATATGTAAATTCCCCAAGAATCCCTCTAGTAGTGAAGGAATCTCCAAGTGATAGTCAAGGTACGCCTCAAATAACACTGTATAGCTGGTAAACCCCTACATGATTTCTGATGGTGAGGACTGCCCAGAAAAGCCTCCCAATGTTCCCATCCATCACCATCATCAATGGAGCCGTGACTATATGGGTCAACAGAGTGCCTTAGTCAGCACTTCTAGAAAGGAATTTCATTCCACAAAAACCATACATCAAACCCAGTATAGAGATCAGCACAGACATCCTTTTAATATGATGTCATTAGATCCGCCATCACCCCCGTCTATACTGCTTGATCAGGTGGAAGCACCCCGACCATGTCGTGATCAGCCATGATCCATTTCAGGCTGGTCGCAGTCATTTTTCTCTCATCTAGTAGTCAATCCACATTCTTCAACCATTGAGCAGCAGGATATTCCCACCCCCAGTCAACCACCAGTCCAACCGGTAGGGCCCACCATACCTCCTGTCACAGAGCGACCTCCTATTAGAAGAAGATCATGACTGGAATGGAAGTATGATGTCATCAAGAATCCTTATAGAATTCCTGAAAGGATCTCCATCCTTGAGTCCCTTCAACTATTTGCAAATATGAATGATTCCCTTGCCAAGGCTTTAAGAAGCCTCCTCCAGTTTGAGACGGAGGTAGCTGCCATAGAAGCCTTCCATGCTGAGGTGATCGAGCATGTTGAATTCGAGGCCATAATCTCATTCCATGGAAAATATGAAGGCTCTCCCATACATGGGAACAACCTCCAAATGTACATCATAAGCCTTTTTAATTGCATGGAGGTTTCTCACTGTCTTGTCAACCCAGGGTCTATGATCAACCTAATATCGAATTGGACACTGTAAAAACTGGGGTTTTTTAGGGTGATCGGAGTCCCTCTAACCAAAACATTCAAGGTTATGATAGGACAGAATAGACACCAGTCAACAAGATACTCTTAAAAACCTAGTTTGGTGGTCTAGTATCTAGTTCCATGTTCATGGTTGTTTCACAGGACACTGCTTACAACACATTAATGGGAAGGCCATGGCTGCACCTGCCTGCGATGATCCCTTCATAGTATCACCAGTTATTTAAGTACTCTCTTAAAGTTCAAGTGGTCATAAATCAATGTGATGTGTCTCCCTTTGAAACTTATGAAGCCCGCTATCTATAGGACAAAAATTAAAAGAGAAATGATAAGAAGATTTAAGAAAACGAGGTTGATCATGTTATGGTTGTGACTGACTCATGGACAGAGCTAGATGATGCCTACATCATTCCAATCCACCGATTGGAGGATTCAACCCCATACATGGTATGATGCATAATTGTTTCTAGAATGAGGTGGGAGTAAATTCCAAAGTTTAAGAGACTCAATAAGATCACCTCAAACTCCTACACGAATCAGGATCGTGTGATCCCAAAGCCCCTACACCGATAAGATATAAGAATGTGTTCCCCATTGAATCAACAATATTCAATACATTCTTATTTCTCTGGGCTAGGATAAACTGGACCAAGATGACACATCACTATTGATTTGAAATCATCAGGCGTGGCACCTTGGGCTGAAGACTGAATGGGATTGGATCGACAACTTTCATCACTATGGTTTCAGCAGCATGGGATTCCCTCGATGAAGGGTCGACGACCACATTGGCTGGTACCGGTCACCCATCGAGATCTGTTAAATCAAAGGAAACTCCTCCCACCAAGGATACCTCCTCCATGTGAAGAAGATGACTTAGAGGAATCCCCTCCCACATTTGAAAAGGGCATCTCCACCATGGTCAATGAATTTTTATAGGTAAATCATGGTAACGTGGTAGATCTGAAGCCCACATTGATCATTGTTGTTATGCCTGTAGAAAGAAAAATAAGTATGTTGACTTCCTCAATCAAAACCATGATTTATTTTCATTGAGATATAATGAAATTTCGGGCCTAGATCCCTAGGTAGTCATCCACTACCTTGGTCTCCCAGAAAACCAACATGTGTTTAAGAAGATTCCCAGAAAGGTGCACCCTTCTCATGGTGACATGGTTGAGGTTGAAGACGATAAACACATCAGATACAATTTCTTAAAGGAGTTACAGTACCCTAGATGGATAGCTAACATTGTTCTTGTCAGGAAAAATAATGAACAGATCAGAGTCTGGATCAACTACCGGGATCTCAACTGTCATTATCCAAAGGATGATTTTCCCCTTCTTGGGATGTAATTTTTGATCGACGCAATAGCTTGTTTCTAGGACCTCTACATCATTTATGGATATTCTGGGTATAACCAAATCCAAATAACCCCTGATGATGAGGAGTATACGGCCATTGGGGCACTACAAGGTACTTTATGTTACGAAGTAATGCCGGTCCATTTAAAAAATGCAGGTGCCACCTATCGGTGTTCCATACATCACATATTTAAACTGATCCTCAGGATATTAGTGCAATTATATGTGCACTATCCCTTGGTCAAATCTCAAAAGTTTCGGGACTATCTCAATGACCGTGAGAAAGTGTTTTGATTCCTCCGTTCTCACTACCTGAAGATGATCCCATTGATGTGTGATTTTGAGGTCACCTCTAGAAAGATTCTAGGCTTCTTTGTCAGATATTGGGGCATTGAGATCGACCTAGAGAAGATCAAGGCCATCAACCAGATGTCTTCCCCATGCAATATTTGGGAGCTTCAAGGCTTCCAAGGTTACAAAGCGTACATATGTCAATTCATTGTGAATTTGGCCAGAAAGTTTAAGACCATTTCTCATCTCATGAAGAAAGGCAATGTGTATCATTGGAGTGAATAATGTCAGACTACAATCAAGGAAACCATGTATTATCAGCTCCAGCCTCCGGTCATGATTCCACCCATATCCAAAAATCCACTGGTCCTTTATTTTAACACCCTAGAATGATCTACTGGCGCCCTTCTCGCCCAGAAGAACAATGAGGGTAGTGAAAACAGTCTCTACTACCTCAGTCGCATGTTCCTCTACACGGAGTTCAGATACTCCACAATTGAGAAAAATTGGCTTGCATTGGTATTCACATTACAAGAGTTACGATAATACAAGAATCCCCATGAGGCACAAATGGTGTCCCAGGTTGATCTGCTAAAGTACATCTGGAACCTCCCAAGGTTGAAAGACCATCTAGCTCGATGGGTAGTGATCCTCTTGAAGTTCGTCATCAGGTTTGTCTCTCATAAGGCTATTAAGGGGAAAGCATTGTCAGATTTCCTCATCACTCATCCAGCTCCCGCAAACTAGTATCTGGACCTTGATTTTATTGATGAGTTGATCCTATCAGTAGACCAAGACACCCCATGCCAAAAAATTCACATTGATGGTGCTTCCTAAAGCCCTACCGGCAGAGTCTCAATGCCCCTAGGCTCAATAGAGTAGGCATGGGTATCGTCTTCATCACTCAAGCATAAGATGTTTTTCTGTATTTGTTCCTGCTATCATAGGGTTGTACCTACATTGATATAGAATACTATGCTCTCATCACTGGCCTTGATATGGCCTTCAAGGTTGGCATTACCCATTTTCATGTGAAAGGGGACCCCGAACAATTCATCATGTAGATCAACGATGACTATGTTTTCAGAAAGTCAAAACACTTACCACTATTGGAATACACCATCCAGTTGATGGCCATGTTCCCATCATGGCCAAAAGATACTCATGTCCATTGATCCCAAACCAATAAATATGATGCTTTGGTCAGCCTAGATGCATTACTTGTTCAGCCTGAACTGGATGATTTGATTATCCATGTGTCACTCCATAGATTCATCAACCTTGTCACTCCATATGACAATGATATCCCACAGGTAAGCCACCTTACCACCGAATCATCTACTGCATGAACTCCAAGTCCTCTAAGTGCATTGATTGAATTGACTCCTGATGGGAGATCCTCTTTTTTTGAGTACCTAAAAAATGGTAATCTCCCAGTAGATCGAGCTGAGCGTGAGCTAATCCGACACTACACACTACATTTTACCATCTAGATTGGTCTTGGCCTTGAGAATATCCTCTAAAAGTGTATAATTGACAGGGATCTCCCCTGATACATTTATGGAGTTGATATTTCTCACGCCATGTGGGAGGTTCATGCTGGTTCCTAGGGGGAACATCAAATTGGGCCGAAGTTATCTCACTAGATACAGAGGCAGGGATATTTTCTGGACCTCCATGATCCATCACAACATCGACTATCCCAAGAGGTTCCATGCATGCCAAATTCATGCCAACGTTTTGCATAGACCACAGAATCCTCTCCACAATACCAAGTACTACTGGCCCTTTGCAGTCTGGGGACTCAATGTCGTGGGACCATATCCACCGGAGATAGCTCACCAATGAAAATCCATCCCTACTGCTCTGGATTTCATTTCCATATGGACATAAGTGTTTCCCATCAAGGAGGTCATGTCTCATTCTATCGTTGAATTCTTGAGATCCAATATCATCTACCAGTCTAGAGTCCCACATGTTGTCCTCACTAATAATGATGCCAAATTTTGGGCAGCAGAGTTGAAGAAATTGTATGCCAAGTACAACATCTGGTCTAACCACACCTCCCTCTATTCCACACAAGAAAATGGGGCAAGTATGAAATTCAAAAAAACTATCTCTAACATTCTTCAAAAAATGGTTTCCTTGAACAAGAATAGTTGGTCGAACAAGCTCCCCAGTCCCCTATGGGCTTATCGGATGACGACCCGCAATTCCACATAGGTGACCCTATACTCCCTGGTGTACGAAACTGAGGTCATCCTACCCATTGATATCTAGATACCATCATTAACAAAAACATTCTATGATTAGAAAGCACTAGATAAAGTAGCTGAAGTCCATTTGGCTAAATTGGAATCCCTTGACGAGAACAAGATTTGGGCCTTGCAAAATCTTGAAAGGCATTAGAACAAGATAGTTAGAGACTTCAACAAAAAACTTCTCCATTTCTATTTCTTACTATGTGACATGGTGTTGGACCGAAGGACACAAATGATACCTAGATATAACCCACTGAAATTAGATCCCAATTAGGAATTACCTTAAATCATTCACAAGGTTTGTTCAAATGGTGCATACTCCCTGGTTACCATGGACGGTGACAATATTACTCCTGTCACCACTACCAAATTCATCAATTAGTACTTTTCCTTAGAAAATATGTCCATACATGTCCTTAAACTATCATGTCCCATAAGGCCTAAAACATTATGTCATCCTGTAGGACATTAAACTGTATTGGGTCCTACATGACCTTAAATTGTCATGTCCGACATGACATTAAACTTTATGTCATCCTGCCGAATGTTAAACTATATCAGGTCTTATGTGACCTTAAAACTGCCATGTACCACATGACATTAAAATATATGTCGTCCCGCCTGATGTTAAACTGTATATGGTCCTACATGACCTTAAACTGTCATGTCCCACATGACATTAATGTTTATGTCGTCCTACAGGATGCTAAACAGTATAGGGTCCTATGTGACCTTAAACGATCATGTACCAAATGACATTAAACTATATGTTGTCTTCCAGGATGTTAAATTGAATCTAGTCCTACATGACCTAAAACTGTTGTGTCCCGCATGACATTAAACTGTATGTCATCCTACATAATGTTAAACTATAGATGCTCTTGCATGACATTAAATTATCAAACATCCTTGCTGCATGACGTTAAACTGCACAACACCTCACAAACTACGTATGGAATGATTCCCATTATCGTGGGATATATAGAAATGCTCGGACGCCTTTCCATACGTCAAGTACCCAGAATCCTCTTTCATTACCCCCTTGGAATAGTTCTCATGGAGGCTCCCGCATGGTTTCATATAGGCTATTTTGGCCCCACTCATGTATGGATAACAATGACCACACCATCTTCCCCTCCTCATTTTTCTATTCTCCCATGTCCTCAAGGAATGACACAAAACCACATTTTCTTCAAGAACTATGTGTGGCTTGATTCACATCCTTATGGGATATGTAGGATACCCAGACATTTTTTCTATCAGCCCAACCTCAGACTTCAAGATCTCCCCATGGGCTAGAAAATATGATGTGATGCTATCTTTTTCCCTCATTTACGTTTGGTTCATCATGACCATGACATACATCAATCTTCGTAGAGATCATCACCTCTTTCACCATCAAGGATGACATTAAATTGCACGGGCACATTTATGCTTCCCAAAATCACATTACATGTGACTCCATTATTTATCACATCCAAAAGGGCCCCAAATGGTATCGATACATCACCTAAGGGATATACTATTATTTCAGGAAAACACCTTCAAGGAACTCAAATGAAAAATTGATACAAGTACCGCATTGCGAATATGGTCAGCCGTCGATACTCAATTGGTGTTCCCTTTTCAGGTCACATGATATAGATGTTGTGTTTTGACTATGGTCAACAACTATCCTTCATTATTTTCACCACCCTCAAATGGACCAAATATTGGGTGTAGTGGTTCATTCCTTCCCGCAATCTCTTTCGACATCAATATGCTTCAGGTTCGAGTGTGAGCCCAGCTATAATACTCTTATATGTTTGGGAGAGCAGGGTTATATTCATTGATTCCCACACCATGCATTTCACGTGTGGGCTTAGGAATTTTGGACGGCAATACCCACATGAAGGGTCAAGTGTCTATGGTTCGATCTCTATGACCTTAAACAAAGATCCTGATCATCCTCATTACAAGACACTGAAATACTACCTGGCCAAGACTTTATGTTTTAGGTCCCTCACCCCTTTTAGACCCCTGGTTGAAGTTCTCACCTAGTATTGTGCGCTGTGGTATGAAATTATGTCGTCATTCACATCGGGATATTTTTTTCACACCACACATTTCCCATTGAGACATCCCTCCTTCATCTCTAATTCATTCCACAAGCACATGTCCCGCCACACTTTTCCCCTCGTATTGTTTTGGATTCCATAATCATACAAATCCAAAAGGACCCTCGAACAGCATGGATTATAGGACCTAGGGCTATCCTACCATTTTGGTCCAACGTCCCCAATTATTCTGAGAGACAAGTTGGTACAAGTCCCTTGCAGGGAATGCGGTTAATGGACGACGCTTAGTTGTCCACCCCAAACCCTGGTCACCAAAGTATAGATACTGTGTTGAGAACATGGTCAACAGTTATCCTCTATAATTGTTACTGTATTGAGGTTTTCAAAAGGAACGATGACTCGACCTATCCACTCACATGTCCTTTTCCTATTTCATTAAACTAGTCATCTATGGTCCGAGCACTATGACATTAAACTAATATCTCCTTATACTTTCTCTCCTTAGAACATCGTCTAGCTTGATTCCCATGATCACGGGATATGTATGAATTCCCTAACATATTGTCTATGGGTCCATCACACGTTCCACTCATTATCTCTTCTCTTCATCCTTTTAGGCCTTGACTCTTATCGGGTTCTGTGGTGTGGAATGTGTGGGATTATATCCTCATTCATTTTTATGTTGGAAATGGCATCACCATGTACTCCCCTTCTAGGATCTAGTATCTCCTACCATCTGTCTCACAAGATGTTAAAATGCACTCTCGGAACAATATATGTCTTGATTTCCATTCTTATGGGGTATGTATAAATTCCCACAAAATTTTCATCGGGCCCATCCTAACATTTATATTCAGTCCATAACCAAATACCTTTCCAGGGAAAACATGGTGATATGTAATCTCGGTCCTCATTCACATAGGGTTTCATAATAACCTCACCATGTGTCTCCCCCATTCCTTACCATTTCTGTTTTGATCTCTAAGACCTTAAACTAAGATATCCTTATGTCCTTTCTATAAGGAATATTGAAAAAATTCTTATAACTACATGAGGATTGATTGAAATCCTCAAGTGATACAATGAATTAACTAAACTCTATTTCTCCTGGAGCAAGACACATGTCTAGGATCTCTAGAGAAATTTTATTAATCCCAAAAATGAAATTAATGACTTTTTGTAGAACAAGTAAAATTATTATAGATATTAAAATAATATCATTCTTATCTCATGACATGAATAGAGGATTGGGAATCCCTATAAATACGTAATTATTCAAAAAAGTAGGGGATTTTTATGAATCACCATATTCAATTATTTAGTTTCTCCTTATATTACATACTTCATTCTTTCTAATTTTCTTATAATTTGGTTGCATTACCCCAATGATGGTAAACTAGTCCATTTTTAGAGAATCCATGGAGATCACCTTTCTCCCACTATTAATGAATTCTGTATTATGTTTTTTAATAATCTTCTGATTTAATCTCTCTAGATTCATTCAAACTATATTGAAAATTGGAAATTTTTAATATCTTATATTTAAAATTCATCATCCCTTCTTCACTTCATCGACCACACATACAAAACAGATCCCCTCCAATGCCTGAAATCAGGAGTAGCTTGTTGACATGAGGGTAATTAAAGATATCAGATTACTATGCCATTGGATAATGGAGGATACAATGGACATTGAATCGCTACAATTAAATTGAAAATTCTATGTGAGGGTAATCATGTGATATTTTACTCGGTTAAAGAGAAAACATGATATAATAAAATGTTAAAATTATTTAATAGGAAAGATAAGGGGATGATATGTGGCTACTCCACTTATTCCGATTTCTGGGGTTTACTTTTGTTTTTACTCAGAACCATAAGAAAATTTTACATCAATTTTGTAAACTAAGGTTCTCATACTATGTTGGTAAGTGAGGTGGTGAGATACTCCTTTTTTAAGTTAGAGGAGTGACACTATTGTAAATACTTATTTTCATAATATATAATAAATTTCATACTCTTGAATTTGGAACAAAAATAACCCATTTTCAAAAGAATTTTAAGAAGGGTCGCTAATGTAGACATGAAATAAAATTCATTCATGATTTTGTGAAATTTTTTTCCTTATCCCTGGGATTACTCCAAAAACGTTTTAAGGATTCTCAAAGTGAAAAAATTTTTAAAACGGAAACTTATTTTTACATATAAAATTGAAATAGATAATATTAACTTATTTGAACATGATGATTTCAAATTAGAAATCTATTTTACAAGATATAAATTACAAAGATGTTTATATTTAAATTTAATATAAGTACACATAACACATTGAAAAATATTTTTAGAAAAATGAATTTTTAAGCAATAAAATTTAATTTTACCAAAATTAAGTATAATGTTAATTCTCAGGATGTTTATCAGTTTATTAATATAAATTATACTAATGATACTTTTAAATAATATTTATATTAGTAGTATATGATTATTACATCGTTGAAAGAAAAATTATGGTTTTTAATAAGGTGATATTTTTCATTATTCACTTACAAATAAATGATTTCATGAAAATATCAAGAATTCATATGATTCTAATTCTTACATTCAGAATACCAAAATAATAAGATCAATTTATAAAATTAAAATTCTAAAATTTAGATATTTAATTTTTAAACAAAATAATATAACAAATAGAAAACAATTTAGTTAAAATAAATACAACATCCTTTTATAAATTTAAAATCATATTATTTCTCTATAGAATAATAAAATTATTTCTATATTAATTATAATAATTAATAAATGAATAAAATAATAAATTTATTTATTAAAAACAATTAATGGGATCTAAAATACCCCCCCTTAAAGAAATTACACGCTCATAATTTAATCCACTGATAAAAAAAGTGAAGATATTTTTATATCATACCCTTTTCATGCTCCTGTG